>CM065714.1:101145942-101243442 GCA_033310375.1 Conus canariensis | reverse complement strand
AGTTGCTTTAGCTAGAGATCAGACATCATGTGATCCTGGACTGCGTGTATTTCAAGACAGTGCATACAAGTAAAGTACAAAATACTTTTTGGCGTGAATGATGGTCATAATGACTAGACACACACACACAAAAAAAATGCTTTTTGCTCGTGCTGGCCCAACTGGCTCAATGGCTCATCAGTTGTTGTTAGTGGGGGTGGGGGTGGGGGTCGGCGGGTATGAGGGTGCTAAGGGGAGGGGAGGTTTGGCTGGATGGTGTTCTGCATATGTTGGTTCAGAGAAGGCACCACTGAGCAACACTGAAGTGGCTTGGGGGTAGTGCAGTGTCTCATGATTTGATATTAATGATTACTCCCTGTGGACTGCAATTCTGGGTTTGTGACAGAACACACCTAGACAGAGTTAATGCCACAGGGGGAGGGGGGCTGGGGAGGGACACAGAAGATGAGACTGCCAAAAAAAGAAATTTAAAGAAAAGAAAAAGATATGGAGGTTGGTCCAACTGACTGTAATAACCATAGAAAGAAAATAAGAAATGTTAATGACATAAATTGACCTTAAGTCATTTCATGTGCCTGCGTATGGATGTTTGTGTGTGTTCACTCATACATATATATGCATATATTTATGCATGGATTAGTGTACATGCACATGTGTATTCGCATTTGTGTGTGTGTGTTTGTGTATGCGTGTGTAGCACACAACTAAAAAAAAGAAAATTATGATTACATTTTTTCTTTTTTTCTATTTTCCGTTTCAAGACAAGAAAAGATGGATAGGCAGGCAGTGCAGTACAAACCACTCTTAGAATCGACAGTCAGTGATGGCGATGAAGATGATGTGGCGGAGTATGATGGAGACGATCACAAGACTGGTGTACCATCCTCCAAGCGGCTCAAAGCCATACAGTTCAGAGATATCATGCCTGCCAAACCTGACGCCCCAAGGAATGGTGTCATCATCAGGAACAAGAGGCGTAGGCACAGGAATGTGGTCATTCTTGTGTTGGTGGTGACATTGTTGGTGATTGGTGCCATTGCTGCCGCTGTCTTCACCTTCCTGAGCCACAAGTTTGACATGGGGGTGGTCCATGATGTGCACTTCACTTCACATGGTGACTGGACCCTCTTCTTCAACAAATCTGGTAATCACATGTTTTTGTTGTTATTAGGAAAGGGTGTACTTTGAACGACATTTTGAATCACTGATTATTACACTTATTGTAGTCACTGCATTTGATGAAAAAAGACTTTCTCCTTTTGAAAACAACAACATTCGCAAAGAAAAAGATGTTTTACCATTGAGATCCTAGCTGTAAGTTTTCTGATAAATCCCTTGCACTTGCCCTCTCACCCATTTTCTTCCCAGTTTTGGCTCAGTTCTCCCCATTTAAGAATCTGTGCGCTTACCACGAATCTGGCTTGGTTTGATCAAAATTGACTGCTGGAATATTTCCTGTTTATGACAGTGTTCTACGTTGGAGCCATTCTTGTCCTTTTTCGCACGACAAAACTAAAGTGAATGGTACTCATTCATTGAAGAAAAAAAATGTTTATACATGCTTCAGTGATGTATCTATGTATTAGAATAAAAGTAGGTACCTTTTAATCTTGAAGAGTATTTTTGAATTCAAAAACTAAGAAAAAAAATGGCGGATCTTAGCATAGGGCAGGGAAACAGCACTGTTATGAGCAAAAAGAGTTCCAATAGTCAGTGCATGTTTCTGCTTGATGCGTTTGACATACACTTGGTTTAGTTTTGTAATTTGCCACATGTATAAGATTTTGTGTCACCGACTTAAGGATTGACACTGTACAGAACAATGGCTGATCTATAAGAATGACATAAAGCTATGCAGACTGTCCCTAGAATTCTTCAGCTGCTCCCAGTGGCCTGTGTTGTTCATTTCCTGTAGGTTTGTGGGCTGTACACTGACAAGAAATATACATAGAAATATGCAAAATGTATGTAATGCAGACTACGTGTTAAGCAGTCATTGGGTTAAATTCAGTTTTGGAAAGTATTTATGTGTTATTTCTTTCTTCTTCTGTTGATGTCATTTCCACTGTTACTCTTATTATTGTTTCAACTGCATCCAAATTGTGTATAAAATGTATGTTCTTTAATGGTAAACTTGTTTCACGCAACAGCGCATCAGTTGCTATTGCTGCAATATCTGCATAGAGATCAAGTGCTGTGTAACAGTCAGATATCAAGTAAAAGAAGGAAAAGAAAAATCAAATTTTGAGTGCAAAAACTGTTGATGTTGGTCAGCCACAAAGGAGATAATGAATTGTTTGGGGACTGTGGTAATTGGAGGACGTTGAAAAAGAAATTGAAAGACTGGTTATCTTATCATTACCTGAGAAGATATACTGAGTTAAAAATAAACTGGTAAATAAGTAAGAATTTGGTGAAACTGAACAGAAATTGAATGTTATTCTCAACCTGACACAGATAAGTAAAAAGATGTTGAAAGGCAGTATGAAATTATTCTTAATCTGTCACATACATGGAAAGAAAAAAACATGAAAGAATGTTGTCAGTCAGTCATAACAGTGAAAAACTGGAAAGCAAGTTATTTCATTTTTTGTCTGTCACTTTTGTGAAAAGGAATCTAATCCTCAGTCTGTTGCATCTTTGTAAAGAAATTGAAAGAGTAGTGGAATGTATTCTCAGTTTATTATTTTATTATACGAGTAAAAAGATATTGAAAGACAAGGTCTTCTTAAACAGCCACATCTGTGAATAGAAAGTAAAAGGCAGATGAAATAAATCTGTCACACATGTGACCAGAACTTGGCAGACAGCTTCTGTTAAGTATGTCAAAGGCAAGTTGAGCTGCCAGTATATCTCAATTTGTGTAATGAAAAGAAATTAAATGACAAATTATTCTAAACCTATCACGAATGTGACAAGAACTGATAGAGATGTTCCTGGGAAAGTGAAACTGGCTTGAAAGGCAAGTTAGATTCTCAGTCTATCGCAACTGTGAAAAGAAACTGAAGTAAAAGGCAAAGTAGATGCTTGGTTCGTTACATCTTTGAAAAGAAAATGAGATGCAAGTTAAACTCTTGACCAGTTTCAAAAGTTCTGTGAACAGAAGGTGAAAGGCAAACAGCTAGTTTTAATCTTGTCACATTGGTGAAAAAGAAATTGAAAGACAGTTTATTATCAGCATGGTATATCTATGAGAAGAGAGTGCTCAAAAGACAAAAGTTTTCTGAACATATGACTAACGTGTGCTTCAGCGTCAGAAAGCAGCGTGGCCTTGGTGGACGTGGACGGGGACGGGCTGGACGACATCCTGGTGGCCATCACCAAGGTGAAGATCGCTGAGAATCTTCCCACCTTTCCAGGACTGACTGTGAAGGAGAGCTGCGTCAAAATGGGTACACTGCTTGCTGACCATTTATCTTGTTTTCACGTGAGCAGGGTTTGAAGGTATTGGCTGTATTAGTGTGTGGCCGGGGCAGATGGAGGAGGTAGGCTAGGATGAAATGTGTATGTGAAGTGTGCCACATGTTCCAGGTAGAATTTAAGACAGTTTTACTTAAGGATGTTGTGAAGTGTAACAGAGGAAGATGGAGAGAGCATTTGTGAGAAATGTAATTGTATGCGAAAATAGTTACAGCGCCAAGAAGACTGAAAGAACTCTGCCGCCCTGAATATAATCAGAACACCATTGATAGGGGACAGACAATGCCTCCTGCTAGGGTTTGCCAGTGATCATCACGTGGGTCCTTGCCAGCATCCTTGGTGAGCATAAAGCATCCTGATAATAGACACAGAATCCCCTCAAGGGTCAATATCACAGCCAGATAGACTGTATTCTTGTGAAGAATTGTCACAAGTCTGGCATCAGTAGGACCTAAAACTAGGACATTTTCCAGGAGCTGGTGACGGTAGAGACCATGACCATGTCATGATGAACTTCTAATTATACAAGAGAGTGAAAAACAGCCGTCTGAGATTCAGTGTGAAAAAAACTGAAAGGTTCTGTCATTGCTGAATAATCCTACACATTTAGTTTTAGCCACAATCATGCATGCTCTTTTGTCAAAGTTTTAATTTTCACCAAATCGCATGTTTAAGAGATGAATCAAGATAATTATACAGTTTCGGTTGTGTATGGGTGTTTGTGTGTGTGTGTGTGTGTGTGTGTGTGAGTGTGTGTGTGTGTGTGTGTGTGAGTGTGAGTGTGTGTGTGTGTGTGTGTGTGTGTTTGTTTTTGTTTGTGTATGTGTGCATGTGTCCATGCATGTGCATTTGTGTGCTTGTGTGTGTGTGTGGATGTATGTGTATGTATATGTGTGTGTGTGTCCATGGTACTGTGGTAAACCTTTTACCATGGTAAACTTTGATATTGGCATTTTCCCAGCAGGTACCAGCATTAGCATAATCGAACTCAGTAGAATGATAAGTATTATTAAAACCTTTCCAGCCATCACATGTTTAAAGATGTCACGGAATCATAATGACTGCAAAGCTATAATTAATATTTTCAGCAATCAGTATCACAGAATTTTGTTACAAAGTATGATAATTTAGAGTGTTGCTTTTTACACTGATAAAGACATGTTAAATGATATCTTTCCATGCAAAGCTTGCTACAAATTATTTTGTCAAGATAGACTATTTAATACCATTTCTACTCAGCAGAAGCTGAAACATAAAACAAATATGTAACTAAATAATTATATAGAACTAAAATAGACTAGATGTTTAGAATAGAGTGTCATGCATGTTACATTAGAAAACTACTCAATGCAACAAATATGTAACTAAATAATTGTATAGAACTAAAATAGACTAGGTGTTTTGAATAGAGTGTCATACATCAGAAAACTACTCAACGCAATAAAGTGTCATGCATGTCACATTAAAAAAGTTGCTTGATGCTGTTGATGCACATTTTTGATATTAGGGGACCTGTAGGTTGAAAGAAAAAAGAACCAAAAGCAAAATATCTGGAAAAAAAAAAATCTCAGGGATGAAATTTCCACGTAAAGAGGCACACATGTGGTCACTGAGAATGATGAGCAGAGTGAGCAGCGGTCATGGAGGTCAGGGCATTTCAGACTGCTGCTGTTGGGGCAAAAGGAGAGAGAATGCTGGAGGGGTGAGGGAGTAGCGATGGGGTTGGGGCAGGACTAGCAGTGGTTAAGTAGCGTCAGATTAGAGACTGGGAGGTGGAGGAAGAGGGGAGGAAAAGGGGAATGGTGGGTGATGGCAGTTTGTCTCTGTCCAGTAAATGGATCGTCTTGCTTCTTTGCCCATCCCCATTGTAGCATTCCTGTTTCCGTAGTCCTGGCTCTTGGACCGAAATATCACAAACAAGATCGCAAAGGCTTGGAAGAATGATCATTGTGGTAAGGTTTGTTATTGTCTGGAAACTTGGTGAACAGTGAGTAAAAAGCAGTTCTCGTTTGTGATATACTTATGTAACTAGCAACTTAAAGCTGGACAGACTTGTGTGTCGGGAAGTATTGTTTTTAGTATATATGCGTACAGTGTTGCTTGAAAATTTGTACTGGTAACTGTAATTTCATGTACATGTTTTTAATATTTTGAATCTTTTGGTGATTCCATGCGGTTTTCAAGAATGAACTGTATTTCTTCAATGGCATTGAAACTGATTATCATACCTTTATTGCTAAGAAACAGAGATCATTGTATCATTGCTTTTATGCATTTGCAGACAGGAAATTACAAAGGGATGGCACATCTTTTTTCTTTATGATTCCAAATCATACTCTTTTATCTTTCTTCTTTTTTTTTTTTCATTGCATTCACTCAGTTTGAGCTGGTTTGAAAAAAAAAACCTTTCACAATGGAGTTGATAGACCTACAAATGATTATTACAGACTGTAGAAAAACATTTTCTTTCACTTACTTGATTATTATCAAGTACAGTGTAGGGTCAGTATCCATTGTTCCTCTAACCTAATTATTTTCACCCTGTCTCTTCACCAGGGTTTGAGTACCCCTGTTTCACCCAGGTGGTAGCGTTACGTGGCTATGACCGCAAAGAGCTGTGGCGGACCTGGATACGCTATGATCTGATCTTTGTCAACTGTGAGGGGATTGACGTCAACGCAGACGACAAGCCTGACTGCATTTTCAGTGGTCGTGCGACTGCCTTGCAAGCTGTTGACTTGGCGACAGGTTGTGCAGGTTTTATGTTTATAGCTGATGTGTAATTATTTTGTGTTGAGTTTATGGTGGGGTTTTATGGTGCAGATTGTTTGAATAGAGCTGTGTTTGAAATAGATGTTTTAGGCGTAAAAGAGCTGTTAGTGTATTGTATATTCTTGATGTGAGTCCCAGCATGAGTCGAAACATGTGGAGGAGGGACTCAGATCCTGCGCACTGAGGAGCATGGCATGGCACACATTGTGATTATCCTGTTGACTTCTTCAGACATGCTCCAGCTTCTCTCTGAGCCTGCCTGGCTCTAAGCTGGGAACAGGCTAACACCTACTGCATGCACACTTGAGTGGCTGTTTGGTGTTTTTAGCACTGCAGTCTCTGTCTGTCTTGAACAAAGCACTCTGAACATGACAGCAATGTGTGGATCTGCATTACATCTTGGATCCTGTATGAATGTCTGAATTATTTGTTTTTTCTTTCCTGATTTTATTGTGAGCTTTGTACCTCAGATCCTTGATATGTAATCTGGTGTACTGACCTTGCGGATAATCTGGTAATGAAAAAAGGAAGATGCTACCAAAAAAAATAATGCACTACTCACAGGATACATGTGCACACCGATAAAAAGACAGAAGTGTAGTGTTACTGTGAAAAGTGCAGATATTGGTTGAATACAAGTAATCATGTAACACACACACACACACACACACACACACACACACACACACACACACACACACACACACACACATGGATGAAAGTGACATTAAAAAAAAAAAAAAACACCTGTCAGATCACAAAACTATATTAAAAAGTTATATCAAAAAGAACTGAATACCTTTTCTGATTATATGACTGAAAATGGTTTGCAAATATCAACTGATAAAACAGACATGATGTTATTTAATACTGGATCTGATCCAGTTAATATGCCTTTATTTCAAGTCAACGGCATACCCATCAGATATACAAACATAGTGAAATTCCTTAGAGTAAATTTAACATCAAAGTTGTCATGGAATTTCCATATAGAGCATGTTCTAACAAAAGCACGAAAAACTTTAAATCTAATAAAGATTATTAGCAAGCATGCTTGGGCTCAGGACACAGTTACTCTTTTGCACCTTTCTACTGCACTGGTTAGATCAAAGTTAACGTATGCACAAGAGGTGTTCTTCAGTGCACCCAAATACTTACTGAAAAAAAATCAAAGTATTGATTCCAAAGCATATAAGATAGCCATGGGACTACCAGTCCATGCCTCTTGTACAAAAGCATACAGTGCTGCTGGGATATCACCACTGGAAGAATATAGGAATCTTGCATGGACCAAATTTGTTATAAGAAGTTCTACTATAGACAACAATATAGGCCCTGAAATAAATATCAAATCGGACACTGATTTTCCCAAAAGGGCTGAAAACATATCATCTCAGATGACTCTAAGAACATATACTTCCTCGATTTTAGAATCCTCAGATATCAAACTAACATCTGTTGCCAAAAGATCTGTTGTGTCTCCTATCCCTCCCTGGAAACTAGTACGAGCACATTTTGATATTGAGCATACAGATTTAATAAAGGCTGAAAATACTAATTTATTATAATCCAATATGAAAATGCATTTACATGATCACTACTCCAACCATTTTAAGATATACACTGATGAATCATTAATCAGTGAACATGCAGGTGCAGCATACATTATCCCAGGCCTTAACAAAGAAAAGTCATATATCTCGGAAAAAAAAAAAAATCTATTTTCACTGCTGAGTTAACTGCTATAATGATGGCCTTAAAGTTTGTTGTTAATTACCCTCAAAATTTGTTTAAAGTTGTTTTATGTGTAGATTCTAAGTCAGTTCTTACTGCAATGAAGAATTTTAAGTTAAAAGTTCGACCTGAGATGATCACTGAAATAAATAACTTAGTCCATTTCCTCTCAGTCAGAGACACTGAAGTAACATTTCTTTGGGTGCCCTCCCACTGTGGGTTATATTATAATGAAATGGTTGATGTTCTAGCAAAGAGAGGAGCAAAACGATCTTCAGATTCGCATTTTTTGAACTTCTCTATGTCAGTGCAAGAGTGCTATACTTTGGCGGAAAAAGTACAATTTTCTAATTTTCATTTGATAGAAAGAGAAAC
Source organism: Conus canariensis (assembly GCA_033310375.1). Lineage (NCBI taxonomy): Eukaryota > Metazoa > Mollusca > Gastropoda > Neogastropoda > Conidae > Conus > Conus canariensis. Next base: position 101,235,141 of record CM065714.1, on the reverse strand, counting down.
TGGGTGTTTTGGTTTACACGATGAAATGAAAAATATTCATGAAAAGTTAAGTAAGTACGATCAAAACATTTATCTTAGACGACAGATAATTTCGTTGATCTGTAGATGGAAACTGGATTGTTTTAAAACAAAGTATGTCAAAAATATACATTGTATATGTGGTCATAGCATATCAACTGATCACATTCTTTTGTGTAACTTAATGAACAAATTCATACCAAATACGTCTGTACAGCCTGTTCAAAATGTTTTCCTGTCAGCAAGTGAAACATATGTTTTCTTTTTACATTTAGCTAAAAGTGCAATGGGCAAATACTTATAATAGACAGCAGTCAATAGTGAGGTGAGACAGAAGAGTTATATGTTTTTTTTTTAGTTTATCTTTGATAAAGTGGATTTTCTATTTTTGTGTTATAGTTGTAGATAAGTTTTTTGTTTTTTTTTGACTCGTTGTGTTAACCTTTTTTCCCCAGCCACGATTTTTTTATTTATGTTATTATTATTATTTTTTTTTGGTCTAATATCACGTAATGTGGAAAGACGTAAAACAAAACAACAACAACAACACACACATACACACACACACACACACACACACACACACACACACACACTCACACCACAACACACACACACAACACACATATACACACACACACACACACACACACACACACACACACCACACACACACACACACACACACACACACACACACAATCAATACACATACACACACACGTACACACACACACACACACACACACACAAACACACAACCACACACACACACACACACACACACACTCACACACACCCACACCCACCCACGCAGGCATCTGACACACATTTTTGAACTGTAACTGATGAGTGCATTCTCTGATGCAATGCAAAGCAAAGTGTAATGAATTATAGGTTGTTGTTGAGGCAATTATGAAAAATTGTGGAATGCTTTGTGTTTTTCATGAGATCATGTAGATGTATGTGTACGTGTGTGTGTGTGTGTGTGTGTGTGTGTGTGGTGTATGTGTGTGTGTGTGTGTGTGTGTGTGTGTGTGTGTGCGTGCGCATGTGTGTGTGTGTGTTTGTGCATGCGTGTATGTGCATGTGTGTGTGTACATACATGCCTACCCCTATGGAACTTCCGTATTTTCTACGGCAATTTAAAAAAAAAATGAAGTAGCTACGGCGATTACGGAAATTTATTTTTCGTTAAGGTAAAAAGATTTCTCAACAAAATTTACTTAAAACGATCGCGAGTTGAAGCAGACAGTGCTTTTGAAAGCAGAAGCAGAACACCGAATGGTAAAAGGGACATAAAGCCCTGTCTTCATCAAGCAGACGAATAGCATATGTCTCCAACGATTTCTGCTATAGAGGGACGTAAAACTCAGTTATTCAAGCAAACGATGCTTTTGAAAGCGGAAGTAATAAACCGGATATCACAAGTAATTGAAGTTTTGAGAAACATGGCGTCTAATACAAAGAGAAAGCGAATGGATGTGCCAGCTGGTGATGCCGATGAACCTGCATCAAAAAAGCGTCAGCCATCACAGAAGTTCCTGGACAAATACAGTGGCAAATTTCCCTTCATTGTGAAATTGGGCTCTGACGATTCAAAAGCAGAGTGCGTGATTTGTGACAGTGCATTTTCTGTAAAACATGGCAGTATAGATGACATAAACAGACACATTGAAGATCCGCGTCATGAAAAGAATGCGGCAGCTTTGGAAAAGAAAACGAAAGAAATCAAAACTCTGAAACCGATAACGGTTTGGGTTTTTTTTTTTTTTGCAGCAAATGTGACGTCGAAAGAAACCAATCATGAACTTGACGTACAAAAGAAAAAAAAACGAATGCTACTGATTTTGAGTCCGTGCTACCGAAATTTGAAACCAGTGCTACTGAAATTCATTTTTAGGGGTAGGCATGTATGTGTGTATGTGTTTGTGTGAACATGCACAGCATACATCATTCTAACAGCCTCTTAATCATAGGCGGAATGATCAAACACAATCTGGTGCAGACCACATTGTAATATTAATAAAAGGAAAGATGTGTCTTGCTTGAAAGGTTTCTGGTTAAAATCTTTCAGGTCAAATTTTGCATTGTTCAGGTAAAATTCATTGGGTGGTCGATGCAGAGGATAAAATCTGGGCCAACCATTTTGTGGCCAAGTGGCTCGTGTGCCGCGCTTTGCTGATTCCTGATGTGGATGGAGATGGCATCAAAGACATTCTGGTGACTCATGGAGGAGATCCTGACAAAGAGCCTCAGGTATGTTTTGTTGGGTTGCTGAATGTGAGCATGTTATTCAACAACAGCAACAATGTGCAGTGTTTGAATATTGAGCAGTTTATTCTTTGTGGGTCTGTTTCTCCAAGCAGATATGAGAATAGATATTCTTCAGATTTTTTAATGTGCTTGTTTGCGTTTGGTTGTTGTTGTTGTTTTTCAAAATAAAAAAACTAACCTGTTTTTCTTTGCTTTTTTTTGTGTTTTTCCTTTTTTTTTTTTCCTATCAGAATGTATTGGCCAGAGGTCGTGCAATTTGCCTGGTATGGGAAAGTAACCTTTGCTGCATCTTGAGCTTGAAGTTTATTTTTGCTCACTTCATTTTATGTGTGTGCATATTGTTAGTATTCAGGCTTTTTCTCACATGGATTTCCTTTATTGCAGACCATACCATAAGGTATTTTACCTCTTAAATATTTTCTTCTTGGTACCTACTGTATCACACCATAATTTGAATTGTAATACATTTTTCACCCATTCTCTCTTTAAAAAGAAGACAGTGAACGTTCATTTAACCAGCCATTTGATTCTCTTGTAAACACAAGTTCTCAGGTCTGTGTTGTGGATTGATTAGATGGGCTTGAACCAAACATTACTTTAATTTCTGATTTCAGTACAAGTGACCAGTCTTGATGAAAGATATATAAAAACATACAGATGATTTCATGCTGTAAGCTTAGAAGTATTGCTAACTACTTTTCATTAGTTCTGTGTTACCATGTTTTTGTATTCTCTGAATGTATTGACTTCACACTATATCACCTGACAGACTATTTTCAACCTCTTGAACTATTAAAAGCCAGTTAGTTTTTATGGCTGCTAAGGAGATTGTAAGTGTACAGTCATCAAATTTTTTTAACCGCAAAATCTCAAAATGACTGATCGATCACCAGCCGACGCTATTAGATTTAAGAAATCCATAATTTTGTTGTGAAGAATCCTGTTGTTGTGGTTTTTGTATTATCAGTAGGATAATTTTGTGAAGGCTTCATTCACACTGTAATCTAAAACTGGCCAGTTTGATTACTAACTCTTACCAGTTTAGACATTTTGATGCTAATTATACTGATTCTCTTTTTTGTTGTTGTTGTTTTTTTTTTTTAAGAAATTTGGTTGTAACCGTTTGCTGATCATAAAGTAAAGATCATGCAAGAAATATGTCATCAAAATGTTGGTCTTTAGATTCAGAATTGGTAACGAAATCAGCAAAACATGAACACGAGAAATGTGTATGATTGCTAAAACAGCAACAATGGAAAAGTACCCAAGATGCGGTATTGAACAGAAACATTCAGTAAACTAAGGGAGTGAACTGGTAGGAGGTATGGATGTTCCTTTTGTGGTAGAGGATGACAAATTTGGTTTTGCTCCATGGGCGCTGATGTGCTTCATCCTGTTGAAGACGTGAGTAATTGATTGTGGTATCAGGGAGGCATGAAGAACAAAATAATTCTGGCTGGGGTGAAAGATCTTTGATTTGTATTTTCCTGTTCCAGGACCATGACAGAGCTTCAGGTAGGGTGATATTTCTCTCTGGCCAGACGGGCCAACCGCTGGGACGTTACCTGGAATTGCCAAACAACCGGGAGACCTACATGAGTCCGGTTAGGTACGAGACGGCTAATGGGTCTGCCTACATCCTGCTTGGAAGTGGAGGAGAGACTGTGTCGGGTACTGCTGGTTCTGTTCTTGCTTATTTTGAATTTTCAAGGGTTAAACTTGTCCATCCCAGACAGAAACAGTTTTTGTAAAATTATCTCAGACAACAATGTGTTTTTTTGTCATTGAATAAAAAAAAATGTGCCTCAGCATCATATTGCGTTTTAACTTGATGCAAGGAATTGTTTTCATTCACCAGAAACAGAAGCACTCCAGGCTGGTGGAGACTTGCTTCAGTAAATGCTCATATGTGTCAGGTTGGAAGAGGAACAGTTGACTCACATGTGGTTTTGTGTCCACAGTGACTTGTAGACCTAGTTTGAAAAATGCTAGGTGTGAAAGAAAACATTGATGTGGTTTCAGTTGATGCCAGTGTCAAAAACGAGTTGAGGGCTGGCTAAACAGAAAAGATGTTGGTGGAATCAAACAGAAAAGATGTTGGTGGAATCAGACGTCTCGTTTGGTGTCGGAAAGTCAGCAATCCCCTGTTGATTGGTCGTGTGCTCGAAAAAGACCAAAAAAGACGAAGTTTGAGAATGACAGCCTTCTGCCAAATGAAAATCATGGAAGTTAGGAAACTGTGTGAAATTTTTAATTATTTTGTTCAAAATTAAGTATGTACGCATTGAAACAGTGCTGTACAAGTTTGAAGTTATAGTGGTAAAGTTGTGTCAGTCTCACTTAGTTTTGTGCTGTCATGAACAGATACCCTTCTGTCCTTGAGAGCACCAGTTATTGATGTTGACAGTAAAGAGGGTCCTCTATACAAGGAGTTTGTTATGACTGACTGCTACCCCCTCCCCCAGCCACCTCCCCCACAAGATTTACCATCCATCTTCCTCCCCTTCCCCTCTTCCCTCCATGCTCATTTACATACTCCCCACCCACTTCCTGAGTGATGCAAACGATTAATTCTATCATAATAACTTTATTTAATGATTTTTTTGTTTAAGGAGATGATATTATAAAAATGCCAAGGTCAGCTTTGTGACAGTCTTGACTTGAAAGGCTTTGTATGACTGAAAGTTTGGTTGCCAGGAGACCTAGTTTGTACACAGAGTATATATGTTTGTGGTTATGGTGCAGTTATTGAAATTTATTGGAGGAAAAAGAATTTGCAAGGGTTTTTTTTCACATTTAGAAGGAAATCATCATCATCATCATCATCATCATCTTCATCATCCTGATGAAAGTAGTATCCATAATAATGAAATTATTAACAAGAAAATAATGATTACAATAACAATTAGAGAGAAAAAAAGGAGCATTGTCCCCAGTATGAATACTGTTATAAATAGCATACTTATTTTCTGGAAACTTGTTTTGGAAATCTTTTCTGTCACGTACAGCATTTTTAGGTTAAGACAGGTTTGATTATTGTTTGGCACTTGTATGTTCAAGAAGAGTCAGAGACAAATATCTGTCTATGGTGTTAAGGCAAAAGGGGCTATTGAACTGAACGCTGCCCTGGTTGTTGCTAGTTTTGCAGAGCTGATAATACAGTCATACAGAAGTTACTGTCTTCTGTAAGAAATTGAAACCAGCAGTGAATAGTTCACGTGTTATCAGTTTGTGACTTAACAGTATGGTAGTGGTGTTTTGTTTTTTGTTCTGCTGTGTTTTATTTATCTTTACTTTGTTGTTAAAAGAGTTTGAGAAAGCCTCGTGTCTGACTTTTAGTCCATCCTGCAGGATTCCCTCTGTCCTACCAAATGAAGAGAACTTTGCCGCCACTCGGACCCATGGTCAAATCATAAACAAGGCATTCTGCCCTGATTCATTATCAAGCACAAGGGGTCATCTGCTTCCATTCATGAATTCAGGCAGGCAAGGGAAGCACTCTGCAAGGCTTTTCTTTTTCTATTATATAAGCGTGGAGAAATTTTCTGAGTGTCGGCAGTCCGTCACCAGCAAAAGCAAGAAAATTTGGCCAAAAGAAGAAGCAGAAAGGATAGGAAAAACAGTTGTTTTCCTGCCAGTGAGTGTTGGTAATATTTGTTCAAGGCATTTTTGGACAGTTTATCTGTGTTCTTGCCATAGAGATTGCAACATTGTTTTCATTATGGCTCTACAATAAACATAATTAAAAAAAAAAGAAAGCCTGTGTGTATGTGAGTGCTCTGCTGCCAAGCAGTGCCTAAATAAAACTTTGGCTTACAGTTGTTTTTTGTGTCTTTTTTTTTTTTAATTGTAAAGCAATCTTTTTGTTGAGCCCATTCAGCTAGCTGAAAAAGCCTGTCATCATCCCTGAAAGAAATTTACTACAATATTATTTCACCCTCGTGTGTGTCTGTGTGTGTCGTGTCTGTGTCTGTGTGTTCTTTATCCATGAGAATGGACTTTGTATACAAACTTTAGCCGTAGGTCATTGAGACCTTGATGTGATGATTACTTTAGCTAACAGGATTGGTTGAAGCCCTAGATCTTTTCTTGTGGGAGAAAAAAACTCAGTTTCAATGTATAGTCTTAAATGTAGAAATATATTATTTGGATAGTACTTCATATCTCTGTCTCTCATGTTTATTCTCTCTCTCTCTGTCTCTCTCTCTCTCTCCTCTCTCTCTCTCTCTCTCTCCCTCTCTCTCTCTCACATACACACGTACGCATGCACGCGTACACACTTATGTAAACACAATCCATCCCATTTCGCTGCCCGGATATACAGCTGCCATAACTCAAATTTTTTGCATTTTTGAGATTTTGGTATACAATAAGAGCGGGCCAAGGGGCATAACGTAGCCAAGTCCTAATCACATTATCCAAAAAATAAACGTGCTGTAATCAAAATACTTGTACCATAACTCAGCTCGCAGTATATCTTGTGGGGATAAATAATCAGTTTTTTTTCATCGCCTGTAAAATTTGATTTTCAGACTTATGGCAGTTGTATTTCCAGGCAGTGATGTGAAAACTTGTATTTATGTCTGGTCTCTAGATAGAAATTTATAGTGATGAAATAGCAGTGGCGGTGCACTTGATCTTCAAAGACTGTGCTAATTATTTCTGATTGATCAGCATGAAGTTGCAAAAAGATGTTGAAATATTTAATTATCACCGCCTTTGCATTGTTTAAGACTTACTAATTATACTAAAGGATGTATACGGTGTTGTTCCAGGAGATCTCATGATAATCTCCTACTCAGACTTGTACGGCTTTGTCATGGAAAATAAACCTTCACAGCTTCGCACTCTCTACAGGTAAATTGCAATAATCAGTGTAGGTTTCATGGATGAATTGTAGAGTTTCCTATGTTTTCTTTGTCAAGTGTTGTCTGCAGACATTGATCATTGATTTTTTTTTTTGCTTTTGACCTAACTAATGAATGTCCTATGAATGAAACAGCTTAACTGTGATGCAGGGAGGATTTACCACTTATTCTGTATTACTTTAAAAACAAATGCATAGCACAGGCATTTCATCATATTTGTTGAATCATTCATAATGAATTTATGTTGGTTGTGTGACAACAGATGCAATGGCTGCAATGGAACAGAATGTGTGCTTGGGATGTATGCATGAGTAAGTGCACATAGGTGTCCTGTACTTGAGCATGCATGTACATGCCTTTACTTGCAATCATGTCTTTCTGTGTGGGTGTGTGTTTGTGCATGCTTGTGTGGCTTGTGCATGCAAACAGAATGTGCCCCAATTATGGCAGAGTAGAGGAACCTACAAGGAGGACAGTAATTTGGACATTGTGTATTTATGTTGTGTGTATGTGCATGCATATTTATGTGATGTGTACATGTGTGCAAATATGTATGCACACAAAATGAGCGTGTGTTTGTGTGAGCGCACGCATGTGCCATACATGTGCTGACTTGCGTATAAAACTTGTTGAAATTAACTCTTACTTAAGGTGCAGTGCAGTTATCCAACCACAGACAGTCTTCATTTCATGATTTTTATGTATCTTGTTCAGTCCCACTCTGCCCATAGAGTTGCTATTGGGGTGGTACAGTTGATGATACATATGTCTGTGTGTCAGAGTGGGAGGGGGAAGGCTTTGTGTACAGTGATTGTATATATGTATATTAAGGGAAGGGAGTGGAACTCGGACCCGTTTTCCTGCATGATTTTTCCATACTGGCATGAAAAAGCAGTAGGGAAATGCAATATTGCTGAAGAGGAGTTGGACACCGTGCTGCATTTAAATCTGAATTTGGTTTCAAAATACTGAAAGCCTAAATGGGAGCTGCTTTCCCAGTTTCAATTTTTTTGAGGATCCTGGTCATGTGGGGATGTTGCATACCAAATAAGGATGAGGCTTTTTTTTTCACAGATAAGTATATCATAAAACTGCTTTTAGTAGTAACATCCCTTTTCTTTTTTTTTTTCTTTGTTTTGAGAGGTTATGTTTCATTTATTTGTAGTCCTGTGAATCTCTGTCAACTGCTTCTTCAGTGCTTCAGAACTTGATTTTTTTTTTTTTGGTTCTTTAGATGTAAAAAAAAACTTCCCTTTGTCCAGTTTATATGTTTCCCAAAATCATGCTGATCTCTGCTTTGAGACTGGATGGTAAATCTGAAGCTTATGAAGAAGAGGACAAAACGAATAGATGTTTCTGTTTGTCAAATATGTGTGCCTGACAATGTATGTAGGTGAATGTATAGACATGCAACATGCATGTGTATAGACGTATGTGTTTTGTCTCTGACAGTGTATGTGATCAATACAAGCTGAAGTGGAAACGCTTCTGACTGTGTATGTGTTTTGTCTCTGACAGTGTATGTGATCAATACAAACTGAAGTGGAAACGCTTCTGACTGTGTATGTGTTTTGTCTCTGACAGTGTATGTGATCAATACAAGCTGAAGTGGAAACGCTTCTCACTCTGACTTCTGACTCGGAAGCCTTTCCAGTGACCAACGGCGTAAAGCAAGGCTGCGTTCTCGCCCCTGCGCTCTTCAACATGGTCTTCTCCGCCATGCTGACTGATGCCTTCCGTGACTACCAGGGACCACCCTGTCATGTCAGATACAGAACTGACAGTGGGCTGTTCAATCTCAGGCGACTGCGGACTGTTACAAGAGTGAAAGAGACCGTCATCAGGGACTTCTTGTTTGCTGATGACTGCGCCCTCAATGCCAGCACAGAGCAGATGATGCAGGACGAAATGGACTGCCTCTCACGAGCCTGCGACAACTTCAGTCTCACCATCAGCACCAAAAAGACAGAAGTGATGTATCGGCCTGCACCAGGTAAACCCTACCAGGAACCACACATCATGGTAAAGGGGCAGAACGTACAGGCAGTTGACAAGTTCACTTATCTGGGCAGCACACTCTCACGAGCTGTGAACATTGATGCAGAGGTCAGGAACAGGACTGCCAAAGCCAGCTCTGTGTTTGGGAGACTCTGTGAAAATGTCTGGGAGTGGAGAGGACTAAGCCTTACCACCAAGCTGAAGGTCTACCATGCAGTGGTGCTAACCACTCTCCTCTATGCCAGTGAACCTGGACTGTCTACAGCAGACACGCCAAACAGCTCAACCATTTTCACCTCAGCTGTCTCCGCAGACTCCTACACATCAAGTGGCAGGACAAAGTCCCAGACACTGAGGTCTTGGAAAGATCCAGCATCCCCAGCATCTACACTCTCCTTCAGAAATCCTGAGCCAGATGGGCTGGCCACATCATCAGAATGCCAGATAGTCGACTGCCGAAACAACTGCTGTACGGAGAACTGAGTCAGGGCAAGCGGAAAGTTGGGGGGCAGAAGAAACGTTTCAAGGACTGCCTCAAAGTGTCCCTCAAAGGCCTGGACATCAACCTCAACACCTGGGAGTCGCTTGCCCTGGACGCCAAGCCTGGCGAAGCAGCATCACAAAGGGTGCATGTACATCAGAGAAGAGACGCACAGCAGAAGCTGAGAGAAAGCGAGCCATGCGCAAGGCCAGGGCTACCTCCACCTCCACTGTAGCACCCACCCACATGTGGGCGTTCCTGCCGGGCCCAGATTGGCCTCACCAGCCACCTGCGGACCCACACTTAGCAATCTTGAGATTGAAGTCATGGTCATCTTTGAAATCGAAGGACAAACAACACACAAGCTGAAGTGTACTTTAACTCTTTCATCCCTGCCAACCACTAGAGCGGTTTGACAAATCTTCTCCTTTCATTCCTGAAAACTGCCTCAGCGGTTCAGAGAAACACACTCCTTTCCGTCCAGCAACCCACTGCAGCGGTTCATGCCTTGAAATCTGCGCCCACCTGTCACATGGTTGGCACGTCATAGTGGCCTTCGCCTTGTAACGGGACTCGCGGGATGTTTAGATAAGTCATGCCTGCTTACTTCCTCAGCATGGGAAAGTGTCTGGAACCGAAATTTTATCTTGATTTGACCGTGAGAGCACACTGTTTAGTGCCTACTGAGAAGATGGAGGGTTGAAGAAAACGCAGACAGCGATCAGTTTTCTGACGACGAAATTTACAACAATTTAGCCAATGACTTCGATCTGTTTGATCTAACAGAAGAAGAGAGAGCAGAACTTGCCAATGCCATCAACGAATATGACAGTGATACTGGCGATGAATTGGATGATGAAAATGTTCCACTTAGCAACAATCGGCCACGATTTGACTGGACAGGTGGGGATTTCACTGAACCACGCACACCTCGGAAAAACTTCGAACAGCGCCCCGGTCCTGTGTGCATACTCGATACGTCAATGAAGGCAGTGGATTATTTTCAGCTGTTCTATTCTGATACAGTCCTTTCAAAGCTAGTCAGTTTTGCAAACGACAATGCCAACACTAAACGGCAGACTGATCCAGAAAAAAACAAAGGCGAGTGGAGAGATGTGATACTTGATGAGATGAAAGCCTTTTACGGACTTCTTATCATGAAGGACATCCTGCAACTCGACCGCGATGCGCACTATTGGCATTCTGGGGCTGAACGTTTCTTGTTGTCAACGAAATTTGGCAGTGTTATGAGCAGAGACAGGTTCTTCCAAATTCGCCGATACCTGTATTTTGTTGATCCAAATGAGGATGTGCGGAATGCAGGTGACAAACTTCACAAGGTGAGGTATGTGCTTGACGCAGTGCGGCAGAGTTTTATGGAGGAATACATTCCGCACAGAGAAGTGACAATGGACGAAGCGATGGTGCCGTTCAAGGGGAGACTGGTTTTTAAACAATTCATGAAAGAAAAACCCGTAAAATTCGGCATCAGGCTGTGGGCCGACGCTCACACAGTGTACTGCTTCAACCTGGAGGTTTACAGAGGTAAACATGGTGGGCAAGTCAATTGGCTGATGGGGCTGAGTGCACGAGTTATTATAGCACTGACAAAACCTATCCACAATTTTGGGCACATCGTGTACACAGACAACTTTTACACATCGCCTGTCCTTGCCAAATATCTCTCAAGCAAGGACACTTACCTGTGTGGGCCAATACGACCAAACCGCCTTGGATATCCAGCTGACCTTGTCAAGACCAAGGCAGAGACACGGCGACTTCCACGCGGGTCAACAGAGTGGCAACAGTGCGAGGGTATGCTTGCAACTTCGTGGAAGGACAAGCGCATGGTGTACTACCTTTCTACAGCCCATACCCCGCATTGGTCTGCACAAGAAGAAGCTGTCACTGCCTGCAGGCGACAAAAGGATGGGACTGCCATCGAACTGCCGTGCCCTCCGACAGTAGCAGCCTACGCCAAGTTCATGAATAGGGTGGACAAACTTGACCAGATGACACGGCAAAATAAGGCCAAGAAAACCATGAAGTGGTACAGGCGGATTGAGACAAAACTGATGGAGACAAGTATGTACAATGCCTACGTCATCGAGGGCGACATCGTGGACCACAAAACAGAAGGCAAGATCAAGCGCGACTTTCTGTCTTTCAAACTGGACCAGGCACATCAGTTAACTGGGGACCACTACACAGAAAAACAGCAGGGAGGAGGTAGACCTCGCACGGTTGTGAATGACATCTCACCCCGTCTTGATCACACAGACCACTGGCCAGCGGCAGATATTGGAAAAGATCACACCTGTGTGGTATGTGTCGCGCGACACAAACATATGAGTCAACACACCCTGGTGTGAAATACACTGACAATCCGTTCAAGAAAAGCAAGACAACGATGATGTGTGAAAAGTGCAATGAATATCTGTGTTGTAATAATCAGAAAGATTGTGTTAAAGTGTACCACACCCGTATTTCCTTTTTGTGACACCTGGTTTCATGTGTGACATGTTGACACTGTGACACTAGCAGTGCATCATTTTCTAAGACTGACATGTTGTGTGCTGTTTGTTGACATTAACTCGAAGTGTGACTTTTGGACAAATACTGTGCAAAGACCACTGAATTTGGTAAGACCATAGCGCAGAAGGAGTACTGTGGGGACATTTTTATCATTGCTGTGCATTTTTGTTTGGACATGGTGACACTGTGACAAAGACACTTGAAAAGCATTCTTTGAAGTGGATTTACCGGAGGACATCAGACTGTGAGTTACATGCATGGTTTTAGCTGCTCGCATGTTTTTGAGCGCTGTATAACATTTTGTTTCTTTAAGTTTGAATTAATATGTAGTTGTCACCAGTCTTGACACCTGTGTGTCACCAAATATGTGATGAAGGGTTGAAAACTGGATCAAAATATGCCGGCACCATTTTTGTACACAACGGTTTATGACAAGCTATAGTCCGGTAGAAACACCAGTCACACAAAAGAATCAGAAGTACACACCCTATTCTTTGTTTACTTTTTTCTTGGAAACCCAGGAATGAAGGGTACTGCTTGTAACTAAGAAACATAGGAATAAGGGGAAGTAATGTCCGACAGACAACCAGGGATGAAAGAGTTAATATATTATTTGAGCTTGTATTATTCTTCTGTTTTGATTCATTATTCATCTGTTTGGATTTTTTTCCAAATGTTACGAACAGCAAGAAAGAAAAACACTCAGACATTGTGGATATGACAGGGGTCAAGAGAAAGGGGTCATGATTTCACCAGTGCTTATTGACCTCACTAAAGACGGAACTTTGGACATCCTGATGACTGCCTTTGAGGGAGTCGTCACTTTGTACAATGGAGAAACGCTCCAAGAAGTATGGAGTCGACAGCTAAGCAGCCAAAAGATCCCAAATTTTGAGAGCTACAGGTATGGGCATACAATTTTTGGTGATTTGCACTGATGATGAAGGCTTTTATCCCTTTCAGCCCTTATGAGTTTACAGAATGGATAGCTTCTTGTGCTGGTATGAAGATGTGAACAAACAGAAGGGTTGCTTCAATTAAATTCTAATATTTCCTTTTACCAAGAGGCAAACAAATGTACGTTTTGTTGTTGGCAATGGATTTTGTAGTAACATAATAGAATTTCACATGTAATGCTCTTTTGAAACGATGTTTTGACAAACTCAAACATCAATTTTTTTTTAACACAATTACTCCATTTTTTAATGTAACAAGCAGACACAGTTTTGGGTCAAACGTTTTGAAACTTTAACATGTTATAGACAAATTTTTCATTTTTAATGGTGTGAAAAGTTAACCAAGCATTATGAAAGAGAGGACGATATTGATTTATCAGCTACCGTAGCAAGAACAGCCAAAACATGACAACATCAGAGATCCTATGGTTATAACTGCTAGAGACACTGTTGTTCAGTCCAGTTAATTGTTGTTTGGCGTCATATACTTTACCATGTCAGACTCTAATGCTATGGTCTGACATGGTAAGTATACTAGCCAAACAGGGAGTATAATACAAATTCCCCATTTTGGCGTCATATACTCTACCATGTCAGACCATAGAATTAGAGTCTGACATGGTAAGTTTACTAGCCAAACAGGGAGTATAATACAAACTCCTATTTCTGTAGAGCCTGCTGCAGTTGCAATGTGCTTCAGTGCAGGGGAGTGCAGCTTTATAAGACAACAGAGTTTATCACAATGCAAAAGAATATAATACAATAGAACACAGCATGAATGTGGGAGTGATGTTGGTTTACGAATTTCCAGAACAGTTTCTGACTGACGTGTTATACAGCGTGGGTATCTGCACTAATTCCATGTTGTCTATCTTACTGTCAGGTCTGTGTGTTAATGGCAGATGTCTTTAGCAAACTCGTTTGGCATTCTTCAGTTTGTGTTTAGTGTTTGTTGATTGAACATGGTTGCCATTCATTAAACCTGAATGTGTCACTGCATTCTGTGGCGCTGCAGTGTTCCGGCACCGGGGCGGTTTGATGATGACGATGTCCCAGACTTCATGATGATGTGGGGCAAGGGCAGGTGGCCACTGTATGACTATGCCATTGTAAGTGCTGAATCTTTCTTATGGTGTTTTTTTTTTCAACCAATGCAAAGTTGTTTTTTTTCTTTTGCAAGAAACAAAGAAATAACAAGATTATTTGAAATTTTGGTGAACACTAATGGATTAATTAGACCTAACAGCACTATTCAGCTAACTTGATATTTGGACCCAAATTCATATAACTGGAAAGAAAAGTATAGTTCCTTCAATGTTATGTAAAAGGGTTTTGATTTTTTTTTAAATTTTGTTTTGACATTCATGCACACAACTACACACACATACTATAAAAACATACACATACACACTCTCTCACAAACACACACACACACATACACACACGCACAAATACTTCATGCACATATACACACACGGATGCAGGCATGCATGCATGAATGTGTGCGCACGCGGCTTGCACACACACACACACACACACATACACACACACACACACACACACATCACCACACACACATACACACACACACACACAAACACACACACACACAAACACACACACACACACACACACGCACACGCACACGCACACACCACAATACAACGTTCTGATGTTTAAAGTTATTTGCCCTCTTGATCCCAGGTCTACATCCTGAGCGGTGCCGACGGCAGCATTCTGTGGCAGAGGCAATCCCAGATGGTTCCCTATTATTCCCCACTGACCCTAAGGACCAGGGGGCCTCATGACCTTTTTCTTCTACGGACTGCAGCTCTGGTTTCGTCCACGTCGGCTGGCCCGTCCACTGCCAGTCCATATGGAATGCAGCATGTCAATGTAAAGTAACAGTGTGTAGTTGGTGGCAGTAAGGGTGGCGGCGGTGAGGTAACTAAAACATGGTGTTTTTAGCTTGTGTAACGAGTCATGCTGCATGGAGATTGCTCATGAAGTGGTGTTTTTAGCATGTAAAACGAGTCACGCTGCATGGAGAATACTCATGGAATGGTGTTTTTAGCATGTAGAACGAGTCATGCCGCATGGAGAATACTCATGGAATGGCATTTTTGTTGTTCATTATAGTAATTCATGCAACAGCCCATATGTTCTTGCCGTTCTCAAGCTTGCAGACAAATATGACCAATGCTGTAAACTCTTCCTGTCAAGCAGAGGTGGATTGCTTGAAAACTGTTATATTTTGAAGTGAAAAAGAAGGGAATTTTTGCATCAGATGTGATGATTGACCTTGATTTTGATAATTTCATCATGTGGAAACCAAAGATCTGCATTCCGTACGACAATCAGACTAACAAAAATGACAAAAAGTAGCATAGAGCAGATTTTTTTTTTATGTAAACCTGTTGTTTTTGAATAGCTGAATGTTTTAGGGTCAACTGTTTTTATGAATTATTGCAACAGAAATTTGCACCAGTATCCCAAGCTTACAAACTGTTTTGCAATCAAGAAGAATTAAAAAAAAAGTTTCCTGTGCTCCTTTGCAAACTGGAAATAAGTTCAGACTTATGAGTATTCTTTTCTGATCTTGTATTCAGATGCCTCAAGCACATGTTACATGACATACTGGTGGTTAATTTTGTATTTTTCAGCTGAAGTACATGACATACCTCAGTAACTGGTGGTTAATTTTGTATTTTTCAGCTAAAGTACATGACATACCTCAGTAACTGGTGGTTAATTTTGTATTTTTCAGCTAATGTTGCTTAGAAACAGAAACCAAATCTTCAGTAACTCGTAGTCTAAGCAAAAGAAGAAACGACATATTGGACAACTACACCCATTTTTATAACAAGTATAGAGAGCCATGCTGCATAAAGTATGGTGTAAAAGTGATGTTATTGTCATGTATAGAGATCATCCTGAATAAAGAATAATGAAAGAACGTAATTTTAGCATATATAGAGAGCCATGCAGCATGAAAATAATTAAGAGAGTTTTTTTTGCATGTGTAGAGATCCAAGCCATCTAAACAGTGATGAAATATTTTCGAATGTGTAGAGAAAGGAACGGTGTGAAAAATAATGAAATATGCTTTTAAAATGAGAGCCCTGCTGCATGAAGAATAATTTTAAGTGTTATTTAGCATGTTATGTAGCATGCGGCCTAAAGAATAATTAAAGACGTGATTTTTAGCAATGTATAGGGAGCTGTGCTATATGAAGAAGTATTTTCAAATCATGTGTTTGGCTATATAGCCCTATTTCATCCTCTTAGAGAAAATCATCTTTTGATGGGATGGAGCTTTCTGAATTATTCATCAAGCTTTCCATCAAAAGATTATCTGGATTGGCGGAGCTAAATGTAAATTATAAATCCTTTGGTAGGTATGGAGAGCTAGGACAGCATGAAGTAAAGTTAAAAAGAGATATGATTAGTGTGTGAATAGCTATTAGAAAAAAAGTATAATTGAAAATACTATGTTCAGAAGGGTCTCCATGAAGCCTTTCTTGGTATTTAGATTTGAATGCAAGCTTTGTGACACTGCCATAGAAGTGCCAGCGTACATTGTTTGAAGTAAAACCCGCAGTGCACACGAGCTTTCTCTTCTATACTGTCCACATATGCTTGAGAGCTTTCTGATCTATACTCTGTCCACAGTTCACAAGAATTATCTCATCTCTACTCTTTCCACATATGCACAAGAGTTTTTTCATTCACGTGAGAGCTTTCTCATCTATACTTTTGTCATCATATGCACTAGAGGTTTTAATCTGCACTGTCCACTATGTTCAAGAGCTTTCTCACCTATACTCTGTCCACATATGAATGAGAGCTTTCTCATCTACTTTCTCTCTGCATATACACAAGAGCTTTCTCATCTATACTCTGTGCACTTCATGTGCACACACATTCACACAAGCGTACACCACACACACACACACACACACACACACACACACACACACACACACACACACACACACACACAATTACATACACATGCACACACATTCTTATGCACATGCATGCGCACACACTTACGCATGCACGCACGCGCACACACTCACACACACACACACACACACACACACACACACACACACACAACACTCACACTTACTCACACATGTGCACTTACTCACTCTCACACTTGCACCTACACACACACAACACACACACACACACACACACACACACACACACGCATGCGCTATGTGCACATAATTCACACACACACCCACATATACATACACAGATCCTTACAAAGTTTGTGAATTGATTGGGAAAGAAAGACATCAGAATTGGATTGCTCTGATGATTTTTTTTTGGTTTTTGTTGAGATTTGTATAGTTTCATTTTTAACGTTGCATTTGACTGGTACTTATCTTTGTTTCAGAAACGTCACGGTGGGGCTCATAAAAGCCAGAGTAACGATGAACTCAAACACTATGACTCACTGGAAAGTTTCCAGGACATGTGTGCGTCCAGTGGTTCTTTTCCTGTTTTTGTGTCAGAACTGTTCAAGACATGTTTGTCACCATTGTGTTAATTGATGAACACATGATGGACTCAAGGCCTGGCCATGCTTCACTTTGACTTGGGGGTCAAAGGTCTGGCCAGTGTCATGTGTGATCCCTCAGATCCAGCTCTTATTTTGACCTGACTGTTTATGTATAATCCCTGCACACTATGGCTGCATGGCTCTGCAGATGAACAGTATAGCATATATGGACTAGGCCACTTCCAGTGATGTCTCTTCTAAATCTGAAAGCGGACCTACCTAACCATATGCTTTTGGCATATTTTGTACACCATTTTAAAGAGAATGCAATACATCTCTCAAGTGAAAAATATGCCATGCAAAAATTCTGGTAAAGTTTCGTTTCGTAGACTACATCAGACGTTGCTTGAACTCTGAATCTGTAGACTCTTACCACTGGACATTATTTATAGGGACTGTGCATGTGTATCCACTCTATCATTTGTACTCGGCGCCATTTTTAGTCAGCATGACTCAACCGTATTAGTTTGTGAACACTCAAAATGTCACATGTGCTACACTGATAAAATATTAGATTTTAATATCTATTGAAACTGCTTCAAAACGAAAATGAAATAACCTGTTTTTTTGTGTCCAAAATACACCTGTTTATGTGAGAAAGTACACGATAGACACTTTGAGTAGATCCAAAAAAGAGCATCATATAACTGGATTGCTGATTCAGGTTATTTTACTGATACAAATGTATATGATGATGGTAATATTTGATAGAATGAAGTGTTGTACAGGGAACAGGGTGCTTTGCGATATAGAGAATCATGTGAGTGTTATGCAGTGTTACAGCGTACAGAAGTGTAGTGTGAAGTAGAAGAACATGGTTTGAGAACAACTGGAAATAATGCTTGAAAGCACTACTGTCGTTTCTGTATCCTTCCTTTGACCTCCTACACACCCCTCTAAAAGTTTGCAGAATTTTTTTTCCGGCAAAATAAGATTATGAAAAGCATAGTTGTAGTGAAAAAGTTAAGAGTCTGAGCTGACAGTAAATCATGTTTCCTCTGTGGCACATACATAAGGAATGGTGTCATGGCATTGCAGACATTTTGCCGTTTCCAGGAATGTATTGACAACTCTGAAAGTGTATTCACTGTTTGTGGGCCTGATCTTTGTTGACTCTTAGAGTAGGAGGTCAAGGAAGCGAATTTTTAAGTATAGACTGTTTTATGTAGTTGACATCAAGGTACATTTTTTTTGCACATTACTGAAAAATCATAAATGTATTTTTTGCCAACATATCCCATGTTATTTATCTGTACTGTGCTAAGTGATGGCTTGTGTCTGGGGACAGGTGAAGACTCCCGACAGCTCTACATGCAGGAGCACAAAACATGTTCCATGGATCTCAGTCAGTGGAAAGAGGAGGTGCTAGTACTGGACCCAGCACACCCTGATTCTCTTCAGCTTGTTCATACAGCTGTGCCTCGCCCATTCCACTATAGTGAGTGTTAGACAAGGTTGATGGATAAATGCATTGGTATCAGAGGTATAATAAAGTTAAAGAAAACCTGTATCTGTGTTTCTTCTGTGCCCATGGCTCTGCTCATTCTCAACACCTCCATGTACAGCCAGATCCATGTTGGTTCTGTTGCAGTTCCACAGCCAGCAGTCATTTTGGGGTCATTGTTCGCTGTATATTTTTCTTGAATGAGGATGCAGAGTAA
Source organism: Conus canariensis (assembly GCA_033310375.1). Lineage (NCBI taxonomy): Eukaryota > Metazoa > Mollusca > Gastropoda > Neogastropoda > Conidae > Conus > Conus canariensis. The sequence goes on along the minus strand of CM065714.1, from coordinate 101,215,771 downwards.
AAGAGAGCGTGTGCCATACTGGGTCACTTTGTGCAAAACAGCACCGTCCTGGCCCTCGATTGAGGAAAGTATAGATAATTCAAGAAAGTAGCAGTCCTGCTAATGCTACAGACTTTGCCACCAAATCAATACATCCTAACTGTTGATCGTCTCAGGTTGTGTAACAATTTCTGCATTTCAAAAAAAATGTTTTTGAAACCCCTTAACAAGACAGGAGAATCATGATTTTGAAAATTTTATTAGAAAAAACATAATAAAGTTCAGGATAGTTTTTTTTCTTTCTTTCTTTTTTTTTTTGAATGGGATGAAAAGATACTGTGAAGTGTATCCAAAGCAGCACACAAACTCCAGTAATGTCATGCCATGGTTTTCATAGTGAGCTCTCCAGTGATCAGTTGATACAATTTTCAGTGAACAGTCCACCTCTGTCTGCTTCCCCTGACTGCTGATCATGGACTCCAGAAGGTTGTGCAGCACTGCACAGACATGGAAGGAGACAGAGTGGCTGTGAGAACTGGGCATGAAGGACAGAATGTGAGATAAAGTGTCTGTGTTTATAGATGAGTAAGAGTGGCAATGAGGATGAGACTACGAACACATATTCTGGTTCGAGACTGGGGCAGAGCTGCAATCTACCTTTTCTTCAAAACACTTGGATAGCTGCAGTCTGGGATGGGAAGTATGAGCACAGTCTCAAAGGTGTTACATCTCTTTTCACAGCACAGTTCTGATACAGCCCTTTGTGGTTGGCTTGGTTATAAACAACTTGAACTAAACTGAATGGAGTCTTTACATGTTGTTAGTTTCTCTTGAATGGTAATGTATTCCACAATGAATCCTGTTCAAGACCACCCAGCAGGGTATGGTGGTGGTTGGGTGTGTGGGAATTGGATTGAACAAGTCCTGGATGTAGTGAAGTGCTGGACTGGATCTGATGCGTATGTTCATGTGGGTGACAGAGGACAGAGAGCTGTGGAGATCCTTGACTACCCAAGCAAGTGCCGGTGATGGATTTCCTTTTCTTTTTTCAATGTAATATCCAGTCATGTGTGTGCATGTGTTTGTGTGATGTTGTTTGGTACTTGGTGCATAGTCGGTTTTGCAAACGTGCTGATTTGATTTCCTGGTGTCTGTTGAAGTTGTTTTACCTGTGGGAAAGCAAGAAAGATGTTTGTTGACAATGTGGGACTTCAGGAAGATCACATCACTATTCACCCAGCTTGTGGGGCCTGGTGTATAAATTTTCACCTGCGGTCAACTTCATCAGGCGTTGCAGCTGGCCAAAGCCAAGGTTTGGAAGTGAAGATTATTTGATCTTGTTTTCTTAATTAAAACTCTTATTAGGTATAGAGAAAACCAGCTTGATTTGCCAGAGGGTACTCAGTCTAATGTTATTCTTGTTTTATTGTGGAAGCCAGTTGATTGGGCGACAAAATTTGAACATACGACCTTTCCCTCAAGAGAAGGATTGAAGTGTGTCCGCACACGCAGTCAGAGGTAAACTGCCATCACTGCTGGGTTACTCACTTATATACACCCACTGTGCTTTAACTCAACATGTACATGCTTTGCTCTTGCAGCTCTGCCCGTGAAAGAGCGTGGTCGACACTGTCACAAGCTGTCCCCAGTCAGGGATGAGGTGGTGGATATATGTGTTGTGCTGGAAGTCAAAGGCTTGACAGGTGAGGCCAAAGCTTTCTTGCCATGAATGGTTTCTGCTAGTGTTGACATACTGTTCAGTATTTCCAAATAGTATTGACCGTGAATCCTCTCTTGACCCATTTTCCATTTTAGAACTTGGATATCACTCCTGCATCCTCTGCAAGAATCAAGAACAGACATCTATACATTGCAGCCCATCAGTTATAAGATGCAGGAAGCAAATCAAAATTGTTGTCTTGAAGATGCACAGATATCGTTAAATTATTCTTCTATTGCTTGTTCCTAATGGCAACAAAGAGTGTGTGAACTAGTGCATGCATATAGCTTTGTGTGTGTATCTGTGTGTGCATGCGCACACAGCTTTGTGCGTAGCTGCCTACCCTGAATTTTTCTGGAATTCTCTTATAAAGAAATTTTTCCTGAAATCCCAAATTGAGAGGAAAAAAATCCATCCAGAATTTCAGTGGAGCTTAGGGTGTAATTTTTAAAGAGGGATAGTAAAGTATTACAGAATAAAACCCAAATGATATTAATTATATCTTGGCATTTATATGTTTGCAAAGTGCATTTGCTTTTCAGACCCCTACATTTATCTTCTGAAACACAAGGGGGTTGGAAATGCTTTCAGTCAAAGGCCAACTGCCCTTTCTCCATCCCACCCCACCCCTTCATCCCCTGGTTTCCAGATTTCCACTCCAGAGGGTTAACAGCTATGCTTTGTGTGCCAGTTTATATGTCTAGTCTCAACAGATTGTTTTTCTGTTAACTTTTTATACTGTTTGTTCAAATGTAACATATGCCTGAAATTTAGTACTATGATATAACTACCCTAAGCAGAACAAATTTCTCTTTTTTTTTTTTTCTCTCTCTTTTCTGTGTAATGTTTTAAGTGATCAAAGTAGAGTATGTTCTTTGTCACAGTATATTGTGTAACATTATTGTCCAAAAGCTGTGACAGTCAACCAGCTGCGGTGCCGGAGTTGAAGTTGTCACAAGCTTGCAGGCTGGGAAGTTGTGGGTTCATGTCCTATCAGATTATTTGACAGATTGTTCTGTCTTAGCAGAGTTCAGTGTCCAGAGTCCAATGTGCTATGGGCTCAGATGATAAAGACTGGAACTGCTATGGGCTCAGATGATAAAGACTGGAACTGCTATGGGCTCAGATGATAAAAGACTGGAACTGCTATGGGCTCAGATGATAAAGACTGGAACTGCTATGGGCTCAGATGATAAAGACTGGAACTGCTATGGGCTCAAATGATAAAGACTGGAACTACTATGGGCTCAATGATAAAGACTGGAACTGCTATGGGCTCAGATGATAAAGACTGGACCTGCTATGGGCTCAGATGATAAAGACTGGAACTACTATGGGCTCAGATGATAAAGACTGGAACTGCTATGGGCTCAAATGATAAAGACTGGAACTGCTATGGGCTCAGATGATAAAGACTGGAACTGCTATGGGCTCAGATGATAAAGACTGGAACTGCTATGGGCTCAGATGATAAAGACTGGAACTACTATGGGCTCAGATGATAAAGACTGGAACTGCTTTGGGCTCAGATGATAAACACTGGATCTACATGTAAGAGTTTCATCCACTTTATGGAGGCACCCCTTCAAATGTTGCTCTAATTTTCTGACCAACACTTCTGATGACTGTATCTGTAAGAGCTGGTTATGGCCAGGATTTGTTATATACGGTTCAACTGTATGATGTAGTCTCACATCAGAATGCAATTTCATAGCATCATCCTCATCACGCTCATTCTTTGATCATACAAAAGTCTCAAATTCTGTGGCACTTAATTCCCTGCTGTTGTGATGAGCTCACGTTCCAGTCCACAGTTTCCAGTCCACGTCCATGTTCTTGGTGAGTTCACTGGTATTAGCAAGTGTTGTGGAGACTGTTGCTGGATGGACATGGGACCTTCAGTCAGACTAGCTCCACAACTAAATAGTTGGGGACTGCAGGTGGTGTTCTGCATGTGTTGGATCTGAACAGGCAGTCCACTGTGATAGGGCAACAGTGCAGTGTCATTTGGCTGATTGTCTCTTGATAACCAGGTATTTAATGCTCCATTTGGACCCTGGTGTTTAGACTGTAGCTGGAGTATCCTGGTGTGACAGTGCATAAGAGAATGGAAGGTAATGGAATAAAGTCACTGAGGAGGCACAGAAGATGGAATAGCAAAATAGATAAATAAATAAATGAATGAATAAATAAAATTAAAAGATGAATAAATGAAAAAGGAAGGTTGCTGTGATTACACTTATGCACTTTTTTTTTTATCAGGAGGTGTGGGGGATGTGGATGGAGATGGAGAGGCTGACTTCATCCAGGCAGAATCTTTGGAGGCCGACATCATCACAGACGACTACAAGCATGATCATTTGTTCAGTGACCTTATCCTCTCTCGCATAACTTTGCCCTCCGCTCTCAATGGAAGGGAGGGATTGGTGCCTATGAAAGACCAGCCCTGGAAACAGTTCATGGGTTCTTCCAGGGACAGTGTCTACAGGGCTCCAAAATGAATGATCACTGAAGGTGCATCAGGTGATGGCAGTGCCAGCCAGCCAGATGTTGAATGAAAAAAATGTTTTGAGAGAATATTTGAGTTTAAAAGTCGAATGTATGAGTCACAAATTGGATTGGAGAACTTCTTGAGTTGTGGACGAATCTGTGTGTGTATGCAGGTGTAGGTGCATACATGTGTGTGTGTGTGTGTGTGTAGTTAAGGAGAGTGCCTATCTCTGGCATCGTGATGCTTTCTGTGGAAACAGCAAGTAAGACCCCAATTACAGAAAGGACTTAATCCCTCCCCATGTCCTCGTTGCTCTTTAAAAGCAACAAACATTCAGATGGAAGAGACAAGTGCCTGTTTGTTCATCCTGTGTTTCTATTCCTTCAAATGTTGTTTGTCCTGCATGAAGAAGACCCGATAGGTTGAAACGCATTGTCTGTTTTGTAATTTGTTTGCTCCTTTGTTTTGTGGCTCAGTAATTCCACTATTTGCTTTAAAGTTTCAATTTCTGCCTGCAGTTTGAAACTGCACTTTGAAACCACCTTGCTCTCTGTTGTTCCCACTCCTCCAGAGCTCGTGTCCCATGTACCAGTACACTTGCTAGCAACTACATAAAAAGCAGTCCTGATGCTAATCTCTCATATTAAGTTGATATGAAAAAAAGGAAGGATTATCTACTGTCCTGATGTTAATATCTCATATTAAGTTGATATTAGGAAAAGGAAAGGTTTTCTACATTATACCCCCCCCCCCCCCCCCCCCCCCTCTCTTCCTCTCCTGCCTGCCCCCAATGTGTTGGAAAATTTTATGTGTATTTGTTTTCCTGCAGCCATCCTTAAGTCCCTTGATGAGATTTGACATTGTAATGAATATAGATGATCTTTGAAAAGTTTTCTCTCCTATAGTTGGATGAATATTTGGGACAGATGTACTTTGTTGGTTTTTTTTTCAAAGGAAATTTGAAGCATGTATGTGAGGAAATTTGTGTTGAGTTTCATGTTTACTTCTGCTGTTTAGTCTTACACTGTTTTCTATCCATTTTACATATCATATCAGTCGTTATCTTTTGATTACTTTTTATTTCCTGTGATGTGTGCTTTTTTCCCCTGTAATCTTTTACATATCAAGTTTTGCATTGAGAATGACTTACTGGCACTGGAAGTCTATTTGTACCTTCCGGGAAGCACATATTATATAACAAGCCATACATACAAACGCATACACACACTCACATAGAGACTTACACACACATACTCATGTACATGTGTGCGCACACACACACACACACACACACACACACAAGAAAACATATTTTGATTTATGACCAACTTGTTTGTTGTTTGTGTCAATGAGTTGATTGCCATTCAAAGATTGATTGACCTTGCTCCAATGCTACTTGTGAGCATTAGTACGTAGCCAACTTGTCATTTTGTTTTTAGATATGTTTTATCAAGAACTTGCATGTTGAAAATAGCAAGCGAGTTTAGTTATGAAATACACATATCTTACCCAAAAGTCAGTCTTGTGCTATCAATATTCATGATAGCATGAAAATGATAATACATATAAGAAGATACTGAATCAGAAAGTTGTTTGTGTAAAGTAGAATTTTACATTAACTGTAAATGGATTTTGCTTATCTGTAATTTTACACATGATTTTACTCATTGCATATCAGCAAAAGATCATGCTAGCCTGTGATGATTTTCAATATCTGCATGACTTTACAGAAAGTAAAAGTTTGAAATTGTGTTAATTTACTTGCTGTGTGTATGTGTCTTATGTTGTCAGTCTCTCCTTTTTCTCATGTGCTGGTGCAGATTGTTGGAATGGTAGTTCTCTCCAGCTTTTAAGTGTGGAAAACTGCCAGTACAGTTTTCATTTGCAAAAATGCCAGATGGTTATATGCCATCATTTATAAGGTTGCCAGATGGTTATATGCCATCATTAATAAGGTTAAGTGTAGAGGAATCTCTATATAAAAAGCTCCAGAAATTTAGACAAGGTGAGTGTTCTAGCTTGATATGTTTTTCCCATGTATGCAGACATTTGTAGCCCAGGATGGTTTTTGTTTCCAGTAAAAAAAAGATATTATAAACATTGTGAATACAGTGAAAAAGAATAAAATAATTGTTAAAAAGCAGATTTCCAATGTGTGTGACATAGGACGTACAATAATAAAAATAATTTCTTGAATCCCAGTCTTCTTTTTCATGAATAAAAATTTTCTTTGAGGATTATCTGAAGATTTTCTGTAGAAACAGAAGAACAGAACTTTTTGACGATTCGGTCATAGACCACCTTTGGACTGATGACTTCAAATGAAAGACAAATAATGCTGTATAAAACGTGCACAAATACATGTTTAAAAGTATGTATGTCTTTGTGTGTATGCATCCGATTATGCATGCTTGTGTGCATGCACATCCTTTGTTTGTGTATATGTGTGGATGTGGGTGTAATGAGAAGGAAAAAGAGGCAGACAGAGGGAGAAGACAAACAGAAATTGAGAGAGAAAAAAAGAAAGGGACAGAGTGATTGAGGTTATGCATGGAAGGGAGCATATGAGGGTATGTATGGGGTAAAACATGAGGGGTTGAGGGTAGAAAATCCTGTTAAAATAGGTCCATATGGATTGCCCATGTATGTATGTATACCTGGATGGTAGAAACAATAGTTTGGTTCATATGATATATACTTATATTATTTATGCAAACATAAAGATGGTGGGATGGGAGAGCGTGTATGTCCAGAGAGAGGGATAGAGGAGAGGTTGATGGAAAGGAAAGAGTGGGCAAAGAGCTGGAATGATGGAAACGTCAGTTGTGAGACTTCAGTCCATCAGGAATTCTGGTGCCATCTAGGGAGATTATCATTGACTCGATGAATTTTCTTTCTGGAGCTGAGGAGCGGTTTTGCCAGACAGCAGTGAGGAAGATTTAGGTCTAGCTTGTTCTACTGTGTCTTTGTTTTCTGTCTGGTCGTTTGTGCTTCCTTGAACTCTCTCAATGTTCTGGTCACTGTGGATCTATAGGAAAAGGAAATTGGATGTCCACCCCCACCTCCACCTCACCTCCAACCCCTTGGATCAAGTGATCCACACCTGCATTTTCTGCAACATGCTTCTTCAAGAATCTCAACAACATGACGCTGTTCCAGAATCTGTCACCTCAAATCTCTCCAACCATCAACTGTTTCAAAGCTAGTCACCACTAATATCACTATCCATCAAATTTATTCCAGAGCCTGTCGCCACAAATCTCTCCAACCATCAACTCTGTTCCAAAATGTGACACCACATACTTCACCAACCATCAACCCTATTTCCAAGTCAGTCATCAACTCTATGGCAGGTCTGTCACCACAGATCTTTCCAACTATCAACATGTCTCCACAAATCTCACCAGCCATCAACTCTGTTCCAAGATTTCACCACAAATCTGTGCAACCATAAACTGTGTTTTAAAGTATGTCTCCACAAATCTTACCAGCCCTCAATTCTATTTCAGAGTCTGTCACCACAAATCTCACCAACCATCAAATCTAATCCAGCATCTGCCACAATAAATCCCACCAACATCAACTCTGTTTCATAGCTTGTGTTTAATAAATCTTGCCAGCCATCAACTCTGTTCCAGACCATCACTACAAATCTCACCGACCATCAGTTCTGCTGGAAACTATGTCATTGTAATTCTTGCTAGCCATCAACCTTTTCCAGAGTCTGTCTTTGCAAATTTCAGAAACCACCAACTGCGTTCCAGAATTTGTCTTCACAAATCTCAGACTTGCAAAAATCTCACCAACTTTTTAACTCTATTCCAGAGCCAGTTTAAACAAAAACCTTGCCAACTATCAAATCTATATCAGCGTCTGTCATGAAAAAAAAAAAATCCCCAACTATCAGCTCTGTTCTGAAATCTGTCTTCAAAATTTTGCCACCAACTATAATTGTTTCAGAATTTGTCTTCACAAACTCCAGTAACCATCAGCTGTTTCAGAGTCTGCTTTCACAAACTTCACCAAACATCAACTCTGATTCAAAATATGTCACCATAAGCCATATGCAAGGGAATTGAAAATAGCTTTAAACCTAGTGGCTGAACACCAACAATTGATGTGCCAAGGCCTTGCTTGAAGAGTCGAGTATTTATAAACTAGCGCAATTAGATTGTTTAGAGAATGTTTATTGTGTCTGAAAGTTGATTCTTCTTATTTTGTTTTATATGGCCATCAAGGTACTAGCCAGGTGGTTCTAAGCAGACAGATTAAAATCAAGGAATAGGACTATTTGGGTGCTTCAAGCTGGCGCAAAGATTGGGTCACAGGTGAGTGCAAAGGCGTGAAATATGCCGTCAACTAAGGGGAAGGTCACGTATTTGAAGATTGTGATTTCATTGATGCAAATCCCCCCAAACAAGGCCAGGAAAATAACTGGTGGAGAGTTGAAAAATCCCCTAAAACAAGGGAAGTAATTGGTGGGGAGTAGTTCTTTTGATCAATCATCGGTCTTAACATTAAATGCTGGCTCAAATTTATGGAAGGCCTCAAAACGCTTACATGGATTATAAAGTGTATTAGTTCAAAATCCTAACTGTTAAGTGTGACCAGTACAGAAGAAAAAACACCATCTACATTATACCACAGGACACATGCCTTCCTTCAGCGGAGGTCCTTCACAAGGGAGGTAAATCTATACCTTCCTGCTTCTATTAGTCGGAACTCCCACGTTTGCCAGCGTCTTTGAATATAAACACACACACACACACAAACGTGTGTTTGAGTGTGTGTGTGCGCGCGCGCGTATGCGCCATTTAAACAATCTGAGGTAACTCTGTACCCCCCTGCTTCTCTTAGTCTTGAACTCGCAAGTCTGTCTTTGTGTTTAAACTACTAAATAGTGCGTGCGTGCGTGCGCGCGCGCGCGCGCGTGTGTGTGTATGTGTGTGTGTGTGTGTTGCTTGATACTTTCTTCAGTGACTTTTGTCACACTATGCCATGGTATAACGTCTATTTGGACATGCATGTGAAAGATAACATCAGCATATATTTGCGCAACTGTGTACTTTGTACAGACACAAAGAGGGCACCGTGTGACCTCACACATACACTTCCGAGCATAGGAGAAGCACATCAACAGAGAACACTCAAGTAGCTTGAAGATTGTTTTAATTCCTTAACGATCATGCGTTTGCTGCCTTTTTGATTCACTTTCTATCAGCAATGAATTTCCTGTTTCATAAACTGCAATTTGAAGACGAAAACCCAACATCACAACAGTGATGTGAGAATTCACTGCATGACGTATTTGACAGTGATCAGAAACAACGAAAACTGAATCAAAAAAAAAAAAAAAAAAAAAAAAAAAAAAGACATCTGAAAACATAGTTTTCCTCTAACTTGCCCTCATATAATACTAATGTTTAAAGACTTCCTCTGATGTTATGTCTTTTGCCATGAGATACCAAAGAGCTTCCTTTAGTGTTAACTTTTCCCTGAGATAATGTACAAACAACCTTTGCCTGGGGGGAGGGGGGGGGGGATGACAGCACGTGTTGTTATTTTGTTTTAAAAACATGACATCAATTCAGTCAGACAAAGGATAGACAAAGGATGTTAGACAAAGGAAAACATTGAGTAACAACCTCTTTTAAGATTTTTGTGACATTTTCTGATCCTTCCGGATAACCAGAGATGTAATTCTGCATGGAACTAGTATGGAACAATGCATTTTGCATGGAGCTAGTAATTCAGCAAATTCTGGCGCTACACACATACACGCATGCATGCGCACACTCATCACACACACAGAGTCCATTTTTTATGCCATAATCATAGTATATATATGACCTTTTTCAAACAAGGGTCCGAAAGTAGTATACAGGAAGCTTTGGAGAGTGAAGTTCTTTGCTCATGTGGAGATGGAGATGGAACAGTAACTGATTTCAAACTAAAATAGAAGACTGCTGGTCTCAATCTACAAGCCAAATAAAACAAAAACATATGCATGAAAATAAAGAAAGGGAAGAAAGAAAGCATACCTAAAACAAAAGCAGTGCCCGTAATACCGTGCATTTGGATCATTTTCCAAAATTGGAAAGAAAGGTTAAAAGAAAAGAAAGAATACTTTTAATAATAAAAACCGTGTAACCAATGCTATTCATTTGGAACAATTTCCAAAGAAAAAGATAACTGCATACAGACTCAATGAAATGGTTCAGTGAGAGGGTGAGGGCAGGGAAGAACAGAAATTATGGCAAGTGTGGCATCCCTATTCGAGGTGAATTTGACGTTGTTTTACAATGTTCAAAATATATAATACGTCGAAATCAAATTATGTTCCTCCAGGAAAGAAAATACGACTCGGGTTGAACAAATACACTATAAACTTGAGAAGGCAATTTAGTTATATTACTTGATTCAAACACTTGTTTTGTTTCTCATTCTGATCAGTATTTGTTTGGGGTATTAATGTTGTGCCCTTTTCGCTTTCATTTGCTGTGCAATGAAGCATGATTGTGATGTGCAGCTTTGTTATATCCACATTGAGAAATGTCAAGACGAAATTTTAGAGACGATGTTATACTTTTTCTCAACTGGCAACTGTAAAGAGATAGAATATTTAAGGTACAAACAATCTTTTCCGCTGGATATTTAAAAAAGGAAACCAAAAGAAGAAAACAAATCATCCTTACTTCAAAATGTCGATGACTGTATGGATGTATATCCAGAAAAGGGACCATGGTGATTATTGTTTATACACAAATTTTGGTAAAAGATACAGTTACAAAAAAAAAAAAAAAAAAGGGGGGGGGGGGGGTAAATTCTGGATTGGTATATGCCAAAAATGGTCTAAATGGTTAAAAAATAAAGTATTGACAACATTCACCATACGCCGACAGTTCCATGGACTGCTTGCGTCATTGTGAGTTAACAGGGTTTCTTTGTCTCCAACGCGCATGTGTAGGCTAGAGTACTCACTGTGCACACACATGTGAGTTTCCATATTTATGTGTCCTTGTTTGTGACAAATCTCTGGCATGCATGTTGAAACCCCTCTGACTAATTTGAACCCCTCTGACTAATTTGAAACCCCTTTGACTAATTCTTCATTAATATAAGAGTAAACCTCCCAATGGAAAGATCCCCGATAAAACGCTGCCAGTGACTGAGACTTTAAAACTGACGTCCGATCAGCGTTTAACATTACTGACCACTGCCCACGACGTCTTTGGTTAGGAAGCTCCCCAGTGTTGGTCTCGGAACGGAAAAGCTACGTTTCTGACGCCCGTTTTTCCTTCGCTCTGGGCTCGCCGAATGAGCTCGCTGAGCTTTCGTTACATTTTCAAACATCTTCACGTTGGCCTTGACTTTGGAATCGGAAAACTTATCACCGGCTGTCTCTGTTGCTTGCTCAAAGAGACGGATGTTGGCTTTGAATTGAGGTGATGGCATCCCTTCCCTGTTGCTCGCTCTCAATGCCCGCTCGGCCTCTTGTTTTTCTTTCTCCTTCTCCAGCTGAACTTTGGGATCAAATACAGATGCTGCGATGCTGGGAGTCAGCGATTTTTCTTCGCAAATCTCCACATTTTCAGGCGGCCCCTTGGCTACTAGTCCGGTCTCCCCTGCAGCCAGCGCCGTGTTCTTATCTCTAATGGTGCAGATGAAAGATCCACGGACCAGTCTCGGAGACGGCTGAAGTTTGGAAGGGATCAGTTCGGCAGGCTGAAATGAATGAGGAGCACAAGACTTATTTTCGTCGCGATTATTCAATTCTGCGTCCTCAGTTTTATAACTTTCTTGGTTTGATCTAACATTTCTGGCTTCTTGGCTTACATTGTTATGCCCCGCACCGTTATCGATGATGTTGTTCGAGGGTGTCAACTTTGGAGGAACGGGTGGTGGGGTTTTCTGATTTTCAGCTTCCAGTCGCGGATTCCCTGCTCTCTCTGCCTGGCGTCTCCATCTCATCCTCCTCTCCGCCAAACTTTCTCTCTCAGGTCCCAGTGGTAAATCTCCATTCATAAAACTGATTTTTTTCTCTGAAGATGTTGTTGTGGTCTTCAGAGGATCCACCTTAGTCAGCTGGATTTCGGGTTCTTCATATTTCAAATGACTCAGGGTTCGTGTGGACACATACGGGCTGAAACCCGACATATCTATTAATGGCGACCTTTCTTCAACAGTGTTAGCAGGTTCTCGACACGATGTGTCTTGATTACTTTTGTTAACCTCTGGATCACTACTTTTTGGTTTTGAATCAATCAGAAATGGTGTTCCGTCCATAATGATTGGTGACAGTTGTGCTGAATTTGTATTTTCTACCCAGATATTGGCATCGTGTTCGGATATTGAATCGTCAGGATGCTGCTCTGTAGGCTCTGTATGGGGATGTTCTTTCGTCACTGCAGGACATTCTGCTTCAGAAATGGGGCATGCCTCTTTCCTGTCATTTTCTGCATGTGCATCTTTCTGTTCAGCTTTTGCAGCTAATATTGAATCAGTGTTGATTCTTTTCCTCTGCCTAAGATCTTCTCTTCTTTTGCTTTGGCGCTCAAGGATAGCATCTAGACGCCCTTCATCAAGAAGCTTTCCACTGCTTGACAAGAGTCCAGTAGCATCTGACTTTGATTCTCTATTGTTTGCTTGAGTTTTCCCTGGTGATTCAGCCGTAAAATTGCTGTCCTTTTTACTGTGATTGCCTTCCATTTCTTCTGACGCTTCTTTGTGTGATTTTGTTGGTGTGTCGCCCATCACTGGACGCAATTCTTTGCTTGGCACAACAGGTATGTTATTGTCTGCGATACTATCTGGTTTACTCTTTCCACTGAATAGTTTATCAAATTTTTGTGCTGTCTCTTCTGCACTAGAAGTGCTAGTTAAAGGAGATGATTCTATAGACAGGTTCTGACCATCAGAAAGCCCTGCAATGCTTTCCGAAACCTGGTTTTCATGTATTGCATCTGAGCTGTTCACACCATCCTCTGGTGATGTGACCTGTATGTTTCCCGTGGAATGGTTTGGCTCTCCATCACAGATCTCTTGGTTGTTCTGATAACTTTTCGTTGGTGACGACTGCTGATCGGAAGTCTTGCTTTTCATATTGGTTTGCACAGATTGTTTCCGTTCTGGCTGTCCTGTACGGTAAGTGTCATGTTTATTCTTAGTGTTTGTATCACCACCAAGGGAATCAATTTCAATGACATCGTCTTTCATGAATATTGTTTCCAGTTCATCTCTTCGTCTCTTCATTTTTGAGGAATATGCCTTTTCCAGCAGCTCCTTGTCCAAGCCAGGTTGTTTCTGTATCAGCTGAATGGAATCTTCCAGGCGCTTACGGAGTTTTGCCAGGCGGCGCCCTGCTTCATTCACAGTGCTTTGATCATATTCACAATCTCCAGAGACTTTCTTGGTGTGCTTCTTGCTCTGTGATTTTGGGTGGATCTTTTCAGTAGCAATTTCTGAAATGTGCAGAGAATCTTCAGAGGGATTTTCAGATGTCTTACTACTCTTTTCTTCATCCATTATTGCACGAAGGACTGCAGAATCGTAATATTCTGTTTGTGCTTTTAGGTTAGTTTGAGCATTTTTTAATGCGCTCATTGCATCTTCATGATCTGTTTTTTGCTTACTTTTGGAACGCTTTCTGCAAACACAGGTATTTGAACTCTTCAGAGCTGTTTGAGAACACTTTTCTGTGGTTGAACTTTCTGCTGCAAACCTACACACGTTTCTCTCGCGGCACTGTTGACTGGGTTTTCCTTGATCCAGTTCTTGTCGATGATCTGTAAAATAGGATTTTGCAAACTTTTCTAGAGCGGCTGACGCCGATTTATATTGCGACAATGAACTGTCCTGATTGAATAATCTATGACGTAACAACTCGACCATCTCCTATTCCCTTTCTCCCTTTCCTGGCCGTTAAGTCTGCACCCCCCCCCCCCCTCCAGCTTCTTTTAGTCTTGAACTCGCAAGTGTGCCAGTATGTTTAAACTACTAAATAGTGTGTGTGTGTGTGTGTGTGTGTGTGTGTGTGTGTGTGTGTGTGTGTGTGTGTGTGTTTTGCTTGATACTTTCTTCAGTGACTTCTGTCGCACTATACCATGGTATAACGTCTATTTGGACATGCATGTGAAAGATAACATCAGCATATATTTGCGCAACTGTGTACTTTGTACAGACACAAAGAGGTCACCGTGTGACCTCACACATACACTTCCGAGCATAGGAGAAGCACATCAACAGAGAACACTCAAGTAGCTTGAAGACTTTTAATTCCTTAACGATCATGCGTTTGCTGCCTTTTTGATTCATTTTATATCAGCAATGAATTTCCTGTTTCATAAATTGCAACTTGAAGACGAAAACCCAACATCACAACAGTGATGTGAGAATTCACTGCATGAAATGTATTTGATAGTGATCAGAAACAACGAAAACTAAATCAAAAAAAAAAAAAAAAAAAAAAAAGACATCTGTAAACATAGTTTTCCTCTAACTTGCCCTCATATGATACTAATGTTTAAAGACTTCCTCTGATGTTATGTCTTTTTCCATGAGATAGCAAAGGGATTCCTTTAGTGTTAACTTTTCCCTGAGATAATGTACAAACAACCTTTGCCTGCTGGGGGGGGGGGGGGGGGAATGATAGCACATATTGTTATATTGTTTTAAAAACATGACATCAATTCAGTCAGACAAAGGATGTTAGACAAAGGAAAACATTGAGTAACAACCCCTTTTAAGATTTTTGGGACATGTTTTCCGATCCTTCCGGATAATCAAAGATGTAATTCTGCATTGAACTAGTATGGAACCATGCATTTTGCATGGAGCTAGTAATTCAGCAAATTCTGGCGCTACACACACACACACGCACGCATTTGCGCGCGCGCACACACACACACACACACACACACACACACACACCACACACACACGCGACCAGTCCATTTTTGATACCATAATCATGGTACATATATGACCTTTTTCAAACAAGGGTCTGAAAGTAGTATGTAGGAAGCTTTGGAGAGTGAAGTTCTTTGCTCATGTGGAGATGGGGATGGAACAGTAACTGATTTCAAACTAAAATAGAAGACTGCTGGTCTCAATCTACAAGCCAAATAAAACAAAAACATATGCATGAAAATAAAGAAAGGGAAGAAAGAAAGGATACCTAAAACAAAAGCAGTGCCCGTAATACCGTGCATTTGGATCATTTTCCAAAATTGGAAAGAAAGGTTAAAAGAAAAGAAAGAATACTTTTAATAATAAAAACCATGTAACCAATGCTGTTCATTTGGAACAATTTCCAAAGAAAAAGATAACTGCATACAGACTCCATGAAATGGGTCAGTGAGAGGGTGAGGGCAGGGAAGAACAGAAATTGTGGCAAGTGTGGCATCCCTATTTGAGGGGAATTTGACGTTGTTTTACAATGTTCAAAATACATAATACTTCGAAATCAAATTATGTTCCTCCAGGAAAGAAAATACGACTCGGGTTGAACAAATACACTATAAAACGTGAGAAGGCAATTTAGTTATATTACTTGATTCAAACCCTGTTGTTTTGTTTCTCATTCTGATCAGTATTTGTTTGGGGTATTAATGTTGTGCCCATTTCGCTTTCATTTGCTGTGCAATGAAGCATGATTGTGATGTGCAGCTTTGTTATATCCACATCGAGAATTGTCAAAAACATCAAACGTTTTGAATCTTGTATCCATTTTTTTGTGCATGAAACTAAATAGATGCTTTATCAGATGTGCTCTCAATAGACCTCTATATAGACTCGGTGCAGCACGGTGGTATTTAGGACAAACGTCGGAACACAAACTCCTATTCGAATATGGCATACCATCTGGCTTTGCTTGTGACACTTACTCTGTCGTATTTCAAGACGATATTTTAGAGACGAGGTTATAATACTTTATCTCAACTGGCAACTGTAAAGAGATAGAATATGTAAGGTACAAACAATCTTTTCCGCTGGATATTTAAAAAAGGAAACCAAAAGAAGAAAAAAATCATCCTTACTTCAAAATGTCGATGACTGTATGGATGTATATCCAGAAAAGGGACCATGGTGATTATTGTTTATACACAAATTTTGGTAAAAGATACAGTTACAAAAAAAGGGGGGTGGGGGGTGGGGGGGATAAATTCTGGATTGGTATATGCCAAAAATGGTCTAAATGGTTAAAAAATAAAGTATTGATAACATTCACCATACGCTGACAGTTCCATGGACTGCTTGTGTCATTGTCAGTTTAACAGGGTTTCTTTGTCTCCAACGTGCATGTGTAGGCTAGAGTACTCACTGTGCACACATGTGTGAGTTTCCATATTTATGTGTCCTTGTTTGTGACAAACCTCTGGCATGCATGTTGAAACCCCTCTGACTAATTTGAACCCCCTCTGACTAATTTGAACCCCTCTGACTAATTCGAAACCCCTCTGACTAATTCTTCATTAATATAAGAATAAACCTCCCAATGCAAAGATCCCGGATAAAACGCTGCCAGTGACTGAGACTTTAAAACTGACGTCCGATCAGCGTTTAACATTACTGACCACTGCCCATGACGTCTTTGGTTAGGAAGCTTTCCAGGGTTGGCCTCGGAACGGAAGGGCTACGTTTCTGACGTCCTTTTTTCCTTCGTTCTGGGCTCGCCGAATGAGCTCGCTGAGCTTTCGTTACATTTTCAAACATCTTCACGTTGGCCTTGACTTTGGAATCGGAAAACTTATCACCGGCTGACTCTGTTGCTTGCTCAAAGAGACGGATGTTGGCTTTGAATTGAGGTGATGGCATCCCTTCCCTGTTGCTCGCTCTCAATGCCCGCTCGGCCTCTTGTTTTTCTTTCTCCTTCTCCAGCTGAACTTTGGGATCAAATACAGATGCTGCGATGCTGGGAGTCAGCGATTTTTCTTCGCAAATCTCCACATTTTCAGGCGGCCCCTTGGCTACTAGTCCGGTCTCCCCTGCAGCCAGCGCCGTGTTTTTATCTCTAATGGTGCAGATGAAAGATCCACGAACCAGTCTCGGAGACGGCTGAAGTTTGGAAGGGATCAGTTCGGCTGGCTGAAATGAATGAGGAGCACAAGATTTATTTTCGTCATGATTATTCAATTCTGCGTCCTCAGTTTTATAACTTTCTTGGTTTGATCTAACATTTCTGGCTTCTTGGCTTACATTGTTAGGCACCATATCGTTATCGATAATGTTCAAGCGTGTCACCTTTGGAGGAACGGGTGGTGGGGTTTTCTGATTTTCAGCTTCCAGTCGCGGTTTCCCTGCTCTCTCTGCCTGGCGTCTCCATTCTCACCCTCCTCCGCGCCGAATTTTCTCTCTCAGGTCCCAGTGGTAAATCTCCATTCATAAAACTGAATTTTTTCTCTGAAGATGTTGTTGTGGTCTTCAGAGGATCCACCTTAGTCTGCTGGATTTCGGGTTCTTCATATTTCAAATGACTCAGGGTTCGTGTGGACACATATGGGCTGAAACCCGACATATCTATTAACGGCGACTTTTCATCAACAGTGTTAGCAGGTTCTCGACACGATGTGTCTTGATTACTTTTGTTAACCTCTGGATCACTACTTTTTGGTTTTGAATCAATCAGAAATGGTGTTCCGTCCATAATGATTGGTGACAGTTGTGCTGAATTTGTATTTTCTTCCCCGATATTGGCATCGTGTTCGGATATTGAATCGTCAGGATGCTGCAGTGTGGGCTCTGTATGGGGATGTTCTTTCATCACTGTGGGATATTCTGCTTCAGAAATGGGGCATGCCTCTTTGCTGTCATTTTCTGCATGTGCATCTTTCTGTTCAGCTCTTGCAGCTAACATTGAATCAATGTGGATTCTTTTCCTCTGCCTAAGATCTTCTCTTCTTTTGCTTTGGCGCTCAAGGACAGCATCTAGACGCCCTTCATCAAGAAGTTTTCTACTGCTTGACAGGAGTCCAGTAGCATCTGACTTTGATTCTCTATTGTTTGCTTGAGTTTTCCCTGGTGATTCTGCCGTAGAATTGCTGTCCTTTTTACTGTGATTGCCTTCCATTTCTTCTGACTCTTCTTCGTGTGATTTTGTTGGTGTGTCACCCATCACTGGACGCAGTTCTTTGCTTGGCGCAACAGGTATGTTATTGTCTGCGATACTATCTGGTTTACTCTTTCCACTGAATAGTTTATCAAATTTTTGTGCTGTCTCTTCTTCTGCACTAGAAGTGCTAGTTAAAGGAGATGATTCTATAGACAGGTTCTGACCATCAGAAAGCCCTGCAATGCTTTCCGAAACCTGGTTTTCATGTATTGCATCTGAGCTGTTCACACCATCCTCTGGTGATGTGACCTGTATGTTTCCCGTGGAATGGTTTGGCTCTCCATCACAGATCTCTTGGTTGTTCTGATAACCTTTCGTTGGTGACGACTGCTGATCGGAAGTCTTGCTTTTCATATTGGTTTGCACAGATTGTTTCCGTTCTGGCTGTCCTATACGATAAGTGTCATGCTTATTCTTAGTGTTTGTATCACCACCAAGGGAATCAATTTCAATGACATCGTCTTTCATGAATATTGTTTCCAGTTCATCTCTTCGTCTCTTCATTTTTGAGGAATATGCCTTTTCCAGCAGCTCCTTGTCCAAGCCAGGTTGTTTCTGTATCAGCTGAATGGAATCTTCCAAGCGCTTACGGAGTTTTGCCAGGCGGCGCCCTGCTTCATTCACAGTGCTTTGATCATATTCACAATCTCCAGAGACTTTCTTGGTGTGCTTCTTGCTCTGTGATTCTGAGTGGATCTTTCCAGCAACAATTTTTGAAATGTGCAGAGAATCTTCAGAGGGATTTTCAGATGTCTTACTACTCTCTTCTTCATCCATTATCGCACGAAGCACTGCAGAATCATAAGATTCTGTTTGTACTTTTAGGTTAGTTTGAGCATTTTTTGATCCGCTCGTTGGATCTTTATGATCTGTTTTTTGCTTAGTTTTGGAACGCTTTCTGCAAACACGGGTATTTGAATACTTTTCTAAGGTTGAACTTTCTGCTGCAGACCTACACACGTTACTCTTGCGGCACTGTTGAATGGGTTTTTCTTGATCCAGTTCTTGTCGATGATCTATAAAATAGGATTTTGCAAACTTTTCTAGAGCGGCTGATGCCGATTTATATTGCGACAATGAACTGTCCTGATTGAATAATCTATGACGTAACAACTCGACCATCTCCTGTTCCTTTTCTCCTTTTCTTGGCCGACAAGTCTGAGTGCATCTGGTATTTTCCGACTGCGCTTCAACTTGACCCACATTCTGTTTCAGTTGTTTCTGCTCAGCTGTGGTATCTTTGGGATGCGTGCAGCGTCCTCTGGGACGTTTATCAGTCTCTCTGTTCTTCACGCCTTGGCTGTTTTCTACCCGACAAGGCTCTTCCAAACATTCGTTTCCTTTCCGATCTGTAGCACAAGGGGACGGAAGTTTATTCAAGTGAGCTACTGTGGAAGTTTCTGTACAAACCCTTTCAGTGCTTGGGGCATTATTCTTGGTTTCGAGTATTTGATCGCCATGGTGTTCGTTGCTTTCGTTCTCCTGTCTTTCTGTGCGTGGTTTAACATTTTTTCTTTCTTCTTTCCCAGCATGGCTGGGCAAGGTGAAGCCTTCGGAGAGTTTTTCCGGTTGGTTGATCTTCACTTTGTCTTCTCGTGGTGCTGGCAAAGGCTGCATTCTGTATGCAGGACCGACATCATGTCTTTGGGACGTTCTGTCCGCAAGGTGACGTTCTGCCTGTTCTGGGTTTTGGCTGACACCACTGTGGCTGATCTTGCGAGACTGGTTCTGTCGAAGTTTTTGTGCTTGGTGACAAAGAAGCTGCTGCAGCTTATGGGAAGTCTGGTTGAAGAGGTTTGGTTGGTAATTTGGTCCTGGCACATTTCTGGTTTCTGAGTTTCGTGTCCTGAAAGACAAGAAAATGTAATTACATTTTACAGCTTAGCGTGTCCTCTATGTCAACAACATGCAGTTACAGTTCGCCACAAAGAGCTGAAAGAAAGAAAGATAGAAAGATAAACCTAACCATACTGCAGTTTTAAGGAGGTCCATCGGCTGCGGCAGTCGGACCCATGCCAGCCTGCATCACCAACAAACACCCAACCCAACCAAAGCGAAACTGGTAGAATCCTATCTCCAGTCTCCCGTTAAGTCACGTCAAGATGTTATGGCCCAGCCCATAAAACCAAAAATATCTAATCTAAAGCTTTGATTCACCATCCATATATCCATTAGATCGACTCAAAGACAAAAAATCCAAATCAAAACTATCTCTGAAACCAAAAATATCTCATCTAAACCTTTGATTCACCATCCATACATCCATTACATCGACTCAAAGACAAAATGAGATCAAAGAGGAAAATCTGGGAACAAATCCTTGTGTTGAGAGCCATATATTGTTCATCAAAAAGGCCTTACGTTGACAGTAACAAATCATTTTCAGAGCCACAGTTAGCCTAAAGCAATTAGTTCCGCAGTGTACACGGAGCTGTCGTGAAGGGTGTGTTTAGAAAATGGACAGGTTGGAGAAGTAGAACAGAAAGTGTTGGAAGCAAAGACTTTGTCCGATTTGGATCCGTCGATGTCTAATATTTTGGCAAACTCTAACACAGCTCAGTATCTTTTCGGACTGTAAGAAATAAAATCATAACGTGTATCAGGAGTTTGAAATACCCTTTGAGGGTTATCAGGGCATTTTGAAAGATAAGAGATAACTCCAATATCAATATTTGCGTCTTCGAGTTTAATGAGAAGTTTTTATTTCAAACATGCACGTGTTTTTAAGATTGAAATTACTCATGTGCAGGGTCTAGAATGCAATTTGAAATACAGGTTTAGTGTCAGGTTAAGTTGAAGTCTCTACCTTATAAGAGGGTTCTGCAGCATCTGTGCATAAGCTTATATACAGGTAATACAGAAAGTCTTGATAGTGAATACAGTCGTGCAGTTTGTGGTAGGAATGTCTCTTCGAGTTGGACACGTCACGGCTGTAATCATTTCGGAACAGGACAGAACCCTGTGAAGACAGATGAGAGTTTTAATGACACCCTCTCGGTTTGTTTGGGCCACAACTCGGATGATGTTAAGAGTATGTTGGAAACAAGGGTTTACATGTTGAATTGGTGAGTTCGAAGCTTTATCTTCGGTTTCCAATCAGCCAAGAACACCAACTACAACCCAACCAGACTGCAATAGTAATTTTTTCCCCAGTAAGTCCGTGACTAATTGGTTACTAACCCACCTGCTAGATCGTTGTGCGGGCACAGGGCTCCTCTGCCGAGTCTTCCGACAAGAACTAGAGCCGCAGTCAGGCGGGGAAAATGCCTGTGCTTTGGAGTAGTGGCAGACCCAAGGCCCCAGCGGGAGGGCGTCACTGTTCCATGGACACTTCTTGTTGCTGCCGCTGCCAGAGTGGGGGGCTTGCGACATGTGATCCTGTTCTGCGTCTGTGTTGTGGCGCTTCCAGACTGCCCGAGGCACCACTCGGCGCGGGCAGGGGCTGAGGTCATACCTGTCGGGACAGAGCAAGATGGTGAGCTCACTGTGTGTAAAGGCATAGCTTGGTAAAATACGATTAAGCGCCACAACTTTTGCTCTGAACAGCATGCCCAGACTAAACAATAAACAAGTACATAAGCGTTGCTCTGAACAGCATGCCCAGTGAACAAGTATATAAATTTTTGCTCTGGACATATGCCCATTCGAACTAATGAACAAGTACGTTGATTTTGTTTCTCGCTCTGACAGCATGTTCAGGCTAAACAGAAAATAAATACATTCGCAATTTCTGTAAAGTCTGCCTGAGCTATATAATGAACAAGTACAATATTGTTTGCTCTGGACAGTATGCCCAGGCTATATGATGAACAGGTGCACTCACTTATCTCTGGGAAGTGTGCAAGGGCTACATATATGATAAACAAACAGGCCTACGTTAGCTTTTTATCTGTACAGTGTGCCCAGGCTCTGTAACAATCAAGTAATTAACTTTTGCTCTGCTCAGGGTTTATAATGAACAAATAATTAACTTCTGGTCTGCCCAGATTATATACTGAATAAGTAATTCGCTTGGGCTTTATAATTAACAAGTAATTAACTTTCGTTAAGACAGTGTGCCCAGACTCTAATGAACAAGTACCAAACACACACGTGCCCACAGTTACCCTCCCTGTGTGACAAAGAGGTGAATATTGACAAGTGCCTATATCACGTGTCTGCATGTTTCGTTTCCACCACCACCCCACCCCCCCCCCCCCCCCCCCCACAACCCTCTTCGATAGTCTTACTTTTTTGTTTTACAATGTGACGTAACGGTGAGAATACGGAATGTAAGAACAGAATATAAAGCTATCTTAGAAACTGTACCCCTCTGAATTCTCTCGTTTTGATCATTGTGCTCAACAAAGCAAAAGAAAAAAAAAACCGAGGATAGATTAAGTCTTTGTTTGCCAAGATATGAAAAAGAAAAGAGATTAGGTTTAGCCCTGAAATGGTTCAAAGCTTTCACACTTTTAATTCCATTTCCAGTTTCGGATGGTCAATGGTGCCGTCGACGGATGAGAGGGCGGGAAGGGGAGGTGTGAAGATGAATGAAGGCGGGGCTTTTGAGGTTGCAATACTGTTAGACTTCGTTTTGCTTGTTTGGTTATTTCTCTTTTTACATACATACATATATAATATATATATTAATAAGTTATTTTTGGACAGAAGAGGGACCCATGGATAATAATAAAAGTCATAAAATTTCGGCCAGGAAAAACAAGAAATGTGCTAGGGCTGATGTTCATGTCTCGTGCAGAGACATCCATGGCATTCAGAAAAGGTTAAATAAAGCGCTTAAATCCAGGGGACACATGTGCTATGTAGCAATCTGTCCATTTTCGATAGAGAAAACTTAACACTATATTGCATCAAAAAGACGTGAAAGCAACAAGAACAATACTGACGTACACAGCCAAGAGAGAGAGAGAGAGAGAGAGAGAGAGAGAGAGAGAGAGAGAGAGAGAGAGAGAGATTACGTGTGAAGAACATCATATCCCACAGCGTTGATTCTTTCCTCCTCTGTAACAATACAAAAAGCAAATCTCAGTATCATGTTTCTTTACGCAATGACATCAAAAAGAACACTGCGGTGTCGCCGGTACTGCAGCTGCTAACTATATCAACATCTACTGCAAATATACTGCAAACACTACTGTGACCAACACAGTAATAGGAATATAACGTGTATTTCACCACGGGTTTTCTTCCCAAGCACAGTATTACCGCTGCTGTGGCAGCCACTTTAACTGCTGATGCTGCTGCTGCTGACTGCATTGATGCAACTACGATTAAACCATAACTGAAAGTGGATTTCACTACTGTGTTTCTTTACAACAATGACAGCTTTCACTATGTTGTGGCCGTCACTATCGCAACGGGTGCTGCTGCTATTGTTGCTACCACAAGGTATTAACCTATATGATTCAAATACGATGAAAACATGCAACAGAAGGATGAAAGGCACAGGTAAGATGTGGAAGGAGAGTGGAAAGTAGATAAATTGCCAACATCATCTGACGACAAGCACAGTCTGTATATGGCAGTCAGCACCAGCAGTAGCAGATGATTTGACAACTTCTCACCAATGAGAATATTGAACACAGAATGGATGTCGCCTCTGTGTGTCATGACAGCGGCAACAGTAACCAATAAAATAGCGACGGCAGTTGCTGTAGCTGTTAGTGCTTCTGCCATCGGGGTGTTCGACTGCAACTGCCATTACAAGTCTGATTTCAGTTGTTGCCACTGATCTAAAACCAGTGTTCTTGGCCAAAGAAGTGCTAATGCGATGTTTGCCTGTAGATAAATATTAATACCGTTGTTTCTATTTCTTACAGAAATAAAATAATGTCCACCCGTGTGGAATTCGTGTTGTTATTGGTAACTGTTTAATCATCATAACTACCATCAGCATCATTACTTTAGCATGTGATTTTGTCTTAAGATCAGTTAATAATGCGTTTCAGTTATTTTATGTGGAGCCCCTACTATCCATTAGACCAACTTGTGTTGTGTCCTTTTGTGTACTGTTATAGAACTTTTGTCGACAAGGCAAGGTTCTGTTTCGCCCGTTCCCGTTCATCCCTCTCTATTGTTCTCGACTCCTCCCCCCTTCCCCCAAACTTTCAGTATAATATAGTCGTGTCGTTTCGTCCCCACTCTCTTCCCCTCCTCTCTCTCGACCCGCACCAGTGTCAGCTCGCCCTTATCTCGTGTTTGTTCGTTTGTTTTCAAGGTAGGGAGCGGCTGTAGGCAATGTAAACATGGTACACAATGTTGCATGGTACACAAATCATGGCTGTCATTTTTTTTTTTTTTTTCAAGTTTAACGCTAGTCGTCACGTCGTTTCATTTCCTAGCACAGTAAACATCACCTTCGGTTACTTCCCAGCTGCCTTGCTGTCAAAGCTACGATGTTCATTTGATCTCCGCAAATCGGAGCAGTATGGGTATTTTGTTACATGGCAGCCGAAATCGTATCCAACAAACTCGCTGAGTGAATGAACACTTTGTGTGTTTGTGTGTGTGTGTGTGTGTGTGTGTGTGTGTGTGTGTGTGTGTGTGTGTGTGTGTGTGTGTGTGTGAGCTGACTTATAATTGATTTAAAACTAGAGACAAAGTGTAAATTCAATGGATAATGATGATGACGATGGCGAGAGAGAGAGAGAGAGAGAGAGAGAGAGAGAGAGAGAGAGAGAGAGGAGAGAGGGAGGGAGGGAGAGAGAGAGAGTGAGACAGACAGACATATCATGGAAACGGGCAAAATGGGAAAGAGCGAAAAGGAATGTCCCCTTTGTCACAACAAATCTTTCGGCATGAACTTCAGGCTGAGAGATGAACAGAGCCAGCCACTTTTCCTTCCTTTGACCTGTTTTATGTACTGATCAAAATCGTGGATTTTGCATACCTCAACTATGGAGGAAAGAAGGTAAGAGACCTCATGTATGTAATACCACTCGGAAAGAAGTTTTTCATGTACAGGATTATCATTTAATGTTTCGAGCTTTTTAACAGGCTGCAAGGCTGTAGATTATTTAATGTGTAACATCAGTTATGTTATCATAATAGTAATGACAATGGTAGAAAGAATCAAAACTAACGGTAATGATAATAACGATAATGTTCATATACTTTGAATATATTGCCTACCATCTGTGTATGTATATATGTATGTATGCAAAACTAATGGTAATTATAATCATTAAAATGGCCTTTCACAAATTACAAACTATATATGTATGCACGTTTTAACGGCTTACATGCGAAGTGTGTAAGTATTCAGTTTTATGTAAGATGATGTAATGCAAATGCGTGCGTTTTAATGTAACCGTTTTATGTATGTATAGTTGTATTTTGTCTGTGAGGCAGAAATTGAATTAGAGGTTAATTGTCAAAAAAGAAAGGTAAGAGAAACTATCATCCAAAAGAACAGATAGTGACTGCAGGCTTGACAGCCAACCAGTCGGAGTATTATAAAAGTTTGCCCATTCTTTTGACAGTGCCAGAGAGTACTCAAAAGTAGGTTGTCACACACATTTTTTCTTCACTGTAATGTTGAACACTTACCTCGGCCTATGTCTCTGTGTGCAAATCGATTCTTGTATGCCTGTGAGGAAGAAACAAAACAGCAGCCGGTTTGAGCCAAGCACGGATGTCATCTGCGATGATATCACTACTACCAGCAGTACATCGTCAGGCCACAAAATGAAACATTTCACATCTTTTGAACGTTGGTTAACAACAAAGCCATTGATCAATGTTAACACACACACGCGCGCGCGCACATACACACACACACACACACACGCACGCACACACACACACACACACACACACATGCAACGCAAAACACACACACACAAACACACTCACTCACACAAATACACACGTGCGCGCATATACACACACATGTCACTCTTGCGTGAAGCCTGAAAGCTGTCAGAGATGCGCAGCTATCTATGCCACTCTTGCGTGAAGGCTAATGTCTGCAAGCTGTCAGAGATGCGCAACTATCTATGCCACTCTTGCGTGAAGGCTAATGTCTGCAAGCTGTCGGAGATGCGCAGCTATCTATGTCACTCTTGCGTGAAGCCTGAAAGCTGTCAGAGATACGCAGCTATCTATGCCACTCTTGCGTGAAGGCTGATGTCTGCAAGCTGTCAGAGATGCGCAGCTATCTATGTCACTCTTGCGTGAAGCCTGATGTATGCAAGCTGTCAGAGTTAAAAAGCTGTCCACTTCACTCTTGCGTGAAGGCTGATGTCTGCAAGCTGTCAGAGTTGAAAAGCTGTCCACTTCACTTTTGCGTGAAGGCTGATGTCTGCAAGCTGTCAGAGTTGAAAAGCTATCCACTTCACTCTTGCATGAAGCTTGATGTCTGCAAGCTGTCAGAGTTGAAAAGCTATCCACTTCACTCTTGCATGAAGGCTGATGTCTGCAAGCTGTCAGAGTTGAAATGCTATCTACTTCACTCTTGCATGAAGCCTGATGTCTGCAAGCTGTCAGAGTTGAAAAGCTATCCACTTCACTCTTGCATGAAGCCTGATGTCTGCAAGCTGTCAGAGTTGAAATGCTATCCACTTCACTCTTGCATGAAGCCTGATGTCTGCAAGCTGTCAGAGTTTTAAAGCTATCCACTTCACTTTTGCGTGAAGGCTGATGTCTGCAAGCTGTCAGAGTTGAAAAGCTGTCCACGTAACTCTTGCGTGAAGGCTGATGTCTGCAAGCTGTCAGAGTTGAAAAGCTGTCCACGTAACTCTTGCGTCAAGCCTGATGTCTGAATGATGTTAGAGTTGCACAGTTATCCATGTCATTCCTGCGTGATGCCTAATGTCTGAAAGCTGTCAAATTGAAGTTATACACGTCACTCCTGCACGAAGCTTGATGTCTGAAAGGTGTTAGCCATCCATGCCACTCTTGCATGATGCGTCAGGTCTGAAAGATATTAGTGTATGCAGAGTCATATATGTCAATCTTGCGCGAAGCCTAATGTCTGAAAGCTGTAACAGCCGCACAGCTATCCGTCTCAATCCTGCGTGAATTTTGATGACTGAAAAGTATTAACCATCCATGTCACTCCTGCGTGAATCCTGATGTCTGAAAAGTATTAGCCATTCATGTCACTGCTGCGTGAATCCTGATGTCTGAGAAGTATTAACCATCCATGTCACTCCTGCGTGAATCCTGATGTCTGAAAAGTATTAGCCATTCATGTCACTGCTGCGTGAATCCTGATGTCTGAAAAGTATTAGCCATTCATGTCACTCCTGCGTGAATCCCGATGTCTGAAAAGTATTAGCCATCCATGTCACTCCTGCGTGAATCCTGATGTCTGAAAAGTACTAGCCATCCATGTCACTGCTGCGTGAAGCCATATCTGAAAAGTATTAGCCATTCATGTCACTGCTGCGTGAAGCCATATCTGAAAAAATTAGTCATTCATGTCTCTCTTGTGTGAAGCATGATATCTGAAAGCTGTCAGTGTTTCAGTCATCCATTAAGTCTTGCGCGAAGCCTAACGCCTGAAACTTATTAGTATTGTGCAGCCATTCATGTCACTAGTTTTTCTCGCATAAAACCCGATGTTTGAACCTATCAGTGTTGTATAGCCATCCACGCTATTCTTGCGTGAAGCCCAATATCTAGAAGCTCTTCATTTTGTATAGCCATCCATGTCACTTTTGCTTGAAATCTAATGTCTGAAAGTTGTTCGTGTTGTATAGCCATCCACGTCACTCTTGCTTGAAATCTAATGTCTGAAAATTCTTCCCGTTGTATAGTCATCCGCATCACTCTTGCATGAAGCCCAATATCTGAAAGCTCTTAGTGTTATATAGCTATCCACGTCACTTTTCCATGAAGCCCAATGTCTGAAAACTGTTAGTGCTATATAGCAATCCACGTCACTCTTGCATGAAGCCCAATGTCTGAAAGCTTTTTGTGCTATATAACTATCCACGTCACTCTTGTATGAAGCCCAATGTCTGAAAACTTTTTGTGCTGTATAGCTACCCATGTCACTCTTGTATGAAGCCCAATGTCTGAAAACTCTTAGTGTTATATAGCAATCCGCGTCACTCTTGCATGAAGCCCAATGTCTGTAAGCTTAGTGTTGCCTAGTTAACCTTGTCATTTTTGCGTGAAGACCAAATGTCTGAAAGCCCTTAATGCTTCATAGCGATCAACATCACTATTGCGTAAAGCCCGATGTCAGAAAGCTATAACTATTAAGTGTTGCGTAGCCATTCAAATAACTCTAACGAGAAGCCCGACATTTGCAAATTGTAGATGTTTTATAGCCATCCAGGTAACTAGCGTCTGAAACCGGATGTTTGAAAGTTGCTGTTGTTGCATGTGATTCTCGTCTAAAGAGTTACGTAAACTGTTAGCCTTTCATAACCGTCCGCGTAAGTATTTGAAACCGATGTTCTTACGTGACGCAGCCGTTCATAACGATTCTTAAAACATGCATACGTGCAGGCTCTCTGTGACCTGAACGGATACCGTTCAATAATTCATGTGAAATCCGTATGATTGCATCATCAACAGCAGACAAGAGATACCTCTGTATCACAGCCATTTTCCCTATTTAAAAAAGGCAGTATTTTGAACCGAAAGCGAGTCAGAGAATATGGACAGAAACAGTAGTGTCATCATGAAAGAGTCACACAGAGAGAGGAAGAGAACGGGAGGGGGGGGGGGGCGAGGAGGAGGAGGAGGAGAGGAGGAGGAGGAGGAGAGAGAGAGAGAGAGAGAGAGAGAGAGAGAGAGAGAGAGAGAGAGAGAGAGTGAAAGAGAAAGAGAGAGAGAGAGACAGACAACAGACGGAGTGACAGACA
Organism: Conus canariensis; assembly: GCA_033310375.1. Taxonomy (NCBI): domain Eukaryota; kingdom Metazoa; phylum Mollusca; class Gastropoda; order Neogastropoda; family Conidae; genus Conus; species Conus canariensis. Next base: position 101,186,648 of record CM065714.1, on the reverse strand, counting down.
AACAGAGAAAACAAAATGGGTTATACACCAATACGGGCTTCAGCTGAAAAGACTGATGTGTGTGTGCGTGTGTGTGTGTGGGGGGGGGGGATGGGGGGGATGAGGGGGGGGGGAAGGGGGGAGAGCGTGCTTGCACAAACGCATATGCGGAGGAAGAGAGATATACAGCCGACATTTGTAAGGCTTAACAAAACACTTCTGTCCATGGTACAACTGATCCACACAGTCCCAAGTAAGTCGTAAGTCATGCGATTTAAGACTCTTGTTACACTCTGGGATCGTAGAAAGACGTATAGCCAATGATGGTAAAGCGCGCTTCACTGAGCTTTTTATGAGCTTGCAGGTATACTTCCGGTCACGAAAATTGCAGTAAGAAGTGTGTTGACCGTTAGGTCATCCACGATGATTTGTGACTGTTGACTCTGTTACACTCACCTACTTGCGTCATCCACTATATTTCCTGTTTCTGAAGTGTAAATTCTTCTTAAATAGCGTTTTCAACAGCACTTCGTGAACTACGACTACGACGTAATCCACACATCTCATCTCGGCAGTTAGTATCCTGCTGGAGTCTCATGCATAGCCAAGGTAACTGTGGAAAATTATTTCGTTCTAGATACCGGTTTTGGAACATGACACAAAGCCATGGCTCAGACACGTTCTGCATACAACACCCTCGCCCAGCACAACAACCAACCGCCAAGGTGTGTTAGGTGACTTAAAGCCCGGTCTCTCCATGCTTCTGGCCCTGACCACTCACCGACAGGAAAGCCGAAGGGGTGGACGTGGCGGACGGAGTGGGAATAGAGGAAAAGACTGGTCTGGAACTGACCATGTGGGAATGCTTGCGAGTCGCTTCTTGAAGACCCAGCGCCCGCCATATGTAGAGGCACGTGCAGCCCAGCACGAGAGCGCTGGAAATTAATGACACATCAATAGCACACCCAGGAAAAAGACACTTCATTACAGGACGATCACTGATACTGAAACTATCTGATACGCCAAAAAAAAAAAAAAAAAAAGAAAGATGATCTCATTTAACGACTCCTAGTGAAAATGCTTAGCATGTCATAGAAAAAGACTTCCGCATATCGATTGTTTGAAATGATTATAAATGACAGAAAGAAAATATCCTGGCCAGGTCATTGACATTTGACGATCGCATGAATGATACAGTTTGCCGAGCTTAACTGCAAATTGGTCCTAATATTTCAAAAGAAGACGGAAGAGTAAAATTTTTAGAGCCGATTCTTTCATACTCAGAAATCGAATCGCAAACCCTTGCTTATAACATTAAAATCGATTGTTAAGCCGTTATTAAATCATGAACACAAGAACAAAACAATGAGTTCTGCTATTTTTAACTGAGGTTATGAGGAAAACCATATTATGAGCATATGCGGGGCTCACTGAATGGAAAACAGTATTGCCGTAACAAAGTTAGTAATAATCCTTCTCATGCTCGTAATCTGAAAGATGCCACACTATAACTGTATAGTCGTTTTTCCCCCGAGGATGGGAGATGGGTGGTGGGATGGGGAGTGGGTGGGGTGGGGGGGGGGGGGGGGGGGGGGGGGGGGGGGGGGGGAGAGGTTTACAAAGTATAGTATCAGTAATAAAACAACAATGAAACCCTCTGTAGCTGCAAAATGCAACAACGGCTTGGATCAAGAATAAAATGTGTGGAAAACGCACAGTAAATGGCTTTCATTTACAGATGAGAAAGTTTCTGTATATCATTAAAAAAAAAAAAAAGGAAAAAAAACACAAACAAAAAAAGGAAAAATGTCTGTATCAAAGTTGATCCGATAATGAAAAGAACTAAATGGAAAAGAAGAAGAAGAAGAAGAAGAAGAGAAGAAGGAGAAGGAGAAGAAGAAGAAGAAGAAGAAAGAAAGAAAAGAAAAACAAAGAAAGAACTCGGTGTCAAAGTTGATTCTGGACTATACTTGGCCATGCTTACTGTACAAACCTGAAATATACTTCTGAACATATTTACGGGGTACTTTATCGCAAAAGAAAGTCACAAAAACGGTACATATGAAGTTTGAACTTCTATCACTTTTAATTATTAAGAACGTTTTTCCTTTTAATTCAGGTCGCATACACCTGACAAAACTAAGAGGAACTTTGCGTGAATGTGCGGGAGACGCAAGATATTCCGTCTTGTGAAAATCAAAACAATGAGTTGATATCTAAAATAATGTTGACACAAGGATATTTTGATCGCAATGTAAAAAAGAAGAAAAAAGTGGAAAATACACAAAATATAAATTCCATCACCAACTAACGAGAAGAGATGGCCAATTTGGCTGTTGGTATGAATGACAAACTTCACATGGTATGCATCCTCCATTAAAAATCGAAGGAATGAGTGAAAAACTCACTGATATTCGACTGAATGACACGGGAAGGAAATGATTAGCGATAGCAGGCAGCTCTTTAGACGGCTCTCCCCAGGTAAATAGCCAGCTGGCTGTGTAAACTAGAGCATGGAATGAAAATTAATTAAAGCTGGGTCTCTAAGCAAAGACAGACGTTACATAAGTATTCTCAATCACAGAAACAATGTTGCACGAAACATACGGAACAGAGTAAAAAATATAATGAACACAACCAGCTAACAAGTGAGGGTGGCGGTGGCAGAAGAAGGGAGCGGTGGGATGAGGTTTAATACAGAAAACAGCAAGTCTACTCACAGCGCCCAGATGAGCTCCGTGGCGAAAGCGTTGGTCACTTCCTGCATGTAGGACAGGTACTCTAGAACCTCTTCCACGGCCCGGCCTTTCATCTGACCACACAGCACGGAACGCTACACCTGACTTCATCATCGTCTTAAATATCACCATGTCATCAACATTGTCACAAACATCACAGTCAATATCCTGAGTAAAGTTAATAAAACATGAATTAACAAAAAACAAACAACAACAACAAAAACCTGCTACACTTGTGTGCGATATCTGACATGATCCGTTGAGTGGCAATCCCGAAGTTAAAGGATCTGCTAGATATCTCCAACCCCCCCCCCCCCCCCCCCCCCCCCCCCCCACGTCAACTATTCAGCTTGGTTAAGTTTAAATACATGTCAACACGTTTGCTTATTTGGTATTCAGAAAACATTCAGAATATTTTCTGCCTGAATTCGCTTTACTCTTGGACGGAAAAAGGGTCGTGGCGGAAAGACGCCATTTGTGAAAGTGAACGTTGAAACACGCCGTGGCTCGGTTAAACCGCAAATTGGTTCTCCGGGCTTGAATGAGTCGAATACCTATGTGTTGAAGAACACTGCACTGTGTTGGGCGGTAGGCTGTTGCATTCAAATGCAAACAAATTTGCCTGTGAAAAACATGTTGCTATTCATCGTGAAGGGGGGGGGGGGGGGGGGGGGGGCGTTATCTTAGATCCCCTGTCAGTGCAAAGCAGAAGGTAAGGCGCGCGCGCGCGCGCGCGTGCGTGCGTGTTTCTTTTTCTTTTATGCATCAAAATCCCGTTCACAAGTGCATGCGACATACTTAACCTCGGTTTAAAGTCTCAACCGAAAGACTAGTTAAGAGAGCAATCTGCTTTTTCTTTGGCCTTTTTAAAACGGACCAAATCCGACGTCCGTTTCAACTCGAGCAGAAAAGATCTCTTTTCTCGGTTTTTACGGGATTCGGAATTCACGGACATGCGCATCGAGAGACATGAAGTAGCCTACAAGCAGACGACAGGTTTTTTTTTCTGTGAGACAAACGAGGTATGAGTTGACTTTTCTCGGTTTTACATTTTGATATGGGTTTGATATATAACTGCTCTAAACGATAAAACACATTAGAAAGCCGCAGATTTGCCACCACTTTGAATATCTGGTAAACATGGCTGGAGATAACTGGCGACATCACTTCACAGCAATGGAGTTCAGTACCCACAACTTGTGAAGTCAGAAATGAAACATCAAAATACAGATGACTTTTTTTTTTTTTTCTCTGTGAAATACAACCTTGAATGGAAATTATTTGAATTGCTTACCACTGTGGTGTCGTTTCTGGTACGTACCAGTATCATACACTATAGCACACTTGCAGAAGAGAAGCAGAAATGAAATCGATGTTGATTAGAAGTATAACGTGATTACTCAGGGGAAAAACTAAACTCGCTTATGACCAAAAAATGTAAGACATGTCTTATCCATGCCAAAAACAGTATCGCTTTTGAATCTTCCATTTTTATTTTAGTAGTAATTTGGTTGCCTTGGCATTTTCACAGTTCCTTTGTAAAGTAAACCTAAATAGCCATCATAAGGCGCTATCAAGTCGGTTTTGGAAGACAAAATAGAATAGCACTATTAATAGTAATAAGAAAACTTACCAGCAGAAATAGCTACAAATAGTGATGCAAACAGTTCTTTACAGCAGGAAGAGAATGACAGTATGGTAGACTTCATGGCCAAAAACCTAGGTACGTCCGTGCCGTTTTGCACCAAATAATTTTCAGCAAGTGCATGCGTGTTTCATAGCATGTGATGTATGTATCTCTCTGAGTCTCTCTCTCTCTCTCTCTTATATATATATAAGAGAGAGAGAGAGAGAGAGATGTGTGTGTGTGTGTGACACAATTCCATAAAATTGCGTTATGGATTAAGATGCATCTATGTCCTCAATAAATTGTGTGATGTTACGGTTGGTATTTTATGTGCTTTCAGCTCTAGAGGAAGAGATGAAAGAAGCCAACTGTTCTGGCCTGAAACACATTTTTTCGGCTGTTTCAGTATTTGAAAATTGTGAACACCTAGAGTTACGGCATACCAAGATATTGGTAGTTACGAAGTCTGGGGCCACGCATACAAAAATATCTGAAGACTGAAAATTTTGTTGTTGTTGTTGTTTCTCAGTTGAGATACCCAGAGTTAATAGAGATTCCAAATAATTTTCAGAGGTAAATGCATAACAACCGTTACATTCAACAATGCCTTACCACGAACGCAGACCACCAACCGCTTACAGTGCGCGCCTCCACTTCTGATGGCATCTCGATAGGCTAGGTCAAGCTAAGCACTCTTCTTTTGCCGGACATGCTAGGCCCAGTCCTAAAACGTTTTATTACAAAATGCTCGTCAGAAACGTTTGACGTCAAAGTTTTGATGATTAACAACGGTGACGTCGACTTGTGGAGAACTGACGGAATGTGGAAAAAAGAAAAGCTGCATGCGTGCGCCCCCCCCCCCCCCCCTCCCCCCCCCCCCCCCCCCCCATCTCTCTCTCTTTCTCTCTCTCTCTCTCTCTGCGTGTGCCGAACCTGAATAAAGTTACCGCATATTTAACGTAAGCAAGTAGATACAGTTATGATGACGCCGTAGTGAAAATAGAGCTACAACTAAAAACAAACCACAAGCTGGAAATGATTGCAACTGTCAGATCTCTTGCTGTGGTTGTTTTTGTGGGGTTTTTTCGAAGAAAATGATACAGAAATAAAATCAATAAATCTGTGTTCGATAATGGCTCGTTTAAAAGTTATGAGTCGTGCAACATCAAATTCTTCAGTTTATTGATTTCTTTTTGGCATGTTTACTGTCGGCTACAATTCAATAGTGTATGATTTGCCCGTAGAAGAAATTTTCTAACTCCCGCGAATACAAAACAGCACAGCGAGTCCGTTGCAATTTTCTCTGTTAGTGAAACTTCCAGCTTCGGAAAACCACGTATTCAATAGAAATTCTTGTGAAAGGTCGAACACCATGCACACCTGTTCAAACCACTTAACCAAGAAAATCATAAAGTTCAGGCTGAACATGAGGAACACCATATTTTTTCTTGATGCCGTATGTTTCTTTGGGAGACAAATTAGAACATCGCCTGTTATTAGAATGTCTTAACAGAAATTTATAAGAAGAAAGGTGTCAATCTAGACACATTTTATATGATCCACCCATTACTGATAATGCAGCTTAATTAGGCCCTATTGCTCAATCTGAGATAGGCCTACAAGTTCATTTGGTACTTTTGAAAATGAACGAGTGGAAATGAAAAGTCAGTTTCGTTTCTCTATCCTGTAATATTATTTAAGATGAGTAGTTGTGAAATAAAACTACTGAACACACACGCGCGCGTGCGCGCGCGTGGGCACACACACACACACGCGCGCGCGCGCGCGCATGCACACACACACACACACACACACACACACACACACACACACACACACACACACACACACACACCACTTAATCCTCAGGTAGGAAATATGTTCATTTTGATTTCTGAACACTGGTTCTTTGTCAAATTTCTACCGGTTTCAACTACAGTGGCTTATGTCGAACACGACAATACAACGGTCCCGCAGGTGATGTCTTTTTTTTTCCAATGATTGGCTTATGACAAACAAACTGAGGCGCTCTTTTGGACGAGATTCATGAAAGAAACATGCTCCTGACTGATCGATATGTTTTTGACCATGGAAATCAGGCCGTTTCAAAACTTAAAAAATGAGTAAATGAAAATAGACTCTTCGCTTTTCGACGCAGTTTTCCAGTATGTGTGTGTGTGTGTGTGTGTGTGTGTTGTGTGTGTGTAAGCATTTGGATAAGTTCTGATAGCAAGCTCTGCTAGGCAAGAAATAGAGCCAGTGCTTAGTTACCATTGAGTTCCAAATAAAATGACCTATAACAACCCCTTAGGTGGTTATGACCCATGATGCTGGTTTTTGATTGATTTTTTGTTTTTTCTTATGTTTACTGTTTTCTGGGAAGTTGGGGTGGAGGGGGTCGCCATTTTTTTAAAATTTTTTTTATTTTTAAATTAATGACTTCGAAATTACCAGAGATATGATTGTAACCCTAACCCGTTTCATCATCATTTTTCAGGAGTGAGATGATCAATCTGTCAATGACACAAAATGTAACATAATATTAACACAACTGGCATTGAATGAAAGATGATGATTTTCTACTGAGCCGCAGGTCAGATTTCGGACAGGCATGTAGCGAATTCCCCACAACCAGTTTTATGATATACAGTTACTGATAAGCTATCAAAAAACGCATTGTGCAGTCCCATGCTGAGGCCACAAAACGTTTGCATCAGGATAAAAAATTTGTTATCCTGGAGATAAACAAATCTGATGATACCTTTTGAAGTCACTATGCATCATGTGCTCACTCACGTATGTCACAAAGTAAGTGTATGCAGTCATGCTTCTGGTGTCCTTGCAAATGCTCGTCTAAGTGTGTCTGTGACAAAATTTACTGGCACTTTCTATGGACGTGGAAGAGACAGAACAGACACATTTGACATGATAGCAGATAGCGATAAATTGTATCATGTTCACTCCATTTATGAATATGCTTAAAGTCGTGGTTAATGGTAAAAGATGAAGGTAACATTCACACACACACACGCACGCACGCACGCACACACGCTCGCACACACGCATGCACGCACGCACGCACTCTAAGAAGCAACCGAGTCTACATCATGCCTCCAGTTCTCGTTGAACGCGGCATTGCAGCAATTCATTTTGAGAGAATAACTACATATTCTGCAGGTCCTTTGCAAGGTTGAAGACTGATTCGGTTTTTCACAAAAAAGTTCGTTTTGCCCCACCAGACTGCACAGCACGCTCTTTGCTGCTGCTTCCCATTCGCCACGCATATAAATACATAACCTGTAGCGTGCGACACCTTCAAGTCAGTTCGCCATACGTGACTGAAAAAAGGTAAGTCAGTTCCGTTCCCTCTTTTCGTGATTGTAAATTATGATACTCTCTCTCTCTCTCTCTCTCTCTCTCTCTCTCTCTCTCTCTCTCTTTGTGCAAGTGTGTGTGCGTGCGCGCGCGCACCCGCGCGCGTGTGTGTTCGTTTGAAGACAAAAGGGAAGAGGGGTCAGGATCGGCTGATTAAAGATAGAAATGAATTTTTCTTGTGATAAATGATTTTGACAGGTTGGAAAATAAAGGATAAAAAAATGCACCACAGCGCGGAGATGTTGAATTTTTAAAATACTGAAGGCCATTCCCCACCTATCAAAGACTCGCGTACGCTGGCCTGATTAGTAGAAGGTGGTAGCAAGAGAGTCCGAGTACTGAGCCCTCGAGCAGTTCATATACATCTTTGCCAGAGCTGAGAATCGCCAAGGTGTGTGTCCCAGGGAACCCTCCTCACGGGTAAGTTAGGGTCACAGCCCGATCGATACGACTTAAAGTGCAAACTTAACAAAATTAGAATGATAAGCCAAAAAGAGCAGACAACCGATGCCTAACACTATCCCCCGCCTTGAAGAAAAAAAAAACCCTCCAGGTGTCTAAGTACGCACAAAAAAGAAATTCTCATCACTATATCATGCATATACAGGAATGAATCAGCTTGATGTACATACACATAATGAGGCACCCAGCACCCCTTGGAGGCTGGAAAAGAAAGGAAAGACAACAATATAACTAACCACGGTACCTAGAAAATGTGCATGTGTTCTATATACAGAAAGAGGCGAGGCCCAATGAGAGAGATGAGTGTAGAAACAAAAAAGCGCCAGAGAAAGTCGGGGTTGCCAAGATATCACATGCTCTCTGTCTGGATGGGTGTCTGTGTGTGTGTGGATAAGACAACCTGGTAAGCAAGGGGAGAGAACAGGAACAGAAATCTCACCGAGGAGCTCCCACCTAGCAGACAGCAAGACCCAAACACAAGTTTGATAGCACAATTTTACGAATAATCTGATCAGCAAATCTTGTCAGTCATACTCACTCTTAGGCAATAAGCAAGTGAAGGGCCTGAAAGAGAGTCATCATCCGGGCGAAGTCAATCTGGAGCAGGCAACGAAGGTCCGGGTCATGCAGAACCAGACATTACTGCCGTGACCGCCATGATTTTGCTGGGAGTGAGCCGGAAGTTCTATTTTGACTCCTCAGACAGCAGCAGTGAAGACAGTCCTTTCAGGTACCACCGATTTGAACCAAGGGGGAACCCCGGAAATTACAAAATAATCTACGGTATGACGGGAACTCACACTGGCTGTCATTCAAGCTGAGAGTCAATAAATGTGGAACAGCCATCGACCATTCTGAAATGCAGCGTCAGGATAACCTGGGATGGTATTTAGAAAGGAAAGCCCAAGACACCTTCATGATGGCCACTAAGACAGGCAGACAGCGCTCATATCGCCAGACGATGAAGAAGCTGGAAACAGACTTCCGGGCCTGGCAGCTGACAGACACAACCAGACTAAAATTCCAGCAAACCAGCCAGAACCCAGGGGAATCCTATGATCACTGGGCAGACGGGGTCTGGATGCTTGCTGCTTCAGCCTTCGGGGATATTCTTGAAAGAAATGCACAGGGTGAAGCAATCAACAAATTTTGCACTGGTGGCCCGGACAAACAGGCAGGCAAAAATACCTATCTGGAGAGATCCAAAACCATAAAAGAGGTCGTCCATACAGGAAAATGGTTCCAGCACTCGTCCATACAGGAAAATGGTTCCAGCACATCTCCCTAGTCATGGATGGGACGCAGAGTGAAAATCAGGAAGAGCCAACGGGTCAGTGCAGTTCTTCCAAGCAGGATCAGACCACTTTCTCAAGCAGGTTGTGGAAAAGCCGACAGCTCAACTGCGACTTCCAGCAGAAGAAAAAAGAACTCAAGATTCTGAAAACATCGATTCCAATATGACGTTCTTTAACCGCAGACAGGTTGAGAGTACAGGAAGTGGCTGCAGAACCAGTCCAGGGAAGGAGAAGGAGGGAAGGAGAATCACCCTTGCTTTCCAGTCAAAGATCCAGTTCCTTCGTTCTCTGACAAATTAACAGCGAGGACCATATTCCTTGGTAGTATTTTCAAGATGCACCCACCAATACAGTCCAAAGCAGAGGAAGTTTCCAGTACTAATGTACCTCATGTGCCTGGTGTTTCACCACCAAAAGTACTTCACCGGTCATTATTGTCAGTCATCGTCATGCACACAGCACACAATGAACTCCGTACTGTCTGTGTGCATTCATTTTTCAGTGTACTTCGTGCACTAAAAATGACATTCAATCTGCAAGATTTATAGCATTGTGTTAAAAAAAATGCGAAAGCTGAAAAAAAAAGGCAGATCGCTATTTTGAACGAGATGTGGCAGGCGGAAAAATCTATCAGTCACTGTATAATATTGTAAACTGGCATAAGAAAATGAAACGATAAAACAAAGGCATAAGCAGACCACCTTGTAGTAGACTTCCAGTTCAGCATGCCGTACTTGATATGGTCTATATCACAAGCTTCGAATATATTTGTCGGCTGCATAAATAATACTTTACTATGAAACCGGCAATAACGGCGAATCAATGCACACCGCATCAGTGGTAAGTCCAACAGGAGTGAAACTGTGAATTCACAGATATACAGAAGCGCGCAAAGATGCGAATTTAAGAGAGTGAATGCGCACGTGCACCTGAGCACATAAACACGCACCCGAGCACACACACACACACACACGCACCCATGCACGCACGCATGCACGCACGCACACACACACACGCGCGCGCGCACACACGCACACACACACACACACACAGTACGCACGCACGCACACACACACACACACACACACACACACACACACGACAGATCCGACCCTGACCTCTCTTTCCCTTTGTCTTCGAATGAACACGCACGAACGCACGCTCGGGCAGGGGGTAGGGTGGGGGTGGGAGGGAGGGAGAGAGAGAGAGAGAGAGAGTTCACCCTCAGAGGCGTGGTAGTCTTCGATCCCATCCGACCGAAATCGCTGCTCTGCAGCTGAAGATTAGTACACTGTGTGACAGCCGATGTCTCGAAGCAAACCTGTCCCGTCAGACTTTGTTATTTCCCTACGTGCAGGCGCTGTGTTTGTGTGTATATGTTTATGAGTAAGCATGGACAGGACAAGGGGAAAAAACAAACAAAACAAAACAAACAAACAACAACAACAAAACTTTTTTCTGAGAATCATTCGACATTTGTTTATCGTTGTCGTCGTTATCATCATCACCGTCATCATCATTACCCTCACCCTAGTGTTGTGATAGCTCGTCACATGCCCTGCTTTCCGTTTCTTTCAAAGCAAGAGTGAGTTGCACGCGCGCTAAAGAGAGAGAGAGAGAGATGATGATGATATGATGATGATGATGATGATGATGATGATGATGACCCGTAGGGCATACGGCGCCACCGGCGTAGGATCGCATCTTTAACAGAGCGAAACGTAAGCTTGATCTCCGATACTTCGTCGATCAATAGCAGTTTCAGCTGCATCTGAAACTGTAAACAGCGCTGGTGGATATTTCCTATCACTTCCTGAGAGAGAAACAGAAAGAAGGTGAGGGTGGGAGGGGATGGGGGGGGGGGGGGGGGAAAGAGCAGAAATGTTGCCTTTATAATAGGGCATGGGGCTGAGAGAGGGGAAGGGACGTGGGGGAGGCGGCGACGGGATGGGAAAGAAGGCGTGGCGGGAGGAGGGGGTGAGGAGGGAAAGGGAGACTATGTGGGTGGAGAAGGAAAAAACGAGAAAGCATCTTATTTGTAACGAAATGGGGGGAAAAGGAAAGAAACCACTTGCTCCCCCCCCCCCCCCCCCCCCCAATTAGGGAATAAAATGTAAGTCCAACAGAGACACACACACACACACACACACACACACACACACACACACACAACGAGCGCACTCACATAACAGCGCATATCGCATATCATTCATTGGGAAACGGATGCGGAAAATATTACAACACGTTGAGAGATAATTTGTGTTGCAACGGTTTTCTCATGCGCCTTCTTTCTTTTTCTTTCTTTCTTTCTTTCTTTTTTTTTTTTTCATTTGAGGGGCGCGCGCGCGAGAGAGAGAGAGAGAGAGAGAGAGAGAGAGAAAGAGAGAGAGAGAGGATTTGAATATTTTTGGTTGAAAGCTGTTGTAGGATTTTGTTAAGACTCAACAATGTTGTGACAGTCACTGAAAAGCTGGTAAACATTTTCTGCTTCGTCACCACCGTCGGCGTCACCATTGCAATGTCACGTTCACCAGATGTCAACCTGCCCTGTGTTTCTATGGGAGGAGAACGAATGGGGCGTGATGAGGTGGGAGGGACGGAGAGAGAGCGAGGCTAGCGAGCGAGCAAGAGAGAGAGAGAGGAGAAGGGTGGGTGAGAAAATTGTCGATTTTTCTGTTTTCGAGCCGGTTTAAAAGAGGTCACAAATTTGCGAGGAAAGTTGTCAAATAGCATTTTCGTTAGGATTTACGTGTGCTGGTTCTATTCTGGAGAATTTGCACGATGTGAGCTGAGATAGTTTCCAAAACAGCTGCTGTAGAATCTTTCCACACACACACACACACACACACACACACTAACCAGTCGAAGGTCTTTAAAAAAAAAAAAATTTTCATACTTTCTTACTTTTTAACATATGATACCAAATCTGTTTTTGAGATCATATAACTGATATTTAACAAAACAAAAAGAAAAAAAACATCAGTATCTTCCAATTGAAAGGTGTTAAAGATTTATCTTAAACAACGAATACTGTCGACCAAAACGAGATAGCCAACTTTTGGTATCTTCGTGTACACGCTTAATTGTTTCTCCTTTTAATAATTTTCACATACATGCACGCACACACGCACGCACGCACGCGCGCGCGCGCGCACACACACACACACACACACACACACACTTCATACATCTCTCTCTTTCACACACACACACACACACGCCACTCGCACATCACACACACACACACATTCACTCGCGCGCGTGCGCACACACACACACACACACACACACACACCTCTCTCTCTCTCTCTCTCTCTGTCTCTCTCTCTCAGAGAAAGAGAGTGAGCGTGTGTATATATTAAACCTTTTAGTGCAGTAGCGTTTCTTCTCTTGCTTCGTTTTGTTTAGTGTGGTAGATATGACAGAATGTGAGTGGCATCGCACCAAACGTTAATACATGAATCTAGGCGCTTTGTGTGAAACGTCAGAACCTTTCAATCAACATGACAAAGCCCATGAATAATGGAAGGCACAGACTATGCACAGTAAGGGAGTCAGTTAAAAAAAAAAGAAAAAAAAAAAAAGGAAGCGGAGAAAATAGGAAGACCGAAGCCCAACTGTAGAAACAGAAAAGACATGAATACATTTTAAAAAGAAACGTGGGAAAAAAAACAATGCTTTCCGCATTTCCTTTTTCCTGTCACAATGGTGAGGAAGTTGACAGAAGCAGGAGAATCGCAAAAGACTTAGAAAGTGTCTGTGGTCACAGAGTACACGGTAGGGGGTTGCTGTTGATACGACTGTTAGAGGCAAAGCTGTGTTTCCTTCCAAAACGCACTGTGATGAAGTGATGTCTTCGCTGTTGTTACAATTAGTTCATTTTTCAAAGATAATGACAAACATCGAGGAATAGCTGTTGTGTCACCCCGCCCTGCCGTACGCGCTGTGACATTTGTCTGGAGAAGACAGACTTTGATGGACGGTTTCATTTTATTTCATTTCTTCTGTTGCTGTCCTTTTCCCACAGTCTGTCAATCATACAACAGTTTGCTCACACCCTTTTCCTGACCAGTCGCGTGCGCGCACATACACACACACACATACGCGCGCGCGCGCTTACACACACACACACACACACACACACACACACACACACACACACACACCGACAGCCGCGTGGATGCAAACGTACCTTTATTGATCGCATATACACAGTGAACCTCGTGACAAACTCACCGGTATGCTGATTTTTTTTTCCCCAAAAAATCGATCAAGGCACATGAATAAAATAAAACCTCACCATGGAACATAAACTGGAAAAAGAGATGGGAGAGGAAGGCGGGGATTGGGGAGGGGAGGGGAGGGGGGGGCACATGAGCATTCAGCCGCATGAAGGCCGACACCGGTTTGATCTGATAGATTTGCACTTGAGAGATGATAAGACAAGACACTCAGCACAGGCCTAGGTACAGACAGACTCCGACGATGGAATTATTGCACACATGCTGACGACAGATGGGCGCTCGTTAAGGCAGACAGGACAAGACAAATAACAGGCACCCACACAGACAAGATGGATTATGGCACTCGTGTACGGCATCCAAAAGGAATATAAATTATGGCACAGCATCGCTTGCAGCCAAAACATAACGGAACAAAACACGCCTACGTACAGCATACCGACCCAAAATGTCTAAATTACGGAACAAACACAGCATGCAGGCGCGTCCCCCTTCCAATCCCCAAAACAAGCGTTTACGAAGACAAGAGAAATTGAGATAAACCACAACAAACACGCATTCTGCCCACACGTACACGACAAATATCGACGGACAAACCAGGATGAATCATGCAAGCAGATTTTAAAAGATGAAAAACAAATAAACCTCTCAGACGTGATGTCCGAGTAAATGGTGATTGGCACGTGCAGACCTAGAAATAAGAGCTCACGAGTAGACCATCACCACGGATTATGGCACGGGAGATCCGAAGGAAAGACGGATCCTGACAGACTCGCTGATACGACAGAAGATGGCACACATGCAGATGAGAAATAATACTTAAAAGAATTGCACACTCATCAACAAGAGCTCTGAAGCGTAGACAGACATACCTGTCAGGTTCATGATCCAGCCCAGATGCAGGTAAACAAGACGGATTATGTTACAAAACTATCAAGATAGGCTCCTACCGACACGGTCAGCAATAATGAAATTCCTACCTGTCCAAATGAAATTCCATAGCATTCACGGTAAAGACATTCTACATTTTTTTTATGGATAGAGAAATTTCTTATGAGCCAAAAATATTACCTGCGATACCCTTTTTTGACAAAGTTTCCAAAAACGAAGCAGAAAAACTTTCGCTTTGAATAACACGGCACAACCAACTAAAGCCCGCGCGCGCGCGCGCGCACGCATACACACACACACACACACACACACACACACACACACAGAGAAGCATCTTCGGCGAGCGAAAATTCGTAGGGAGATTCTGACGCCAGTCATGGCATGTTACTTATCTGTTTTTTTTCCCCTCCGTACCTCGTTCAGAATTAAAAAGGACCTGATCTTCATCTGATCGATGATTGCATCCACACACTTCTAGGAAATTTCAAGACCTCAGAACCAATAAAATACACTGTGTTTTCCCATTACTTCTTAAGCCACGAGAAACGGTCACTTTATTTTGCCCAGACGAACTAGGCACGATCCCAGAAATGTTCATGGGCAACAAAAGGCATTCAGGTCTGCCACCCAGCAATATATGGCAGTGGTTTAAGCAAAGCATTGCAGGTGCGATGGTGTGACACTGTGCACACTGATAAACAGAAAACCGTATATGGGCGCGCGCGCGCGCACTCACACGGGCAAGCACATGCGCGCACGCACTCTTCAACTCAAACAAAAAACCAACACATAACCACATGGACAGCAGTTTGTGTGTGTGTGTGTGTGTGTGTGTGTGTGTGTTTTAAACCCCGTTAGCGTTCTCAATCAATTTGAAAATGACGATACAGGGCCAAATTCTATAATTGGACCCCCTACCCCCTCCAATCCACGAAAAAAAAAGGTGTTCGCACTTTGCTTGGCTGACGGCCACCACCACCACCCTCCCTCCCAAACACTGGTGGGAGAAAAGAAAAGAGTAAAACTTGGCTGCTATGGAATGGGTGGAGGGGGCGGGGTGAGGAGGAAGCGGGGGTAGAAAGGTGGGTGGGTAGGTGTCAAGATAAAACGACGTCTGGGGCGGGTCAGGTGAGAACTGATGAACACAACCAGTCACCGTTTATATAACAAACATAACACAACAGCTAACCTGTCGGCATTGGATCACAGTGACGGCCGCAAAACTGGCATGAAGTTGTCTCCCTTTACATACGGCAGTATGCTATTACACTCGCGAACCTCGTGCATCAGCTGAAAATGTCGGTCAGGCCTGCAAACATCCGCCATTGCCTTGACGAGTGATCTGTCAATTCGAATTAAACCAGGCGCCATCCAGTTAATTATTCATGGAAACAGGCATTGTCGCTGATGAAAAAAAAATTCGACAATATCACTCGCAAATGTAACAATAATGACATCCTTCATAAACAATCCATATTCACTTTATGGCACACCTTCAGGAAAACTTTCAGACTGATGAAGACATAACATAGCGCTTTTTTCAAAACGGCGCCGGTGGAATTCCTCAATCGGCCGAGTGGAAAAATCAAAACCCCGTAAAGATATATACATTGAACAATACTATACCAACAACCGTGGCAACGATTTCACTTTCGAAATCTGTACAGATCGCGTTTACAGCAGTCAAAGCTATCCCACGGTTCCTGCAAAAAATAAAATAAAATAAAATAAAAACGTTCTAAAAATTAGAATAAATAAAAGGAAAGAAAGAAAAGACAACGACACGCATTTCTACTCAATTAAAATGTCTAACATTCATTTAAATATAACTGTTTTGTTCAGAAATAGTACACGCCCTCTCTGGTCTACATTCCGGACTAACACGAGATTAAAAAATGGTGAATGAGAGAGAGGAGAGAGAGAGAGAGATGGTGGAGGGGGAGGGTGAACATCGAATGGATATCGCTGCATCATTTTTATGTTAATAGTTCTCTCCGATCAGACTGAACGTGAACCGAAAACGTGCACACATCACACAGAAACACGTCTGATAAACAAGTCGTACTGACACAAAATAATACCCTTAATCCATGCATGAAAAGGTGATAAATATTACCACAAAAAGCCAATGAAAACATCTTTAAAATGGAGAATAGAACAATTCAGCTTTTATGTAAAGCATAGGACACAACATGGCATAAACATTGTTGATAACTGGTTTAAAGGAAAAAAAAACAAAACAGAAACAGGAAAACGTGAAGTGGAGGAAGTATGTTGAAATGACCGATTCATCCTGACTTTTGGTGGTTACCAGAATGACGGAACAGGTTTGCTTGCTTCATCTTCACTTCTCTGAGCACACGAGCTGAATTCCAAATACATTCGGAAACCAATTCCCTCGTGGGTTTCGGTTAAAGACCTTTTTAATTTTTTTTTTTTCAAACTGTCTTTGGAAAAAAAAAAATCACATACACTCGGTCGTTCCACCTTCAGGCACCTCGGTTTCGCATGTCTTCTGTTTATTCTGTCTGTCCTGAAATTTTCAACTGGTGGGCAAGAGAAATCAAAACAAATAAGCACTTCATTCCCACCAAATGATTCAAGTATATCTTTCCATGCTCGATTTCAACACTTCTGTTCCAAGATTGACTTTGACTTATCGGCCATTCTTGGCCAGCCTCAGAGCAGTGATGACTGACGCCTCTGTGAACAAACCACACATCTCCAAGTGTCTTGCATTCTTCCCTGTCAAAATCCAGTCTTGCTAGCAACAGGTGCCAACTGCTGATAAGACGTTAGTACACATCGACATATTTTTGTTTCCCAACCACGAAGGTGGTTCGTTTCCTCGGGAACAATTGTCCTTTTTACCTAGGCAGATGAAAATTACTTTGAAGCGGGTGACGCTTACATGTTACTGAAAATAGCTTTCTTTCATTCTGTGGATGACGATAAAATCAGTTCCTCAGTCGGAAACTTTTTGTCCCCCCCCCCCCCCCCCCCCCCCCCCCCCATGTCAGATTCTTGTGCGAGTTTGGGGCATTTTTGTCCTGATCTCATTGTGAAATAAGAAGACAGTATAAAAGGTTTCTTTCTAGAAATACGCCCAGAACTGTTTTTTTTTTTTTAAACATACATAATAATTTTCTTCACATCCACTTATTTCTCAAAAAACAGATTGAATGCATGTTTATGTCTCTAAAGAAGACATCATGTTTTTTTTTTGTTTTTTGTTTTTTTCAACCCGCAGAATCCAAATGTTTAACCATTCACTGGCTTTGCGGCCCATCGCAGGATCTGCTTCAGATGGAATGCAGATGGCGGCTAACACGAATACAGTCGGACGACTTGTGATCTACCTCACATGGTGCGAGAGTTGCTCGGATATTACTGTGTGTGTGTGTGTGTGTGTGTGTGTGTGTGTAAATCCCAGACAAAGCATCCGATGTATTTCATAGTCATATAATTAAGAGTAAATTATTTGCAGCAAATTAAAAGAAAAACAACAACAACAAAACCTACGTTCATGTTATATCTCAGTCGACTTCAGAAGATGTATCTGGACTGAATAAAAAGTCAGAACCCAACTCGCCAGGACCCCAGCACGTCACAACAACACACAACCCCTTCAATGTTTAACAAACAGTTCACCGAGGAAAAAAACAAAAACAGAACAAAAAAACAATAACAAAATCTTAAAAGAAAAACTAAAACTTTCATCTGCGCTGAGGAAAAGTGAAGCTAGTTTCATCACGCAGAGTTATGTAGTTAATCAATTCACTGCATCAAGAATTGTTCGTCTGCAGTTTCTAATATTAAGTTATTTATTACCAGCGATGTATTCCGTCTCACTGAATCTAGTCCAACAGCTGGGACTGAACGGCAAAAGAGAAAACTACTCAATGTATTGTATAGTAATGTACGTAGTTATTCTGCAACTTCCATCATCACAACAGACCTCTCTGGGTGAATATTTCAGATGCTCTACCAAGGGAGGGCACCTGGTCAATGCAAGGCGCCACCCATTTTTTTCCTTGCTTACATATGTTTTTGTTGGCCAGGCACAGTGGCCTTTCTTCTTCTTCTTCTTTTTTTCTTTCTATCTCATCGTCTATGCCATTTCAGAAGCACTATTTCAGTGCCGCTCACTTCAGCTCCCCGTCCACAGACACACACTCTAGCCTATCCTGCCACAGCCATGGCAACCCACAGGCAACTGTCAATGTCAAGTCATCACGAGGAAACCTACCAAAGTAGACACTGCACTGCTGCCGAGACGCTTCGATGGTGTTCAGTGGTGCCTGTTCTGATCCAACATACACGCAGGAAATAGCTTTAAAAAAAAAGAATAACAAAATTATACCAAGGGCAATATCCTTGTTGCCTCGGGTTTTTATCTCTAGGTGTTAATGGCATGGTCTACAAAGAACCTTGATGTATCGTCTTTCTGGGAAAAAAGGAACTTCAGGCAAACAAAATTCTAAACAATAAATGAATAAATAAATGAAGTGAAACAAACAAACAAAGGAATGTGTAAAGAAACAAACTAAAAACCGTAAAATACTGTGTTTCTCAGGTCCGCCATTATCCAACCATTTGAGCTGGATGGCGGGACTCTGAAATGATGTTGATAGCTGGTCAGAATGTCCAAACAAAGACCATGGTGGCGTCGGTAACGGATGGGAGCTTCTGATCAAAAAGAGAGAAGTTGATGGCTGGTCAGACTGTCTTGATGCAGACGGATAAAACGTGGCCAGAATTTCTTCACAAAAATTAAGATGGCGTTGATAATTGGTCAGAGTTTCCGGGCAAAGACTGAAATTGCAATGTTGATAAGTTAGGATTTTAATACAACAAAGTCTGAGATGGTCTTGATAATAGGTCCGAACATCATTATAACAATTTCACAGATGGCGTTGATAGCTAGCTGGTCGGAATTCAGTTAAAAAAAAGAAAAGGATGGGTTGACAGCTGGTGAGAATTCTTATCAAAGACTGAAATGACGTTGATAGCTGGTCAGAATTTCTTCACACAGATTGAGATTCACAGCGGGTCAGAATTTCTGTTGTTTTTTTAAACAAAGATTGACATTGCATTGGTAGCTAGTTAGAGTTTCTTAAAAACGACTGAAATGGCATTCATAACAGAAGAATTTCATGACAATGGCTGAAATGGCGCTGATAAATGGTCTGAAGTTCATTACAACAAATACGGGAATAGCGTTGATAATTGTTCAATTGTTCATTAAGAAATATCAAGATGGCGTTGACCGAGATTATGCTGATGGCTGTTCCAAATTTCGTCGCCAAGACAAATGGTGTTAACAGCTGGTTCGAATTTCTCAACAAAGATGAGAACTTGAAAATGACATTGAACAAATGACCCATTTCTTGATAGACACTGAAATGGCGTTACTGACCCATTTCTTAATAGATAGTGAAATGGCGTTACTGACCCATTTCTTGATAGACACTGAAATGGCGTTACTGACCCATTTCTTAATAGACACTGAAATGGCGTTACTGACCCATTTCTTGACAGACATTGAAATGGCGTTACTGACCCATTTCTTGATAGACACTGAAATGGCGTTACTGACCCCATTTCTTGATAGACACTGAAATGGCGTTACTGACCCATTTCTTGATAGATACTGAAATGGCGTTACTGACCCATTTCTTGATAGACACTGAAATGGCGTTACTGACTCGTTTCTTGATAGATACTGAGATTGCGTTGATGAGTAATAAGAATTTCTTACCTAACACTAGGATAACGTTTGATAAATGGTTAGAAATTTATTACAACAAATACTCAGATAGTTTTACAGCTGGTCAGAATTTCATAGCCATGACTACAGTGGTATTGAACGCTGGTGAGATTACAGCTGGTCAGAATTTCATAGCCATGACTACAGTGGTATTGAACGCTGGTGAGATTTTCTTTTCAAAATGAAACAGCGTTGATAGCTGCACAGAATTTTATGTTAACAAAGACTGAGATGGCGTTGACTGATGATCAGAATTTTATAATAAACATCTCGAGACGGCAATGATATCTTGTCACAAAACTGTGAAAAGTGTTGATGGCTGGTCAAAATTTCCCAACAAGAACTCAGGGATGGAATTGATATCGCTAGCTCGGGTAAGAATTCTACAATAAACTGTACGTGCAGAAAAAACGTATTCCTGACCCAGTTCATTATTTACCTATGCCACTGAATTCGTTATGAGAGAACATGCGATAGACAGAGAAGCGATAGATAAGCGAGTGATAGAAACGGAATAATTGCATTTTCTAGCTGAAAGACACAATATTTCAATCAGAAGGAAAATATTTTGGATAAAACATTTACAAACATGAAAACAGGAAAAGAAATATAGGTAATTAAACAGAAAGTAAATAAACAAACAAGTCAAGATAATATAGTCTGAAACCAGGTGATTACATACATCCGTATATATGGAGAGAAAAAGGATATATGGCACAGTGAATCTTCCATAAAGTCGTCGTAAAAGCCTTACACTGCTATATATACAATGTCTCATCAGTCAAATCTGTTCTCGTTATCAACCGTTTCATTCCTATTGATTATATCAATTGCTGTCCATGGAGCTTCTTCTATCTAGATTCATTAAACAAACTTAACAATCTGAATTTTTTATGCAAACTTTTTTTCAGGTAATGGTGATACAACGCAACATGAACACACGCACACACCTATACAAATAATGATACCTCCTCTGCACTTTATCTCTCTCCCCAAATAACTATTTCTGACATGAAATATCATGCAAAAATCACCTCATCCCTTTTGTAAACACACATAAAGCATCATAATTCATATCTGAGAAGTCTCTCTCGCTCTCACACACCATATTTGTGTGCGCTAATGTAT
Source organism: Conus canariensis (assembly GCA_033310375.1). NCBI lineage: Eukaryota > Metazoa > Mollusca > Gastropoda > Neogastropoda > Conidae > Conus > Conus canariensis. The sequence continues at coordinate 101,165,142 of CM065714.1, read as the reverse complement.
ATGTACATCAAACATTTATCAAAGCCCATCTTTTTCCGTTTAGTCCTTCTAACGCTGAAATGAATCTGACCTCTGCCAAACTGTGCGTGCGTACACACACACAAACGCACGTGTCAACAACAACAACAACAACAACAACACACACACACACACACACACACACACACACACACACACACACACACACATACACACACACACAGGCCAGGCTAATCTTAACAAGAAAATCAAAGCAGAGGCCAGACTAACTTAAATTAACAAGAAAGTGAGAGCACAGAAATACTTGAAGCTCATAACAATAACACACACGAAGCTGATAGAAATAACACACTTGAGCTACACACTTGAAAGGAAAGACAGTGTACAAGTTATTTCAAATTATTTTTATAAGGCAATGGGAAATGTCTGCAGTCGCTCCATACACATGTAGAGACAAAAAGTTTCTCGGTGTAGTAAATTCTAGGAGCTCTGAATGAAAATTTTTTTGTTGCGCCCTGACAGCCATATTCGAATGGAGAACAGAGAGAGACAGAGACAGAGGGAGAGACGGAGAGAGATTGAACTATACACACAGAGAAGCGTGCGAGCGTGCACACGAACACACACACACACATAATACACACAGCCCTCCCCCCAACTTTTCAGTTATGATTGTCCGAATTGTACTGTCACTTTTTTTTTCTTTGCTCGTGTCACGTTTTCATTTCGTTCACCGGGTTGTACTTGATTGTTTCTGTTGCAATGTATATTAGGTATACGGTTCTGTAATGTAGTGTCACAAAAACTCCCCACGGAGTTGAGGGAGAGCAAGAAGGTACCGAGTGTAGATAGCACACAAATACACACATTTATCCATCCGGCGCGCGCGCGCTTGTGTGTGTTGTGTGTGTGTTGTGTGGTGTGTGTGTATGTGTGTGTGTGTGTGTGTGTGTGTGTGTGTGTGTGTGTGCGTGTGAATTCATCCATGTCTGTGTCTGTACACACAACCAGAAACACTTCTCTCTCTTATACAGATAGAAAGATTGTTAGATAAATTGATAGATTTAGACATAGTAACGATTTACCTCTCTCTCTCTCTCTCTCTCTCTCTCTCTCTCTCTCTCTCTCTGTGACATGACAGGAACAAAACATGGGATACGTGACAGACTTTCAGATCAACTAAAGTCATCGGTTTAGAAAAGTAGATATAGCTCCATAACTAGCTCTGAATCGTCTCCGGCCGATTTTGTTACAAAAGTGGGCCACGGCAGTCGGCTGTTTGAAATTCTAGCATAAATTCTGACCAAGTCGTTTTTCATAAGGAGCTGGAATAAAATGGCACATGTCTGAATATGTGTAAACATAATTATGTGTCAAAACCCTTGGCCATTTAGGGAAAAGGCTGAATCAACATAACATAACAAACAAACAAACAAACAAAAACTTTAAATTGACACAGCCTTGACAGAAAAGACTGAACAAAAATATAGTAACGAATGAATTATTGAAATATCAACTGCCATTTCTTTCTGCTTGGAATGAACTTGTCAAACGTAATTACTTGAGAGGCTACATACACGGCCTCAGCATGCAGATTATCTGATAAATCTGTTGTTTGGGTGTTAAAATAATTAATGATTTTCTTTATCCTCTCGTGTTTATGCTTCTTTTATTTCACCGGGTAAAACTTATCAGAAGTCGTAGTCAAGCTTATCTGGTATACAAAAAAGACATCCATTCCACTCAGTTTAGTATATAACGGATCCACCGGTTTACACTGATTTTTCGTCTTTCAATACATATACGGAGTATTTACCTGCATTCTTACAACCAAAGAAGAATTACAAGTCACAGTACATATATTTCTTAAAATGTATCAACTCTCCAAACAGAATGTACGGTATGTGGTGTATATATAAAATGAAAAATTCACCGGATAAATGAATAACAGCAATCGCAAAAAAAAGGGAAAAAAAGAAGGGGGGCTGTAAATGCATACCCCCCACTATTTAAATAATCCGAAGCCATTTATATTATTCACAACAAAAGCCCTAAGAAAACGAATGAATTGAGCCATTATCGAAACGTCAGTCGACAGTTCAAACAGAACACAATGCTACGACGTTGTCAGAATGTGGTTGCGGAGAACGCTTGGTCAAGCGCCCCACTGTAAATCAAGGAGGGAGGAGGCTTATTTCCCGGCACAGCATCGCAGTCAGCCACTGGTGGCGCTGGTCCTCGGCTCTGATGCCCTGAAATCAGCGGCGAGTTGAAGGCGTCCCCGCTCACGGACCAAGGAGCCTTGGATTCACCCAGACTCTCATACTCATCACTGAAGGGGTTGGTTTGCCCGTTGAGTCGGACCAGATGACCGTGAGGCGTCATCAGGGGGGGTGGGGTCATGCTGACAGGACTGAGCTGCGGAGACTGCTTGGGGGACATGTGGGAACAGGCACTGGCTCCTCCGTGGGCGATGAGCGGGGGCGGGGTCGTCTGGTGCGGTTCACGTCGACAGCCAGGCCTGAAGACGTCCGGCAGGCTTGACGACATGATCATCTGGCGGGGTGGCGACATCCTGGGTGGCGTGTCCTGCCCCGTGGCCAGAGACATACAGGGCGCGTTGGACTGTGGCTGGTGGATCATACCTGGCATTTCCTGCTTGTGTGAGGACAGAGACATCGACATCATTTGAGAAGACGGCGACAACCGTGCGGCCAGTTCTGAGAAGGATGGGAAGGCCGACGGCGTTTGCTGGAAAGCCGTCAGAGATGGCGATGAGTGGGGTAGGAAGAGCTGAGCTCCTGAAAGGCGCTGCTGAAACAGGGGCCTGAAAGGCTGGCCATGCGCGTGGCAGTCACGGATGTCGTGGCTACTGCTTGATGCGGTAAATGACTTGGTGTGGAAAAACGCATGAGCAGACGATGTTTTCATCGGCTGTGCTTCCTTTGAAACTTCAGGCTTCGTCTCCTCTTCCACTTTCCGAAGTGGAGCAGGGCAAAGCCTCCTGTGCAGGAACGATGATCTGCTCTTCGAAGACTCGCTGAAGGAAGCCGATCGACAAATCATCTCTTCAATCAGTGAAGATTTACGCTTGGCCGGCATGCTGAAAGACGCAGACCGATTGACGTTCTCCTCCATCATGCTGTCAGATTCTTTCTGGGCGGGCAGGCTAAATGAAGCAGATCGTTGAATGCCTTCTGTGTCTAAGCTGGACTCGCTTAATAGCGAAGACTGGCTGCTAATTCCACTTCCAAAGGACGAATCCAGTTTAGACGGCGTGCCGAAAGACCCAGAGCGGCTGACATCCTCTTTAGTCGAAAGAGACGCAGACCTATTCACGTTCTGTCTGTTGAAGGCGTTCTCATATTTAGACGGCGTACTAAAGGACGCTGACCGGTTGACCGTGTGCCCTGCAGTGGGGGACTGGCGTGACGAGGGAACGCTGAAAGAAGCCGACCGACCTAAAGACTCCCCAGAAAAGGCACCGGACTCGCTTTGGGATGGCGCGCTGAAAGAGGAGGAACGGCTGATACTCCTGCTGCCCTCATCATCCGTGATCACCGTCTGCGGTCCTTCAGACGTCAAGCAACTGTCCGTGTCTTCGCTGACCCGAGACGCCTCATCAGACGGCTCGTCACGCTCCCGGGAAGAACACTCGGGTGCAGACGAAGCGGCCGATGCTGGAGAGAGGACACTGCCGGCGCCGGCGCTGGATGGGGAGGCAGCCCGAGACGTCATGGGGGTGGACAGGCAGCGCGACGTAATGTCCGAGGAACTGTCCACGCGGGCGTTGAAGATCTGATCCAAGAACTGGGCACTGAGGCCCCGCAGGTCCACCACGGTCTGAACGATGCGGGCGAAGAGTAGGGAGCCGTCGCCGTGGTTCAGCAGCAGCTGACACTTGAGGGCCATGGCGATGTCCGCCTCAAGGTTCTCCAACAGTCGGGTCGTCTTCACGTTTCTCGATCTGCGGCAAAGAACACAGCCACTTATTAACAAACAAACAAACAATCAAGAACATAAATTCCAGTAACTCACAGGACGTTCAAAGGGGAAAATTTTCACTTTTCGTTGGTTTTGTTTGTTGTTGCCTTCTGGAACGGCCGGATTTGTAGCAACCTTCAATAATCGTATTCAAAACAAACAAAACAAATTACCGCCTAGCTAGCTAAATCGGTCATACACGTTTGAACTTGCTTCCCACTCATATCTCTCTCTTTGAACGGCGGTAAGAGAGAGAGAGAGAGAGAGAGAGAGAGAGAGAGAGAGAGAGATACGGATACGGATAGTTTATTCAATGATAGGCCATTGCGCCTATTGAAGGGGGTGCAACAAAAAATCGTTCCAAAAGAAATATAATACAATATAACTGATCAAAATTGATACACTAAGAAACACACACAGAGCGTATCTTAAACGCTTTATATAGATAAATGGACAGATTTTTAGTTTTTCTTTCATTATTTGATGCTAGAAGTAATCCAAGACGAAAAAGATCTGGATATTTATAGTACTTTAGATGTATATACCTTACTCTTAAATCCTTTAGAACGGGACAGCACGAAACAAAATGCACCTCATCTTCTGTCGCTTGTTTGCACAATGGACAAATTAAATCAACATTTGTGTGTTGTTTGTAACGAAACTTATGGACAGCGATTTCCTAAACGCCACGTCTAAATTTTGTGGTAATGATTTTCAGGTGCATGTCTAAGTTCAATTTCAAATGCGTCTTATCAGCAGCTATTGTGCAAAAAATATTATAGAAACTAAATCTTTCACTGTTCTTAACATGAAAGTCCCATTCTTGCCATCTACAAAGAACCAACCTTTCCTCAAAGGCAGTAAGGACCCGATTTATTCCCTCAGCGCCTTGGTTTAGCCATACATACCCAAAACCAAATGAATACAATTTACAACGAATATCGGATACCCTGTTGGTTTTGTCACGAGAATCCAAATCGAACAACGTACAATACGCTTTTCGTGGTAATCTTGGAGAGAGAGAGAGAGAGAGAGAGAGAGAGAGACAGACAGACAGACAGACAGACAGACAGACAGACAGACAGACAGGATTCAGATTCAGATGTTTTATTCTTATAGGCCTTGGCCCCTCAGAAGGGGGATATACATGAAACACAATAAAGCCGCATCACCAGATTCAGTATAATAATTACATTACATAAACGCTTCGCCTTTTGAAAGCTTTATACAGATAAACAGCAAACTGTTTTACAATGCTTTCATTCTTAGATGACATTAACAAGACAAGCCTGAACAGACAAGGTCTTGTATAAAATTTCCGTGGAATGAATTTTCCTCTTAAATCTTGTAATTCTGGACAAGTTAATGCAAAATGCACTTCATCTTCTCTTGACTGTCGACATAATGGACATAGCAGATCAGAATTATTGATTTGTTTATAACGATAATGATGAACAAAAATATCAGACACTCCAGTTCTAAACTTAGTCATTATAAACTTTAGGTGCCTGTCCATACGCATTGACATGTACATTGGGAGAGAATGAAGATCATTAAATGTTCTATAAAAACTAAACCTGTTACTATTTTGAACATGGAAATTCCAGTCTTGCCATCTACATACGATAAGTCTTTCTTTAAACGTACGGACAAAGTTGTTCATATCTCCGACACCTTGGTTAAGCCACACATACCCAAAACCATATTCGTATAATTTCATTCTAACATGCGACACCCTTGCCTCTGTTATCTAGTTCTAACAGCATTTTATACGCTTTATAAGGCAATCTATGTTCAGCCATCTGAGTTAGTTTTAGCCAGTACTTTACACATTTAACAGTGGAGTGCAAAGATATGGGGTATCTGTCAGTCTCACCATACACAAGATCATTTGGTGTTTGTGGTGAGACACCCAAAAACTTTTTTAAAGCAAATAAATGAACCTTTTCGCATTGTGCAGCTCCAGCATCAAGACCCCACAGTTCAGCCCCATATTGTAACATAGGCAGGATTTTAGCATCAAACAATTTCAAAAACAAGGCAAGAGATTCATTGTTAAGCATCGACAATTTCTTCATAATACATAGCAATGCGTTTTTGGCTCTGCAAGCAATATCTTTACATGCAAAAGTGAAACTTAATCTCGTAGAGAAATATATCCCTAAGTACTTATATACATTTACAACAGGCATATGTATTGCATTATATGTCCATTTTTCTCTAGCAGCGAGATAACCGCCTTTTCTGAAAACAATTATGTTACTCTTACTCATATTTACTTTCAACTGGAGCGAATCAGCTGCCCTTTGCAAACTATTCAACTGAGTTTGGAGGCCTATTACAGTCTCTGATATTAATGCAACGTCATCAGCAAGAAGTAAAATAAATATTTCAAGAACATCATTTACAAAATGGGCACCATGTTTTCCAGAGCTTATGACTTTGAAAGTCAACTCATTAATAAATAAAGAAAACAAAACTGGGCTGCAAACATCACCCTGCTTAACACCAGATGTACAGTTGATATAATCTGTTAAAGCAGCACCACATCGCACCCTTGCCTTTACATGGTCATACATACTCATAATATATTTATACATCTTTCCATGAATTCCGTTTTTCAACAAAATAGGCCAAAGTATAGTTCTATTAACAGAATCAAAGGCTTTCTCAAAATCGATGAAATCAACATACAATTTACGATTCAGACAAAACTGTTTTTGAACGAAAGCTAATAATGTGAACATATGGTCTATTGTGGAATGATTTTGTTTAAATCCAGCTTGAAACTCACCTGTAATGTTGTTATCCTCAACCCAAACTTGAAGTCTTTTATTAATAATTGTACTATACAATTTACTACATACATTACACAGCGAAATTCCTCTGTAGTTATTTGGATTCATAACATCACCCTTTTTATATAATGGTAAAACAATTGATTCACACCAGCTTTCAGGGTATATGCCTCTATTAAACAGGGAATTGAAAAATTTAACAAAAAATTCCATTACTAAGTTTGATTTGGAAGCATTTTTGATAAATTCCCCTATAATTTTATCAGGTCCAGCCGCCTTGCGATTTTTCAGTGTCTTTAAAGCGCTCAAAATTTCTTCTGCTGAGATAGGCTGATTCAAATCACTTTCGCTGTCACTATCGTCGGATTCATCACCATCGTCATCACAACAATCGTCACTGTTTATAGCACCATATCGATTTCCAAAAGCACGTTGGTTACTAATATCTTCTCCCTGAATCAGATCATTATCAAATTTGTCTTTTCTTTCTAACAATTCTTTAAAATGTACATACCAATCGTTTATGCTAATATCATTCAAAGGCTGCCTTCTTGTCTTTGAAATTTTACGCACAGATTTCCAGAATTCCTGTTGGCTATTTACCGAAGTTAATAAATTATTGAGCAAAGTGTTATTGAACTGCTTCTCTTTTCTCTTTAACAAATGTTTATATTCACGCCTTGCTATACATAAAGAAGTGCGATCGGGTGGAGACAATGTACGCTTAAATTTGTTCAACAAATTGCGTACAGTTCTTTTGGCCACACGACATTCATCATCATACCAGTCGTCCTCTTTCACGCCCTTACCAATGTGTACCTGTTTCTTCATAAAGTCTGCAGCACTTTTTATACAATGATTAAAAAGCTCAAGTGCCTCGTTAATATTTTCATCAATCAAAGTGATCGCCATTTCAAACTGAATTTGCATTTCATTTGAACAGATGTTGTCTATGAACATACTGCTGTGGGCTTCGTCCCATATAAACTTTTCCAAAACCTGAACATTACCATTATCTTTTGAACATATCTTATTATTCTTAGGGAAATGAATACATAACTCCAAAGGCAAATGATCAGATTCGATCCTGTCAGACACATTCATTCTACTGCTATCAGAAATTATTGAGAACAGATCATTCGACGGTAAAAAATAATCATCTACACTGCTACCATTATCCGATATGTACGTGTAATGACCTTGGAGGTCACCCTGACACATACCATTCAAAATACACAGGTTTAAAATAGTGCACATGTTGAGTAACATTTTGCCATAGTTATTAAGCACATGGTCTTCAGAATTTCTGTTCAAGTTCAAAGGACCACTCAAATGTTGATTTTCATAATCACACTCATTAGTTACAAAATCACTAGAAATGTTTGAAGTTCTACTATTTAAGTCTCCATTTATTACTATATAAGCATCATGTTCTTCATTACACAGCAAACAGTCGCATAAAAAATCTTCCAATAAAGCGACACCATTTTCACAGTCAAAATGCACATAATAGGGTGAGTTTTCTGGTGGTATGTAAGCACAAACATACATAATGTCTCTATCTATACCGAAGAGACATTTATCCAAAAGAAAGGCGTAGAAAAGAGAAGATTTCACACATACAGGTTTGACATAAGGACACAGCTCATTCCTTATAAGGCAGACAACTCCGCCTGAGCGTCTTCCGTGTACTGACAGTTTAACAGCCGGTCTACAAAAAACCGTGTACCCTTTAAAAATAGACAATTGAAAATCTTCTACAAACGTCTCAACTAAACAGACAAAATCAAAAGAACAGACATACGAAACAAAATCATAATCATATATTTTTGTAAGCAATCCATTAATGTTCCAATGTAGGAAAGAAAACGGTTTTGATGTATTACACACACTGGCATCATTAAATTCATTTCTCAACTCGGACGAGTTCAAACTATTTACATTTTCATTCAACACACCCACGGCATCACTGTCCACGTGTTCAGGTGACACAAAAACATCGTCACAGAACACGGGTGCACAGTTTTCACGTGGCGTCGCCAGCTCACTGCCACTGTCGTGCGGTGACAAGGTAACCGGTGTCGCCTCAGTTGACGTTCCCTCCACAGCCGCGGACAAAGATCGGGGATGAGAAAGGGACCGGCCGGAACCCTATTTCATTGGCACGAGATGGTCACCTGAGTCCAACATATACCGGATACCGTCCACTAACAGATGATCATGGATCATGGTGGCCCGTTTCCCTTCACTTCGCGCCTTTTTCAGATGAGGTGTCAGTTTTCTTCGCATTTCTCTCACTCTGGTGGAGAAGTCCTCGCCCACAAAGACGCTGGTGCCCTTGAGTTTTCGTTTCGCTCTCAGTATGTCCATCTTCTGTTTGTAGAAAACACATCTAGCGATGATCGGGGAATCCTGTTTAGAGTTCACGCGATGGGCCCTATCAAACTCTACGTCACGGGACAGCCCCAACTTGTCAGTGATAAGATCCCTAAGCAGGTCTTCACATTCAGCACTTGTCTCGTTTTCCTTCCTGGGCAAGCCGTAGAACAGAACGTTGTTTCGTCTGGACCTCCCCTCTAGGTCGTCCATCTTCCTTTCCAGGTTGTCCATCCTCGATGCCAGGTCGTCGTTCCTTCTCTGCAGGTCGTGGTTCTGCTGCCGAAGGTCGTCCACCTCCCGCCTCAGCCCTCTCAGCTCCTCCTGCATGGCAGCATACCCCTCACGCAGGACACGTATGTCCTGCTTGACCTCATCGAATTTCCTGTCCATCGACTGGAACATGGTCATGAGGTCGGACAAGGACGGTTCCTTCGTCGGCTGGGTTGAGGCGCCTCCCTGAGGGTTGACAGGCTTCTCCAGGCTCACTCTGCCACCGCTCGTCCCAGTGCTGGAGAATCGGGTCTGCCTGGAGCTGTCACGGCTTTGCGAAGGGTTGGGACCAGGGTTGCTTTCGATGTCACCGCAACGGAGGAGAAGACTCCCCCAGAACAAGTACGACAGGAGCAAACCTGCCACAGCACCGTCCACTCTCCTTTTCAGCTGCAGTATGGCGACTTGGAATTTGAATTTCTGCCTAGCCCGTTTTGACATAAAAGCCAGAAAAATGGGCAGAAAAGAACCACAAGAGGCCCTGAAGTCTAATGCTCCAGATGGCATGACACTTCATGCACTGCGTGCTCAAATCTGGGTAGAAATACTGCACTTACTTTAACGTAGACACTGAAATTTGCAGAGAGCTATAAAGTGCGTCTTGACGTGCCAAACTACCGTTCGCGCCAGACAGACAGGACAGAGACAGAGACACAGTACAAGACTGCGAGTATGCTTGCAATCGCAGTTGCGTATGTGACAGCGTTCGAGGCCGCGTGCGTGCGTGTGTGTGCGCGCGCACACGCGTGAGTATGTGTGTACGCGTACGTATGTAAGTATGTGCGCGCGCGTTAGTGTGTTTGTGTGTGTTCACGCACGCGTGTATGTGTGTTAGTGTGTGTGTGTGTGAGTGTGCGCACGCGCGCGCGCCTACGTGTGTGTGTGTGTGTGTGTGTGTGTGCGGCGCGCGTGTGTGTACAGGTGCACGGAGGACAATCTATCCTTTCCTTCCATTGCTGAACACTATTACGCTCAAATTGTGTAAGAAAATCGGCGATTGTTAAAATGATTTATAATGTAGGACTTTACAGATCACTACCACGCCCACTCCCCCCCCCCCCCCCCCCCCCCCCCCCCCCCCCCCGCCCCTTAAAAAATTCAAAACAGAACTTTGGATTTTAACCAGCTTTACAAATCATTGCCACGGTCCAACTCCTTTTCAACAAAAAAATTATTTCAAAAGAGAAATTAGTTTTTTAACCACGTTTTCCAAAAGGAATAGAAAAAGACCACGCATGTACGCACGCGCGCGTAAACACGTTTTTACAGAAAAAAGAATTTCACTAGGGAAGGGAAGGATGGGTGGGTGAAGCGTTATGACTTGAATTTAAGTGAATGATTCTAATCCCACCCACACTCGTCTGAGAGGAAATGTATACTCCCCCACTTTCTTTTTTTTCATTTTGAACTGTGCCATTTTTGATTAAATCTGATGCGGCGGGAAATAATGTTCATGGGCAGTGCTGGTGATAAAATCGATGACAATGTGGCAAAAGAAATTCGTAAAACGCGTTTCTGCTTTATCGTAATCCACACCCTCTCGATTTTCGCTGCCTTGACAGCCACTAATGGGTCTTCTAACGATGTAAGCTTGTTTTATCTGATCCGCTCACTTTGCTGGATGCGTCATCGAAGCAGGACAAAATGGAGGACAGTCGGGGTTGCTGGTTTACTAGACAAGACAATGTGCACTTATCTGATTCAGAAGGTTATCTGTTTCACAGAGACTGTTAGTGCCAATACGCTCATACAAAGTATATTTTCATTAAAAAAAAAAAGAAGCAGTATCTGTTCAAAGTCTCTCGTTCTGGGACACAACAATGATAGGGCCTATACATGTGCGCCAACAAACCAGTACTTTGCGAGCTGGAAAACAAAGCAAAATTGCTCGCTTAGGTATGCATATCTATATGAATGGTATAGCAGAGTGTTAGTACTGCTTACAAACAAAACCAGTTTTTCAGCGAAAGGGTGTACATGTGAATGTCAAAGACACACACTGACAATATAACCTTTAAGTGCAGACTCTTTTTCCGCCAAAGTGTTCACCAGCAGGACTGGGATTCCGGAATCGATGGTTTTGTGCCAGAACCACCACCTACACACTAAAGTTCAGACCTCGAACATACTCGAATATGTCTCTCCTCCTCCACATGCTTTGCAGGTTTTGTTCTCATTTTCCAGATGACTCAGTGAAATAAAACACCGATTACACGTTAAATAACATCACGGCAAGGGCGTTCATGGCAGAGTTTTGTACAAATATTCATTTTTCACGGGAACAACTAAAAAAAAAAAAAAAAAAAGACATGCAGTAGAATGAAATGGGTGGCACCGAGCTTTGGCGAGTCCCTTCTCTCTTGTAACAGCAGCGTGAATTTCCCATGTATGCACTGTGAACACAGAATGACACAATACAGAAATCTGGCGTTTAGACATACAATGTGCATTCCACACAGCAGTGCAGAAGTAAACGATGAACGGCAACGCTAAGAATTACTGTGACAACAATATGCTTATTTCATCAAACAGGCGGCAGACCGCTTCACACACACCTCAAACCAGATCCTACCTGGACTGAAAAGCACCAGGGCGCACAGCAGGGACAGCTCGACGTCCGTCAGCTCCAGCTTCCTCAGCTTGTTGAGCACGGGCCGCACCTCGCGGAACACCTGACCCAGCAGGCCCAGCTGTTCCACGTGCTGCCAGTCCATGCGGAACTGCAGCTTGTCGTCCTGCCACGACTGGTCGCTGATGTGCACGTGCGTCGAGTCGTGGATGACGCCCGCCTCCAGGATGCAGCCCTTGATGAGGAGACGCTGGTCGTCCAGGGGCAGGTCCAGGAACTGGGGTATGTCCTTGGCGAAGGTGCTCATGCAGTGCACGATGGTGGGGATGTAGTGCATGTACAGCATCTCCGTGTCCTCCGCCGTCTTCAGCTCCATCACCTGAAGAAGAAAAAATACACCTGAAGGTGCGGGTATGACCCAGACAAGTACTGTCCTCAACCGCCGAACAAACCAGCTGGGAGCAATCCTGCACCACACATCACCTGAAACAGAGTCGGCCACTGTCGTGAGTATTCCGCGTTTGTCTACCTGTTGGTGGTTCTGTCACTTGACTGTTTGTTTTTGAGGTCAAAACTTACTTTTCTTGTTTTCTAGTTACACTCGGATGGCTGAAGAAGGCATGTGTGTGTGTGTGTGTGTGTGTGTGTGTGTGTGTGTGTGTGTGTGTGTGTGTGTGTGTGTGACCAGTATGAAACAACCAAAGAACTTTTGGTTACATCAATTCGATTTATTAAACTTACACGAAATAGGAAGAAACCTAAACGTTAACTCACAAAAGATGCTGAACGGGGGTATTTGAAAGTATACCTGAAGGCTCTTCTGACTGTCCACTACAAGTTCCGCGTCACACTGTGCGCTCTTCTGATTCATGGAACTCAAATACCTCTTGGATTTCTTCCTGTTATGTCTACCCACAATTTGCAAAATCGATTCCTAAACAATCTGAGACGACTATGGGGGATGGGGGTGTGGTCAGGAGAGAGGTGAGTGGTGTATGGGTGGACAGGTTGAAAGAGGGAGAAGGACGAGACCAACAACACACTTACGAGGGAGAAAAAAAAACCCGTCTCTTAATACAGCCTGTGATCAGTTAAACAGGTGGGGATAAAGAGAGGTATCGGGTTGAGCGTAAGCGGTAAGGAGGGAGAGGGAGGTGAGGGGGACAGGAAGGGTAACCTGGGTCCCCCCCCCCCCCACACACACACACACACCACCCCCCACCCCAAGATCAGTCCAGAAAGAGGCAAAGACGGACAACTGCCGTATCAAAGCCCGGTTCCTGTACATGTCATTATCATGCTTACCGTGCAAGTTTAGCCAAACTTAACTACCTGTCATTATCAGAAAACCGTTCTTGTTTATATCCCATCATTCTAATTACTTTTGCCTGGGATTGACATAATTGACCTGCCACATCACAAAACAGGTCTACTTTGGATCTCATCGAATTCTTTTCCTTGCAAGTTCTGCGACATTATTTATTCGTCATAAAAGTCTGGACAGGATCTACGCTGCCTATGATCCTTTCAAGTTCTGCGACATTATTTATTCGTCATAAAAGTCTGGATAGGATTTACGCTGCCTATGATCCTTTCAAGTTCTGCGACATTATTTATTCGTCATAAAAATCTGGATAGGATCTACGCTGCCTATGATCCTTTCAAGTTCTGCGACATCATTTATTCGTCATAAAAGTCTGGACAGAATCTACGCTGCCTAAGACCGGTGTAGGGTAAAGGGAGGGACCCGCACAATGGTTTTGGGGCTTTATTTTTTAAAACAAACAAACAAACAAACAACCCACCAATTCGGGAGACTGCCTCCGACCAGACGGACAGGAAGAGAAAGCGAGGAGGGGTGGGGGAGGGAAAGACAGGGAGGGGTGACCAACAGTGGTCATTCCGTCAAACGGTAATCAATCTATTAACAGCCTGGACGGTCTGTGATCAGAATTAAACAAAAAACAAACAAAAAAAGACGGTTGCCATATCACAACATGCTTGTTAATCTACAATAGCCAGTGATCAGTTTTGATTTTAGTGTATAGCCAATCCGAGCACAATGGACCATTTCAGGGCTGTTCACACGTTTGGGGTGGGAGGGAGGAAGGTCACATATGGAAAACGGAACTAACAACAATGGCAATAATGCACATGTCAATCAATAACAGATACTAAACTACTGACACTCTTGATTCGGAAAAGACTAGGCCATTCTTATAACGCCAGCCATTTCGCGTAACATCACTCCCAGACAAAAAAAAATCATTTAAACATAACCCAAAAAATCCATAAAAGGCCATACAGCTAGTCATTTGTTGTAAAGAAAGAACTATGGTCACATAGTAATGAGTTAGAAAAGAACGGTGGTCGTACAATGAACAGTTTACATAAGGACAACGATCACAAAGCGAACAATTTAAAAAATAGTGCGACGATCACGCAGCGCTCAGTTTAAAACACGGTAGTCATATAGTGATCAGTTTGAACATGAGACAATAGTCACGTAGTGATCATTTAAAGAAAAGACAACGGTCAAAGAGTCATCAGCTGAACAAGGACGATGGTCTACAGTGGCCTAATCAGTTTTTTTTTTTAAAAGGGACAATGATCATATAATGATCAGTTAAAAAAAACAAACGATCATACTGTCCTCAGTTTAAAAAAAAAGGTCAATGGGCATACAATGGTCAGTATTAAAAAAGACAATTGTTATACAGTGATCAGTTTTAAAAATTAATTCAGTGATTAGTTACAAAAGAACCAATGGTTATATAGCGGGCAGGTAAAAAAAAAAAAACGGACAACGATCTTTCAGCGATCAATTAAAAAGTGAACAATGGTCATACAGCGATCACATGAAAAAAGGACGAGGACGATGGTCATACACTACGTAACAGTGACCAGCTAAAAAAAAAAAAAGGTCGATGGTCATACAGTGATCAACTAAAAAAAGGACGATGGTCATACAGTGATCAACTAAAAAAGGACGATGGTCATACAGTGATCACGTGAAAAAGGACAATAGTCATACAGTGATAACGTGGACAAAACACAATCGTCATACAGTAACCACTTAAAAAAATGATAATGGTCATACAGTGGTCAGCCGAAAAAAGGGCAATGGTCATACAGTGGTCAGTCGAGAAAAGGATAATGGTCATACAGTGATCAGTCAAAGAAGGAGGATGGTCATACAGTGATCAGTCGAAGAAAGGACGGTGGTCATACAGTGATCCGTCGAAGAAAGGACGATGGTCATACAGTGATCAGTAGAAGAAAGGACGATGGTCATACAGTGATCAGTCGAGAAAAAAAGACAATGGTTACACGGTGATCAGTTTACAAAGGACGGTCGTCATACAGTCATCACGTGAAAAAAGGACGATGGTCTAATACAGTGATCTCTTGAAAAAAAGATAATGGTCATACAGTGATCAGTTGAAAAACGGACAATGGTTATACAGTTATTTTAAAAAGGACGACCGTCATACAGTCATCACGTGAAAAAGGACGATGGTCTAATAAGTGATCTGTTAAAAAAAAGATAATGGTTATACAGTAGTAAGTTGAAAGAAGGACAATATTTATACAGTGATCGTTTTAAAAAAGGACGATTGTCATACAGTCATCACGTGAAAGAGGACGATGGTCTAATACAGCAATCAGTTAAAAGGGATGATGGTCATACAGTGAAAAGTTGAAAAAATGACAATGGTTATTCAATGATCATTTTAAAAAGGACGATCATCATACAGTCATCACGTGAAAGAAGACGATGGTCATACAGCGATCAGTTAAAAAGGACGATGGTCATACATCGATCAGTTTAAAAGGACAATGGTCATACAGTGATCAGTAAAAAAAAAATGATGATGGTTATACAGGGATCGGTGAAAAGGGACGATGTTCATACAGTGATCAGGTTAAAAAAAAAGAACGACGGTCATACAGTGATCAGTTAAAAAAAAAAAAGACGATGGTCATACAGTGAAGTTTAAAAAGAACGATAGTCATACAGTGATCAGTTTAAAAAGAACGATGGTCATAGTACAGTGATCAGTTTAAAAAGAACGGTGGTCATAGTACAGTGATCAGTTTAAAAAGAACGATGGTCATACAGTGATCAGATAAAAAAAAAAAAAGGACGGTGGTCATACAGTGATCAGTTTAAAAAAAAAAAGGACGATGTTCATACAGTGATCAGCTAAAAAAGGACGATGTTCATACAGTGATCGGCTAAAAAAAAAAGGACGATGGTCATACAGTAATCAGCTAAAAAAAAAAAAAAAGAAGAAAAGGACGATGGTCATTTAGTGATCAGTTAAAAAAAAGGACGATGGTCATACAGTGATCAGGATTTTTTTTAGAGTACGGTAGTCATACAGTGATCTATTTTTAAAAAAAGGAGGATTGTCACAGTGATCATTTTTTTAAAAAGGGCGATGTATGGTCACACAGTGATCGGTTTTTTTTTTTGTTTTTTTTTAAATGGGCGATGGTCATACAGCGATTAGTTTTTAAAAAAGGGCCATGGTCTCACACAGTTTTTTTTTTTTTAAAAGGATGATAGTCAAACAGTGATAAGTATGAAAAAAAAAAAAGGGACAGGGTCGAGCCGCAAAACTGTGATTAATCTACAATCAATGTAGGCGGCCTTTGATTTACAATATTTCAAAAGACTGTCACACGACCACAGATGATTTCTCTTTATCGAATCTGATCACCTTGTACCCAGAATAACACGATACAGAGACAACAGCCCAACTATGATACTGGCAACCTAAACGGAAAACTGGGTTGCTTCTTATCAAAAAGATACATTCAAAAACAAGCAAACAAACAAACAAAAGAACTGCGGGTTCATAAACGGGATCAAATCACCGATCTGAAAAACTGCCTAGGTGACTCGCGATAGGGGGAAGAGGCACTAGGGGAAGCGATCACCGTGTGACCGGGTGATTAACTTGACAAACGCCACAATAGGATGACGTCCCTGGCACAGCTGGCGTGGCTCCCGACGCTCTTCTGAACCCGGCGTAACCCTGATGTATGCGTACCTCACGTCCCCGGCCTTTGAAGGAATTCTTTGTTTGCTTTTATTGCTGGTCTTGTGTTGTGTCCTTGTTTTTCACGACTGTTAACAGCAATCTGTATTACCGGGGTCTTTCATGCACTTATCACATGACACGACATGCAAGAGCACGTGTTTCGAGCGCGCGTGCACGCGTGTATGTATGCGTGAGTGCGCGTGCGCGCGCGCGTATGTGTGAGTAAACAAGCAAGTAAGTATGTGTGGATGCATCTCCAAGTGTGTGTGTGTGTGTGTGTGTGTGTGTGTGGCGCGCGCGCGTGTGTGCCCGCGCGCGCGCGCATGTGCGCGTAAGAATGTGTATGTGCATGGAAACATCTCCATGTGTGTGTTTGTGTGCGTGCATGCGTGCAAGGGTGTGTGTGTGTGTGTGTGTGTGTGTGTGTGTGTGGTGTGTGCGTGTGTGTGTGTGTGAAAGCAAAATAATGAGAAACATTGCAAAGAAAACGGGTTTTTAACGCAGAAAATGAAATTAAAAAAAGTAATCAAGAACCAGCAACACCCACAATGCGTTATCATGTTTCCTTTCATTTTCTAGAACAGTGCGCGGTTTGTTGGCTGAGGTGCATTGTCCAGTTGTTTCAAGACACATTGTCGGTTGTTTTCAAACCCATTGTCTCAGTGATTAAAGCGATTCGATATACTGGGGGCATACCGGGTCTAACGAAAAGTTTTAACTCCACGAATGGTTTAACTCCCAGGGAGTTAAACTGTTCATTTGTACATTTTAACTCCCTGGGAGTTAAACTAGAATATAAAAAAACTAACTCCCTCTGTGTTTCAGTTTGACTCCAGGGGAGTTATTCTGACATACCACCAGAATGACTCCCACCCACCGCCCACTCCCCGCACTTCGCTACCACCCATGCATCTTATATATATATTTTCGAAATGTGTGTGTGTGTGTGTGTGTGTGTGTGTGTGTGTGTGTTTCTTACACTAACTTGCCAGATCAAGACTTGTCAGGTAGAATTGTTTCCTTCAATATTATTGGTTTCTGTGAATTAGTCACGTGTCCTGAATTTTATTAAAAAATGTGTGTTTTTCTGATTGGCTGGCCGACTTTCATTTTTAGCTTGGCACACGCACACCACCACACCTGTGACGAGTCACTTGACAACTTCATCAGATCGGTCCCAGGCAGCCACCCTCTTGTACAAATTGTACAAAAACAGGCACCCCCCCCCCTCCCCTTTCTCTATCCCATGTGTCTCACATACAAATTTCTAATCTATGCCAACCCTTTTTCTCCTTCCTTCTCTCCCAGATGTAGCGAGTCAATACAAACAATTTTACGTCACGTCGCGACTACTCGTCATTCTCTCCCCACCTTCCTTACCCTCCCCCCCCCCCCCCTCACTCCCTAATTTGGCGGCATGACACAATGAAAAATTGAAAAAATTCCATTTCTACACCATTTGAGTGTAATGGCCTACACTTATGGGTGACTGTTTGATAGTCGCATAGATTCCATGAGAGAGAGAGAGAGAGAGAGAGAGAGAGAGAGAGAACGCCAAAGACTGAAGGTACAGTATTTCTACCAAAGGCATCAAACCATTAATTCATGTATATACAGACTTTACATACAGATTATATACAAAAAGGCATAGTAAAATATCAAGGACATGCACTGATGAGCACTTGAATATGTACACAGACATTTCCTTTCCCTATGATGATGATCATGAACATTAAATCCCCTTCTCCATTCTCTTACAGAAAGACACCTGGGAATAGGTGGGTGGGGAGTCATCTTAGTCATGATCAGATTAACTCCCCCTCTGTTACAAAGTAACTCCCTGGGAGTCAGAAAACACGTGTACACATTAACTCCCAGGGGAGTTATTCTAAACTGTGAAAAACTGACTCCCCTCAGTGGGCAGGGAGTAAAACTTTTACACGCCTGGATTAACTCCCGGGAGTTAATCTGTACTAACTCCCAGGGGGTCATTCTGTTACAGGGTAGGAGTTAAGTCTGATATATGTACAAAATGACTCCCCCCTTAATGTTTCAAGAATTTGTTGAGACTTGTAAAAAAAAAAGATTTTAGAACATTTTGAAGTTTTACTGAGTGGAGTTATTTTGGCACAGGGTGGGAGTCATTCTAGTTTAACTCCCAGGGAGTTAA
>CM065714.1:101138442-101140942 GCA_033310375.1 Conus canariensis | reverse complement strand
GTACTCGATCAGCATGAAAAAAAAAAGTCTCAAATCCCGTGGCCCTTCACGCCCTGCTCTTACGGTGACCTCAGTTTCGATTTCCTCTCTGCCATCTGTGCCCGTGGCGAGTTTTGTGTCGAGGTCACCGGTATCGGCGAGTCCATGGGGACTGTCGTTGGACGGTCACGGTGGCGCCCTCCCGGGGGGGGGGGGGGGGGGGGGGGAACGCTCACTCATGCTGGCTCCGCGACTGAGCAGATACCATCGTCAATAAAACGGCTTAGTAGGTGGTGTCCGGCGAATGTTGGATCAGAACAGTCACCACTAAACACCACAGTCACCACAAAACACCACCTAAGCGACTCGGCAGTTTGCCGCGTCTCCTCTGGTGGGTTGCCTACAGCCAATTTGACACTGATGGCTCCCTGTGAATGCCATTTTTAAGTGGCACACAAGATGAGACAGAAAACAACAACAACAAAACAACCACGGAGATGAAAAACAAAAGCGATGTTTGAACAACCTTGTTTCTGATTCAGCTTCTTTACGTTTGAAAACCCCACGTCATCCCCACGATCAACAATAAATGTTGTCCTTAAGGGCTCAAGGTAATTTGCCCCCCACCCCCCCCACCTAAATATAACAAGCCACCATTTTCCAAACACACACACACACACACACACACACACACACACACACACACACACACACAATCAATCAATCAATAAAGAACGTCCTCTGACTAGGAGTTGAAGCCCGTCAGGATTTGCATTCATACCCACGCCCCCTCCAGACAAAACAGCCGATCTAGACGACACACGACAGGTAGAACGAGTACGGGAGAAAGGAAAGACATGAAGAGAGGAAAGACATGAAAAAAAAACACATGATACAAACAAAAAAAGTGAAAGGGAGCGGCGGGCTCGGTCAGAAAATGGTGACAAGGTAAATGTCGGGTTGTTGGGGGCAGCTGGGTGGAGCTCGAAGGGAAGGATGAAGTTGGGGGTGGTAGAGGAAGGCGAGCGGTGGGAACCGGGATTGAAAAATGACGTTAACCTCCCCTAGTCTGTGCGTTCCTCTTCTGCCCCCACTGTCTCCCCCCACCCTCCCTTAAAGAAAAAAAGGAAAAGCGTTTCAACAGAATAACAAATTTGTTGATCACACACCCACCAACACACCCACCAACACACCCACCCACCAGGGGCGATGACGAAGGTGGACTGCATATGAGAGCGAACAGGGGTTAAAATCCCCACTTTCCTGAATGACAACGTGACTCGTTCTTCAAACCACGACAGACAACTAATCATTCCATAGCCTGTGTGACCAGTGGGTTGAAGTAGTGCCGTTGCAGACTCAAGAACCACAGAGACGTTGGTGCTGACGGGGGTCTACAACATAGAATGGGGGTGGGGGTGCTGTGTGTGGGGTGGGGGGGGGGGGGGGTAGAGAGGCAGTCGCCGTCCACCTCCTTTCCATGTACCCCGGTGCATGTCATTATTCAAACGGAAAAGTTCGCTGTTTTCACAACCCACCGGTAGTTACTATGGATTACATGATCTTTGTACGTGCAGGATTGTCTTTTCGGGGTGGGGGTGGGGTATGAGGGGAGAGAAAGAGCGAGACAGACAAGACAGGCAGGCAGGCAGGCAGACAGACAGACACAGAGTCGCTAGTGTTGTCATATGTGTTAAAGGTGTGTGTGTGTGTGTGTGTGTGTGTGTGTGTGTGTGTGTGTGTGTGTCCATCCGTCCCCAATCTCTCTTTTCAGCCACTCCTCCCTCCTTCCATATCCCTTTCCATCCCAGCCCCCCCCGCCATCCCCGTTCCCTCGCACAACCCCCACTCCACCTCCTTTCCTCCACACAACACACACACACACACACACACACACACACCACACACAACCACACACACACACACACACACACACAACCACACACACACAACCACACACACACACACACACCCACACACACACACACACACACCACACACACAACCAACACACACACACAACCACACACACACACACCACACACACACACACACACACAACACACACACACACACACACACACACACACACACACACACACACACACACACAACCACACACACACAACCACACACAACCACACACACACAACCACCACACACAACCACACACACACACACACAACCACACAAAACCACACACACACCTATAAACACTTAAACATTTGGAAACTGACCTTGCATCCTTCGCAGGAGAAAACGCCATAGTGGAAGCCGGAAGCTTTGTCGCCGCACACACGACACAGAATATGACCCCCGGGAGGCGCGCCTGCACACACACACACACACACGCACGCACGCACGCACGCGCACACACGCACGCACGCATGTACACACGCGCGCGTACACACACACACACACACACACACACACACACACACGCTCGCGTGCACAACAAATAGTGTAACAATAGGAACAGAGCAAACCTAAACTTCTGAAAATATGCCTAATAACGAATGTC
>CM065714.1:101108442-101133442 GCA_033310375.1 Conus canariensis | reverse complement strand
CAAAGGTGTGACACAGAAACACAGAGAGTGAGCATGGGGTCAAGGGAGGAGTGGCGGTGGGGTGGAATGAGAGAGAGAGAGAGAGAGAGAGAGAGAGGAGAGAGAGAGAGAGAGAGAGAGAGAGAGAGAGAGGAGAGAGTTGCGAAGTGCAAGCAAATGCACTTGAATAAAGTACTCATTCGCACCTAACACAGAAAGTGAGAGATAAAGAGGGTATGGAACACACGCACACGCACACACACACACACACACACACACACACGGAGCAGTGGGAGGCAGAAGCGGGGAGAGGATGATAAATAAAGGAAAGGAGAGAAAAAGTGAGTAAGCGCACAAACAAAAAAGAAGTATGCTCTCGCTTCGCAATAATGAAATAAAAGAGAGACAGAATAAATTTGGATACTGAAGAGAGAGAGAGAGAGAGAGAGAGAGAGAGAGAGAGAGAGAGAGAGAGAGAGAGAGAGCTAAAGGGAATGAAAGACGGAAAGTAAGAAAGAGACACACTCGCAAGCGCACGTACGTACAAGGCGCGTCGCGCCAGTGGGAGAGAGAATGAATGGGGGTGTGACGTCACGAGAGAGAGGGGACGGGTGGGGGTGGGGGGTGGGGGGAGAAAGGACAGATGAGGATGAAGGAGAGTCAGACAGCAAGACAGGCACTTGCAAGCGTACGCATAAGAACCAAGTATATTTTCACTTCGAACTGAAGACAGACAGACAGACAAGCAGATAGAGAAGGTGAGTAAGGATATAGAGTGAACAGAGTGACAACTGGTGATGCCAAGAATGGGTGGGGAATGCGAGAGAAACGGAGAGTGAGAAAGAGAGACATTTTCCAGCACACGTGCAAAGTTGGCGTTCGCTCGCACCTTGCAGAGAGGGAGCAATCTGTTCCTAAGGCGTACACGCAAACGCGAAGAACGTACGCGCTCAGTTACACCACAGAGAGAGGTAAGGGATGGAAAGATAGTGGAGATGAAGGGGAAAAAACAGACAAAAATAAGTTGGTTTGAGATCACAAAATATACGGAAGGGGAGCGGGGCGGTCAAAGATGAACGTGATCGGAACAACAGTAAGGTGATTTCCTGGCTGGACCGAAAAAAGGGGCTATTTTGGCATACACACATGATTTCTAACAATTGCTACTGAAGGTGGTAACCGCTGTGGGTGATACTACTGTTTCTATCTGTTATCAGGAATAACGATTTGACAAATTTCCCGTGCTGTCGGTATGGGCTTGCATGCTCCAACTAAACGCTGCCCATAATATAGAGCAAGTATCTTGCCCACAAATGATCATCGCACACGCGTGCACGCGCATAGGATAGAGCAGCCAGAGAGAGAGAGGTGGATGGCGGTGGGGTGGGGTGGGGATGAGGGCGGGGATGCATCTGAACGAAAGAATGACATTTGTTTTTATTGTAATAGAAGCTAAATTTACAGCCCTTTGTCTAACATTAATTTGTGTGGTTTGTCCGGACCTTCTCTCGTATCTGGTAACACGGGGAGACAGAGAGAGGGAGGAAGGGGGAGGGAGGTGCGAGAGAGAGAGAGAGAGAGAGAGAGAGAGAGAGAGAGAGAGAGAGAGAGAGAGAGAGAGAGAGAGGCACGTTTTCTCGTCATAACATTTTATGGTAAAAATAACAATGACAATGTCGGTGAGTTTTACAATTTAGTACCCAGATGCGACAACATTAATGAATGTAGTCAATGGCGACCGACCTTTGTTCACAGTTATGTCATTTTTCTCCATCATAAAAAAAGACAAGCAATGTTTCAAAACAAAACCAAACCTATGTAGTATAGAGATGTTGATGACTGTTGGCTGTTCTTGTTACTAATCGGTTGGTGTTTTATTCGTTTCCCAGACATGAACTTGGACACACACACACACACACACACACACACACACACACCACACACACACAGGGGACAGAAAGAGAGAGAAAGAGGGGAGGGGGAAGAAAGCGAGTGTGAAAGAGACAGAGACAGAAAGTTGTGCAAAAATAATTTCTTTATTTAGGCACGGGCGTTTGAAAAAGATCTGAATCAACAAAGAGACAAACAAACAGACAACACTTACAGGTTTTGCCCGAATGTCTCAAACCAGCATCTTCTGAGCCTCAAGAAACGGTCCCAGTCAGTTTCAGTCGAAGTAAGCGCTGCTACTAGTAAACAGTTATCACCATGAACTGAACTAAAACGCACTGACTGGAACGCGCGAGGCGAGGAACAGGGGAAGGAGGAGGGGAAAGATGAAAGAGTAAGGACTCAGCTGACAGGTAAGGTCAACATTTAGTGGGCGAAAAAGGTGGAACATGGGTACAACCAAAGGAGTGTGTGTGTGTGTGTGTGTGTGTGTGTGTGTGTGTGTGTGTGTGTGTGTGTGTGTGTGACCTATATTAAACAAAAAGAAAACCTTAAAAAAAAAAATTCAAAAAAAAACAGCTTGCGGTATGTTCCACTGACCTAGTGACCGGTTTTTGGAGGTATGGGGGAAGAGAGAGAAAGGGAGGACAGGACTCGGTGTGAGTGTGTGTATGTGTAAGCACGTGCGTGCATGCTTGTGTGTATGTATGTAAGCGAGAGAGAGAGAGAGAGAGAGAGAGAGAGAGAGAGAGAGAAACAGAGATGGGGGGGGGGGGGGGGTGACAGAGAGGAAAAGCCTAGTACTTTAAGAGACAGAGAGAGAACAGCTTTCAAAATACGAAGCGCACGCACGCACGCACGCACGCACACACGCACACACACACACGCACGCACGCACGCACGCACCACACACACACACACACAACACACGTAAAACATCAATTTGCACATCGTAAGAACATCCTCGCTACTTTTTTTTGACATTCGTAAAGCCTATGAACAAGTGTGGCACAAACGACTAATGTACAAAATAAAGAATATCGGAATCAGTGGGAACATGTACAATTTTGTTCAAGATTTTCTACAAGGTAGGCACATTCAAGCAAAAATAGGAAATACGTATTCCAACCCAAGACCTTTACAAATGGGCTTACCCCAGGTTCAGTAATTTCCCCAATATTATTTAATATTTTAATCTCTGACCTCCCTAAAGGTCTTTCTAAAGATACTGAAGTAGCTCAATTTGCTGATGATATATGCCTATGGACAAAAGTGACAATGAAAAGAAATACACCATCAAGATCACTAAATTACATCAAAATAAAGTATCAACTTGAATTAAATAAGATCGATGATTTTTTTTTTAATGTAAATGGTCTTTCTCTTTCCCAGAAAACACAAATATGATTCTCTTTAATTCTGGTTACGATCCAGGACAACTTCCTACTTTCACGTTGGATGGCATTGTTTTAAACTATGCAAAAAGTGTCAAATTTTTGGGTGTTATCTTAAGTAGTAAGTTATCTCGGAACGCTCATATTGAATACATTTTAAACAAAGCAAGAAAGAGCTCGAATTTCCTAAAAAATAATTAGCAAACAACCTTGGGTACAGGATTCGAAATCATTAACCATCTTAGCAACTGCCCTTATACGCTCAAGACTAACTTATGCTCAAGAAGTATTTTTTAATGCTCCTCAATACCTGTTAAATAAACTTCAGAGTACTGATTGCAAAGCTTATAAAATTGCCCTTGGGGTTCCCACACATGCATCTAACTTAGGGACATATAATGAAGCAGGAATCTTACCTCTTACAGAACTTCGGAAAGCTTCTACTTCAAAATTTATCTTTAAGAGCTTTTCACAAAACAATTTTAGCTCAGAAGAAGTATGTTTAAAATCAGAGGAGGATTTCGGAAAACGTGCCCAAAATACACTGTCAACAAGGTCTATTTACTCGTTTTCCTCCGATTTTCTAAAGGATACCAAAATAGATAAAAACAACATTGCCCAAAAGCCCACATATTCACCTATTCCAAAAATGGGAACAAAGTAAAGCCTCCTTTGATATAGATTATACAGATGCATCAAAAAAGGATTGTCCACATACCTTAAGAACATCTGTTTACGCTCATTTAGAAAGTAACTACAAACACCATTTCAAAATTTTTACAGATGGCTCAGTGCTGGATAATGATAACACGGGAGCAGCCTTCATAATCCCTAGTTTCAAAATAGAAAAGCTCTTCTATCTTGGTAAACAGTTATCGATATTTAGTGCCGAATTAATTGTTATATTTAAGTCGTTAGATTTCATCCTAAATTTTCCAATAAATAATTCCCAAATTATGATAGCTGTTGATTCTAAAAAAGCAATCCACTCGATTGAGTCTCCATGTCCTTCAGTTCGACTTGATATGGTATTAGAAATTCATCATTTCATTCATCTTTTATCCATGAAAGGCATTACTGTTACTTTTTGTTGGATCCCCTCTCACTGTGGTATTGTACCCAACGAGCGCATAGATCAACTTCCAAGAAAAGCAGCTCAAATGTCAATTACGCAATACTACTTAACATTCCATTAGATTTGAAAGAATGTTTTTCAATTATAAATTCAACGTCAAGAGAAAAAGTTAAAACATTACTGATGAACTCAGACGTCCAATATTATCACAACTGTGTAAAGTTTAGTGATGGGTACAAGGGGAAAACGTACAAACAAGTCTCTTTCTCGTCTAGGGAGACTGAAAGCTTAATCCATAGATCTTGTTTGAACGCATTGAAAACAAAATAGTCATAACGTTAAATGTATGTGTGGGGAAACCTTAAGTATCAGTCATTTACTAATTCAATGCCCAAGAGCAAGACAACTCTTTACAAATTCGGGTATTGATGGTTACACTGATGGATCGACTTCCTTACCTTTACCATGTATTTTAAACAGTTCTTCTGTTCTTGAGTCAGTTTGCAAATGTTTAAGTAGTTCAATTGGCCTTTATCTTTAGATCTTATCTCCACTCAGTTACATTTGTTTTGATTAAATGGAAGAGGGATAAGGCGGGGGAGGGGGGGGGGGAAGAATGTCATATTGTATCATTAACGTATTAATACACTCAATAATACACTCAATCACTTACATACTTCATTCACCCACACATAAAACTGAATCACTGTAGTGGAAGGACATTAAACCGACGACAGCACACACACACACACACACACACCACACACACACACACACACACACACACACACACACACGCACACACGCACACACACGTACACGCACATACACATACGTATGCACTGAAAGAGAGAGAGAGAGAGAGAGAGAGAGAGAGAGAGAGAGAGAGAGAGAGAGAGAGTCAGTCTACACTTCTGGCCAAACGGACCATTTTGCACTGGGCAAGCGTAGAATTCAACAGCGTACTGGGTGTTCGGCGTGCGCCAGTTGATTGTTTGGGGCTTCACCCCCAGCGCCAAAGATCGACTGGTTTTTTGTTTCTAAGTGTTGTTAAGGAGCCAGCTAGATCCAAGGGGGAAAATGCCGACAAGTCCAGAAAACTTCTGACATCAGTTAAGAGAGAGAGAGAGAGAGAGAGAGAGAGAGAGGAGAGAGAGAGGAGAGGAAGACGAAGAAGAAGAAGAAGGAAAACAGGCTGTACAGTGGGCGCTACAAAACAACCGACATGAATCACATGCTCATACCACTTGCCGAACGTGACGAATCGTCGTCAAGTCTATCAAAGCAAGCACGCATGCAGGCGCGCACACAAACACACACACACGCGCGCGCGCGAGAGAGAGAGAGAGAGAAAGAGAGAGAGAGAGATTTCTTTTTACATATAAAAGATGGTCGCGCATAGTGTGCATATGTTGTCAAAGCAAGCACTTGCGGCGTCCATACACAGTTTTTTGACACTGTGCTATATACGCAGTGCTCTCCTCGACCCTCCGTCCATATCCCTCCCCCCCCTCTCTCTCTCTCTCCCTCTCTCTCTCGTCCCTCTCTCTCTCCTCTGTCCCGTCTCTCCCACTTTCTCCTTCCACCTAGTTTATCTCAAAGTGTCATATTGTTTGAGTTCACTTATCTCGGCCCTCCGCGAATTATTGAGTTAGTTGTTTTTTTTCTGTTCTTTTTATCACGCTACTCAACACCAAAGACCACTTTATAACCCCTTTCCCTTCAGCCACACGTGCACTTTTCCTCGAGGTTGCCGTGACCGTGGAAAACTGGGACACGCACCACCAACGAGATCGATTGAGGCAGTGTACCGTCCCTAAAGGCCTGTTCAGACCATACGACGCGTCACTCCTGCGACTTGTTCTTGACGTCAGTTCACGCTGTGTTACTTCCTCTCATAACCAAGCCGACAGTGTGCCGCGATCGAGTCCCACTTTTCTTCCATTCTTATCACATACTGCATGCGATCTTGAAACAAACAAACAAAAACAAAACTCTACTTGTTGTTTAGGGTAAAAAGTCGACAAACCAGTCAGGATAGCAACGAACATTTTTACATGTGAACCCAGCAGCCCGTGGCGGAAAAACGCTCGATCTTTTCTTGATCGGTGGGAGCCGGGAGAAGGCAACTCCACTGTCCCCACACTGCAGCACAATCAATTAGTGAAGTGTGTTTGTTTGCTTGCTTGTTTGTTAAAAATCAGGTTTCATGCACTGAAGTTTACGTTAGGGCTAGATCAGGTAAGGGTTAGGGCTATTTTTTACATGAGGGTTGGGGCTATGTTAGTCACGGGTTCAGATCATGTCACGATTTGGTTCGTGCATTCCGGAGCTGGGGAGTCTTCCGTTCAGTCCCCGTCTCTGATGCATCAATACGCTGCCCCTGAGAAGCCCCCACTCCATGGTTTAACGCCTGTCTAACGCCTGTCACCGTGCACGTTCACGTGTAGTTTTGGCGCAGCCGCCCCCATCCTTCCCTCTGGATAATCGCCCTCGCGCCATGATTCAACCCCCTTCAACAAGTCAGAACATACGCCAACGGGTGGTTATACTTATCAAGCGCTTGAAGTTGAGCACGAGCGCGAACCTTATTCAGGGTACCCCAGAGACCATGCTGTACTGTCCCTCAAGTGCTAGAGTTCTTCACATGTGAATTTTGTCCTAGTGGCTGGGGCTCTCCAGGACCAGTTGTTCAAGATTCATGTCACGTGTCTTTTTTCTTTTTCGCCAGCGACTGAACAGAGGAAATTATTTTGGTTTTGCATTGCTCCAACGCACCACAAGCAGCATGCACGCAGAGATGGACAAAGATCAATACAAGCAATGCAGATACGTAACGGGGTGGTATACGGGCACAAAAATCAAGAACACGTGGGTTAAACTGAAAACACACACACACACACACACACACACACACACACACACACACACACACACTTGCGCCAAACGACAGCAATTATACTTCAGCACAACGTGACTTGAGGGGATTTGAGACTTGCTCCAACGGAGCAAGTTGGAGACGGGGCAAACTGGCTGTTTCAATGGCCAAGGGTTCACAGCTTTTCTTCAGGCGGTTTGCTTTGCACTGAACACAGCATTATCTTCTACCAGAGATATGCTCACCTAGAAAGGTCAATGATTCAACCTGTTCGATGCCATGATCATTGACTGACAATAGTAAGAGAGATGTTTCGCTTTGTTTTGTTTTGTTTTTCGAAAATCTATTATAATTCTCTTTAAAACACTGAGTTCAAGATTATGTAGGGTACATCACATACCGTTTTCCTAACCTCTTCCCTGTAGACTGTTTCATCACCATGAGATACGAGGCCCTCCATAGTAGTAACATCAGAGAGGTTAATAATTGCACAGGTTGGACTGTTGGGGCGAAAATCCTTGGTTAATCGTGTGAACAGTAAGGGACATATAAACATAGAAAACATTGTTGCGGAGCGCCCTGAATACTTGGCGTCTCCAACAGGTCAAGACACGCACTCACACCTGAATACTTAAAGCTGGTGTCATATAACTCCGTCGTAAACCAGTCACAGAGGACCCATAGTTGCCCACCGTTTGTTTCTAAAAAAAAATTCACATGTCTTCCGTGGAAAGAAGTCTGCGTTGTATGTTCACAGTTCCTGCTCCCTGTCAAGAACTTCACAGTGAGACAATGCGGGGAAAGGAAGGGGAATACTTCGGCGCCGGGAAAGCCAGGGTGTGGAGGGGGGGGGGGGGGGGGGGGGGGGGGGGGGCACTATCAGCTGCCGGCTGCCAAGGTGGAGGGATAGTCTGGACTGGGGGAACAGCGTGGGCTAGCTAAAACCACCCCACCACGCATGAGTGAGGCTAGCCTGTACTGTGCTGGCGAGATTCGAACTCAACGCCATTTGACTGCGTTCTCTGTGCTTCCCCACCAACTGGGCCGGGCAGCTCCTCAACTTTGGGGGTCTTGCACTTGTTCAGTTTTTCAGGTTAGACAGTCGCACAGCGAAAAAAAAATCATCCAATCACACTACAGGTGAAAGGTCGACTGTATGCCCCATTTTGAAGAAAAGCGATTTGAGACAGAGGTCGTGAGGCTTTCTTTATCCAATTCAGATCAAGTCATGTTGCTAACAGCCCAAACGACCGCAAAGGGGCTGTCACCTCGTCAAAATCAACTCACAAAATAGATACGGCTACTAAGCAGATATAAATGTATAGACAACAAAGTAGGGCTCTGTATTAAAAAAAAAAAAGGCAACAAATTTGTACAAAATATGTTAAATGATAATAATGTTGACCCAACTTGTGTACCAAAATGGGACAGTGCATTTGATAATTTAAACTGGGAACACATTTTCTCTCACTGTTACAAAACATCTCTTGATTCAGAGTTAAGGTGGTTTCAAATCAGACTTATACATAGGCTCCTTCCAACACAAAGATATTTATTTCTACGAAATATTATAAACTCTTCAATGTGCAACTTTTGTGAACAAGAAGAGCAGTCGATAATTCATATGCTTTATGATTGTGAAGTTGTCCAACAGTTCTGGACCCAATTTCAATTATTGCTAAGAGACAAATGCCAGCATGCTGAAAACTTTCTGTTGGATTAAGAACTGATCATGTTTGGAACAAAAGCAAACGTAAAGAGTGATCAAGTAATAGATCTGATAATACTACTAGCAAAATCATACACACACACACACACACACACACACACACACACACACAAATGCAAAGTACAAAATGTAAAACCAGATATCAGAGCCTTTCTGCCTCTTTTGAAAAACAGACATATGACTGAGCAATATGCATCGTCTATCAATGGAAACAGACATGACTGATAAAAAAATGGTTTGTGTATTTGCCTTTGTTTAGTTAAGATTTTTCTTAATTCAGCAAATATGATCAATAATCTCATTACAAATTAAAGTGTAATACTGATTGTGTAAAGACAGATGTGGTACTATACTTAAGATAGGGAGTGAGAGACTGAACCAGAAAAGGAGAGAGAGCTCTAGAGAGAGAAAGAGAGAGAGAGAGAGTGTGTGTGTGTGTATGATACATAATCATCTGAACTAGGTAGTAAAACTAAAAGAGAATGACAGAATATGTCCATTTCTTGACCAACTATGTGTTATTATACATATGTTACATTGCTGAATACTATGTCTATACATGTAAGCTTGTTCATTCTTAGGATATGCCTCTGTATGGTACCCATATAGAGATCTGGATTGTATCAATGCACAATTTCGTGGTCTCCGTTGGTGGTGCCCTTTAACTGTCCTTGGGAACTTTCGATTAACTATTTCAGCCCAAGGTCAGTGGGGTGGGGTGACTACCATCAGGAGAGTACCACCCTGTCTCCACCACCTAGTTCAGTGTATGAAGATTGTTGCAACTCCTTTCCTCTAGCTGACCATTCTGTCCCTATACTTGTAAATCTGTGACATATAGAACGTGTGTGTGTGTGTGTGTGTGTGTGTGTGTGTGTGTGTGTGTGTGTGTGTGTGTGTGTGGATGCCTGGGTTTGCTTTTCTTTTCTTTCTTTTTCTTCAGTTTCATACATGTAAAGTTATGGTTATACTATGTTGTTATTATTTCATCCTTGTCGCCTTTTACTTTGATTTGTCTTCCTCTAATGTATTAAAAAAAAAAACCCTCTTCAACTGAATCCTATTCACTTACTAATACATGTACAACTACATCTTTTAATTTAAAATCATTGTGAATGGATCAGGATTGATAATGTGATATAACAAATGCTTATGTTGAAGAAAGAAATAAAATGTTTGAAAACAATAGATACATCTACAACAACAACAGCAACACACACGCACACACACGCACGCACGCACACACACACACACACACACACACACACACACACACACACACACACACATTAAAACAGATTTTCTTTAAAAAAAAATAAAAAAAAACAAACAAAAAACGATCGGCCAAAACGACTAAGGAATTGTTTTTCAAAAATTGAAATGCTGTCTAGAAGATCCTTTCCAAAGATCACAGGAAAGGGCAAATATGATTCTATTTGTAACTTGGTACTCTCCGCTGTAAATACTGAAGTCAGGAGTTCCTCAACTTGCACGGAATAAAGGCATGGAGTAAACCACTGATGTGAAGAATGAGCTTTATTGCTTGTACTCTTCCCCCATAATCCGTGGAGAGTTGTTGGAGCGCCACAGTGAAGAACAGTTCAACAGCCTCCTCCAGTTCTGTCGGTTGTGTGTCAAGGCCTGGGTCTGTACAGATCCCCCCCCCCCCCACCACCAACCCCCCACAGACACCCCACCCCTCCCCCCTCCACCTTTCCCTGTCCATTTTGCAATGTTGTCAGTCCACCGCTTTTTGTGTCTTCCCTTCTGTCTACCTCCGTCAACAGTTCTCTGGAGGGCCGGTACAGTAAGGCCCTTCCATCTTGTTACATAGCCATACGAAGGAAGTAGTCTTTTCCTGGCTGATGTCAGCAGACCTTCATCAGGTACCACGCGCAGCTTTGATGCTTTGACGCCTTTGTGTCTCTGGTGATACGATCAACACGTATGGCAAGACCTCTGGTGATACAATCAACACATGTGTGTTAACACCTCTGGTGATACAGTCAACACATGTGTGTTAACACCTCTGGTGATACAGTCAACACATGTGTGGTAACACCTCTGGTGATACAGTCAACACATGTGTGGTAACACCTCTGATGATACAATCAACACATGTGCGGTAACACCTCTGGTGATACAATCAACACATGTGCGGTAACACCTCTGGTGATACAATCAACACATGTGCGGTAACACCTCTGGTGATACAGTCAACACATGTGCGGTAACACCTCTGGTGATACAATCAACACATGTGCGGTAACACCTCTGGTGATACAGTCAACACATGTGCGGTAACACCTCTGGTGATGCAACCAACACATGTGTGGTAACACCTCTGGTGATACAATCAACACATGTGCGGTAACACCTCATTTCTGGAGGACTGATACTGCAAGGCCATCGGAGCTTGTTACATGGCCGTACCAACGAAGTTTCTTTTCCCTTACTGATGTTAACAGATCTTCATAAGGTCCCATGGGCTGCTTCATGGTTTGACGCTCTTGTACCTCCGGTGATATAATCGGCACATGTGTGATAACACCTCGTCTCCATTGCTTCGATTCTTTCTCCAGAACCAGTGTGAGGGTCCGTGTATTGCATGCACACAAAAGCCTGATCTTGTGTTTCGTACAGATATCGTTGTCCTTCTGTGCAGGTTTTAATCTGGTAGTGCAGATGTTGCCTTCGCTGCCTTTGAAAGGATTTCTGGTTTGGACACCTCACTGCTGACGATGGATCCGGGGTAAAGCGAACCGTTGAGCAGTTTGTAGCTTCTGTGTATGGATAGCTTTATACGTTTTTAATGGTGGTGATGTGGTTGACCATCAATTTGATCTTCTCCGCGCTGATTTCTAAGCCATAACCTGTCGACATTTCATCCGGTCTTTCGACAAGTTGGCGACTTCAGATGCCTCCAAGGCCATCGATGTCATCCGCAAAGGGAAGGTTCGTGCCGGTTCTTCCTCCGACGTTTACTGCACTGACTTGAACTTCGAGTTATCGTGTGCCATCGTGTACCGGTGGAAATGGAGGACACGTATAAACATCGCATGCATCCTATGTGAGAAACTGGAGGGATAAATGAAAATGAGTGACTGATATTTGAATGGTACGGGAAACGACTGAATGAACGCCAGTAGGCTGCTCTTCGGCCGGCTCTACCTGGGCAGGCAGCCCGTTGAGTGAGTGAGGTAGTGTGTTTATTGTAAAGCGCTTAGAGCTTGGTCTGTGACCGAGAATAGGCGCTATATAAACACCCAATATAATAATAATAATACATCAGTCATGATTCTCCATGCTCAATACAACCATTCACGAGACTAACCGAACCGTATACTGCTTTCTTGCAAACTCGTATGGTGTGACCCACAAAATGACGAGTCGAGAGTATGAGCAAGTGCAAGAACTGAGTCTTGATCTCGCACTTGAGTGAGAGATCGGCTTTGTTCGTGTATGTATGCCATGGGCTGAAGGCTGAACATGATTTGCCAGCCACTGGCTGGATTCCATGACTCATTCGGACTGCTCGCGCTTCCGAGTGGAAAATGATTCACCTTGTGACCTTTCATTCAAACACGCCTATTCCGTCATTTTCGAAAGAAGCTGGCGATAGTGACCCAGGAAACTTGCGTTGGTTTTGAACTTTTCACAATCCGCATATAGAAAGTGGGTGTGACCACAGCCTGTAGCCGGGTGGTGGTGGTGGTGATGGTGGTGGTAGTGGTATGTGTGTGTGTGTGTGTGTGTGTGTGTGTGTGTGTGTGTGTGTGAGCCAGACAGTTTATGTGCGTGCGTGAGGGCGTGCGTACGTGTGTGCGTGCGTGCGTGTGTGTGTGTGTTGCCTGTAGCGCGCGCGTGCGCGCACGTGTGTTTATATTGTTTACAGCATACCTTTTAACGGGGGAAAATGAATGTGCAGCATTAACTGGCGCTCCTGTCAAAATATCTTGGGGGGGGGGGGGGGGGGGCAGTGAAAGCAGAGCAAGAATGACTTTCTCTCTCTCTCTCCCTCTCTCTCTTTTCTCTCTCCAATGTTATCCCCCCCGCCCTGCTCTATCCATACTTTGTCCCGTCCGTCTCCCTCCCACCCATCCCCCTCCTCCTCCACTTCTCTTTTTGTCCCATTGATCTTTCCGTTCCTCTCTTCTCTGTCCCGCCCCTCCTTATCTCCCCCCCCCCCTCACCCCATCTCTCTCTCTCTCTCTCTCTCTCTCTCTCTCTCTCTCTCTCTCGTGTCCCGTCGGTTTACCCCGGTCTCTCTCGTCTGTATCGTCACCTCCAATCCTTTACTCCGTTGTCCCTTCTCTCTCTCTCTCTCTCTCTCTCTCTCTCTCTCCTCTCTCTCTCTCTCCAGTCTCGCTCCTCTGTATTGTTGCCTCCACCCTCTCCTTTGTCCCTCCTATGTCCCTTTCTCTCCTCTCCCCCTGTCCCATCCGCCTCCCCCTCCCTCCCCCTGTCTGTCTGTCTGTCTCTCTCCACCTCGTTTATCTACCGATGTCACCGTGTACTTGTAAGTGCGTTTCTACTCGTTATCACAGCGCTTCGCCGGTTATTGCCCCATTTTTACCCCCCGCTTCGTTACTCTACAACACAGAGAACACGTCTCAACCCCTTCCCTCCAGCCGCGCGTGCCTTTTCTCTGGCAGGTCGCCGTGACCGAGCCGCACTGGGTCACGCATGATCAAACCGATCGTTTGAGCGTGTTGTGTACAGTATGTCGCTCTGTCGGCAACCGTTATACAGTGCCACCGGTCTGACTGCTCGTGTTGCGGGACTTCGGAATATAGCTTATCGTGGCATGTTCATACTTGGCTTTAGGACAGGCTGCCAATAGGGACCCGGGGAGGAGAGGAAAACAAAAAACAAAAACAAGACAACAAAAAACAAAACAAAAACAAAAAACAAACAAACAAAAAAAAACAAAAAAAAAAAAAAAAACGCGCGCGCGTTTTTCTTGAACTTTTATATTACACGTACAGAAAGTGGGTGTGACCAGGTATTGATTGAGGTGGCGGTGGTGGCGGTGGTGGTGGTGGTGGTGGTGGTGGTGTGGTGTGTGTGTGTGTGTGTGTGTGTGTGTGTGTGTGTGTGTGTGTGTGTGTGTGTGTTCGTATGCGTGTGTGTGTGGTCATTTTCATATTGACGGGAAAATTTTCCAGATTCTTGTTTGCAGCATACACAGTTAACAATGCACGTACAAAAAAAAAAAAAAAAAAAAAAAAGATTCCCGGCAAGGATCGCTGTTCTTGCCATGATTCTGTTGAAAGTGCTTTCTCTCGCTCGTAAGGACAGTGGTAACATTCAGCGGTGCAACACCGCAAGTGTTGACCTCCCCCCTCTTCCTCCCCAACTACCCCAGCCAAGCACACCCATACCCCTTCTGTGTGGATGTGTGTGTGTATGTACGCGTGCGTATGTGGTGCTTCCCCCCCCCCCTCCCCCTTTCTATGTTTATGTGTGTATGTACGCGCCGTATGTGGTGCTCTCTCTCTCTCTCTCTCTCTCTCTCTCTCTCAGCACGAACGTAAACCAGCACGAACGTCGCTCGGAAAATGTCCATAGTTACACAATCGAATGAAGCGTTTCAGTGCTGTCAGACGCCGTTTCTCTCTACGGCAGCACAGTACTGGTCACTGTCGCACACCGTAGATGCATAGATTCGTCATCTTGCGGGAAGACGAGAAATTCCCATGCTCGTGCATTTTCATGCCAGTTTGTTTGTTAAAGCTGAAGATCTGCTACCTTCGGTTGATACGACTTACAGGCTGAGGGTGACTTTTCCCCCTTTGTTTCTGTTCTTTATGTCGTTTTGTTTTCGACGCGCTGTTTCAGTCGATAAACTTATCACACACACACACACACACACACACACACACACACACACACACACACACACACACACGTACATGGAATTCAGAGGAGATTTAAAAAAAAACTGGCCATGTTCTACGACCGTTTTAAGAGTGTATATCTTGCACCAACTATTGGGGCTCCCTGCACCAACTATTGCCGCCCCCTCTAACATTGGTCACTACAACTGAATCTTGAAGATTTAATGAAAAACTTGCCCTATGCCCACCCCCCCTCCCCCAAGATTGCTAGTTTGTGTTAAGAAATTACTGTCTATGCACCCCCCCCCCCCCAAGATTGCTAGTTTGTGTTAAGCAATACTTTGGCTGTCAGTTAAAACATATCAATATATGCTGTGTAAAAGTACGGGACATGCCAAAGTGCATCTCTCTCTCTCTCTCTCTCTCTCTCTCTCTCTCTCTCTCTCTCTCTCTCTCTCTCGTGTGTGTGTGTGTGTGTGTGTGTGTGTGTGTGTGTTGTGTGTTGTTATTGTTGTTGCTGTTGTTGTTGTTCTTGTTGCAACAAGCGCTGATTAAACCAACCCTGAAAGGACGAAAAGCAATCTTCAGCCCATTTCCGTCGTCCCCTCTATGACCATGCACTGCATGTCAACAATCATTAATCTGCCATCAACATTTTCACCAATATTTCAATATCTTAAAACACATTTTTTCATTAATCGTAATTCATTACAAGTATCGTTTTGTAACCTATACCTTCAAATCTTTACATAAATACTGACTTAATTTCAAAGTTACTTTCTGACAAAGTTTGTACCATTTAATGGAATTCTATCTCGCAGAAATATAGATATTAGTAAACATATTACTCAACATTTTTGTTTTAAATGTACAACATACGTATATCTCTTACCAAACACTGGCAATATATTAACACATCTTGCCACACATTACTGAGTATGACTTTCTGAGTTTGCAATTCATAGTGATTTAAGCTTGAGAATCCACATTAA
This sequence comes from Conus canariensis, assembly GCA_033310375.1. Lineage (NCBI taxonomy): Eukaryota > Metazoa > Mollusca > Gastropoda > Neogastropoda > Conidae > Conus > Conus canariensis. The sequence goes on along the minus strand of CM065714.1, from coordinate 101,117,665 downwards.
AGCGCGCGCGCGGCGCGCACACACACACACACACACACACACACACACACACACACACACACACCACACACTTAAACTTGAATGTAATCCTTCCATTCCCTTTTGAGATATGAAGGATAACAAATAATTCAAAATACCAGCAACACGAGCCTTTCTTCGTGAGTGTTAAATGCATGTAAACATATAACGAAAGTGGTTACTCCATAGTTTAAGAATAAGAAGTGAAAAAATTCTACAACTATGTCATTTTTTTAAAGAAACTTTGCTAGTTAAAAAAGTACGTTTTTCCCATCAGTCATCGATAACATATTTCTTGTTGCAAATAATAAATAAGAAGATAAATATCGTTGTCGTAGCAAGGACTACACACTCGAACAGAAGATTTTATTATCTTTAGATGTTGGTAATATAATGTAAGACCAAGACGAATAAGTCTGCATGTAATGAAAACAGAGATTGGATAAAAACCAGTTTCTCCATAAATCAAATGAGTCATGATTTTGAAAAAAATATAATCCGAATACATGTTTTACCAATTCTCAACTCAAACTTTTTTTGAAATCATCACTTTCTCATGTCCCCATATCTCACAGTCATAAAGTAAAAACCGGAATTGCAGCTTCTTGAAACAGATCCGACATCACATGAACGGAACGCTGTTTCTTCCTAGTTGCACGTAACACAAAGAAACATCGCCTGTCGGGATTATCTTAAAGTTACCTCTTTTCTTTAAAAACAAGTTTCCACTCCGATTACAAACAGGCCCACGTCAAGGTATGTAGATGAACTAAGTATGTTGATGAACTAACATCAAGGACACTCTCACCATACTTGAAAAAGCCCTTTGGTTTTGGTCGCCGCCACTGAAGAACATTCTGTTTTGGGGGAAGTCGACTTCGCCTTTCAGGTCTGACAAGATAACAACGCTCAAGTTTGATAACACTCGCATAACACCCACTCAGCCCACCGCTTCCATAAACACACCCACACGTACGCGCGCTTTGGGTGTGATTTTCAGAATTACAGAATGTTTGCAAAGTGCTGTAACCCTTTTTCTTCACACTCCCCCCCCCCCCCCCAATTCCCCCTTCACTCCCATACACACATACAAACACTTCCCTCCTCATCCCGCCACAGCCTCCATCTCCCCTTTTTCTCCCTCCCCCTCCCCCAGACCCCATTTCTGGTGGCTCTGACCAAGTTTGAGTACAGAAGGCATCCGTGAGGACGCCGGGAGCCTGTTTCAGTGTCATTTGTGTACGGGTACGCCGTCTGGAAGTTTTGCGCTTTAATACGCGTACTTTCCTCGTTTCTATCAGTTTCTTCCACTCCTTTCCTTGACTTTTTCTTTTGATGTTCTTTTCTTTTTCGCTTTTTTTTTTTTTCAAAAATTTTTTTTTTTTTTCTCTCTCAATAATTCTATCTTGTTTTCCTGTACCTGTTGTCCATAATTTTTTTGTTAGTCTTGTAGTCCATTCACCTGCCCCACTTTCTACAGTCTGAGGTTTTTTTCCCCCTGTCTTTCTTTATTACATGTATAACGCGCCAACTTTTGTAGTAGTTGTTGTCATTCGGCGACAAGGTAGTGACAATGTAAATACTGCTCAGAGTTGACACTACATGCCCATTCTGCAGAGTCCGTGTGACCATATGACTTTTTCCCTGATGTTTTTGTTCCTTTGAACTTTTTTCCCCCCACTTTTTTCACCTTTTTTAAACTCTGGGGGCACAAAATGGAGCTAAACAGCTGACGCCCTCAGCCCAGCTTATTTATGTCGATCTCTAAAGATGTCAGCAGATTTGCTACCATGCTATAAATTGCTGCACATGATGTCTAAAAAAAAACACAATATGTACACAGTTGTGTCCACTGTTGCTGTTTTCTTGCAGGGCAGGGACGTTTGTCCTTACGGTGATGACGGCCCAGAAAAGGCCCTGTGTGAAGAGCTGAGATACAATAATAATTTAAAAGAAAACAAACTTACAGCATCCTCCCCTGTCCCCCCCCCCCCCCCCCCCCCCCAAAGTGCACACACATGGCCAGTGGGGTATACAAATTCAGTTCGAAAAGGTCTTTCTATAAGCAAACTCTCTCTCTCTCTCTCTCTCTCTCTCTCTCTCTCTCTCTCTCTCTCTCTCACACACACACACACACACACACACACAAACACACACACACGTCGTGTATATATATATATATATATGTGTGTGTGTGTGTGTGTGTGTGTGTGTGTGTGTGTGTGTGTGTGTGTGTGTGGTCAAACTTATTAACTTTAAATGTAGTCATCACAAACTCCCTTTTAAGATGTGAAGAAAATTTCATATTGAAGAACATGAACGAATCTGAAAAAAAAAATCTGCAATATGAATGTTAACTGGTAAAGCGTCTTATTCCTATAACCGATCGTCCAGAATGGTATGTTACGAAAACAATATCTACCTTATCATTTCGATGAAAGACATGTTTATCGCTTCTGTAAATAAAAAGAATAATGTCTGGAGCGGAAAAAGTACTTGAATTTTAAAAAAAAGTACATGTTTATATCCCCCCTTTTTGTTATTCTTGAGGAGTGATCACTTTTGTAAGCGTGTGCGTGCCTTCAACATGCACAATGAAATTTTTATGTTGTAACTATCTTGATTTGTTCATCGCTCATCTTCCTTAACTCAAAAGGGGTGAAAGGATTAAGTTAAAGTTCTAGGCTATTTCTATTTCTGCCAGCCTGCATATCATAATACTGCTCATTTGTCACTATCGTATGCATGCGTATGCACGTGCGCGCGCGCGCGTGTGTGTATGTATGTGGTAAGTTTATCGACTGAAACACCAACACAGGACGTCGAAAACAAAATAACATAAAGGAAAGAAATAAATAAAGTGTGCGTCTTAGGGAGAATAAATAAAGAAAAAAAACACGTCATCCTGTAAGTCGTATCAACCGAAGGTTACAGATCTTCAGCTTTAACAAACAAACTGGCATGAAAATGCACGAGCACGGGAATTTCTTGTCTTGCCCGCAAGATGACGAATCTATGCATCTACGGTGTGCGACAGTGACTAGTACTGTGCTGCCGTCGAGAGAAATGGCGTCTGACAGCACTGAAACGCTTCATTCAACTGTGGACATTTTCCGAGCGACGTTCGTGCTGACACAGAGAGAGAGAGGACACGCGCGCACACACACACACACACACATACACACACACACACACACACTCTCTCTCTCTCTCTCTCTCTCTCACACACACACACACACACACACACACACACACACATTACATAATTATTCAGCTTCACCAAGTACATATATCCGTCTTTCAGAAGTTTTGTATTGATATGGTAAATATTACGACTGAAGGACGGAAAGTTTTGTTATCATATTATTCATACATTTGTACGGGAGTGTCATTATTGGCCAGGACGAGCGAGCGAGCGAGCGAGCGCGCGCGCGCGCGCGCGCGCACACACACACACACACACACACAATACTTGTGGCACGCGAGCGCAAACAAATAGTCTCTTCCTCACATTACCACATTCATTTAGACTCCTCGATTCGATAACTCCATCTCGTCCTCCCCCACTCATCCACCTACACAACCCCTCTTTCTCTCTCATTTGAGAACTAACTCACTCTCCCTCCCTCCCTCCTTCCCTCCCCCCCCTCTCTTCTCTCTCTCTCTCTCTCATTTTGGTATCCCTCTCCATTGTACCTCTGTACCCCCCAACTCACCCCCCCACCACCCCTTTCTGCATATACGTCTGCATAGACATGTACTCATACTCGTGAGTGCGCCGAGATCGTGTGTGTGTGTGTGTGTGTGTGTGTGTGTGTGTGTGTGTCTTAGGGAGAACGAGTGCGCGCGGACGCGCGCGCGCGCGCGTGTGTGTGTGTGTGTGTTAGAGAGAAAGTGTGTGTGTGTGTGTGTATGTGCTTGTGTGCATGTGTGTGTGCGTACATGTGCGTGCGTACGTGTATGCAAGTGTGAGCGGTCGAGCGCGCATATCTCTGAGTAAGTCACTTTAACCCCGAGTGCATGTGCGTTCGTGTATGGAGCGGTTTCGTTCAGCAAAATACGGTCACGAAACAGATCAGATAACAAAGAAACGTGAAGGAGTCGACGTTCTGTCAGTCTGGGGTCACGGTGACCCGACTACATGCAGTGCAGATAACGATGACTGGGGCAGGCCGTCTGTCAACGCAGTCTCCCCGACCCTCTTCCATCTGGCCTGTCAACACGGATAGGAAGCCATCTCTATGCGCATGCACCCCAAACCCAGAGCCGCTCCCGAAACCCAGTTGTCCCATAACCGAAAAGCCTTCTTGACCTACACATCCCCCGCCTTTGCATGCCTGTGCATTAGCATATTATTCAACTAACGTAAACATGCTGATATTTGTCTTCCAACCTGGTTGCTTTATTTGATGTTCCCCTATTCATTGCGGCCGTAAGTATGCATCGATGCGCCTTTAACCTTTAACCTAACCCCAGTAAGTGATGTCCACAATTCTGGTTTATAACTAGACGCTAATATTGCTGATACTACTAGTCAGGCAATCTGTGTAACAACTGACGTAAGATTTTCGGCAGTCCGTGAACTGGCTGAAAATGATAGGTAATTTACGATCCGACTAATGGCAGTCAATTCCATCACACGGACTGTTCGTATGCGCAAACTTGAACAATTTAATCTCACCAGCATGGAGCTGAACGCTAAGGAAAACCTATAGGCTCGTAACCAGACCGAATCAAACCGATCCCACCCCCCCACCCCCCACCCCCATCCCCAACCTCCACTCCCCCAAAGCGAACGCGACGGTGTAATTAAACAAGGGCACGGGTCTCGTAAAAGGCACGACGGGGTCAAGGTCGGCGACGGTCGGGGTGCCCTAAAGGTAAGCGGGGAAGAAGAGACCGGCGCAGGAACTGCGTGCACTCGACTGTCCTTGCGTTTCAGTGGAGTGTTCAGCTGGCTTCGTTTTTTCCCTGTCCTTTTCCAACCTGAACGGGCTTTAAAGCATCCGAAGAGCCGCGTGCGCTGTTGAAGTCACAGGTGTCTGAAAGCTCTGCCGACCGATCACATAGGGCCGGAGAGAGAGAGAGAGAGAGAGAGAGAGAGAGGAGGGGGGGGGGGTTTCCTGGCCTTCACAACGAAACAAACATCAGAAACAACTATCTATGAAATTCACATCAATTCGTATAGCACATAGCTAAACTATGGCCATCCACTTTGAAGGTTACAGCTAGGCCGTGGAGAGGGCAAAAGCCATTCGCTTTTATGAATTACCCTCGGTTTACTAATAAACAAACAAACAGCAACAACAACAACAACAAAACTTCAAGAAAATGAAACATCGAAGAACATTAACAGTGCTGCACAAAATACACTGACAATATATTATGGAGGAATAGGCATTTTAGACATTACAAAATATATAGCCTTAGACAATGAAAAAAAAGAATGTACAGTCGGACTAGCTACAGTAGCCGGCAAATAAAATTTACACACACACAAAAACAACAACAAAACCTAATGACAAAATGACATCTGCTGACAGGCGTGTGGAGGGGAGGGGGTGGGTGGGAGTGGAGTAGGGAAGGGGATAAAGACTGTCTAGAACAAGGAAAGGGGAAAAGGCGAGGAAGGTAGAAAGACGATGGACGAAAAGGGAGATTACACAGTGTTAAAAACACAGTGAGAAGCAGAGGAAATTAGCTTACTAAAACTTAGTTCCGAGAACAGCGTAATTACTTTAAAGCAATATATATTATACTTGTAATTCATCGTTATTGTGCTTGTACTTTTACTATCATCATCATCATCATCATCATCATCATCATCGTTATCATCATTATTATAACTATTATTAATATCATTATCAATATCATCAGCAGCAGCAGCATTTTTTTTTTTTAATATCATCATTATTATTATCATTATCATTATTAGCATTGTTGTTGTTGCTATCAAGATATTCATGAAATAAACGAACTTCATGTCAACTGCGTATCTATTAACGAACCGCCACGCGGTTTGACTTCAACTTTTGGTGAGCGGGTTAATCTTGACTCCGTTCACATTTCCTTTTTTTTTTTTTAAATTACAACTTGCCATAATATCTCTTTCTTTTTTAATCACATACATGTATTTATCTTTATCATAATACTGAAAGTTAAGAAAAACCCTTACCTTTTCCTTCCATTTCTTTTAAAGAATTACAATTGTCCTGTTTTATACAACAATTTACACAATGTGAGAGTCAATATGTGGCCCATGCACGTGGTTGATTATCAAGTTACTTTATATAATCAGCGGAAAGGACAGTGTACTGGGCAACACATAATGCTCTCTACCCTTGTGATGTAACAACACATAATGCTCTCTACCCTTGTGACGTAACAACACATAATGCTCTCTACCCTTGTGACGTAACAACACATAATGCTCTCTACCCTTGTGACGTAACAACACATAATGCTCTCTACCCTTGTGATGGAACACCCATTCCTCAGTTTCACCTTTCTTTACACTATATTTTATTTTCTCTCTCTCTCTCTCTCTCTCTCTCTCTCTTGTTCTTTTTGCTTAACATCTATCATCATATTTTTTCTTTATGTGGCGTCCTTCAAGATTCAATATCTATACAATGGTGGCATAACTTTCGATTGCCTGTTTTCTGTGCAGAGCACAGGTAATGTTACTTATGATTAATATTACCATATATATCATATCTGAGATTGGAACGCCAGATGCACATGAAAGTCGTGTCGATTGAACGGCAATGGTAGCAAAATAGTACGAAGAAGTAGCACTGACAGACAGTATATGCAGCACAAAGTAGACAGAAATAGCACTAGCTGAAAGGCATATGCGGCTAGCAGAAAGTAGGAAAAATAGCGCTGACTGATGCGATACAGACAGTACAAAGTGCGAAGAAGCAGCGTTGGCTGAACAACACATGCAACACAATGTTGGGACAAGTTGCGCTGACTTGCGACACATATCGCACAAAGCGCAGAGAAAAAGCGCCGATTGACAATTTAAGTACTGAACGACACATGCAGTACACAGCAGGAAACGTGGAGCTGGCTGAACGACACATGCAGTACACAGCACGGAACCTTGGAGCTGGCTGAACGACACATGCAGTACACAGCACGGAAGCTTGGAGCTGGCTGAACGACACATGCAGTACACAGCACGGAACCTTGGAGCTGGCTGAAAGACAATGCAGTACACAGCAGGGAAACGTAGAGCTGGCTGAACGACACATGCAGTACACAGCAGGGAAACGTAGAGCTGGCTGAACGACACATGCAGTACACAGCAGGGAAACGCAGAGCTGGCTTAACGACAATGCAGTACACAGCAGGGAAACGTAGAGCTGGCTTAACGACACATGCAGTACACAGCAGGGAAACGTAGAGCTGGCTTAACGACACATGCAGTACAAAACAGGGAATTTTTTTTTTTTCTGGCTGAACGACACATGCAGTACAAAGTAGGGGATAGTAGTTTGACCAAACGACAGTTACAGTAAAAAGCAGGGATAAATACATGCGGCAAAGTCTGGGAAAAGTAGTGTTGTCTAAACAACACATGCAGTGCACCGTGATGGAAAGGTATTGTTGACTGAAAATGAATGAAAACGTAGGTTAACGTATTGCTGACTGGGCCACACATGTAACACGAAGTAGGAAAAAGTAGTGCAGACTGAACATGCAGTACACAGTAAGGAAAAGTAATGTGATCTGAGTAACACATACATTAAAAAGTGGAATGCTTTACTGCTGTATTTGCAACACATGCGGAAAAAAAAAACAGTAGGGAAAACTAACGCTACCTGAACGACATAGGTAATACGAAGAAGGGAAAAAATGTTATGTCGACTGAACAACACATGAGGTAAAATGCAGGGTAACGTACTGCTATCTGAACAACACATGAGGTACAATGCAGGGTAACGTACTGCTATCTGAACAACACATGAGGTAAAATGCAGGGTAACGTACTGCTATCTGAACAACACATGAGGTAAATGCAGGGTAACGTACTGCTATCTGAACAACACATGAAGTAAAATGCAGGGTAACGTACTGCTATCTGAACAACACATGAGGTAAAATGCAGGGTAACGTACTGCTATCTGAACAACACATGAGGTACAATGCAGGGTAACGTACTGCTATCTGAACAACACATGAGGTAAAATGCAGGGTAACGTACTGCTATCTGAACAACACATGAGGTAAAATGCAGGGTAACGTACTGCTATCTGAACAACACATGAGGTAAAATGCAGGGTAACGTACTGCTATCTGAACAACACATGAAGTAAAATGCAGGGTAACGTACTGCTATCTGAACAACACATGAGGTAAAATGCAGGGTAACGTACTGCTATCTGAACAACACATGAGGTAAAATGCAGGGTAACGTACTGCTATCTGAACAACACATGAAGTACAATGCAGGGTAACGTACTGCTATCTGAACAACACATGAAGTAAAATGCAGGGTAACGTACTGCTATCTGAACAACACATGAAGTAAAATGCAGGGTAACGTACTGCTATCTGAACAACACATGAAGTAAAATGCAGGGTAACGTACTGCTATCTGAACAACACATGAGGTAAAATGCAGGGTAACGTACTGCTATCTGAACAACACATGAGGTAAAATGCAGGGTAACGTACTGCTATCTGAACAACACATGAGGTAAAATGCAGGGTAACGTACTGCTATCTGAACAACACATGAGGTACAAATCAGGCAATTAAAAAAAAGAGAGCTATCTGAACAATACACGCAATACACGGTACAGAAAAATAGTGTTGACCGAATGAGACATGCATTAAAAAAAAGTAGGCAAATGTAGCTCTGTGTGAACATTAACACTACAGACACGTCACCACAGTTTGTGCTAAACTAGGGAGAAACAGCTCTGGCTGGACGACAGGCACAGCTTAAGTTAGGTTAGGTAAAAGCATCGCCTGCTGAACGGCACGCACGTAGCAAAAATTTAAAAAAGAAAAAAAAAAAGAAAAGAAAAAAAAGTAGGGAAGAGCATAGGCTTCTGAACGAGGAAACGCCAGACGTGAGGGCACAGCATAAACAGTGTCGTCAAATTTCTATTCGGGTCACACCCCAGAAGGTCTCGACTCCCGAGCAGGAGATTCATTGGGGGATGAAACAGCCAATGAGAATAAAGCATTA
>CM065714.1:101075942-101093442 GCA_033310375.1 Conus canariensis | reverse complement strand
TTGACTAACATCAGAGGAATATTGTTCTGAGACTTTATGTTTGCTGTTTGTAACGTATAAAGAAGTCATGCTTACCAAAACAGTCCGTTTTCTATTGTCAATAAACTACGCGTTACTTTAGACACTGTCTTGCGTGTTCACTTATATTTGACTTGGTTTCACTACAGCAGCAGTCTGTTTCGTTTTCCAAACTTTAGCACAGTCGTGCATATTCAGACAGAAAAGCATACACAATCCAAACTATGGCCAAATAACCACACTGAAGATGCATATCATTGGGGAAAAACATACCCCAAGTTTCCATTCTTTCATTTTGTAATGGCACATAATGCTGATGCGTACATTGTGCATCCTCCGAACACCTCTCCCTTCCCCTCAAATGTTACAAGACTGAAAAAAAAAAAAAAAAAAACAGCAGAGGATCTTATGTGCACGTATCTTTACTTTATTATTTTTGATTATAATGTCTTGCGCAAATTGTGTAGAAAAAAAGTAAAAGGTGACATTAAACAAAAAATGGTTCGTTGCCTTGGAGGAAAATATTAACATATTCATTTGAAGTTGCAGAAAATTATGCGCTTTACATAGCGAATGATCGGACCCAATTACTATATATATATATATATATATATATATGTAAAGAAAGAACTTCAGAATTTTGAACTGAAAGAAGTATGTAACTATTGCACACACGTTACATACAAGTGACACACAGATGTTTAATTTGTCCCAACACTTAAATCAGTGCTGTTGAATACGAAGAGGCAGAGCGAGTTTTGCTTCACGACTTTAATGTTATCTTCGTTTGACATCATGAATGAGGACTCACATGATAAATAAAAATGCCAACGCAGGCGATCACATATTTTCACACACACCAAAACAAAACACGACTTTGTGGATACAACAGATTTTATGAAGCTTATCTTAACCCTTGCCTCCACCCCAGAACCGAACATAAAACCGGAAAAGGGGAAAAAATTGTCATAAAAGACTGTCAGACTATAAGTTAAAAAAAAAAACCCTGTTCAGGCTGCAAACTCATGGTGTTAACATATTCTTTCATCGCCAGACAGGAGATGAAAGTTGGCTCCAGACAGGTGAAACAGTTCGTTTTGAATCCCAAGACAGTACTCGACGGTTTCCATCCATTACCAATAAGAGGTTTAACATGCCTGTTCACATTTCAGCGCTCTCTCCTTCATCTCCTTTCTCCCGCCTCCCTCTTCATCTTCTGTATAAACCTTTGCCAAGTCATTGTCATAATGACGCGGAGGAATTGTTTGCCTGCACTTGTTGTCTATCACTACTTGTGTGTTCAAAACATCATTCTGATCATTGTTTATTTTGTGAATGTTAGTAACAGATTTACATTTGTTTTGGATGTGTTCATTTCTTTGTGATGCAAGTTTACCAGCAGACACATTCGCAGGCGACGTAATAATTCCAGGAGTCTCTCGCAGCCCCATAGAAGCCGGAAGCGTACGTAGCTTCCAGAAACTGTTTCTAGAATGTTCCATGCAGTATGTTTGCTTGTTCTACGTTATGGTTCTCGAACTTTTTGAACACACACACACACACACACACACACACACACACACAGAGAGAGAGAGAGAGAGAGAGAGAGAGAGAGAGAGAGAGAGAGAGAGAGAGAGAGAGATTTTCATGCCGTTTCCTTCATCCCGGCCGCTTTTTCATATCAATCTCTCTTAAGTAATTGTTAGAATGACAGAGGACTACTTACCCGCACTTGTTCCCACTACATGTTTGCTCATCGTACACACATAGACAAACACACACACACAATTCTCTCTCTCTCTCTCTCTCTCTCTCTCTCTCTCTCTCTCTCTCTTCGTCTCTCTGATCGTCATGAATATTGCAAGGCAAGACGTAAATAGAAGCATTTACAAAAGAGGAAGAGGAAACAGTTTAGTGAAACCCTAATGGCAGAATTACTGTGGTCTGTAAATTGTCCAAAGCAGTTTGGAACACAGTGAAAAGGATTGCCTCAAAACAAAGTCAGGCTTCAAACAGCATCAGTGTGGACATTTTGTTCGAACATTTCTGAACGCTTCTGACAAAACAATACTGTGTTGATAATACATTACACTGTGAACATAATGAAGAAATGGAATTGGATAATTTAAAACGCCAAATCTCTAAGGAAGAAATTTTGTATGCCATTGGGAAAATTAAACATCATAACTCTTGTTGGACCGGATGGTATCATTGGAGAGTTATTAAGATATGGTTGTAAATCTGATCCCATCTTGCATTTCTTGGTAACGTTTTTCAACTCTTTATGTGATAAAGGTATTTATCCTGAAAATTGGGCAGAATGTATCATTATACCCCTCTATAACAAAGGAAATGCAAACAATCCCAATAATTACTGAGGCGTTTCTCTTCGTGATACTTCTAGTAAGTTGTATAGCACTATCATTTACTGTAGGTTACAGGAATGGGTAGAGGATACCAAGCTGGATTCAAACGTAATTACACTGCTGACTGTGTGTTTACTCTGACAGCTTTAATTCGAAAACAATTCTCTTTCAATCATAGATTATATGTTGTTTTCATTGATTTTGAAAGAGCTTTTGATTCTATTAACAGAAGCATTTTATGGCCTGTTCTCTTGAAAAATGGTATTCATAATAAATCATTTAAATGTATTGTGAGTTACTGTCTAAAATCTAGAGTGAGAAGTGGAGGGAAATTGACAGATTATACTATGTGTATGAGTGGTGTTAAACTAGGTGACATGCGTAGTCCTGTTCTGTTTTCTTTTGTTGATTAAGGAATTAACATCTTAAGTCATAAAAAAAACTGTAGACATGGAGCCAAATTTACCGAGGACTTTTTAGGACTGTTAATACTTATCCTGGCAGATGATATTGTTTTGTTGTCTGAAACAGTTATTGATTTACAAACATAGTTGAATTATTTATGGCGCGCTGCTATTTCACTACAACTGAAGGTAAATATGCTGAAGAGCAATATAACTGCATTCAGAAAAAGTGGTTCTCTAGAGGCAAGAGAACTATGGAATTATAGCAGAATAGCTATGCCTGTCGTAAATGTAAACAAACATTTAGGAATCTATTTCTCGACCCAATTTAGCTTTAATTTTGCTTGTAAAGATCTAGCCAGCAAAGCAAAGCATGCTGTTTTGTGTATAATGATGAAGCTGTCAAGTTTAGGAAATCAGTCTTTTTAAGTATTCATAAAACTATTTGACTCACAAGTCCAACCATTGTGTAAACGGTTCTGATATTTGGGGTCAAGATAGAGCTCCAGTCAGTTGCGAGAAAGTTCCTTTATTTGCCCTACAGACGTTTCTTGGGGTTTCAATGCAAACATTCAATGGTTTGCTTCATGGGGAAACCAACAGCTACCCAATACACGGTAGTGGTTGAAACTGATACAAATGAATGATTATAGGTTACCAAAGGAAGCTTATAACATGCTTTATAATTTGGACCCTTGGGGGAAAAATAAACTGGGCTACGTGATTGAGAGTTAAATCATATGCGCTAGGTTTCGAATGTCTCTGGTTAAATCACGACGTAACAGGTGAACCTAGCTTTATTCGAATGCTCCGTACCAGACTGGCTGTTAGCAGATGGCAAGAATGGTATTCTCACATGAATAATAGTACTAGATTTGATCTGTATGGACAATATTACTCCTTGCACTGCATACCGACGTACTTGTCAATGAAAATAGACAGACATCTGAAATTTACAGAGACAAGATTTCGATTTGGAATATCAGATATTTTAGTTCATCATTTTCATGATCAGCAGCATTGTGATTCTGATTTTACTTGTCCATTATGCAAAAACGCATATGAAAACGAAGTTAATTTTGCACTGAAGTGTACCTCCTTGAGGGATCTTAAAAATAAGTTCATTCCTCCAGGACATTCTCGTCAACCATCTGTTTTTAGACTTGTCTTACTCATGGCTTTTCTAAAGAGAATGTTGTTAAGAAGTTTTCCTTACTAACACAAAGCTTTTAAACTCCGGAACACAGCGTGTTCTTGATTATGTGCTGTTTTCATTCTGTTAAATATGACTATATTATCATTTTTGTTCATGTTCAATTCACCCCCTTCTTAAGGGGCCGTGACCTATTAAATAAATCATCCGTATCCGTGTCTCCGCTCCCCCCCCCCCTCCCCCCCCCCCTCTCTCTCTCTCTCTCTCTCTCTCTCTATTGTAGAATCTCAAATATTTCTTGTGACGTAGAATCCAACGTGTGTGATTTTGTTATCAACATTTGAGTGGCCCTTTGAACTTGAACAGAAATTCTGAAGACCGTGTGCTCAATAATTACGGCAAAATGTTACTTAACATGTGCACAGTTTTAGACCTGTGTATTTTAAATGGTATGTGTCAGGATGACCTTTAAGGTCATTACACGTACATAGCTGATAATGGTAACAGTGTGCCTGATTATTTTTTGCTGTCGTATGATTTGTATTCAATAGTTTCTGATAGCATCAGAATGAATGTGTCTGATAGAATTGAATCTGATCATTTGCCTTTGGAATTATACATTCACTTCCCTAAGGATAATGAGATTTGTGTAAAGGATGATGTTCATATTTTCGAAAAGTTTATATGGGACGAAACCCAAAGCAATGTGTTTAGAGGCAACATCTGTTCAAACAACATGCAAAGTCAGTTTGAAATGGCGATCAGTTTAATAGATATAGATATCAACGAAGCACTTGAGGTTTTTAATCATTGTATAAAAGATGCAGCAGACTTTATGAAGAAAGAAATACACATTGGTAAGTGCGTGAAAGATGACAACTGGTATGATAAAGAATGTCGTGCTGAAAAGAAAACTGTACGCAATTTGTTGAAGAATTTTAAGCGTACTTTGTCTCCACCTGATCGCATTTCTTTATGTATAGCAAGACGTGAATATAAAAAATTGATAAAGAGAAAAGAGAAGCAATTCAATGAAACTCTATTAACTGACTTATTACAATCAGTAAATAACCAAAAAGAATTCTGGGAATATGTGCGTAAAATATCTACAAGAAGAAGGCAGATTTCGAATGACATTAGCATAAACGATTGGTACGCACACTTTAAAGAATTGTTAGAAAGAAAAGACAAGTTTGATAATGTTCTGGTTCAGGGAGAAAGTAATGGTAACCAAAATGCTTATGATGCTGTAAATAATGATGATGTATATGACAATGATGATGATGATGATGATGATGATGATGAAAATAACGATGGTGACGGCGAAAATGATTTGAATCAACCTATCTCAGTAGAAGAAATTTTGATTGCACTAAAAACACTGAAAAGTCGCAAGGCTGCCGGTCCGGATAAAATCACAGGGGAATTTATTAAAAAAATGCCTGCAAATCAAATTTGGTAATGGAATTATTGGTAAAAAAAAATTTTAATTCTCTTTTTGATAGAGGAATGTATCCTGAAAGTTGGTGCGAGTCAATTGTTGTGCCACTATATAAAAAGGGCAATGTTACCAATCCAAACAACTATAGAGGAATCTCGTTGTGCAATGTTTGCAGCAAACTGTATAGTGCAATTATTAATAAAAGACTTCAAGTGTGGGTTGAGGACAATAACATTACAGGTGAGTTTCAAGCTGGGTTTAAACAAAATCGTTCCACCATAGACCATATGTTCACGTTGTTGGCTTTCATTCAAAAACAGTTTTGTCTGAATCGTAAGCTGTATGTTGCTTTCATCGATTTTGAGAAAGCGTTTGACTCTATTAATAGAACCATACTTTGCCCTATTTTGTTAAAAAACGGTATTCATGGAAAGATGTGTAAATGCATTATAAGTATGTATGACTGTGTAAAGGCAAAGGTACGATGTGGTGCTGCTTTAACTGATTATATTAACTGTACATCAGGTGTTAAGCAGGGTGATGTATGCAACCCAGTTTTGTTTTCTTTATTCATTAATGAGCTAACTTTGGAGGTGATAAACTCTGGAAGACATGGTGCCCATTTTGTAAATGATGTTATGAAAATACTCATTCTACTTCTTGCCGACGACGTTGCATTAATGTCTGAGACAGTAACAGGCCTCCAAACTCAATTAAACAGTTTGCAAAGGGCAGCTAATTCACTCCAGCTGAAAGTCAATTTAAGTAAAAGTAATATAATCGTTTTCAGAAAAGGGGGTTACCTTTCTTCTCGTGAAAAATGGATATATGATGGGGCAAATATGCCTGTTGTAAATGTATATAAATATTTAGGCGTATATTTCTCTACGCGATAAAGTTTCATTTTCGCATGTAAAAATATTGCTTGCAGAGCCAAAGATGCATTGCTATGCTTTATGAAGAAGTTGTCGAAGCTTAACAATGAATTTCTTGCTTTGTTTTTGAAATTGTTTAATGCTCAAATCCTGCCTATGCTACAATATGGGGCTGAACTGTGGCGTCTTGATGCTGCCGCTGGACAATGCGAAAAGGTTCATTTATTTGCTTTGAAAAAGTTCTTGGGTGTATCGCCACAAACCCAAATGATCTTGTGTATGGAGAGACTAATAGATATCCTATATCTTTGCACTTCACTGTTAAATGTATCAAGTACTGGCTCAAATTAACTCTGATGGCTGAACACAGATTACTCCATAAAGCTTATAAAATGCTAGTAGAACTAGATAATAGAGGCAAGATCAACTGGGTGTCACGTGTTAAAGCGAAATTATATGAATATGGTTTCGGGCACGTATGGCTTAACCAAGGTGTCGGAGATATGAACAGTTTCGTTCGTACCTTCAAAGGAAGACTGACTGTAGGTGGCAAGACTGGAATGTTCATGTTCAAAACAGTGACGGGTTTAGTTTTTATAGAACATTCAACATATAGAACATTATGCATTCTCTCCCAACGTATATGTCAATGACTATGGACAGGCACTTGAAGTTTGTGATGACAAAATTTTGAGTGGGTGTTTCTGATATTCTTGTTCATCATTTCCTTATAGACAAGTAGATGCCTCTGATCTGTTGTGTCCATTATGTCGACAGTGAAGAGAAGACGAAGTGCATTTTTGCATTAACTTGTCCAGAGTTACAAGATATAAGAGAAAAGTTTATTCCCCAAAAATTTTATACAAGACCTTGCTTATTCAAGCTTATTTTGTTAATGTCATCTGCAAATGAAAACACTGTAAAACAGTTCGCAGTATTTTTATTCAAAGCTTTCAAACGGAGAAGCATTTGTGCATTGTAATCATTATTATTAGTTTCACAATGCGACTTTGTTATGTTCCATGTGCATCCCCCTTCTGAGGGGCCAAGGCCTGTAAGAATAAAACTTCTGAATCTGAATCTGAATCTCTCTCTCTCTCTCTCTCTCTCTCTCTCTCTCTCTCTCTCTCTAAGAGACAAAAGTAAAGTCAGCATCACGCAGGACAAAAACGGTGATTGTCTAACACTGGAGGGAGGTATCACAGGGAGGTGGACTGAATACTGCACTGAGCTATACATCTAACATAGCAAAGGAAATCCAGGTGTGCACCGGATTAATCAAGTTAGGATGACTTTCCAGAATTTCGTGAAGAAATCGCACAAGCTTCGAAATCATTGAAATGTGGGAAGGCTTAAGGCATCGACAACATCCCCAAAGTTGACTACGTTGAACTCTACGTTGAACTCATGATACATGTCAGAGAGGCAGTAACTGATATCCTTACTGCCACCTACAACAAACCTGGCACACTGGGGAGTGGCACACGCCATCTACTAGACCACTAATCGTCACTCTTCCCAAGAAAGGAAATCTCCAACCCAATCCTGCAACTGTACTCCAAAGCATCCAGTGCAGTGCTCACACAGGAAGCCATTGAAGAATGCCTTCATACTTCATTTGGCGTTCGTCAGGACAACCTTCTGTTTTCTACACTTTTCAACAGAACCACATCATGACCGATGCGCTTAAACCTGTAGTCAACATAGTCAAGATTGGATGAAGAATCATAACAAACTTTCGATTTGCAGATGACGTCGATGGTCTAGCATGAAGTGAACAAGATCTCACCAAACTTATTGAAAGATTGGACAATACATCAATAAGATATGACATGGACGTCGGCGCCTAGAAGACCAACTTGGTGGCCGGCTACAGTACAACTATCAATACTGATATAACTGTCAAAGGACAGAAAATAGTAACTGTGCAATGAAATCGTCTCAAAGGCAGCAAAAACAATATCAGCACTGTCAAGACTAAAACCCGTATGGAGCACAGTACAACTATCAATACTGATATAACTGTCAAAGGACAGAAAATAGTAACTGTGCAATGAAATCGTCTCAAAGGCAGCAAAAACAATATCAGCACTCTCAAGACTAAAACCCGTATGGAGCAATCTTCATAGAATACAAGATCAGAGTCGTACGTGCACTGGTAAATTCCATATTCCATCTTCCTGTGTGCATGCGAGACATGGGCCCTCAGCCGATCTGGAAAGAAAAATCCAGGCCATAGTAAAGTGGTATTACCACTATTACCACCAGATACTTAACATTAAAGAGGTGTTACACAAGATACTTCACATGAAAAGGATGTCACCACAAGATACTTAACATCAGATATACTGATAACATTACGAAATTACAAGTGTATCAAACTGTCCGACCGTATGAAGATCTTATGACATCAATCAATAAATGAGAGCTGCTACTCTTGAGTCATTCTCCTTAGCTCTCTCTCTCTCTCTCTCTCTCTCTCTTCTCTCTCTCTCTCTCTCTCTCTCGACAATTCTCTTACAACCATCTCTCAAGTCCTCATCTCCCACTGTTCTCAGCTGCAAACCTTCTATAATTCCCTTTAGTCATCATCCATAGCTCTCTCCGTGAGCCAGCTAACATGTCTCTTTCAATCATCC
This sequence comes from Conus canariensis, assembly GCA_033310375.1. Classification (NCBI taxonomy): domain Eukaryota; kingdom Metazoa; phylum Mollusca; class Gastropoda; order Neogastropoda; family Conidae; genus Conus; species Conus canariensis. Next base: position 101,084,546 of record CM065714.1, on the reverse strand, counting down.
TCTTACATAGCTCTCGCTGTAAACCTGTAATGCCTCTTGACCACATCTCCACTTCAGCTTATGCTGAAAAAGCTGCAATAATGCCGTTGTTCCTCGTCTTCCATGGTTCTTCCTGCAAACCTATGGTGCTTCACGAGTCCTCTCTTCCATAACTCTTGCTGCAAATGTAATGTAAGCCAATAATTCGTTCCAGTCCTCTTATCTCTTCCGTAGCCTTTTACAGCAAACGCGACGTCACAAGAACCTCCAATAAATCCCTCCAGTTCTCTCTTCCCTAGCTTAACTGCAAACGTTTTATGAAACCTCTGATTCATTCCAGCCCTCTCTTTCCCAGCTCTCGTTGTAGACCTGTAATTGCAACTAATTCTCGTTTTCGGTAGCTCTCTGAAAACATCCTACAATATCTCCCCAGTCCTTATCTTCCACAGCCCTCGCATGAAACCTAGGATGCTTGTCTACTCCTCATTTTCAATAAGTCTCTCTAAATCCCCGTATAATAAATATCTCCCTAGACCCTATCTTCCACAGCTTTCATCGCAAATGTTGTGTAATTCCCTCGAGTCTTCATCTTCCAGAGACCTCACCATAATTCTCTTATAATGCCTCTTTAGCCCTCGTTTTTCTATTGCTCTCGCTGCCAACCTGAAATTTTTTTATCTTCATTCCTCATCTTCCAAGCTCACGCAGCAAACCTGCAATAATGCCAGTTCTAGTCTTCATTTTTTTTGTAGTTTTCACTGCACACCACCTATAATGCCATTTCGAGTCCTAATTTACTACAGTATTTGTTGCAAACCCCCTATATTGCCCATCTAATCCTCACCTTTTACAGCTCTCGCTGCAAATCTGTAATACCCAATCAGTCCTCACCTTTCACAACTCTCGCTGCAAACCTCTCATAATATCCATCCAGTCCTCATCTTCCACTCCTCTCTGTGCAAACCTCCAATAAAGCCCATCCAGTCCTAACCTGTAGATCATGCTGAAAGACCAACACAGTTCTCTCCCAAGCCACTTGTTGTCTTATAGTCCTTAACTTCAACAGCTCACGCTGCAGAAGTTCACTAATTCCCGCTATCTCTTGTCCACAGTAGCTTCATATAAAACCATCTAAGCCTAAACTCCCATAGCTCTCACCATAAATTTCAGTATATAATTCCATGTAATCATCTTTCATAGCTCTCGATGCAAACCCATTAAAATATCTTCCTAATCTTAATCTTCTATAGCTCTCACTGTAATACCACAACCCCCCTTCTCTGATGTGTAATGCCATTCTAGCCCTATTCCACAGACCTTGCTGTAAATCTCAAATGCTTTCTCAGTCATCCTCTTTCACAGCTCCTGCAACCTTCTTATAATGCCCATCCGATTCATTCTCTTCTGTAGATCTTGCTGCAAACCAATGATCCACTTTCATTCCCATCTTCCATTGTCTCTCCTGAAACCTCATTTAATAATGCCTCTCTAGTCCTCATCTTCTACAGCTCTCACGGCAAACTGATAATCCTCTACAGTGTTCAGCTTCCATAGGCTGTTCTGCAGACGTGTACCTCCTTAGTATAGCCATCTTACACTGACCTATTTGCAAGCGTTTGAAAAATCCTCCCAAGTCCTCGCGTTCCAAAACTCTTGTTGTTTAAAGATAAAAAAAACAAAAACTAAGTCCCCTAGCCTTCGGAGTTATGAACTGTCAGAGGTTCACCAGGTCTGGCTGGGGCATAGCATAACGGAAGGCGGAGCCAATCCCTCTCCTTCCGCCGCCTTTAACTTTCCCTGTATTGAATCAGATACCCACTTACAGTTGGGTTAACAGAGGATTTTGAAGGCGAAAAGTCCGACCTCTCGTGTGGTTCAAAAGCCCACGATCGTTGGCTCCACAGAGATACACTCCTGTAAACCTGCTATAATTCTTCCTAATCCCCCGTCTTCTGTAGCTCTCGCAGCAAACGTCTTGTAACTCTCTTTAATTCTCTCTTTCCATAGCTCTCTCTGTGAACCTCTTGTACGGCTCATCCGGTGCTCCTCTCCCTGTATGCAAATCTCGGATTATTTACATGCATCCTCCCCTTCCATAGTCTCTGTGCAACCCTGTCTTGCCCATCAAGTCCTCACCTTCCACGGCTGTCGCTGTAAACCTTCTGTAATACCCATCCAGAGTTCATCTTACATGGCTCTCACAATCACCTTTCTGGCAAGGCGAGTTTGATTCCACGGGCAATCATTCTTTGCTTCTGAATATTAGGACTTCTTATCACTTCATTCTGGGTTGCTCAACTTCACATTTCATTCCTCTGGGTCAGCAGGCTTCCCTCCAGCTCACGTGACCTTAAGCTGGATCAATCACTCCATTGTAGCTGATCTGATCTAGAACTCGGTTGTAATACCCCGATCCAAGTCATTTGACCTTTAATCCAGATCTAGATCACTTGACCCTCAACGCCATTCTGGTTCACTATAAACCCTTTTGTAGGCCATGTGATCTTCAACTTTGATCTCGACAAGCAGAGCCATCACGGATGTGCCAAGCAATATTCCATTCTGAGTCACCTGACCTTTAACCTAAAGATTTGTCAATGTGACCTGGTCTACGTCACTTGACAGTCTTTTACATCAGTTGAGTCACCCTACACCATTCCAGGTCATGTATTCTTTAACATCACTGCACGTCACAATAGGACACATCCTGGGTCATCTGACCTACGTCTGGCTCGAACTATCTAATGCTGGGTCACTTTACCTTGGACGTTGATCTAGTTCAACTGACCCACTTGGAATCACATGATCTTTAAGTGCAATGGGAGACGATGGAAATTATCTTTGGGGGACCACAGACGGGGGAAAGGGGAGTGGGGGAGGGATATATATATATATATATATATATATATAATAATGCTGAACAATTGAGTAGTGGGGGAAAACAAGTGCAGGCCAACAATTCTTCAGTCGTTACAGTAATGACTTGGCAAAGATTTAAACTTTTAGAAAAAAAAAAAAAAAAATTGAAGATGATGAAAATGGGGAATGTATTATAAATAGGAGAAACCCTTCACCAGCTGCCTGAGGGAACCATCGTAATCACTCTTGATGGCACATCTATTTGTATTGCCTGCTCCTAGGCCTTTCGTCCGCTGGATCGGACTCATCAGGGAGACACGGCTGGTTGTGTCTGTGCTCTTGGTGTCAAATAGAGACACACCACAGTCCATAACTCTGTGGTGTTCTCACCACCAAGGGTTCAAAAAAGAATCCAACAGCACCCTCAAAGCAGCAAGTGAAGGGTAGTAAAATGGAACCAAACGAAAGTGCAGAGAAGAAAAAAGTTGTTGAAAAGCTAAAAGCATTATTCAAACAGTGTAAAATATAGGGGACAATCTTTGAGCCTATGCTTGAGGATCCATTCAAGGATGCAAGGGAGATCAAAAGATATGGAACAGTCTGAGTGGTCAGCTCTGCTGTTCAATAACCCAAGCATTGTGAGTGGCTAAGAATTGTACAGAACAACCTTTACTTGGATCTCCTAAGAGATGCAATCTCCCACTGATTGACCAAACAATATAATGCTGAACAATTGAGTAGTGGGGAAAAACAAGTGCAGGCCAACAATTCTTCAGTCGTTACAGTAATGACTTGGCAAAGATTTAAACTTTTAGAAAAAAAAAAAAAAAAAAATTGAAGATGATGAAAATGGGGAATGTATTATAAATAGGAGAAACCCTTCACCAGCTGCCTGAGGGAACCATCGTAATCACTCTTGATGGCACATCTATTTGTATTGCCTGCTCCTAGGCCTTTCGTCCGCTGGATCGGACTCATCAGGGAGACACGGCTGGTTGTGTCTGTGCTCTTGGTGTCAAATAGAGACACACCACAGTCCATAACTCTGTGGTGTTCTCACCACCAAGGGTTCAAAAAAGAATCCAACAGCACCCTCAAAGCAGCAAGTGAAGGGTAGTAAAATGGAACCAAACGAAAGTGCAGAGAAGAAAAAAGTTGTTGAAAAGCTAAAAGCATTATTCAAACAGTGTAAAATATAGGGGACAATCTTTGAGCCTATGCTTGAGGATCCATTCAAGGATGCAAGGGAGATCAAAAGATATGGAACAGTCTGAGTGGTCAGCTCTGCTGTTCAATAACCCAAGCATTGTGAGTGGCTAAGAATTGTACAGAACAACCTTTACTTGGATCTCCTAAGAGATGCAATCTCCCACTGATTGACCAAACAATATAATGCTGAACAATTGAGTAGTGGGGGAAAACAAGTGCAGGCCAACAATTCTTCAGTCGTTACAGTAATGACTTGGCAAAGATTTAAACTTTTAGAAAAAAAAAAAAAAAATTGAAGATGATGAAAATGGGGAATGTATTATAAATAGGAGAAACCCTTCACCAGCTGCCTGAGGGAACCATCGTAATCACTCTTGATGGCACATCTATTTGTATTGCCTGCTCCTAGGCCTTTCGTCCGCTGGATCGGACTCATCAGGGAGACACGGCTGGTTGTGTCTGTGCTCTTGGTGTCAAATAGAGGAATATATGTGTATATATAATATTATATATATATATATATATATATATATATATATATATGGAGCCAAGGTAGACCTTGGAGAAGATAGAAGATAGACCTGAAGGGAACACAGACCTGATGAAACATAAACATGGAGGTGAGGGGGGGGGGGGGGGCGGGAGGACAGAGGAGGGTATAGATCTGGGGAGAACATACACATTGGAAGGGGAAAAAACACGAAGACTGGGAAACATAGGCCTGAGAAGGGACGAAGACATGGGGGAACACAGGCCTAAGAATGGGAAGGGACGAAGACGTGGGGGGACACAGGCCTGGGAACGAGAAGGGACGAAGCCATGGGGGGACACAGGCCTGGGAACGAGAAGGGACGAAGCCATGGGGGGACACAGGCCTGGGAATGGGAAGGGACGAAGCCATGGGGGACACAGGCCTGGGAATGGGAAGGGACGAAGCCATGGGGGGGACACAGGCCTGGGAATGGGAGAGGGACGAAGCCATGGGGGACACAGGCCTGGGAACGAGAAGGGACGAAGACGTGGGGGGACACAGGCCTGGGAACGAGAAGGGACGAAGACGTGGGGGGACACAGGCCTGGGAACGACAAGGGACGAAGCCATGGGGGGACACAGGCCTGGGAACGAGAAGGGACGAAGCCATGGGGGGACAGAGGCCTGGGAACGAGAAGGGACGAAGCCATGGGGGAACACAGGCCTGGGAACGAGAAGGGACGAAGCCATGGGGGACACAGGCCTGGGAATGGGAAGGGACGAAGCCATGGGGGGACACAGGCCTGGGAACGAGAAGGGACGAAGCCATGGGGGGACACAGGCCTGGGAACGACAAGGGACGAAGCCATGGGGGGACACAGGCCTGGGAACGAGAAGGGACGAAGCCATGGGGGAACACAGGCCTGGGAACGACAAGGGACGAAGCCATGGGGGAACACAGGCCTGGGAATGAGAAGGGACGAAGCCATGGGGGAACACAGGCCTGGGAACGAGAAGGGACGAAGCCATGGGGGGACACAGGCCTGGGAATGAGAAGGGACGAAGCCATGGGGGGACACAGGCCTGGGGACGACAAGGGACGAAGCCATGGGGAAACACAGGCCTGGGAACGAGAAGGGACGAAGACACGGCGGGACACAGGCCTGGGAACGACAAGGGACGAAGACACGGGGGGACACAGACCTGGGAACGACAAGGGACGAAGACACGGGGGACACAGGCCTGGAACGACAAGGGACGAAGACACGGGGGGGGACAGGCCTGGGAACGACAAGGGACGAAGACACGGGGGGACACAGACCTGGGAACGACAAGGGACGAAGACACGGGGGGACACAGACCTGGGAACGACAAGGGACGAAGACACGGGGGGACACAGGCCTGGGAATGAGAAGGGACGAAGACATGGGGAAATACAGGCTTGTGAACGAGAAGGGACGAAGACATGGGGAAATATAAACTGTGAGGGAAAAGGACAAAGGCTTGGGGAAACAAGACCTGGAAGGAGGAGCGACAAGACAGGGGGAAACATGGGTTTGGGAGGGAGAGGGACAAAGACATAGGAAACACAGACTGGAAGGGAGATGGAACAAAGACATGGGGAAAAATAGGACCTGGATGGGAGAAGAAACAAAGACATGGGGAACATAGACCTGGAAGGGAGAAGGGACAAAGATATGAAGAAACATAGATGTGGGACGGGGAAGGGACAAAGACATGGGGAAACATAGACCTGGCAGGGAGAAGGGACAAAGACATGAGGAAACGTGGATGTGGGAAGGAGAAGGGACAATGACATGAGGAAACGTGGATGTGGGAAGGAGAAGGGACAAAGATATGAGGAAAACGTGATGTGGGAAGGAGGAAGGGACAAAGACATGAGGAAACATAGATGTGGGAAGGGAGAAGGGACAAAGACATATGGGAAACATAGATGTGGGAAGGGGAAGGGACAAAGACATGAGGAAACATAGATGTGGGAAGGGAAGGGACAAAGACATGAGGAAACATAGATGTGGGAAGGGGAAGGGACAAAGATATGGAGGGAAAACATAGATGTGGGAAGGGGAAGGGACAAAGACATGAGGAAAACTAGATGTGGGAAGGGAAGGGACAAAGACATGAGGAAACGTAGATGTGGGAAGGGGAAGGGACAAAGACATGAGGAAACATAGATGTGGGAAGGGAAGGGACAAAGACATGAGGAAACATAGATGTGGGAAGGGGAAGGGACAAAGACATGAGGAAACATATGATGTGGGAAGGGGAAGGGACAAAGACATGGGAAACATAGATGTGGGAAGGGGAAGGGACAAAGACATGAGGAAACATAGATGTGGGAAGGGGAAGGGACAAAGACATGAGGAAACATAGATGTGGGAAGGGGAAGGGACAAAGACATGAGGAAACATAGATGTGGGAAGGGGAAGGGACAAAGATATGAGGAAACATAGATGTGGGAAGGGGAAGGGACAAAGACATGAGGAAAGGTAGATGTGGGAAGGGGAAGGGACAAAGACATGAGGAATGGTAGATGTGGGAAGGGGAAGGGACAAAGACATGGGGAAACATAGATGTGGAAGCGGAAGGGACAAAGATATGAGGAAACATAGATGTGGGAAGGGGAAGGGACAAAGACATGAGGAAACATAGATGTAGGAAGGAAAAGGTACAAAGATATGAGGAAACATAGATGTGGGAAGGGAAGGGACAAAGATATGAGGAAACATAGATATGGGAAGGGGAAGGGACAAAGACATGAGGAAACATTGATGTGGGAAGGAAAATGGACAAAGATAGGAGGAAACATAGATGTGGGAAGGGGAAGGGACAAAGATAGGAGGAAACATAGATGTGGGAAGGGGAAGGGACAAAGATATGAGGAAACATAGATATGGGAAGGGGAAGGGACAAAGACAGGAGGAAACATAGATGTGGGAAGGGGAAGGGACAAAGATAGGAGGAAACATAGATATGGGAAGGGAAGGACAAAGATAGGAGGAAACATAGATATGGGAAGGGGAAGGGACAAAGATAGGAGGAAACATAGATATGGGAAGGGGAAGGGACAAAGATAGGAGGAAACATAGATGTGGGAAGGGGAAGGGACAAAGATATGAGGAAACATAGATATGGGAAGGGGAAGGGACAAAGATAGGAGGAAACATAGATGTGGGATGGGGAAGGGACAAAGATATGAGGAAACATAGATGTGGGAAGGGGAAGGGACAAAGATAGGAGGAAACATAGATGTGGGAAGGGGAAGGGACAAAGATATGAGGAAACATAGATATGGGAAGGGGAAGGGACAAAGAGATGAGGAAACATAGATGTGGGAAGGTGACAGGACAATGACATGGGGAAACACAGACCTGGGGTCCCAAAGGCCTGCTCTAGTTTCTCGATGATGGGGTCAATAGCTTAGTCTCTATTCAGAGGATGGGGGTTAGAATTATCACCTGCTCGTAGCTACCTTTTTTCCGGACTTCAACGCTTTTCAAAGCGAACCGAGAAGGTTTAATGCTCGACCTAACTAACTACTCACCCTCACGCAGTAAACAGTCAGGCAGGGAAATCAGTCTCCTCGCAGAAGCGACCGTTGGCTTGCCTAGAACCGGCACGTCGCCAAGTGTCCGCGTCCAGTGTCATCCGTCAAGGCACAGTGGAAGGCAGGGGCGGCAATGACAGACATGAAGAAGGCCTGGATTAAGCGTGACGTAACCAGTGGCACGGATCAAGCAGCGAGACCTGTGGGTTTAGAAGGGCGACTGCCTGTGCGACTACTGATCATGACAACCTTTGATCATTCGGTTATGGTGTACTGCACAGCATTGCAGGACTATACTTTTATACACTGGTCTTATCATGGCCATCACACCAACCGGGGAGTGGATCGAGTGATCTGCCGCTGCAGTACGAACGTATGTAGCTGACACGGATGAGCTGGCGTCCGGACATTCGGTTTATGATTTTCCAGCTGTTGCTACCCCCATCCCCTTTCTCCTACTCCACCCTTACTCCGCCCCCTCTCTTTTCCTCTCCTCCGGTCAACGCTGGCTGGCGTCA
>CM065714.1:101063442-101065942 GCA_033310375.1 Conus canariensis | reverse complement strand
TGACTTCTTCTTTCTTCTTCTTCTTCTTCTCATGGAGATGTTTACAAACATCGTGAACCGCGAGAAAAGAGTAGACTGTGCCTACGCAATTTTTTTTTTTATAGACAAAATGGTATCTCATTCATTATTGAAGTTGCTGCCATATTCTTGCAACTGAATTGGGAGACAGAATTCAATGCATCGTGTCAATCGTGTTCAGTATTAAAGTGAGACATCGATGGGATTTAGGAGATGATCAGCACATTTCAGTCTGGTGTGTGCCTTCCACCTTCCTCTCCCCACCACCATTACCACTACTCTTATGTTAAAAAAAAAAAAAAAAGAATCTGTACCTAAGAAATACGAATTTACGAAACTAGTCATTTTTTTTTCATCTTTGCAGCTCCGTCTCAGCGTGTTAACTCCAGTCGTCAACCGCAGTAAGTGAATTTTTTTTTTTTTTAAGCAAAACAACATTAGTTCTTTTGGTCTTTCAGTTGTTAGTTCGCTTTTTTTTTTTTTTTTTTTTTTTTTGTTTTTCAGATAGTTTTATGTTTTCAAAGGTCATTTGAGTGCATATATAAGCCTAACATTTTTCCTCTTCACGTCATATTGGTAAAAGGACGTTTTTGAGTGTTTACCCACCATGCCCTGTATCGACTCAAAAAGAATTTCTTAGACTTGAAATCGCGTACGGGCGCGAGCACGCGCCTGTGTGTGGAGGTGTGCGGGGGTGGGTGCGCACGCGCGCGCGTGTTTGTGTGTCTTGCCGTGTTTGTGGCATTTCCAGTAGACAGCCAAATGATAGCGCTCACCCATTCAGGCGGACAGCCAAAGTCATTTCGATCCATCGGATGACGGCTGGCGTGTTTTAGGTGGTTGATGCCGACGCGGCATTTATTTCATTTTTCTTGTTTGTTTTGTCATACGGAGATGTGTTAAGGACACCAGTCTGTCGTTTGTTGATGTCACCTAGTCATAGCCATGACGAACAACAATCGTCAACAACACTCGCTTCAGCATTTGATCTAAAGTGTGTGTTGTCATCGTGTTGACCTCGTCGCTTGCTGTGGTGTTTTTAAATGTTGTTCCCTTGATCGGATGATTTAGCTCTAAAGGCTGCGTTTGTATGCTTGATTCTAGTGCGGCATTTGATACATTTGATCGATTGCTCCCCATTTATTCGCCCATTCCATTATCAGTTAATGGTGTTTTTTGGAACTGCTTTGTCTTGGTTCCAGGGCTGCATACATTCGATCATCAGTGATGATTTCTTTGTCTGATGCAGAGCTGCTTTAGCGCACCTTTGGGCGCAGCATTGCATCCCGTCCTGTTTATTACGTCATGGAGCCTCTACATGCACTCACCGAGATCACTCCATCTTCATCCAGTCATTTGCAGGCGACACTCTTCTTCGCGGGTTTTGCCGTCCTGTGGCAATACCGAGATCAGGACCATATTTTATTAAATCAGTATTCAAGCCACCGAACATAATGACTCATTTGTTTTCAAGCAAAGCACCATTCATCATATCACAAAAGTTATCAAAATATTTTATTCTTTCAGCCAGATTTCAGTATATGAAACTCACAAGTATAGGACTGACATTCTTTAGTTTTATTTCTTACCACAATTACTGAAAACAACTGTTCCAGAACTTTTTTCGGTTTTATCGACATTAATTGATAATGATATATTCCACAAACCTCTCTTCAGTCTTGTTTTTGGATCAAGTGAATTACTTTGTAACCAGGCATACCTATATCGGAATCTAACGTGCGGTTTGATAATGGAATAGGCGAATGTGATTCTGCACAACAAATGGAATTAAAGTAATTTTCAGAATTATCAGACAAATGACACATTAGTTAACTTGACTAAATCGCAGTTAGGATTTAGATATCCAACCCGAAGTCTGTCTTTGGAGGCCTGATACGCAGCGTAGATATTTTGACTAGGTGAATACAGAGCAGTTTAGATACGTTCTCATTCAAAGACTTGTTAACACACAAAAACAATAATGATAATCAGCAAAAGCCATGATTGTATACGTAATTAAGCACGATGTATAACTTGTTGCAAATTCAGGAAATAAAAAAGTGCTAGAAGTCATCAGATAGCGAATTGAACAAAATCAAATTCTCAACTCTCAACAACCCCTAAAATATTTTTAGAATTTTAACATGCAAATTCAATGATAAAAAATAGCAAATCAACTTTTGAATATTACAGATAATCAAATATCAAAAATACACCAACACATGGCCGACCAATGAGAAGTCCGATTGGTCAAAAAAACAGGAATCTGGATAACCCGTCTGTGAAAATAACATGCAGCGCTATCTCCACACTTTCAGTTTCACACAAAACTAAAGAAAGAAAAAAAGAAAAATGAAAATAAAAGAAAGAAAAATAAATCTAAAAAAGGGAAAAAAAAAGGAAAAGAACAAACGTCAACTGGTAACAACTATTTAAGAATCGTGGGGAGAAAGGGGAGGGTCGGAAAGGGGCAGGGGAATGG
>CM065714.1:101040942-101045942 GCA_033310375.1 Conus canariensis | reverse complement strand
GTGACCTTCCTTAATAGAGAGGAACACTAACAGAACACTTAGTGGAGAAGAATTACGTTACACGCCCCCGCCCCAGCCCCCATAAAGGCAAGTTTATCTGTTACATGTGAGGTGCTTTAAAGGGGACGGGTTTTGATGTTTTTCCCATTCCTTGTTTCGTCCGAAAATCAAGGGCGCGCGCGCGCGCGCGCGCGCGTGTGTCTGTGTGTGTGAGAGAGAGAGAGAGAGAGAGAGAGAGAGAGAGAGAGAGAGAGAGAGAGAGAGAGAGAGAGAAGAGAGAGAGAGAGAGAGAGAGAGAATACCGAACCAATTATGAGTGAATGCTCTTTTCATAGTTTGTGCTGTTATGTTCCAATCGACGTTCAAAATAATTCTCTGCGTTTCCCGTTTTATAGTGGCGCAGGGCGAGCGAGTATGGCAAGCAGCATCGGTTTGGAGTTACGTACCTTTAATTTTAGTTTTACTAAGGTAGCAAAAGTTGCCTACCTTGTTTATTCTTTTATGAACTGAAAATACGTTTTTTATACAGAAATGATTCAGCCAAACTTTCTTTGACCTGTTTGTCATTTCTGTTTATTAATGCTTTTGGGAAAAGTGGTTTTGTTCGTGTGGTCGAACTGTTGTTGGTCATTCACGCACAAAACGGACGAACTGATGAATAACTTTTAGAGCTATTGCGATTTTGTAACTATAGTACATTGTTTTCGAGAAGTGGTCTCTGAAATATTGTTTATTGTTCATGTTTGAAAATGCTGCAGATCATGTCGTATTGTACTGAATCTTTTTCCAAATAATCAGAATGTTTGTAAGGCGTGTATGCAAACAGTTCATTGCTTTCAGTTTAAGGCTTGTGTGGTATAGGAAAACGGTATCCGTGTCTTTTCCGTCAACTAGACTCTCTGCTTCACACCCAATGCCAATAAAACAACGTTTGGAACAAATATGAAATATTGTGAAGGATCGGAGGGGGGGGGGGGGGGGGGGGAGTGTCTTCATATTCGTTTGTACATATGAGGTTTTTCAACTGACACAAACTCAACACCAACTAGACAGACTGAGGCCACCTAAATCAGGAGTTCTTTCTGACCCAGATGCTGTGAAACCAGCCACAAAACCGTAAGTTTCCATTAAAATTGTCTTTTTCCGCCGTAGTCTAAAAGTAGACTTTTCGCATGGTCCAGCGCTGAAAATGTCAACAAATAAAGAAAACTGCGTATTTTAAGCAAACATTTTATATTGCGTTTGCAAGACCAAGATTCCTTTGGGAAAAAAAAAAACACAAACGAAAGAGGAAGAAAACAACAGATCTGGTTATTATTATCCTGTACAACTGTTTACATTGAACACGTCTTTTGTCATGTGGGCTTTATTATTATCCTGTACAACTGTTTACATTGAAAACGTCTTTTGTCATGTGGGCTTTATTATTATCCTGGACAACTGTTTACATTGAACACGTCTTTTGTCATGTGGGCTTTATTATTATCCTGGACAACTGTTTACATTGAACACGTCTTTTGTCATGTGGGCTTTATTATTATCCTGGACAACTGTTTACATTGAACACGTCTTTTGTCATGTGGGCTTTATTATTATCCTGGACAACTGTTTACATTGAACACGTCTTTTGTCATGTGGGCTTTATTTTTATCCTGTACAACTGTTTACATTGAACACGTCTTTTGTCATGTGGGCTTTATTATTATCCTGTACAACTGTTTACATTGAACACGTCTTTTGTCATGTGGGCTTTATTATTATCCTGGACAACTGTTTATATTGAACACGTCTTCTGTCATGTGGGCTTTATTATTATCCTGGACAACTGTTTATATTGAACACGTCTTCTGTCATGTGGGCTTTATTATTATCCCGTACAACTGTTTATATTGAACACGTCTTCTGTCATGTGGGCTTTATTATTATCCTGGACAACTGTTTATATTGAACACGTCTTCTGTCATGTGGGCTTTATTATTATCCTGGACAACTGTTTATATTGAACACGTCTTCTGTCATGTGGGCTTTATTATTATCCTGTACAACTGTTTATATTGAACACGTCTTTTGTCATGTGGGCTTTATTATTATCCTGGACAACTGTTTATATTGAACACGTCTTTTGTCATGTGGGCTTTATTATTATCCTGTACAACTGTTTATATTGTACACGTCTTTTGTCATGTGGGCTTTATTATTATCCTGTACAACTGTTTATATTGAACACGTCTTCTGTCATGTGGGCTTTATTATTATCCTGTACAACTGTTTATATTGAACACGTCTTCTGTCATGTGGGCTTTATTATTATCCTGTACAGCTGTTTATACTGAACACGTCTTTTGTCATGTGGGCTTTCCTCTTGGGTTCCTGTCAGACTGTACGAAAAAGAAGAAGTAGTACAAGAAAAAGAAGATGGAGAAGAAGAATTCTTTTAGTAACGCCCAGTCCGACGCAAAATTTGGTTTCATATCGAAGAAGACATACCTCCGATTAAAGCTATCAGTCATGAATGTATGATATGAAGCACAGAATTCTATAGACATGCAAGACGGTTACAAATGCGTTAATAAGGCTGACACCAGACTGACAGGGAAGATGTGGGTTAATATTTAAAAAAAAAAAAAAACCCACCTAAATCAACTCTGCTTTCACAATTCATTTTGAACGATAATTCAGGACTAGAACTGGTATTAAAGTGTATTTGTATAGCTAGTTCATAATTAACATTACTGCAGAAGACATGCTGTTTTCACACACACACACACACGCACACGCACGCACGCATGCACAAACACACACGCACGCACGCTCGCACACACACGCACGCACTCACACGCACGCACGCGTGCGCGCGCACACACACACACACACACACACACACACACACACACACACACATACTGAGAGAGAGAGAGAGAGAGAGAGAGAGAGAGAGAGAGAGAGAGAGAGAGAGAGAGGCACTCTACAGACCACTCGCACGCACGCATTTATTTACTCAACGCAGAAAAAGATTTTCTGCCCCTTCATATTGAGGCCGAACAAAACAATGACATGTAAGGAGGGACCTGGAGACGATTCCCGACGTTCTTTAGCAGCCAATATTCCATGTAGCCATGAGCAGACGTAATTAACAATAGATACTAGAACACATAGAGAAAAAAAACAACAAAACAACTTTATTAGTTCCCAACTCACAAAACACGGACACACACACGCACACACACATACACGTGCGCGCGCACACACACATACACACACGTGCGCGCGCACACACACACATACACACCCTGCATCTGTATGTAATCACTGGCAACTAATAAATCCATAACTACTAGAGCTTCAGTAAACTCAGACACATGGAAATGTCTCTACAATTTATTCTGTTTGGGAATGAAAAAAACAAACAAACCACCAGAGGCGAGTATTGTATTACATCATATTGTATGAGAGAGAGAGAGAGAGAGAGAGAGAGAGAGAGAGAGAGAGAGAGAGAGAGAGAGAGAGAGAGAGAAACGAAAACAGAAAATAAATGAGCGGAAAATGAGGGGAAGATGGAGACACCCCCACCCCACCCCCCATCCCCTCCACTCCTCCTAAGAAAAAGGGGCAAAATGACACACCGGGTGCGAAAAAAAAGAGGACGCAGGTCTCAATAAACATTTATTACAAAGAAAGGAAGAAGAAAGAAAGAAAAAAAAAGAAACAGAAAAGTTGTGACGTGTAAATGGAAGAGTGGGAAAAGATCCGGGGCTGAGGGTAAAGTGTGGGTGAAACTTGGAACATGTGACAGCCAGAAAATCGAAATCATTTTTCGATTGTGCATTACTTAAACATGCTGACCAAATCACACACACACACACACACACACACACACACACACACACACACACACACACACACACACACACACCCATGCAACACATACACACACACACACACACACACACACATGCAACACACACACACACACACACACACACACACACACACACACACACACACACACACACACGGATAGAAATGTGTACACCGCAGCTTACATCGTTAACACCATTCATGCAGGCACAACCTACTGTGTGGTCTAGGGTAGGTTCACTCGTTTGTTCGGTTGTTTGTTCTTTGTTCTTTTAGGAAAAGAAAATAAAAGGTCTCGATAAAGCAGGGTCGTGGAAGATTAAGAAAACAGAGGGAGGTATTTGGAGGGGAAACAAAATCAGGTTTAGGGGTAGAGAGAGCTGGGGGGGGGGGGGGGGGGGGGCAGTGGGGAGGGGGTCACATTTACAACCAATTACGTAATTTGATGTAAAAAGAACAAATAAACCCGGAATCTAATACCCGCAAGCATGTCTGAGGTCCACGGTCTGTTGCGCTCACGCTGGTCGATGTCTGGAAAAACCGTGAGAATGTGTGTGTGTGTGTGTGTGTGTGTGTGTGTGTGTGTGTGTGTGTGTGTGTGTGTGTGTGTGTGTGTGTGTTTGAGTGAGGAGCGTGCATGCGTGCGTGCGTGTGTGTGTGTGCATGCGTGCTTTTGCGCGCGCGCGCGCGGGCGCGCGCGCGCGTGTGTGTGTGTGCGCGCGCGCGTGCGTGCGTGCGTGTGTGTGCGCACGTATGCACGCTCTGTATGTGTGTGTATGCGTTCACGTGTGTGTATGTGTTTGTGAGCGTATGCGCGCGCACGAATACCTGTGTGTGTGTGTGTGTGTGTGTGTGTGTGTGTGTGTGTGTGTGTGTGTGTGTGTGTGTGTGTGTGTGTGTGTGAGCATGGGTTGGAATGTCGCAAACGTTTTTCTTGCCATTGCGTGGCATCCATGTAAGTTGCCACATGGGGTTGCTGTGGCGGTGTATCGTGCGGCAGCTGCAGCATGTCGCCCAGCAAAGGCGACCCGCACTGGACCAGGTAAACACCTCACACTACCTCACACACACACACCTGACAACACCTCACAGTGCCTCACTGTACCAGGTAAACACTTCACATTACCTCACTGCAGGTACAC
>CM065714.1:101023442-101030942 GCA_033310375.1 Conus canariensis | reverse complement strand
GTGGTGATAATGTATATGTGTATCCCTGTATCGTTTCAAAAATAAATGGTGAATATGCTGGTTTGTGAGCCGATCTTTTTGAGAGAAGAATCGGTTACGCTTGGTTGGTCGGTTGCTTGTTTTCTGTTCTGTTTTGTTTCGTTTTTCCTAAAACATCATTAACTGTCAACACAAGCCCTTTTGTCCACTTCCTGCTTTGTCGCTGGTTTTGCACCGCCCCCCCCCCCCCCCCCCTCCTTCTCCATTTCCTCTGCCCCCATCCCTTGATCTCCCCCCTGCTTTTTGTACCCCCCCCCACACACACACACACACACTCTGTCTGTCTGTCTGTCTGTCTGTCTGTCTGTCTCTCTCTCTCTCTCTCTCTCTCTCTCTCTCTCTCTCTCTCTCTCTCGTTCGTCTCCTACTCCCTGAAACAAGTGGTCCAATGCAAAAAACGAACAAAATACTTTACAAGATACACAAACAAGCCCGCCCAGAGTAGCATGCTTCCGTAAACAGCTACAGCTTTCTGATCTGAGGGGAAAGAAAAGTCATTGCTGTGGGATCAAAACACAACCTCCCATAGGTACATGGTTCATCGTCGCACAAACACGAGTTCATCTCCCCTGAGTTATCAACAGCTCTGCTTAGGGCGCACTACAGCAGTAAACGAACAACAGATCACAAATGATTTGAGAAAAAAAAGGAAAGTGCTATGATGCTGAAAAAGAGTGCCGCTTCCAGAATTAAAGCTATCGACCAGGAAGTGGACGTCTCGCCACCTCACATAAAAGAGTGTCGCAGGCATTGTTTCATTTTGTGTTTATATCAGTCCCTCCGCCCACACCCCCATTAGTACCCCCATCAACTCCAACACACACACACACACATACACACACACGCACGCACGCACGCACGCACGCACGCACGCACGCACACACACACACACACACACAGCACGCACGCACGCACGCACGCACGCACACACACACACACACACACATATATATATAATATATATATATATATATATATATACACACACACACACACACATATATATATATATCTATATATATATATATATATATATATATATATATATATATAATACACACACATATCTATATACGTAAAACATATTGTTCTTCTTGTATTGTGTATGAAACATCTGACCGTGAAAGCAATTTCTGGGATGAAATAATATGAACGAAACTAACCACTGACGCGTCATCACACAAAATAAATCTCAATCTTGCCAAAACAAAGTATCCAAGTACAAGAGCAAACGGTGCTGGTGACTGCTCACTACAGCATTAAACCACCATTCCGTTTCGTTTCTCAAAAAGCTAAAAATCGATTAGAAGAGCAACAGAACAGTGAACACATAAATCATATCTTAAGCGCGCACATAGCACACGTTCAGTAAAAACGCACCTTGAAGTCCATAAACCACACTGTCTGGGGTTCAGAGAAAAGCATCCAGAAGGAACTGAACGAGCTAGAAATGGCGATTTGTGTGAAACAATAAGTTGAATGAACCGGAAAAGAAAAAGACGACAGACAGCAAGCGGAAAAAAAAGCAGAGTGACAAAGCACGTGAACCTTCTGTGACAGAATGTTTTGCAGACGGAAATACGATTCATAACTAAAGGAACGCCCACGCCATCCCCTCCCCCCGTTTGCCTCCATCCTCCAGCATTCTCCGGACTGATTTGGATGTGGGAACACATATCCTTAAGGGCCTCAAGATCACACGACGTCAGACCGGAAATGAAGGAACACCTACCCCCCACCCCCACTCCACCCCCGCCCCCAACCCCCGTTTGCCTCCCTCCTCCAGCATTCTCCGGACTGATTTGGATGTGGGAACACCTATCCTTAAGGGCCTCAAGATCACACGTCGTCAGACTCACCCTTCACCACCGCCCAACATTGTACAGAGGATGGGTGGGGGCGTGAGAGGAGGGGGGGGGGGGGGGGGCGGGGAGAGCAGAGGAGGAGAGGTCCGAGAAATGAATGCATATGTCTCTTATCAATTTTGTAGAACCCTCCGGGGAATTTTTGCCACCGTTGCTATGAAGACCATGACAATGATGATAATGAAGGTGGTGGTCATACGCATAGTCTGGGGTTGTCTCATTTTGAACCTATTAACAGCTTAGATCAAAGGTTTTTCTTCCAGCGATGGGAGCAGGCAGTTGATGGCCCGCACAAGGTGTACAACACGATTTGACAGATGGCGCCGTGACCGGAACGAACATCTACAGGAACTGATCAGATAGAAATCAGCCAGCAGCCGGCGCGCAACCAAACAACGGTAATTAGTTGGAGTTCAGGATCTGCCTGCCACTTGACTCACCATACAGTCCATTTCCCAGGCATAGAAATACTCGAAAAGTAGCCCCCGTCTGTCTTAAAACCTGTCCTTATTAAACTCCCATCTATCTTACAACCTCTCCTGATCAAACCCCCGTCTGCCTTAAAACCTTTCCTAATCTATCTTATTCTAGCGAGGCCATTACTGATCCTATTTCAGTTGCTTTGACTCAACTACCTTTGAGAGAAATTGTAAAGCAACCGCCATTCACTCCTCTCGAACACACATGAGTCAAACAAGGCCGGCGATGACACCCTGACAACTCTGCTCCAACAACTCCTCAGGCACTTGGAGTGCACCTGTCCCATGTGCTCGAATCTTCTCTTTGAATTTCTGCCAGCATGTAACACTGTTCAGACATTTCATGTTCAGCAAACAAACAAACAAAAAAAAAAACAAAAAACAAACAAAAAAAAATCTCCGAGTTCCAGCAGCGTTCAATGGGTACATTTACCTCTTCCTTAGTACTAGATTATTTTTAAAAAGATGGAGACCATGATCCCCAGAGCAGTAATAAACACACACACACACACACACACGCACACACACACACACACACACACACACACACACACACACACAGAGCAAGGTACCCCAGGAGGCGTTCTTACTCTTGTGCCATATTTGTTTTCCACTGTGTAGTGCAGACTAAGTCATATCAGCACCATCTCATCCGGTCTCCTTTTTTTTAAAGGCCAGCTGTTCACTATATGACTTTTTTAAAACAGTGTGCATAGAAGTCTGTTTTGGAACTCAATCAATGGAAAAAAAAGATTGACTTACAGCCATGCAGAGATGGTGATGGTAAAATAAAAACAGGCAACTTGAACTACATAAGTGGTGCACTTTTTCAGTATCATACCACTTTCCTATCTATAGATTTATTTAGATCTTTTTTTTATTGTTGCAATGTATCATTAGCATGTATTGATAACACTGGGGAGATGAACTCGTGCTTTTATAACGACTGAACTAACGACTCAAAATGGCTTGTCTTTTTCTCCAAAACTAATGAATTTTCTGCCACATCAAATTCGAAAGCTGTCGCTAAGTATGAAGGCAAGCTAATTTGGTTTTGTTCGTGCAACTTTTATAAATAGTTTGTTCCTTTCAGAAGAGAGAGAGAGAGAGAGAGAGAGGAGAGAGAGAGAGAGAGAGAGAGAGAGAGGGGGGGGGGGATGCAAAACAGTATGAACTATTGCTGAATGGGACAATCTTTCTGATGTTCACACTTCAAATTTCAACTGCCTGATGCAAAACAACGTCTGTATTGGGCAGAAATTTGCTTAACCTTAGCATGAAAAATGTATTTTTGCTTTGCCCATAATGGAACCATATCGCTGATGTGCATAACATATATCTCTCTCCCTCTTTCTCAGTTTCCATCATCGCAGTCTCTGTCTGTCTGTCTGTCTGTCTGTCCGTCCGTCTGTCTGTCTGTCTGTCTCTGTTTCTTTCTGTGACTGTCCTCCTTATCCCTCTCTTTCTCGCTTTCCGCCCCCCCCTCTCTTTCTCTCTGTCTCTCTCCCTCCCTCTCTCTGTCCCTCTGTCTCCCTCTCTTTCTGTAAACTGGCCATACACAGGCTTTCTGACAAGGTTTTTTTTTCTCTTGTGCGATCTTTTCTTTCAAACTGTCAACATAGGATTTTCTTGTGTAACGAACAATCCCTGTTCCAGACAAAACCATTTGGTTTTCTGTAAGGCTCTGTTCTTGCTCTCCTTTTTTTTCTCTTTATATTGATTACCTTTCCATCGCACATTTCGGAAGACGTGTATGAATTGCTTGCAAGTGATACGTCTTGTCACTCAAGCCATTCTGACGTAAAACAAGTATTCACGATTCACGCCGTTTCAAGTCCGTATAAATCAGCTGGTTAAAAAGACACAGCTGAGTTACATGTACTTCAACGACGAAAAATAGATAGATAAATGAAATAAATAAGTAAATAATTGAATAAATAAACAAAAATATGAATACATAAACGATTTTTTTTTTAAGTATAGCAATAACATCTTGACGACAGTGACCAGAAAATAACCTTCAGTGCACAAGGGCCATTCATTCAATCACGAAGCAAATACGCACAAACCGTTGCCATTGACCGTAAACAATCTGTCCTGGTAACTCCATGTTGAAGGTTTAAGTGTACACTATCTCGAAAGTTCTTCCAGGTCTCAAAAAGTTGAATATGATCTTCATTCGTACAGCCAGAAAAAAAATTATTTACCGTGCATTTTTTTTCATCATATATCGATTATGCTTTAACACTCTATATGATGCAAATACATTGAAATCTCTAGACAGAATCCATGAATGCGCTCTCGCAGTTACCATTTGAAAATCATCTAGTTTGACGCCCGAAGACTATCATGCTCTGGGTATCCTTCCACTATCATATTAACTACCGTACAGTAAAGCTGTCATGATGTACAGAACAGTGAACGGATTTGCATATCCTACACTAAATACACGACTTTTGCAAAAGCAGTCTAGATCCACTGACAACACTGTGATAAGAAAATCCAGAACCGATCTTTTTAAAACAAACCTTGCTTACTCAAACATGGCTCTGTGGGGCTCCTTAAACATATCAAGGATAAGTACCTTTGGATCAGCTGAACATTCGTTTTTGTTTCAGGTATCAAAAACTTCAGGGCACACTACATTTTAGAACTTAAGTTCTTCTCCATGTTAAATGATACAGAAGAAAGCATGTGACATCAGGATCTTTGTATTTTATGTTCAATGTAACTGTACAGTTTCATTTCGTGTCAATGGAGTACCTCTTCCCACCACCACTCCAAACCCTTCTGTGTGTGTGTGTGTGTGTGTGTGTGTGTGTGTGTGTGTGTGTGTGTGTGTGTGTGTGTGTGTGCGAAGGTAGACTACACGGCGAAGGTAGACTACACGGCGCTTGGGCTTCAGCACTTCATCTACACCAGCTAGGGGTTTGCCGGAGGTCGTGGTGATTCATCTGACTCATGTGTAGTCTCAACGTTATGTGCTTGTAGATGTACTCATTCTTCATCTTGTCTATGTGTTGGTAATTGTTTCTATTCTTCCAATCAATCTTCTGATGAGCGATCATCTAGTGTGGTAACTTCTTCTGTGAATCCCTTTTGCTTGCAAACTTGCGTTTCTAATTGTGATGTCAACGATGATTATGTTCTTGATATGGATGTGGATCACACTGTTCGCCATGATCGTGAGCTGGCTTTTGTATCTTTAAATGTGTGTGGATTGCGTTCCCGTCTCCAGTGTTTGGAATTTGTGAACTATATTCAACTATTCGACATTGCCGTTTTCCTTGAGACTAAAACTGATGACCAAGATGCTTTATTTATCTCTGATTGCTTCAGTGACTGGGGATATGACATTAAACTGTTTAACAGAAAATGCCTGTCTAATCGACGTTCTGGTGGTATTGGAATAGCCATCAAAAGCAAGCTATCTACGTATGTGGAGATTTTACCTTATTCTGGTGGATGTGTGGCTTGGTGTCTATTAAAAAGATCATTGTCAGGTTATGATAAAGACTGTCTGATTGGTGGCGTATACATTCCTCCCGAAGGTTCAGTTTATAGCAGTGTTGAACTGTTTGATGTGATTGAGACGGAATTGTTATCATTACAAGATAAATATAAGGATTGTTATGTTTTGTTGTTGGGCGATTTTAATGCTTATACCAAAAGTATGAATGATTTTATTGATATGAATCAGTTCACTCAGTCTGTGTTCTCTGATGTTCTCTGTGATATGAGCGAAGATAATTTCCAACCTTGTCAAAGATCATCTCAAGATAAGCAGAGGCCTAATAATTATGGTTATCGTCTCTTAGATTTATGTAAATCACTGTCAATATACATTTTTAACGGAAGAATTGGTTCAGATGCTGGTATTGGAACATGCACATGTAAAGGAAGCACAGTTATTGATTATATCATTGGTTCTAGATATTTGATGGAAAATGCAAGTAAGTTTAAAGTTGATGTTTTTGATGCGTTGTTCTCTGATGTGCATTGCCCATTATGCCTGTCTCTTCCAGTTAAGACCTGTTTTGTTTTCAATGAACCTAATGGTACTAAACACTCTCTGCATCAAAGGTATGATGGTGCAGAGATTAGAAGATGGGATAACAACAAATGCAATGAATATAAAGAACATTTAGCAAATTACAATGTTGATGAAATTGTAACTTTATTTGAACAAGGCACAATATCAATCAGTGAAATGAATAAGCGGTTTTCGTCAATTCTTGTTGATTCAGCGAAGGATACATTTGGTACTTACTCTAATACTTACAATAATAGATATTCAATGAGGCAGAATCAAAGCTGGTTTGATAAGGAGTGTAAGGTTTCTCGAAGCCAGTACTTTAAAGCAAAGCGTAAAGTTAAATGTTCAAATACTGTGCCTAATCTAAATAATCTTGCTGCTAAAAGCAAAGAATATAAAAATGTTTTGAGACGATCTGAAAGAAGAGCAACGAAAAAATGGCATAGAGAATTGCGAGCTTTAAAAACTAGAAATCCAAGGGATTATTGGAGGAAAATTAAAGCCAAAAAAGCTTCATCGTGTCCTATACCTCTTGAAGAGCTTAAAAATCATTTCCAGTCCCTTAATCAAAATACTGGATGTAATGATATCATTTTTAGTAATGAAGTATCTGAAAGAAATATCAATCTAGACATTCTAAATGACTCAATTACTGAGGATGAAATTGAAAGAGTCATTAAATGTTTAAAGAATAATAAAGCAGCAGGAGTTGATTTAGTAAGGAATGAATATATAAAGAATAGTGTTCCTTATATGACAAAGTTTTATTGTTTATTGTTTAATCGTGTTTTGGATTCTGGTATTATACCAGAAGATTGGGTGACAGGGTTAATTGTACCACTCTATAAAGGCAAAGGAGATCAACAAGACTGCAATAACTACAGAGGGATAACACTGTTGAGTTGTGTAGGCAAATTATTCACGTCAATTCTAAATAGCAGACTTACTTATTTTGTTGAAATAAATGGACTTATTTCAGAAAACCAAGCAGGTTTTAGACACATGCATTCAACGCTTGACCATGCTTTTGTTCTTAAATCATTGATTGACATGTTTGCAATCAACAATGGAAAATTATACT
>CM065714.1:100970942-101015942 GCA_033310375.1 Conus canariensis | reverse complement strand
AAATAATTTTACCCCAAGGCTAGAAGAGTAAAAGCAACAGAAATGAAACCAGTGATGGCCTCGATCCTTAGAATGAGGCAGCTCAAAAAGAGGATTTCAAAATAGGTTCGGGTTACTTTCAGAATGTGTTTATTCCTGAAAAATGGACTAGATATTGAATTACTAGGCAGAAACACCTAATTCGTTTCATTTGTTACTATTCGTCTGCTGCCCGAATTCTGTTTGATCTGTTATTGTAAATATTAACTCCGGTCATTGCACCTTCTACCATGCCATATTCTATGCTGTATGCTTACAATCAACTACTGGCTCCCATCACCGGAAAAGCTGTAATCAAAAGTTTTAATGGGTCAAAATGCAAATATGCATTTTATCGTCACCCCCATTATCATCATTGTCTTTGTTCTTATAGCAGCAACAGCAACATAGTTTCCCCGCAGTTGTTGAAATGGAATAATAAAAGAGAGTTTGATCCATCTCTTGGAGTCCCTCCCATCCCCACCCTTCTTGCCTGTCATATGCTGGGCGGTGGAGAGTGGTGGGATAATGTCATGCCATCTTGAGGCTGTTAATGATAAGGTGTTCCCAGACCGAAATCTGTCAAGAGCAGGCTGAGGGAGGAGGCAAAGAGGACAGGGGTGTGAGACAGGGGAGTGCGTGTCCTTCAGTTTAGAAATAGCACCGGCTTCTCCAAGATATTTTGTTACAGAAGGTTTACGTGTTCTGTCGACCTTTTTTATGTTCTCCATTAGCTGTCTTTTATCCTTTGTGTTTTCCAGGTTCATTCCCCTGTCTTTTTCTCAGAAACTCTCCGTTTCTGGCTCTTTCGATTGTTTCCAGGCTACTTTTCTCTGAATGCCAGACAGTGTGATTTAAGCAGTTTAACATGCATTAATACAGCCTTTTATTGTCTCATTACGCCATGTGTTCGCTTAAAAAGGCATCTAGTTTGTTTGTTTGGATACAGTTCTGATCGAATTTTTTTTTTTATCTTACTCTCTGAGAAACCAAACGGAGTGGCTGCGTCTCCAGCGTCGCTTCGATTCATCCTAGGTGGTTTAGTGTCATAGTTCACAGACACCAGCATTGTTTGTTCTTGTTCTAAGGTACTTTGTTTCGGCATGGTTGAGATTGGTACGGGTGTGTGTAACGATGTGGTCAGAAGTTGATTTGTGTTAACCTATATCATTTTTCGATTGATTCCATCCCTGATATTGCCCTGCACAGTCAACTGCGCCGTAAACAAGGCAACAGGCAAATGACATCTCATGTGCGTGTGTGTGTGTGTGTGTGTGTGTGGTGTGTGTGTGTGTGTGTGTGTAGGGTGGCAGAGGATGGTAATGGGGGTGGGGGTGGAGGGACTGAATGGCAGACATGAAAGAGGCAATTCCTCTGTTATGTGAAGCAGCGAGACGTAGACTTCCTGGTCGATAATTTTAATTATGGAAGCTGTGCATATTTTTCAGCATCGTAGCACTCTCCTCTTTAATGTTGCTTTCACTTTACTTTTGTTTATCGTGGCGATATGTCATAAAAGGAACTGTTGATAACATCAGGGAGATGAACCTGAATTTGTGCAACGTTCGAACCATCAGCTCAGAATGGCTTGTTTTTTATGCCACAGTAATGACTTTCCTCTCACCGCAGATCAGAAGGCTGTGGCTATTTATGAAACTACGCTAATTTGGGTTTGTTTGTGTAAGACTGAAGTATTTTGTTGGTTTTGTTTGTATGGGATCACTTGTTTCAAGGAGGAGGAGGAGAGATAGGTAGAGAGAGAGAGAGAGAGAGAGAGAGAGAGAGAGAGAGAGAGAGAGAGAGAGAGAGAGAGAGAAGAGAAGAGAAAGAGACAGAGAAAGAGAGAGAGAGAAAAGAGAGAGAGAGAGAGAGAGAGAGGCGGTTTGGGGAGGGGTGGGGGCGGATGTTAAAGTGAGGATGGAGGCAGAGGGAATATGGTTGGCAGAATCCGTTAAAAAAGCAAAACAAAGAGCAGACAAAAAGACTTCCGTTAAACATCGAAAGACTTGAAAGAAAAACAAAGCAAAGTACACCAACCAAACACCACAATCAATTCTTTCTCCCACAGAAAAGATCAACTCATAGCCACAACATCCATCATTTCTCCACGAAAACACATACGGATATACACACGCACCAGCACCAGCATCACCATTATCACCTCCGCCATCACTATCAACATTGCCATCATTATCATACGAAACATCGCTATATGCATGAACGCCTTAACCTAGGATGGAACACGCAAGCTGCGCAATAGATCACCTCTGTTGGCTACACAAAATAGATACCATATATACTATGCACAAAAAGAAACGCATATATTTTTATTTAAGTCACTTCATGCGTCATTTAGCATTCAAAATATTACAACCACAGAAGAAATAAGACATCAATCTACTGTTATGTCTATTCAATATGTCTGACTATTCACACTGAACAGTTCCCTGCTATACGGGGCATGTTTCTGTCAAAATTTTCCTTAATATTTTCTGCGAAAAAAATATGCGTTTCTTTTTGTGCACAGTATATTTATAAGAGTTAAAAAAAAAAAAATCAAAAGTAAAAAATTAAAAGAAACACAATGATTCAAGTCACAAATCTAATGACGACGACAGTGTTGGTGCATGCATCCTCGATGTGTGTGTGTGTGTGTGTGTGTGTGTGTGTGTGTGTGTGTGTGTGTGTGTGTGTGTGTGCTTGTGTGGTGTGCGTGTGTGTGTGTGTGCTTGCGTGTGGTGTGTGTGTGTGTGTGTGTGTGTGTGTGTGTGTGTGTGTGTGTGTGTGTGTGTGTGTGTGTTTGCGCATGACTGAATGGTACCGGGTGTGTGATAACATGTGCGTGCGTGCGTGTGTGTGTATGTGTGTGCGTGCGTGTGTGTATGTGTGTGCGTGCGCGTGTGTGTATGTGCATTTACATACGTCCCTCCCCGTCTGTCTGTCTGTCTGTGTCTGTGTCTGTGTCTCTCTCTCTCTCCTCTTCTCATCTCTTCTCCATGTCGATTTTTTTCTTTTGATACCCCCCACCCCACCACTTCTTCATTCACCTCGATTTTGTTTTCCAGTGAAGGGATTCTTCTAAGTTAATAGAGAAGCTATAAAAAAAGAAAAAAAAAAAGAAAAAAAAAAACGAAGAAGGAAAAAAAAAGATAACGAACAAATGAAGGAATATATTAAACATGAAAACTGTTCGGGGGAAGGGGGAGGGGGAATGTAAAGACTCTTAACATTTTACACTTTATTCAGTATTTAATATATGCTTGTTAAGCCAGTTAACTTACAAATGAAGGAATCTTAAACACGAAACTGTTCAGATGGGGGAGGTGGGGGGGGGGGGAGGGAGAAAGAGCGAGAAAAACGTAGACTTTGAAAATTTACACTTCGTTCAGTATTTGATATACAGACCCGCTTGTAAAGCTAGTTTACTTTTTGAAAAGAAGAATGAATAAGTCAAAACATTTTCACTTGCTCTGTTAATTGCTTTGTTGAGTGGAGTGAGTTAACTTATGATGTCGTTAGTCTTTTCTTTTTCTGTCTTGTTACATTTTCCATCACCAGCATGTCCTCTGTGTGTGTGTGTGTGTGGGTGTGTGTGTGTGTGTGTGTGTGTGTGTGTGTGTGTGTGTGCCCCGCGCGCGCGCGCGTGCGTGCATGCGTGTGTGTGTGTGTGTGTGTGTGTGTGTGTGTGTGTGTGTGTGTGTGTGTGTGGTGTGAGTTGTGTGTGTGTGTGTGTGTGTGTGTGTGTGTGTGTGTGTGTGTGTGTGTGTGTGTGTGTTGGTATTTAGTTTCAAATTTTCATTGGTTTCAAACAGAAACGGCCCTGGAGAGCAAAACTGTTGTTGTTCGTCATTCCCCATCTTGTTCGCCCGACTGACACAGTGCCTTTGTTCCTGACAATAACGCTACTTCTGCTGCAGTACGGGGACACTGAAATAAATCATAGACTACAGGAACTCGACCAGAAACTGGAGCATCTCTCTAAGCAAATGCAGATTGTGGTGAGTGGAATAAATGAACTCAAAAGTCAAACTGCCAGCTTACACAACACCCCAGCACAAATCATGGTGTCTACAAAGAACTCGTCGATCAGACCAGCCGCCGTGGCAAAGTGGTTAGCGTCGCGGAATCCCGGCTGGGAGGTCGTGGGTTCGAATCCCATCAGAAGTCATGTGGGTTTTTCTGCCCCGACCGGCTCCTACCCAGAGTTGAGTTGCTGCGGACTCAGTTGGGAAGACTGGGACCACACAGTCGAGTTTCATCCACTTAATGGATGCGTTTCTGAGAGTGTTGCTCAAACTTCCTGACCAACACTGCAGGTGCCTGTATCTCTCGGGCCTGGTTGACGCCGGGATATATTATGAAAGGAAGCGTAGAGTACAGCCCTGTCATGTAGTCTCAGACCGAAATGGAAATCCGTAGCATCATCTTAATCATCCTCATTGTCATCGATCAGCATTAAAAAATGTCTCAGTTCTGTGGCCCTTCATGCCCTGCTCTCATGGTGACCTCAGTTTCGATGTCCTCTCCACGTCTGTGGCCTTGGTTTGGTTCCGTCGGTGTCACCAGTATCGGCGAGTCCATGGGGGCCGTCGTTGGACGGACGTGGTGGCGCCCTCCGGAAGGAGAGCTCACTCATGCCGGCTCCGCGACTAAGCAATTATTGTCGTCAGTGGGGGCTTAGTAGTGTCCTGCGTATGTTAGATCAGAACAGGCGCCACTGAACACCACCGAAGTGACTCGGCAGCAGTGCAGTGTCTCCTCCGGTGGGTTGCCTCTTGACGACTTGACATTGACTGTTCCCTGTGGATTGCCGGTGCCGGGGACTGCGGCGGGGCCGACCGGGCTGTGGCTTGTGGACGGGGTGTCGGAATGGGCGGCGTGGGTGCACTGCCTCTGAGGTGGCGCAGAGGTTGGGACAGCAAAAAAAAAAAAAAAAAAAAAAAAAAAAAAAAGAACTCGTCGATCATGTTAAACATCTGCGTCATATCAATAGCAGGAACATTGATCAGGCATATGGAAAATTTTCATGACCGTCTGCAAGTCCCTCAACAGCAATGTCACGGACGTACATACTTTTAGTTGATAAGATAAGTCATTTCTTTTCAAACCCAGTATAAATTGGAGTGTTACCAGTGACTTCTTTACTACATTGGCCGGGTGTTGACCAGTGTGCTATTTTTGTCATCCCGGGTGCACTACGTCCGTGCATTTCGCTCCCATCCTCCAATACTTCTCTTCATTTTTTCTTTTAAAGCTTTCTTTTTTTTTGTTCTTTAATCGCTTTCCACGTGGATCATCAGCTGATGTCAGGTGCCACAGGTGAGCTGTTTTTTACCTGTTGCCATCTTGGTTAGGGTAGTGGTGTGGCACTCGTTTACGGACCGTCGAGTCGGAGAGATCTCCATCTCTGCTAGCTGGGCCCACTTTTCTTTATCCACTTCGGTGTGGGTTGTGTGGAAGAGTCTTTCACCCTTCAGCGGGTCGGAAAGTATTCCACTGGACACCTCTGGGATCCCTGTCCCTGCCAGCTAGAAGAATCACCTTGGGTCGTCCCTGACCTGGAGTCCCCTTCGGTGTGGACCGGCACGGTTTCGGCTTCCACCCTTCGTTGGACTGGGGAGCGAACCGTTTCTCACCTCGCCCACCCGCCATTTTGGTAACTATATGTTCTGTTTTGGACAGTGTTTTGTTTTATTTGGGTTTTCTAACCTTTCAGCAGTTGAGAGGTTTTTCTTTTCCCTTCATGTGCTGTTGGCTCGGGCACACCTTTTCCGTGTGTAACTGCTCCAAAGAGGGGAAGCAGGTATGGAACTGGCATAGAGATATGCATCTTGTTGTAGAATTGTAGAGACGCATTATCTTTAATTGCGTTTTCGGTCCTTAGCGGCTAGGGCTCTGTCGCTTTGGACTAAGTTGAAAATCTCTTACTATATAATATCCCATCATTTCGGTCAATGGAAGCTGTTTTTTTTTCCGATTATACAGGTTGTCAATGCTTATCTCCCCTCTTTTCCAAAGGTGTCAGACTGGAATTATGTGATAAATATTGTCTTTCGCTCAATATGTGATTTTGGCCGGAAGGATATCAGAAATGTTAGTTTCGTTTTTCCTTGTTGCTTCACGGACACGAGACGGATCGTGGAACGCATGAGCGTGCGAACGGTTAAACATTTAGACCGCGGAGTGTGGAATTCCTGCCGTATCGCCCCACATGTGGTTCCGTTCTCGTTGTGTCCTTGTCTTATATGTTTGTGTGACAACGTGTGGATGAATTCTAATTGTTTTTTTTCATTGGAGCTTTTGTTGACTAAGGAAATTGTCCTTAGTAGAGGTCAAAAGGAAAGGAAAAGGGGAAAGAGGTTATTCTAATTCATTTGCCCCTTTTTGTAGTGACAAGACATTGTTGACATTATCTACGGTATTGTGACCCTTCATACTGTGACGCACTGCCGGACCCACTATGTTGCCACACACTGACTACAACAAGGACTATAGGGTGATGACTTCTTATCTGGAGACTGATCTCCGCCGTAGGGCGGGATTTTTCGCCCTTTTTCTTCAGCTGCAGCTCCGGTCTTGGGCTGGCTGGGCGACCAGCATCTACGGACCCTGCAGTCATCCTCCGCCCAGGCACCAGCCGTTGCTCAGACCTGCGGACTGGTGGTGGTGAACCTTGTCTCCTTCACTGAGACATCTGCCACACCTAGGACTGGAAGACCAGCCCACTACGAACGTCACCCCTCTACGGGATCCACCTCCCTCTGCGAACCTCCTCGGCTCATGGACTCGAGTTGAGTTTTCCATCTTGTGTAGTGTGGACGTGGGTCTGGCGTGCGTGTGCGTGGGTTTAAAGCCTGTCACTGATTCGTTTTTTGTTTTTTTTTAATTTAACTCTTGCTGTGTAGGTCCTGTTGTATGTAGCATTGTTTCTATAACTGTCTTTCTTCTGTCATTCTACTGAATGTCCTTGTAGCAGGTTAGTGGGTTAGGTTGGGACGGTAGCGGGATCCTGGGATATTTGGGTTTTTTTTTGTGGTCTATTCAATTTACTTTGTCCCCTAGGTCAGCTAGTTCTGAATAGTGCCTTTCTCTTCTATGCCTTTTTTTTGTTTTTCCTCTCGACTATTTTTTCTCTTTGTTAGGATCCATACCCCATCTGGAGTGCTAGTGCGAGTGAATGATTGTAATGTGAATAAAAGTATTGTCGAAACTTTTCCTCTTGTGGTCTGGTGGTGTGAGGGATTGAGTGATCGCTCCGTTTCTGCCACTGCACATTACTTGTACAAGAACCCCCCCTGTCAGGTGTACTCACACTTGACAAGCAAGCTGACCAGCTGCACGCTACCCAACGACGTAAAAACGTCAAAGTAAACGGCATCGTAGAAGAAAGCACAGAGACACCCGCCTCACTGCTAAGCATAGTGGTCCACATGTTGAACAACTACCTCGGCTCAAATACTTTAAAACAATGACGTTGACGAAGCTTATCACGTTGGTAGATGTGACAGTTCATGCCACTGACCCATCATCGTCAGCTTTCGAAGATTTGGACACATGACGATAGTAATGAAGAACAAAGAAGCGAGCAAATGGAGAAAGATGGCAATAAAACTGGACCCTACTACACGACCCTTAAAAACGATCAGTTGAAGTCTGAAGATTAACCAGTATGACTACCTAAGGTGATATTCCTACTAAGCTTATTAATCTCCGACCACCACCACTCCGAACGACTCTGAAGCTGAAGAGGACATCGCAGTGCTAAGGAGCCTTGATCACGCACAAGTACAACAGAGATTGGAACAGGACACAGAAAAGGAAGCAGAATTAATTCCTGAGTACTTCAGTAACAGGACAGCAGAACAATGACCTTTAGCTACCGCCGCGTTCTCTGGGACAACCACCTCCACATCGACCAGATCAAGGCCATGCTACCAAAGATACCATCCACTGCGGTGATGTTCTGCTCTTCAGCCACCCACAACCAGTGCGGCTTCTGCTGTAGTATGAATGCCTCCTGGGGAGCAGTGGCGGCCATGGCTATCAACCGCAACAGTGTGACGACCATGCCACCATGGATGTGGATGTCACGTAGGACTACTCCCGTAGCACCAGACAACCGGATGACACACACAGGCCTACAAATGAGAAAGCAAGTCGGTTATCAAGTTCTGGTGGTCATGAAGTAGACCTTCCCAGTTTCCAGGGTGCAGTTTACACGTGGCAAGTACAGATAGCAACAAATACATTTTGATTCCCCATGAGCATCTGCAATCCTTGATGTCTGGATTTGCCGGTCCCGTGTTGACAGTACACAGGCAAACTCACGTATTCCTTTTCAAGACTTCAACGACAATGTTGGGACACTCACAAACGAAGTAGGCAACCTGTGACTTTCAGTTTTCTAAACTGCTTTAATGTAACATACTATATAGAAGCCTTTACAGTGGAACTTTTGAAATGAATATTATGAAAGATTTGTTTTCTGCACAAGGTAAGAAAATCAACAGACAAGGTGGGACAAATGGAGAAGTGATGGTTCTTGTGCACACGTGTTTCACTTGCTATTTCATGCATGGGCCATTTTTCATGTTAGATATGTTAATGTTCTTGCTAACAATAACCACGATGTGCATTTTCTATTATATTTCTTTTTTTTTTGATATATTTTTTTATTTCCTTCCTCATTCTCTCTCTTCCATTCCACAGTTCCTTCTTTCTCTCATCTCCATTCTTTCATCAACATGATCTTTCTCTTTGCTGTACATTTCCGGATGCAAATTATCACATATTTTTTGTTGTTAATCATATTAGTACATGTTTGACATTATTGTAGTAAATAATCCGTGAAACGTATTAGAAACGAGTTATCTTTTTTATCGGCTTGAAAGGATTTGAGTGAGAGTTCAATGTATGCCGAGGAAAGGTTGTTTTCTTTTTGTTGGATATACACACATACACAAACAAACAAAAATCACTATTCACAATCCTCTGAGTTCTTACAAACTACAAGCACATAAAGGCAAACAAACACACCCGCTCACTCCACTCACATCCCCTCCCGTCCCTACCCACCCACACCCCCACTTTCTCTCTTCTTATGAATTAATAATACTTAAACAATATACATAATTATACAATTTATAATAATGAAGTAATGTTTTCTCCGTGTGGTACCATGTGATAGCTGTTGTATATAACGCATAACATAATTGTGTTCACTGTAATGATCCTTCAAAATATAGATTTAAACAGACGTAAGCATTTCCCAGCTGAGTGTACACACCAGCACCGAAATCCCATCTATCAGTGTCTTTATATTTCTTTAACAATCATAAGAAAGTTAATTATATGTTCTTCAGCCCGCTACCAATATGACATCGCTACACCACAGCCGTGCCCCGCCGACCAACCAACAAACCAACCTACCAGCTAAGTTGCCGATCGGCCTACGGGTCCCAGCCGCGGCATCGCCATGCCAGACAAACAGCGGGCCACAGGCTACAACCACACTCAATGATATTTGAATACCTTATGAAATTACCTACACATCCTGAACATATCCTCTCATGCACGTATTAAATCCAGGTATCTTATGATTTTGATTATCAATTTTCAAATAATACTTCATAATTGATCCAATTAGTGTTAAATTTTTGCAGATTCAATTGTACAGTTGCTATGTATTTTTCAAGATTATATCTTCTCTTTAGTATTTTTAGAAATACTGTTATTGAAGGCTTACATTTGTTTATTTTACAGCTAAAAATGTAGTATTTGGCTATCAGTATTATAAGATCGAATGTAGTATCAGTTGTGGAATTGTCATCTGCTCCAAATATTATTGTGTTTTCAGTCAGACAGATTATTCGCTATTAAACACTTTCCTTTTATTACTTCTTGCAATGATTTCCAGAAATCATTGACGTGTATGCATCTCCAGAACATATGTTCAATGCTGTCTTTTTCCTCTTCACAGAAACTACAGTTATAACTTTCTACTATTCCCATTTCTTTCAGAGCTACATTAGTTGCAATTATTCGATGCACTATTCTCATTTGCATCCATTTTAGCTTAATATCCTTAATTTGATGAATTTTTCTAAAACATTTCTTCCAAGGTATCTGTCTATTCAGCTTCTCCGTCCATTTTGCACAACAGTTTGGTTCCCAGTTATCTTTTACTATAATTCTGTAATAAGTTTTGGAACCTTTATCTACAGAATATATTTTCTTTAATGCTGTGCTGACTTCTGCTTCAATGTTATCTTTTATCTCATTCTCAAATCCTTGTTCCCTGATGTATCGTTTAATGGATAATATACACCCACCATAAGATAGGAAATCTATTTCAATGTTATACTTTGTTCTAAATTCCTCATGGGATAGTGAATCTCCATTTGCTTGAAACAAATCAGATACTCTAAATACATTTCTATTGTTCCAGTTTTTGTGTTTTATTAGTTTATTTCCTATTTTAAAATGTTCATTGTAAAGGATTGGTTCTGCAAGTAGTTCTCTAGCATTTTCTGGTTTTATTTTATAATAGAACTGCTTATACGACATGAATACATGTTTCCAGAAAACATTGTCTTGAGTGGTGATGCACAGATGGTTTGGAGAGTACTTCTCAATGTTCTCAATAATTGGGTATGAAAAGATCAACATGTCTCTCCATCTGTGTGTTGTTTGTCTCAGTCTTTTTATCCATGTTAATTTTAAAGCAGTGATGAGAGCATTTATGTCAGGTAGATTCAACCCACCATCCTGTACATCTTTAATAACTGTTTTTCGACTAATTCTGTCTTGTTTTTTATTCCATACAAACCAGTAACATAAGTCTTGTAATTCTTTAACAAATGTGTCAGGTGGATTTGGAAGCATCAACCATAGGTAAGTCAGTTTTGACAGAATTAATGATTTTAAGACAGCAATTCTTCCTAAAGGGGTAATGATTCTCTTTAGCCAAATTTTAATAGTGCCTTCACTTCTATCATTCTATCTTTGTAGTTTCTTTTTTCCATGTGTGTTAAGTCCTGAGTAAACCAAATTCCTAATATTTTGAATTCTTTTGGATTCCAGATCATCTTTAAATGTTCCATATATCTTATTTCACTATGCTTTTGTCTTCCAAGCCAAATTACTTGTGTTTTCTCTTTGTTTAAGAATAAACCTGATGTTTTCCCAAACCTATCGAGAATCTCGATAGATTTTTCAAATGATTTCTTATTCCCTGTGTTCATCAGTTGAGTGTCGTCGGCAAATTGTGATATCTTGTGTTCTTTCTCCCCGATTTGCATACCTTCAATACTATTTTCTTCTTTGATCATTACGGATAATATTTCTGCACATAATACGAAGATATATGGTGAAACTGGATCTCCTTGCCTACAACCCCTTTCTATTGAGAACCATGGTGATGTTTGGCCATTTACGATAACAGTAGACTTAATGTTTTTGTAGAATACTTCTATCCATTTACATATATCTTTACCTAAACCTACAGCCTCCAGCACTTTGTGCATAAAATCCCAATCTAACGAGTCGAACGCCTTTTCGAAGTCTAAATTAATTAGCATCCCTGGGATATTATTTATGTTGAGATGGTGTATTATGTCATAAATTAACCTAATGTTACTACCTATGTATCTATTTGGGACAAATCCTGTCTGGTCTTCACTAATCAGTGATGGAAGGACCTTTTTAATTCTGTTAGCAATACAAGTGGAGCCAATTTTATATATAAGGTTTAAAAGTGAAATAGGTCTCCAGTTTTTTACATATTCTTTTGGTTTTCCTTCTTTGGGTATACAGATTATAATACCTTCTTTCTGGGTGTTTGATAGTTCGCCTTCTCTGAAACTTTCATTTAGAGCTCGGGTTACAAACACGCCAATTTGTTTCCAAAAAGATTTGAAAAACTCAGCTCCAAACCCATCCGATCCAGGGCTTTTTCCGTTCTTCATATTTTTCAACGCAATCCCTGCTTCTTCTATTGTTATTTCACCTTGTAATGATTTAGTCTGTTCTTCTGTTAGTTTCGGTATCTTATTCACCAAATCTTCAATATTGCATTTCACAGTTGATCTTTTTCGGTATAGATCCTCATAAAAATGTTTTACTGTAACTTTTATGTCTTCTGGTTTGTCCAGTATATTACCTTGTCCATCCAGTAGTTTTACAATTTGTTTGCTAATAAAGTTACGCTTTTCTAAACTGCAGAAATATTTACTAACCTTTTCCCCATCTGCAACCCATCTTGCTTTTGATCTTAGTAGTACACCATTCATAACCTTTTCTCTTAGTGATATCAGTTCTCTATTACTCTCTTCAATTGTCTTCAAATCCTCCTCTGATTTAAGTTCTTTACTCTCAATATCTTTAATAGTTTGCATAAGGTTGTTTTCTTTACATTGTGATTCTCTTTTTTTAATTGTGGCATACTGGATGGATTTATCTCTTATCTTCATTAGTAAGAAGTCAAGAAAGACCCGATCAGACACTGTTAGTTTAGGGTCTGAGCTGTTCGACTGGTTTTCATCTTGGCTATTGTTAGCATTAATATCATTCCCCTCATCTTTATCTGTGTATTCCTTTGTTATTTCTTCTATTAGATTATTTATTCCGTCTACATATTCTTTATCTTTTAGTAGAGATGTATTAAATTTCCAAAAAGTTTTGTGTTTAATCTCCTTTCCGAATTGAAGCTTTAGTGTAATAAGTGAATGATCAGATCTATAGCCTGGTAAAATGTCAGCATCTTCAAAATACCAGATTAAATATTCTGACAGAAGGAAGAAGTCTAGCCTACTTTGTTGCAAGGGGGTAGGTCTACGCCATGTGTATCTCCTACAATCCGGGTTGTTTTCTCTCCATATATCTGCTAATGACAAATCTTGTATCATATCCTCAACTGCTTTTTTAGCTTTTGGGTTATTTATGTGTTTATAATTGTAACAATCAATTTCCTGTTCTAGTACCATATTAAAATCCCCCACCACAATAACGTTGTTATTTTTGTACGTTTTAATCTTATTTGTGAGTTCCTCATAGAATGCTGGGTCGTCTTTGTTTGGTCCATAAACACTTACTAGCAACAGTTCCTTTTCATTTGTTGTAAATGATATGATGATAAAGTTACCCTGCATATCTGTTTCCACCTTATTTATTTTGAATTCGAAATTATTGTTAAATAGTATTGCTACTCCTCGAGCATTAGATCTGTATGAGGAGAAAAAGCAGTCATACCCCCATTCCGCTTTAATGCACTTTTCCGTATCTTTTTCAAAATGAGTATCTTGTAGGCAGTATATAGAGTATTGTTTTTTTCTTAAATAATGAAATATATCTCTTCTTTTCTGATAATTCCCTAGACCTTGACAGTTTAATGATGAAATTGTTAACATGTTTACCTTGTTACCTACTGAATCCATGGTGTTTTCCTTGTAGTCAAAAACATTAAATAAAAAAACCATCAAGTGCCACAAGAGGAATAAAAGCAACAAACAGGAATCCAGTTCAATGTCACAAGGGCCAAGCAAAAAGGAGTATACTTTACAACAGCATGCATTTGAACAATCATCGTAATCATGGCTTGCGTAATTACCCCGATGTGAATTAATACCGTCCATTTGGCTATGAGCTATACCTGCTATCTTTGTACCAGACAACATTCTTTGCGAGATGTCGATATTGCTAATGTATGTACCGACACGGGCTGTATACGTATAACATAAGAAACAAAACGTGGAGAAAGTCTTAAATAAACCAATGATAACAACAAGAATTATAATGTTAAAAGTGTACTCAGCACTTGAAGTCTGCACTTGAACGCCGTTCGTTGCCATTCAAGTCTTGAAAATTCACATTCAAATATATACAATGTTCTATATTATGTGCCAAAACGGACCAAAAAAAAACAACAACAACCAAAAAACATAAGAATACACACACACACACACACACACACACACACACACACACACACACACACACACACACAAAAGCAAACCCGCAAACCGCGAGCATAAAACAGTACAGCATACAAAAAGCAACATTAGATTTATCGAACTGGAAGCCCTTCCCCTTTCTCTGAATGAACATCATCAAAACATCAAACATCATCAAATTCATGCCGCATACCTCCCTCCCCTCCCCCCCCCCCCCATCCCACCCGCTCGTCCGCAATACACCCCCCTCCACCACTACCACACCGCCCACCGCCCACCACCTCCTCATCTCTAAACATCCACAAACTGGAGCAAAAAAATCTGCCAGGTGAAAAATACACCTGTTTGATAGGTCCGTATACTGAGAATACATCAATCAGTTTAGAGAATCTGCGCAGATAACGCAAACTACTGCCGATGATAATCATGATAGTAGCGAAAACAGCAATAGTAAGTAACAGCAGCAGCAGCAGCAGTAGTAGTGACAGCAGCAGCAGCAGTTGCAGTAGTTGTAGTAGTGGTGGTAGTATCAGCAGAAGAAGCAGCAGCAGCAGTAGCAGCGGCAGCAGCACTAGCAGTAGTAGTAATAGTGGCAGCAGCTGTAGCAGCAGCAGCAGCAGGCCCACTGGTAGTAATGTTTATGATCACAATAACAGTAATGATGATGATAAACAAATAAATAAGAGAGAGAGAGAGAGAGGGGGGGGGGGGGGGGGGAGAGGCGGGAGCCAGATAGCAACGACGACAGGGAGAGAAAGGGTAGATGACAGAGAATCTCCCGGAATGTAGTAAGGGCCCATCACCCCACCTCCTCTATGGCTTTTCCTCTTCCCTTCCCCGGGGGGGAGGGGGGGGGGGGTCACGGGGGGAAAAGGGGGGACAAAAGGGTGGCCACTCTTCCTTACTATCTCAGCACCAAATTTACAAAATTGAGACACTCACAACGTGGCAGTTCCGTAAAATACATACTTGCCGTCTCCGGCTGGTTAACACAGCTCATTCACGGACCGTAACACCCCCTCTCCCTCCTCCCCCCCCCCCCCCCCCCCCCGAAAAAAAAAAACAAAAAAAAAAGCAAGCAAGAAAGAAAGAAACACACACACACACACACACACACACACACACACATCAAAGAAACGAAGGGATAAACGAAAGAGAGAGGGAAAGAAGGGAAAGAAGGAAGGGAAAAAAAAGCATCAAGATGTCCGACAGTTTTTGCTTCATAATGATTGTGGAGTCTGCAAATTATCTTCTATTCAGGTAAAGCTGAAAGGAAACAATTATCTTTCCCAATCCGAACCTGGAAAAAATCCATCTAAAAGTGTACAACTGCATCAGATATCCAACACAGACAATGTAGATTTCAAGAGTTCAGTGTGTGAGGACATTCTGCCACAGGTTTTAAAGGGTCAAGTGTTTATCAAACATGAGGAAAAAGTGACTTGCAAGTCCAAAGGGGAGCAGAAAAGACATATACACAGGAACAGCTGAACGTTGATGATTATAGGGCTCTTGTGTTGCTGAATGATACATCAGCCGTACTTCTAGTCTTTTCTTAGGTTATGTGGCCTCACCAGCAAAACCAAACCAAACAAAACCAACGAGGCGAAAAGATCCATTGTACAAAAATATGTCACAAATACTCGGGTGCGCTCGCGCACACATACATGCACGCACACACACACGCACACACACACACACACACACACACACATAAACACACACACAAACACACCACCCTCTCACCCCCCCCCCCCCCCCCCCCCCCCCACACAGACTCGCACGTACGCGCGCGCATTGCCGCCCACCCCCCCTCCCTTCCCCTCTGCATACCCACATAAGTGTGCGCAAACGCTACCAAGAGCACACACGCAAACACATGCACGGTCGCGAGCGCGCACGTGCTTGCACACACACACACACGCCCGCGCGCACACACACACACCTTACAATACATGTTTGCTCATGTATCAAATTCTTGAATTATATCAAGATGTCTGACAAGCACCTGTTCTGGACTTTGTTCTTAATACATGATCATAGATAAACACACATCCAATCACGCGTATACATATAGATCTAGATATACACACTTACACATATATAAATATGCATGTGCATACGTGTGTGTACACCTCACATTTTTTTTTTCTTTTTTGTTACTGGGTAAGGAACAGTGGATCAAAAATTTTCTATTATATTTCTCCTTGGAACTCCGCTGCCTCTGCCCAGTCTGACACGGTCGTTGGTGTTGACCTAATTGAATACGTGGGAAACAAAATCGGATTTCTACGTGTAATTGTGTGGGGACCCTAATTCCAGAAAGGGTGAAGGCAATGGCCATGAACCCCATCTCCTCCTCTTTCACATCTCTTCTCTCCTCTGTCCGTCTGTCTGTCTTTGTTACCAAGTCAACACCATGTTATGTCTTACTGTTTTACGTGATACTCACCTCTACCCCACCCTTGAAGATGAGTGGTTGAGGCTCCAGATTGCATTTGCCTTCTGAACTTCCAGCAAAGCGTGAGGTCTGATCCAACAAAAAGACTGACATGAATGCATGATCTTTAATCTTCTGTTCTCCATTTAAGTTTCTTCACCCAGAGAATAGGATATCAACCAGTGGTATGAGACAATGAGAAACTGTTTCTCAGTTGAAGGGAAACAATTCCTCAATGTAATCAAATATTTTGGGTATTCAATTATTTGCTGGAAAACAATTAGCCCAAGCAGAAATGTTACAAATATTACGAAGTATTTAGACATTTAACAGCATTTACTAATCTTCTTAAAAGATTTTACCAAACATTGGTATATGGTTATCCTATAAATGCATACGGAATGAATACAAACCATGTATCGTCTTAAGACTTAGAAACCAGGTATCGTTTACTTTTTTTTTTCTGGATCAGTCAGTGAAACTTGACACCGGAACTCAGAAGCATCTGCCGTACCCTGGGATCCACGTTTTTCTCATTGTAATGGACTGTTTCCAGCCTCATGGCCCATCGGGAGCCTGTAAGTTGCTGTTGTCTGGTACTGTCCTTTCAGAGAGATAAGCCACACATCATGTTTCTGATTATCTATGTGACAGGTTGTCAGAGGAACCTGACAGCCAATTAAAGGTTAGAATGAAAGGGGATTCGAGTCATCCTGTTTGAAAGAAGCGTAGGACGTTTCACAGGTGCAGTGTCATTTACATCGATTCTTGCATCACCACCGCGCAGCTAACATCAAGGATGCCTAGCTCGTGGGTCGAGACTTACGGCATGTAACAAGTGAATTCATACAGCCTGCCATGGCACGTGCAGAGCAACCGACACACAATGGAGACATCTGGCTGTCAGCATCTTCTTGTAGTTTGAGTAGTGACGGCGATGTCAGCATTTCGCGGGGTTCACGTAACTAATACATAGGACGTTTTGTGGTGTGTAGCGACGCCTTAGTCTGTGATGGAAGACTGCAAGAGGAAGTAAAGAGGGTTGATGTCGATTTGTGTTGAAGCACATTACAGTGACGTCTCTTTTCAATACTGTTCGCATACAGGTGACTATGACGTAAAACTTAAAGTGTTACCATTGTGTCGTCTTGGAATAAAGACAGACAGATGGAGGGAAAAGAGGTAGAGAGATGAAAGAGGGAGAGAGTGTAAAGAACTGAAAGCGTAAAATGACCGTAAAAACCGTTGAGAAAGAGAGACAGAAACGGAAACGGAAAGTTTATTCATGTATAGGCCATTGCCCCTCATGAAGGGGTACATAACTTCTATACACAAATGCATAATTAACAACATATTTAGTATCTAATCAAGAAACCAGAACAGAACGCAACTTGAATGCTTTGTAAAGATAAATGGACAGTTGTTTCACAGTTTGTTTATGCTCTGTTGCCATAAGCAATGCGAGTCTAAATTTATTTGGATCTGCATAAAATTTACTAGGTATATACTGTGTATATACTATAACTTACCCAGGCTCATCCAAGAGAGAGAGAGGGGGGGGGGGGGGGGTTAGACCATAATTAATTACTCATCTCATGAGTTTTCTCGGTTAATGTTTTAACTTAATTCTGAGTAAAAGACTGTACAACCGGTTCGAAAGAAATGACAAGGCTGGAGAAAAAAATGATAGGTGTAAGATGGGGTTACTCGGCCACACATCACGCTTTAAGGCAAAAATACTTACTTTGACAGAGTGGTAAGGTCTGTGTCGCTTTCATCGATCTCAGAGAAGCATTTGACAATAAAAGAAGACACACTGGCATAGTCCTTACACAGGGCAGTCGTATCATTATTTTTTGTATGCATTCAAGGCAATTTAACACTGGGTAGCTACATGTGTCAGGGTTCAAAATAA
The DNA here is from genome assembly GCA_033310375.1 of Conus canariensis. NCBI lineage: Eukaryota > Metazoa > Mollusca > Gastropoda > Neogastropoda > Conidae > Conus > Conus canariensis. Next base: position 100,997,620 of record CM065714.1, on the reverse strand, counting down.
AACTCACCAAAACTTTTGAAAGCCCTTGAGGCTTGTGCCGAGGTTATGTCCATGGCCCTACCCTCTTTGTTATCATCTTAAATGAGCGTGCAGAACATGTCTCTAAGTTTGGTTTTCGTGGTGTCCTGTTCCTGACGTCAGATCTGGTTGATTTCCCCATTTTGCTCTTTTCGACGTCTAGCATTATTGTCATGCTCACCAAGGTGCTTACAGCACCAGCTCAGCTATCTATATCGGTTCTGAATTTAGATGAATATAATATTGAGAAAAACATTGTTTTGTTTTTTTTTAAGAAAGGCGGGTGGGGTTGGGGGTTGTTTGATGCAAAGAGAAGTGAGCAAAAAATGGAGTGAAATTGAAGTTGTAAATACTTCTGTGTACGTTGGCTTCACCTTTACCACCAGTATGCATACCTGAAGCAGTGTAAAGCTGCAAGTCAAGGGTAAAAATATCCCTTTTTGAGGTCCTCAAAATTTTACAAATCTCTCAACTAGATGACAGGAAAAACATTTTCTAAATCATTTGATGCAGTGATTCAGCTCATTTTGCCCTAGACTGCAGTGGGGTACAAATTATCATGATAAGGGATGATCCAACCAAAAACGTCATTGTTTGCCTGTAAAAGGTTCATAAATGCGACGCAAGGAAAATCTAATCGAATGGTTTATGGTGAACTGGGAAGACGCCCTTTCATTATAAATGGCTTTATGGACACTGTTAAAATTTTGGTTCAGAATATTAAACCCAATTGACAAGCACTCACCTAAATAAGCATACTGCATGTTTATGATTGTAGACATAAACGTCAACAGAACTGGTTGACTGAACTAAGTTTTCTACCGAAAGAACTGGTTTTGAGTTTGTATAGCTTTCTCAGAGAGTGGGTGATGTGGATCAGTCTTGCAGGGACTTGAAAAAGAGACTGCTTGAAATGAACCACCAACTTTGCGAGCTCAATTTAATCACCAGTGATCGCTATGCACTCCGTAGAGATTTCGAATACAAACTGTAGAGACTTTGAATACAAACTGTATTCTGGACTATTATTTGCATAGTGCAGAATTATTTCAGAAACATTTGCATTAGATTCTGATCGGGCATGAGTAGTGTGAAAGCGTGTGGTAACATATGTAAGACTTGGTGTTACTGTCGACAACATCTATTCATTTTGTCCAGGTGAAATTGAGAACAAACACTTTTTTCTATTTCACTGCAAAGAATACAATATTAGACATGCGCATTTGATGAACTGAGAACACAAAACATTTTTTCTTTATTTCACTGCAAACAATATTACAATATTAGACATGCGTATCTGATGAACATCGCACCTTGCAGTGAATGGGGACAGATGTCTTGCTAGATGACAGCTCATAATGAAGTTTTGATCTGGCCTCTGGCTACGTTTTTCTTTAAATGTTTTGAAATTCGTGACGAATCACAAACTTGCTGGAGGTCTTGCAAACAAATGCCTTTCCCAGTTAACTTTCTTTTGATTGATATAGTTTTTTTTTCTTGCTTTGGCCATCGTGTCTTTTCCCTCCCTCTATTGTGACATCAACTGTTGTATTTTTTGTGCTTTGACTATTGTATCTTTTCCCTCCCTCTATTGTAAAATCAACCTAATCCGACATACTTACAAACAAAACTCAGATCATGAAATGGGCTAAGGCCTGGACTGATTTAAACAATTTCTCTGTTTCTGTCTCCTGTCTGTCTGTCCTGTCTGTCTGTCTCTCTCTCTCTCTCTCCTCTCTTCTCTCTCTCTCTTATCTATTCTTTGGTTGCTTTTGTAAATAACAGTTGATTTCAGAGAGATAGACAGACAGACAGACAGACAGACAATGACATATCTCTCCCAATCTCTATCACACTTTCGTTTTCTCTCGCCGTATCTCTGTCATGTAAAGAACTCGTACATCGCTGGAGTAGTCATGACAATGAAACCTGGACTATTCTGCTCAGTGTTATTGAATGGGAAGGCTGTGAATAAACGGTGAGATGGTTTAAAGTTTCAGTGTCGATTCATGGAAACCGTGCAACACCTGCACAACGCAGCAGGTGCAATGCCGCATGCATGTCTGTCTGAGGTCGACGTGCGGTCGCGCTTTTGCTGATCGGTGTTTGGAAAATTATGAAGATGTGCTGTGCGTTTGCTGGTGCGCTAGTGCGCGTGGGCTGCGGTAGCATTGTTAGTGCGACAGCTGCAGCCTCGGATTCAACAATGGTGACCTGCACTTTCGTCAGGCAGCATGCCAATCAAGTACCTGAGAGTAGAAAGCTGCTGTTGTTTATGCAGGCCTTTTGAACACACACACACACACACACACACACACACACACACACACACACAATAGAACAAGAAGAAAAAAATGGACCACAAAACCGCTTGGTCGACTCCTTTTCCTTTTTATTTTTGTCCAGTATTTCGGTCCCAACACAGGACCTTCCTCTGGGACAGGAGAGCTTAACTAGTCTCAACACATGTCTATATATTTTCCAGGTTCAAACAGAACTTAGGACACAAACCATAAAACCAACAGGTAAAACATCAGGATTAAACCTGTCCCAGAGGAAGGTCCTGTGTTAGGACTGAAAAACTGGACAAAAAGGAAAAGGAAAAGGAGTCGACCAAGCGGTTTTGTGGTCCATTGTTTCTTCTATTTTATCGTCTCATGACAACAGGAAAACGGACCTCAGCAGTGAGAAAGTGCTGCTTCTGGATGTTTAAGGTTTATACGTTTTATATACCTATATATAGATATATACGTGTATCTCTCTCTCTCTCTCTCTCTCTCTCTCTCTCTCTCTCTCTCTCTCTCTTTATATATATATATATATACACTACTCAAAACAATTGAAGTACCACTTTGGAAAACTGCTGTCATTCGAAAGAAAACAAAGCTGAACATAATTTAATGATTGAATATTTTATTTTTATTATTCCTCAATCCATTCAAATTTATTCAAACACCGTGACAAAAAATTATCTTTGTTTTACACTTGATTAAAGAGGCATACCCCCAAAATGAAAAGTAACAAGAGTCTATGGTAGATGTCATGATGTTAATAACGGGTATGACCACCGTTCGCGTTCAAACAAGCGTCACGTCGACGTCTCATGGAGTGCACCAGGCGGCGGAGAGTGTCCTGGGGGATCGCCTGCCACTCCTGCTCCAGCAACTGAAACAGCTGGTCCACGGTGTCTGCTGGAGGGTTGTGGGCCCGCACTCGCCTCCCCAGCACGTCCCACAGATGCTCTATGGGGTTCAAATCTGGTGACCTGGCAGGCCAGTCCATTCTTGTCACCTGCTGCCCTTGTAGGAACTGATTCACGATGGCGGCGCGGTGGCACGGCGCGTTGTCGTCCTGGAACTGGGCGCCCTGGCCAACTGCCCTCAGGGCGGGCATCACAAGGGGGCGGATGATGGTTGTCGCGGTAGGTGGCACCGGTCAGGCGGCCTTCAACACGGTGTAGGGGGGTCCTGTGACGTAGGCTGAACCCACCCCACACCATCACGGACCCACCTCCATAGCGGTCATGCTCCCTGACGGCAGCGTCAACGTAGCGTTCTCCAGGACGTCGCCAGACGCGAACCCGCCCGTCGTTGAACCTGAGGGTGAACCTTGACTCGTCTGTGAAGAGTACTGTTGCCCATTCAGCTCTTGTCCACCTTCTATGACATGCTGCCCAGGCCCGACGATGAGCTCGATGCGCTGGGGTCAGTATTGATCTCACTGCTGGGGACCTTGACCTCAAGTTGGCGTCGTGGAGCCGGTTCCGAACTGTCTGGGTACTGACGTTGACGTTGCTGGCTTGTCGTAGCTGGTCTCGGAGTACTGTGGCACTGGCTGAACGGTCTCTCAGACAAGCGATAACAATGAACCGATCCTGCTGTCTGGAGGTGCTTCTCGTCCGTCCACGTCCCTGCTGTTCTTCAACACTTCCAGTGTTAAGCCAACGGTCTCTGAGCCTCAGAATGACTGGGTGACTCACTCCAAGCCGTCGACCAATCTCCCTCAAGCCAATACCTTCTTGGTACCATGCTATCGCTCTTCCTCTGTCGGTGTTGCTTAGTCGTTGTCTCGCAGGCATGGTTAAATCTTCCTCAATTTCGCGACTTTTTATACCCGTCAAATGTGCTAACTGATTGCAATTCTGCTCAGAAAAGACCTTGCTTTCACGTGCATCACATTTTTTTTTCTTGCTGTGTCTGTGTCAAAATCTGGGAGCGACACAAGTTCGATAATTTCTCGGGATTTTTTTGCCTCAGATGCGACGCGGTAGATAACTGCTGACCGACTTTAACATAACAAAAATGCACGAGGAGTAGTATTTGAGAACCGGGTAAGCTTATCCAGCAGAATTTATTCAATTATCAATATTAATTGGTTTATCAGAGCTTTTTAAAAATTGCATACAAAAATTAGGGGTGGTACTTCAATTGTTTTGAGTAGTATATATATATATATATATATATATATATATATATATATACAGAGAGAGAGAGAGATAGTGATTGATTGATTGATTAATTGATTGGTTGGTTGATTTCAGTATCCTTTCATTAACGTGAGAAAATGAACTGTTTTCATGACATTACATTTTAGCGCCTTGAAGTGGCGAGTGAATGGTGAATGGCTGAAATGCACGATGAAGAAGACAGGAGGCGTCGACCCCAGCAAAACCTGAACAACAGAGAGCCCACCCACCCCTAATTCTACAGTGAGAGACTGATGGGAGGGGCATGGGGTGGACCAGATTGGGGGAGTAGGGAGGGTAAGAAATAAATCGTCATGGTTTTCTTCTCAGTTTGAAAACGTCAGCTTTTCTTCCTTTGGACTTGGCCGAAGACACTATTACTGCAGGGATTTAACAGAATTTGAGTTCAGTTTCATTGTTTCTTTCTTTTTGTTTTTGTTTGTTTAAGTTCTGCCACCTCAGACGATGTGGGCTGAGAATAAAACTATGAAAATGCAGAGAGCTGAGATCAAGTAAAACCATCTTCCTGACAGTCTTGTCTCATACGCATCCATACACCCTAATCAAAGGCGATCAGATTTCATGAGTTAAACGGTAACCAAACCCTTCCTACTTCTGACAGAACGATGATAAGAGCAATAGCAACAAGGTATGGATGGCATGAATTTCGTTCACAGTTCCAAATTCATTGGAGTTGAGTCTCTTGTCGAATAGATGCGTTAACGACGAGAATTCCCTGGTAAAGTCTATGAACGATTAGCAATTTGAAAGCTGTACAATATCCTAAGCCCCGCCCTCTTTCATACAGGTGCTGGTAACAGGACTTGTGGATCAAAATGGCAAAAACATTAACTTCGCGGAAGGCGCAAATCTGCTGACACCTCTTTTGAGTGTACATAGGCTCTCTGAAAGAAGTCTTGTTGTCAAGAGTGAGTTTTAAGTTGTCCACAACGTCTAAAGCAAGTCTGTTTATGGCAGTTGACTGATCATGATTGTTCAATCGCTTTAGATCGATCATTCACATATCAGTTGGAAATAGATAGAATTGACAAATATATTATTGAAAACGGGCTAACATTGTCTGCAGAATAAAACAACAACACAATTAGTTCTTTTTGATAGTGGGAAAAATCCTAATATTTGCCTCATCTTGTGTTAAATGAAAAAATGTATGAATATTCACGAAATGTAAAATTTCTGGGTGTGACCTTAACCTGTAAATTATACTGGCGGTTGTATATTGAAAAATCGGAAAGTGACGCAAGACAAAGGCTAAATCTACTAAAAATAATCAATGCACACCCATAGGGTGAAGATACCAAAACGCTAGTACATTTAGCTACTAGCTTAGTTCGATCGAAGCTTATTTACGGGCAAGAGGTTTATTTCAATCCCCCAGAAACCCTGTTGAAGAAATTACAGTCGATAGACAGTAAAACTGTGAAGGCAGCACTTGGGGTTCCTGTACACACAAATTCGTTAAATACTTGTAAAGAAGTAAACTTACTATCTCTGTCTGACCAACGAAAACTGGCAACGGCTAAATATGTTGCCAGAAGCCTATATGTTTCGAATTCTGTCAAACCCGATATATTAGTAAATTCTGAAAGTGACCCCCCTAAAAGGGCTCAACACCTTACCTCTCTGTAGCCCGTTAAGGATTATACAAATGAAATAGTTGAAAAGTGTAACATTGATATTGAAAGTATTTCAGATGTGCCAGTAGTGTCAAGCATACCTCATTTAGAGCATATCCAAGTAAATTTGATATAGATTACACTGACATGAAGAAGGTTGATAACATTAATATTCTTTCATGTGAAGCAATAGTACACATTGAAACCGTGTATCGAGATCATTTGAAGATTTTTACAATGGTTTGATTTTAGAATCATGTACAGGGTCCGGTTTTAAGATTCCATTACTGAAGATTCGCGATTCCTTTTCTCTAGAGAAAGGGTTCTCCATATTTACGGCAGAACTGTATGCTGTTCTTATGGCGTTGATTTTCATGTGTGACAATAACACTGCTGTCTGCAATATACTTTTCTGCGTTGATTCCAAGTCATTGCTATATAGCTTGCAAAATCTGGAATAAAAAATAAGAAAATATTTACTTTTTGAAATGAGATATTATAAACATGTTATCATGTTGAAGGGAATTGGGATATCTTTTTGCTGGATTCTATGACACTGTGGTATATCTGGTAATGATCAGCAGATTGATTAGCTAGAGATGGCGCGTTAAGAAAAACACCTGAGAGCAATTTAAAACTTGATGTACCAGAAATTAATTTGTTATTGGAAAAATGCGTGAACAGTGAATACCTCCAAGAGAAGTATGAAATCTTATCATCTCCACGATATTTGTCATCTTTAATATACAAGCTTCGACTCAATTCGTGGAAAACCAAATTTTCCCAAAATGTAGTATGCGATTTTTCAAGCCTTCTGTCAGTGGACCATATCATTTTTCAATGTTCAATATTAAGTTCATTATATAAAGAATCGAACGCGGATGTGACTGTACATGATTCTATTAAAACAATAACCACAAACCAGAAATTGTGCAAATAGCAAAAGTGCTTTCCATGCATCAAATTAATGGATTTTCATAAACGCTTCCCTTCTCCTCGCTCCTTTTTTCAAAGTCTAGTATCACCAAGTGTGAACAGACTCTAAATTAAAGAGCTCACTCACTCACTCATTCATTTTTTGTTTTCAGTACCTTGACATAAAGAACACTTTTGTCCATGTGATCAATTTTAATTCGACAAACGTGTTCACAATCATGTTGCAAAGAACAACAATTGATAGCACCTTTTACAGTTAATACATGATCTCATTAAATATGCACTCCAATCAATTAATAGCTGAAGGCTAGGGATGTATTCCTGGGATACTTTGTGCTTTGTTGGTTACTGCTTTAGGGCTCACAATCTCCATTTTGTTTTACAATCCGCGATTTATGAGTAGGGACGTTGTACATTGACTCAGAAAATACTGCCGGAACTTGAACGTTCTCAGAAAGCCTGAATGCCTGAGAAGTGTTGTATGCTGAATAAAAGTCGAAGAAGAGGATTCGAGCATATTGGACAATTTTTGCCTGATGACTTTGGTGAAATCATGTTTCAACAGTGCATTACTGCCCTTTATTAGCCCGTGGTTTGGCTGGAGACAATTAGTTGTGGAATGAGTGAGTGAAGATAATGTTTTACGATATTTTTCAAAATTAGGGACGTAAAACGAATAGACCGTGAAAAGTTTTATACAGTCAATAATGGCTTTCTTGGATTTCAGCAGTACGGGAGGGGACTTGCAAAGAGACAGGAGTACGGGAGGGGACTTGCAAAGAGACAGGAGTTATTCTTCAGTGCGGTAATTCCTGGGAAACAGACCGGATAGAGAGTCATGTCGCAGGAAAATCTTGAGCTTCAGCTGTTTTTTTTTTTTTTCATTGTTTGCGGGACAGCTGCTGCCAGATTCCTATCTGATCTTTGTTTGTTTGTTTGTTTCCAAGCCAGCTGCTGCCTGATCTTTATCTGACCTGTTATTGTAAATGTTAGCAGTCAAATCATGTTGTACCCCGACAGTATATCTCCAACGGCTTGCTCCTATCAGTGAAAAAAGTAAAGTCTGGGCTCATGATAGAGTGATACATAGAAGACACAGAATATGCAAACGTGCATTTTGTAACCAACACCATCATCATCATTATTGTGATCCCTATAGTAACAATAACAAAATTTCTCCTGACACAAGTTTTGCAAGAACTGAAAAAACAGAGATGATTCTGACTTTTGGACCCCTACCGTCGCTCTTCCTCCCCGTTGGAATGCCTGATGGTGTTAAATGGTGAGATCAACATTCCAGTAGGTTAAAGCACTTGATGGTGAATTGTGAGGTGTAGAGGGGAGACAGGATTCGTAGCTAGTCTCGTTTCCCCTCTATTTACCTTCGTTGGAGTCCGTCACGCGCCACTGACCATTTCCTTGCAAGAGAATTGTTCAGCTGATTGGCGTAACCATGTATGCCAGCTTCTTCTTTTCCGCCGTTCAGCGAGGCGGGTCTACTGCTTGCACGTAGCCTTCGCTGGCGCGTGGACCACCGTGTGTATGTGCTTCAAACTTGATAATATGACCACTGTCAACTGCGAAGTGTGTGAACAGACAGCCAACCAATGAACAGCAGGCAGATCTGGAGCCAATCAGATCGGCAGGTAGTTATTGTGAATGTCTTCAACTGCGTGATGGGACTCCAACTAGCTGAAGGCAACGGTACTAATCCTGTTCTGTCTCATCTTTGGCTGTGCCGAGGCTAAAGACTGCATGGAGCATGCGTTGTGGGGGTGGGGGTGGAGGCTGGAGGGATCTTTCTGTCATGAATAGTATCATGGCTTTCAAGGCGCTCCACTCTGTTCTAGATATTTGTTCTGTTCTGTCCCTCTCTCTGTTTCTGTTACCCCCCCCCCCCCCTGCCCCCTCCACCTTCCCTCTTCGCTTTATATATTACCGGTTCGTTCATCTGTTAAGTTTTCACGAACTCCCCATTCCTGTTTCTTTCGATTCTTTTGAAGAGTGCTCCTCTCTGACAGGCGGGTAGTGTGATAACAGTATTGCAATGCACACTTCGACTGCACAGCAGCATCATTCAGCCACGTGTGCCCTTCACACATGTCAGCTTATATGTTTGTTGTGATGTACTGATTGGTGTTTCACTCCTTAAGAAAGGAAGCCGAGTGGCTGTCGCCTGCAGCGTACCTTGGGTTATCTGAAGTGGTTTAGTGGTGTGGTAAATACCCTGTCCAACGGCTTGCTCTTGTTTTATGCTACCATGTTCTTGTACGGGTTGGTATTTGTGGTTGTTGTTGGTCTGTTTACACTTAGCTGTTTTCGGTTACTTTCATTCCTGATATAGTCCCGCATGGCCGGTTGCGCTATAGACATTTCGCCGTTTGCTTTATTTCAGAAAGGAGGAGAAAAACGAAGGGAGAGAGAGAGAGAGAGAGAGAGAGAGAGAGAGAGAGAGAGAGAGAGAGAGAGAGACAGACAGACAGACAGACAGACAGACAGACAGACAGAGACAGAGAGACAAAGACAGAGAGACACGGAGAGACACAGGGAGAGGCAGTTGAAGGGTGAGGGAGGGGGAGGGGAGGTCGGCGGATTCGGAGATTGGGGGAGCAGTGCAGGGTCGGATCAGCTACATGAGGGGGAGGAAGGTTCCGTAGCGTAGTGGCTCTGAGGGTCCTGTCCCAGTGGGGTTATGTAACGGTTGGTGGGGGTTAGAATGGCCAGCACAAAAACCAGGAAAACAAAACAACACAAAACAAAACAAAGCAAAACAAACAGACCACTGTTAGTTCACTGATTGCGGAAATCAAAAGGGCATAGATGATAGATCGTGGAAGGAACGGTGAGCGCAGTTTAGTCAACAAGTCTCTGTCCAGAGTGAAACTCCACAACATCACCCACACCATTATCCTCCGTATCAAAAAGCACGAAAATGTCTCCAAGTCTCTGGCCCTGCATACCCTGCTCTTGTGGTGACCTCTGCTTCGATTGCCTTTCCACTTCTGTTGCCTTGGTGGGTTCATGTTGTGGTCGTCGATATCAGCGGGGTCATGGAGGCTGTTACTGATTGACATGATAGCGCCCATCAGAGCGCGACTCTCACTCACGCTGGCTTCGCGACGAAACAATTATTGTCGTTAGCTGGGGAGACTAGAAGATGGTGTGTGACCTGTGTATGTTGTATCCGAAAAGGTACCGTTCAACTCTTTATCAAAATGACTAGACGGCTGTGCAGTGTCGTCTCCGGTGGGTGTCCTCGTTGCGACTTGCTGTTGACTGTGGATTGCCGGTGTTGGGAATGCGGCCAGACGGACCAGGATGTGGCTGTGAATGGAAAGTCAGAATGAACGGCGTGGAAGTAAAGCCACTGAAGTGGCATGGAGGATGAGCTAGAAAACACACGCGCGCCGCACACACACACACACACACAACACCACACACCACACACACACACCACGCACGCACGCACGCACACACACACACACACACACGCACACACACACACACACACCACACACACACACACACACACACACACACACTCACACAGCCAGCCAGACAGACAGACAGCCACACACACACACACACACAACACACACACACACACACACACACACACACACACACACACGCACACACGCACACACCACACACACACGACACACACACACACATACACACGCCCTCACACACACACACACACACACACACACACACACACACACACACACACACACACTCACACAGCCAGCCAGACAGACAGACAGCCAACACACACACACACACACACACACACACACACACACACACACACACACACACGCACGCACGCACGCACGCACGCACGCACGCACGCACACACACACACATATATCTAACCAGCTCCTCTCTCACAGAAAAGATTGAGACACAAGCCAGCAAATTCACCACTTCTTCACGAATAGACATACAGATACATATACATACTAACACCACTACCACCATCTCGACCATCACCATCATTTTTATTATACGACACACGCGTATGTCTATACACGCATGAACGCACGCACCAGCACATGAAGACGAATGGAGGAAGGAACACGTAAGCTACGCTATGCATCATCCCTGTAGCTCACACACAACACCGTCACCAAGGACAGTAAGAAAACAAAAATGGTACAGCTAGAATCGTAAGTACCACGACAGCGTGTGTCTATACGCTGTGTGTATGTGTGTGTGTGTGTGTGTGTGTGTGTGTGTGTGTGTGTGTGTGTGTGTGTGTGTGTTAAACAGTCGTTCTCGGTTTGTATTCATTGCGATAATTGTTGGTACATCCAAAGATTAACCTGGCAATAACCTACTTACCTATTTATAAGTTGTCGTAAGTATAAGTGCGCGGGCGCACTAGTGTGTGTGTGTGTGTGTGTGTGTGTGTGTGTGTGTTGTGTGTGTGTTGTCACTGTCACTGTCTGTCTGTCTGTCTGTCTGTCTGTCTGTCTGTCTATCTATCTATCTCTCCGTCTCTCGACACCCCTTCCTCATTTTATTTGTTCAGTTACAGCATCCTTAAAATCCAGTTTGGAAAGCTACGAAAAATTTAAAACAAATTTAAAGCGGGTCTACTCAAAACGAGTGTTGAAATTGAAAACATTGCAGTGCGGACAGAATAAAACCACCGCAAAAATACCTCAGGGGTAAAAAGTAAACACTGAAGTTTCACATATGAGGTCAACTACATACTGTACAAATATTAACACAGACAAATAATTTTAAAACTTTAAATGAATTGTTTCGAAAACTGGTTGCATTTCAGCTGTCCACAACGGCTTAAGTATTGTGTTTCTGGATGTTGTTGACGTAACATTACAATCCACTTTTCGTAAGTTCTAAAACAATTTTGTACTCCACGTAAGCTGGTATAAAAGGTTCCATTTCAGAAACAAGCCGCTCCATTCTCGATGATCTTAACAGAATATGCTTTTTGGGGAGAAAAAAACGAAAACAGTATGAAACAAAAGCAATAGTCCTCCAAAGGGAAGAAAACATTATAGAAAAATCACAATGCCACTCATCTAATTTTCGGCCACGTGGCCTTTTTCAAGAGAAAAAAACAAAAACAATCCAACTACGTGATGTCCATCTTTGGCAACTGGTCAGAGCAAAGAATTGACGTCATAAATATAATGCGCAAGTTCTGACATCATAATATGTGATGTCATCAACAAGGAAAGAAAAAAAAAAAAAGGGGGAGGGGGGGAAGGGGGGAGGGGGGTGTAAGTTGTGTGTGGGTGTGGGTGTGTGCGTGCGTGCGCGCGCGCGCGCGTGTGTGTGTGTGTGTGGGGGGGGGGGGGGGTAGTTATACTGTAACCAATGTACTTCAAAAACATAGCAATACGCTCCATAAATCACAATGAAAATGAAACCATAGAATAATGTGACCATAGTCCTGTCTGTGACTGTGCATGGCATACAAGAACTGTCATATGAATATATAATATATATATATATTATATATAATATATATATATATTAAATTATGCCAATCATCAATGTTGTTCGTAGGTAAATCTGGATAGGGTTGTTGCAAATTTGTCTTAACATTACATCCATTTGGCATCCTAGTATCTAATGCCCTTATCCATTTTTCTTCAGTAATAAGTCTGAAGCTTTTGCTTTCACCATAAGCTTTTGCCAACACTGCAACAGCAAGGTCTCCCACTGAATGCTGAAGGAAATGTCGCATTATTGGCTTTTCTCTTTGGAACTTGATGTCACGTCTGTGTTCCGCTATTCTTTCTTTCAATGAACGTCCGGTTTCACCAACATAAACTGTCTTATTACACCGTTTACACAACAGAGCATATATCAAATTTCTATCAGCACATGTCACATTACTAATAACATTGTGTGAAGATTTCTGCTTTGTGTCCAACACTGTGGAAGTTACTAGTGAAGAACAGGTGTCACAATCACAAGTTTTTTTTTTCCCTTCACTGCTCTTTCAGTTTTCTAGTGAACCAACGTATCACATAAATTTTTATCCCGTCTGTATGCAGGCATCGGTAGTTTATGGAATACTTTGCGCATGTATTCTGACTTATAGAGCGTATCACTATGTCTCTTTAGTACAGCTTGTACATCTGGCAATAATCTTGATTTTTTTCTCTTGAAAAAGGCCACGTGGCCGAAAATTAGATGAGTGGCATTGTGATTTTTCGAAAACAGTATGGTCCACACGTTTACACCCCCCCCCCCCTTCCCCTCCCTAGGTCCCACCCTTACTTCATCCGCCCAGTTTCGTCAGTTTGCTTTAAATTAAGAAAAGAATGAGTCATTTCCATGATGATGGAAAAATTATAGGTGCGCATTTCGATTCATTCATTCCTTGATTCACACACACACACACACACACACACACACACACACACACACACACACACACACACACACACACATTTGAGATGGGAATCGATTCTAATATGGTGACAGCCATGAAACGTTCTCCACCCCTGGCATCTCCCCTAACTAAATGGGTGGCTGGGCTATATAATGAAATGAAAGCACATGCATACATAATACATACATACATCTATACATGCACACGAACATCCAAACATAATTTTTTCTTATCAGCAAGGAACGATAATTTCAGGTGCAAAACAATATGAATGTCAATTTGTGTAGCATTAAAAGCACGTTGACAATGTTAATGATTGTTCTGACATATTCACTGCTGGAAGAAAAAAAAAACCAAACCCATTCATTCAAACATTCTGTCACCTTTTAAAAGCCAGTCAACACATATTGAACTTAACGAACCGCTATAGCAGTGGCGCAACTGAATCAATAGTCGGAGAGACTACTTTCTGTGCAACCATCCTTTTTGCCAGTAGTCCAATAACACTACCACCTACCCTCTCTTCCCGCCCCCCCCCCCCCCCCCCCCACCACACACCTCCCCTTCCACCTCTCTGGATCGCACCTTCAAACCACAATGAACGCGGCCTCTGACCCTTCCGCTCTCCTACCTCGCTTCCATCTACCCCCTCCCCCCCTTTCCACCCACTGTGCTCCAAATAGGAAGTTTATATACATTAATATTTAATAAATGAAAATGGAGAAGTAAGTTTGTTTTCCGTGCGCGCGTGTATAATGTGTGTGTGTGTGTTGTGTGTTGTGTGTGTGTGTGTGTGTCGGGGGGAGGGGGGAGCGAGGATGAGGGAGGGAAAGTGGAGTAGTGGTGCGCGCAATCACGATGCATTGTGCCATAAAAATTTAAATGCACATCTTACACTGACAATGATAAGAAATTTACATTTTGTTCTCGACCCATTATTCCGCGGTGAAATGGCGTTTTTCCTTTTCTCTTCTCCATTTCTTTCTTTCTTTTTTTTTTTTTTTCTTTTTTTTTTTAAAGCTTCGCCAATTTGAAAAAAATAAAATTGATCATACCGTTTTGAAGCGGTCGAAATTTTTTCCTTTTTCTTCTTTTTCTTTCTTTCTTTCTTTTCTTTTTTTTTGTCTGTTTTGTTGTTGTTGTTGTTGTTGTTGCTGATATTATGTAAAATTGGGACAAAGGTAGAGAGAGAGGTGAACTCAGTTTCGTTGTCTTCTTTAAATTCATATCGCGTCACTTAAACTTTTATTGCATTTTTTTTTTAAATTACGCTGACCTTTATTTACTTATCTATTTACTAACTTACTTATTTATCTATCTATGTTTTGTGATTGTTTCATTACTTGTGTGTGCAGAGTAGCGACGTGGGAGTCAGCTCTACACATCACCGCGTCAAGATGACGCCGCGTCTTTGTGTGTGACTAGGTCGCTGTGTCGCCGTGTAATGAGAATGTGTGTGTGTCTGTGTCTATGCGTGTTCCGTTCATTGTTTAAGAAGTTTGAATGCCTTGAACTTTCTGTGAACTTCTTGAACGCGTGTCTAGATGTCTAGGAGTGTCTAGATGTCACCGTGTCTGCGTCACCGTGTCTATGTGTGACTATGTTTCTATGTCGCCGTGTCTCTCGTTTCTGTGTGTCACAGAGT
This sequence comes from Conus canariensis, assembly GCA_033310375.1. Taxonomy (NCBI): domain Eukaryota; kingdom Metazoa; phylum Mollusca; class Gastropoda; order Neogastropoda; family Conidae; genus Conus; species Conus canariensis. Next base: position 100,982,540 of record CM065714.1, on the reverse strand, counting down.
CTGGTTGTCACCGGGTCTATGTGTGACTACGTCGTCGTGTGATGAGGGTTCTATGTGAAACAGTGTGTACATGTCACCATGTTTATATGTCAGAGTAAGGATTTTTTTAAGGTGTTATGGTAGGGTTAGGTTTAGACATATCGGCATGGTGACGTCTAGCCACGGTGACATATACCTCCAGTGACACACAAACGCAGTATCATATACATACGGTGACTTATAGATCCGGTGACATACAGACACGGTAACAGCTAGATCCGGTGACATATAGACCCAGTGACATACAGACACGGTGACAGCTAGATCCGGTGACGTATAGACCCGGTGACACACAGACACGGTGACAGCTAGATCCGGTGACGTATAGACCCGGTGACATACAGACACGGTGACAGCTAGATCCGGTGACATATAGACCCGGTGACATACAGACACAGTGACAGCTAGATCCGGTGACATATAGACCCGGTGACATACAGACACGGTGACAGCTAGATCCGGTGACGTATAGACCCGGTGACATACAGACACGGTGACATACAGACACGGTGACTGCTAGATCCGGTGACCTATAGACCCGGTGACATACACACACGGTGACAGCTAGATCCGGTGACATATAGACCCGGTGACATACACACACGGTGACAGCTAGATCCGGTGACATATAGACCCGGTGACATACAGACACGGTGACAGCTAGATCCGGTGACGTATAGACCCGGTGACATACACACACGGCGACATCTAGATCCCGTGACATACAAAGTGACACAGAGACGTACCCTGAGCTGCATCGCAGTAGGACACATGCACACAGTTCCGATGCAGCGAGGCTCACAGAAACTTCAGAAAGTTCACACAGCGTTCAAGAGGTTCACAGAAAGTTCAAGGCATTCAAAATTCGTAAACAATGAACGAAACACACACACACACACACATACACACACACACATACACGCGCGCGCGCGCGCGCGCAAACACACACACACACACACACACACACAGAGTTCAGATGGCGGTCGAGGACAAAAGGACGGCGCGCCACTTTCGCACTTTACTGGCGCAGTTCTTTTTAGGCCTCTCCTCACGGCCGCGTCACTGGGAGGCCTGTACCCAGATGGGCCAGCCAGAAGTGAGGCCATCGTGCACGATGACGACCTTGGTCCTGTGGCTTCGCCTTCGTGCACAGGAGGGCTGGCACTGAGGAGGACGTGAGGATCCTACATGAAAAAAAAAAGAAAGAAAAAAGAAATGAAAAGCTGGCACATATCAAGGGGAAAAAAGATGAAAAAGAAAAGAAAAGAAAAATATAGAAAAAAGAAAGAAAGAAAAAAAAACCCTCTCTAATTTGTTCTTTCTACTTTTTGTTCGTAAATTTATTTGTTTAAAGAGTTCCGTCATCAAATCAACTATTCCACACACACACACACACACACACACGCACACACACAGAGGCAAACTCGCTCACTCACAGGTTTACCGAAGTCACAGGTCCTACAAATGGCAGGTGCGCTAAAGAACAAAAGGCCTGCATGCGTGCTTATGTGCATGCCTCACGTTTCTGCTTCGGCTCCTCTGTAGCACGAGACAAGGTCTTCGGGAGTCCAGGTCTATGTATACCCTAGCTTTGCCCCCCCCCCCTCCACTCCACCCCTTCCCCACCCGAGCCCTACGCCTCCCCCCCCCCCCCCACCAGCCGTGACCCCCCCCCCTCGCCCCACCACCCCCCAGTCTTTGTTTAGACTTGCTTTTTGTTTCCTAAAGTCTACGGTCTCCACGACTAAAACCTCCACCCCCCCCCCCCTACCTGGTCTATGTTTGCCCCCAAGTGTGTGCCTTTGACCCACACCTCGCACTTTCACTTCGGCTTACGTCCCCCCCCCCCTCCCCCCTCTCCCCGTCTACGTTTACCGAGGTCTAAAGTACCAGTTGGCCTGTGTCCTCCCACCTCCCTCACCCCTCCCCAGGTCTGTGTCCCCTGCCTACGCCCGTTCCCCATCGTAGTTTAGGATCATGTGGTCACAAATTAATCAACTAGCCCAGAACGTTTAGAAATTGAAAATGAACCAGAATGGGGATGTTGCGACACAGGCGTATGTTCTGAGACCCAGAATGTGCCATTGTGAACCAGAAGGACGTTACGGAATAAGTGTTCAAATGGGTCACAGAGACAGACCAACGTGGCGTCAAGTGACCCAGAATACGGTATTTGTACCCATGTTGAGGTTAAAAGTCTTTTGACCCATAATTTATAGTTTCAGGTGACTCACAATGGTCTACAGTGAGCCAGGGATGTTAAAGAGTCAAGATGACACGTCACTTTGACCCAAACTCAGATTAAACGCCAAGTGACCCAGAAAGGTTTACTGGGTGTCACATCGAGGTTAATGTTCGCAGTACCCATCGTGGGTGGGCTGGCCGTGGTCGTGGTCGATATCTTACACGGGTCATGACGACCCAGTTGGATGCTGAGGTTTAAGTGACCCAGATCTAGCGTATAGCCAGATGACCCAGAACGAGGTATCGCATTGCATTCCTAGGCTGAAGGCTTGGTGAGCCAAAATGGGTCCAAGTGACCCCGAATGTCGTAAATGGTCAGTTCAGTGACCCACAATGAGTTGCAATGACAGTCTTAGGCTGAAGTTCAGAGAGGGATATTGCGACCCTGATCGAAGTTAAAAGTAGAGTGACCCAAAGTGGACCATGATCACCCAAGGTTGAGGTTAAAAGTCAGGAAGAGGATTCATGTCGAGCCGATAGCCGACTTAGAGTCTGAATACGCACGTATCGTCACTGTCCTCACGTGAGAACTTATTATCAAGCTATGGCTCAAAAGGGATCCCGCCTATGTGAGACTTATCACCCTCCAAACCAATGTACCTTACCTGCAAAAAGATCTTAAAGTCTTGCCAACATGTAGATCTGTTAGCTCACCAGCAATACGTCCTAAATGGCATATCCTTCAACAAACCCATATGATCTGTTACCCCACCAGTTGTACGTCCTAAGTGCACAAAAACAGAACAAAACGGATCTGGCGGCTTTTACATAATTATGAGCCATGTTTCTTTGTTCTGTATCTTGTGATCTTTGTTGACGGAATTGGCGAAGTTCAAAGTGAACAACCGCGGGAAGAAAAGAGAAAAGAATGGAAACTCAAACATTCCGGATTCTGATACAACAGACAGCTTGTCTTCAACGTAGTCTGGGTAAGGCACAGGGGTCGTTGAAGTACATGAAATGACAATTGAATTTGGCATGGAAGGGGGGGGGGGGGGGGGAGCGGGGGGAGGGATGGGGGGTGGGGGGGTGAAGCGCGTTCCAGAGGATGGAAGATGTTTAAAAAGAAAAAGAAACCCTAAATCCGAAATATTTTGTCGCCAATGGTACGTCAATCTAAAGTGAATAAGAAACTATGTTAAGGATGATACTGGTTACTCTTATCATCGCTAATGGTACGTCAGTCTAAAGTGAATAGGGAGCTAACTTGAGAATGTGACTGATTACTCTATCATCGCTAATGGTACGTCAGTCTAAAGTGAATAAGGAGCTATGTTAAGAATGAGACTGGTTGTTCAATTATCGCGCACTCCTTTGTCAGTCAAGCAGTAACCTGGCATGGGCCACCAATACCCCACTTTCAGGTACCATGAGGAATTCTACGCAATGGAATATCATGGCTCTAAGGCGCTTAGAGGCGGATCTCTTCGTCATAAAGAGAGAGAGAGAGAGAGAGAGAGAGAGAGGGAGGGTGGGGAAGGGGTTGTGATGAGGAGTACAGGGGGGGGGGGGGGGGGGGCTTTAAACGGTTTTAAACTCTCAACCACGATGCGAAGCGCCGACGAAATAATATTGATAACCAGAAGGAAACAAGGGTGACGGTGGGGAAGGAAGCTACAGGGGGGAAGGAGGGGAAATTGAGGTGGGAGAGGGTGGGGATAGTGGTGGTGGTGGTGGAGGGGTGGTGGTGCTGAGGCAATGCAACATCTGCAACACCACGGGAAAAAGGATGATTAGTGACCAGGGCGGAGGGAGGGTTAGAGGATTGAGATGGAGATAGCAGAGCAGGAGAAGTTACCTGCACTACAGTTTAATTGACGACTGGGTGGAGTGAGAGAAAGATGAGGGAGAGGGGCATCCTATAGCTGATGATTTGAGAACGACTGGAGACAGATGCATTGATGATGACATAAGCTCCCCTCCCCCCTTCCTGCTTCCCCCCCCCCCCCCCCACACACACACACACATACATGCACACACAAACACACTTACGTTATATACACAAACACACATATTATATACATATTGTATTCTGACACTTTCAGAGCAGCCTTGGACAAACGTCTAGGAGAGGCCTATACTAAGTTGTTCCTCTTTGTATGTCACCGTTGCGGTCTTTCACATTAATTTTCTGTGCTTGTGATCATGCTCTCCTATAGCTCTTCGTATCTGTGAACTCTGACTTGCTCGTATGTACAAAAAGGCTCAACGCAAGCCTATAAAAATGTAGCGCGCGCACCACACACACACACACACACACACACACACACACACACACACACACACACACACACCTGTCTCTTTTTCTCGTTCACCCCCTCTCTCTCTCTCTCTCTCTCTCTCTCTCTCTCTCTTTCTCTCCACAGACAGACAGACACACACACACACACACACAACACACACACACACACACACACACACACACACACCAGTATGTACATGTGTGTGTGTGTGTGTGCGCGCGCGCGCGCTTGTGTGTGTGTGTGTGTGTGTGTGTGTGTGTGTGTGTGTGTGTGTTATTTCCCGTACAGACCAAGACAGTGCTGACCTAAGAACACCCGTTCCCCAAAAAGCTAGACTGACACTGACCTGCTATTTTGGTAACCCCAGTCGACAGCCCTCCTTAATTAATTCCCACACGGCTAAGCTTTATGACGTCGTCCGCTTCGTCAGCAGCCGACCTCTTGTCACCTTGGGCTGTGTCTCTTTCCTCTTTCCCCCCATTACTTGTTTTACCTTTTGTTGTCGGACAAGGAGGGGAGAACGTTGCCAGTGATGGTGGAGAGAGGAGAGATGGGGTGGGGGGAGGAAAGGCAGAAGTGAGTTGGGGTGGGGTAGTGGTGAGGTGGGGATGGGGGAGTGTTGCCCATAGCCTTTCGAAATGAGGTTAGTTGCAAACATTTGACAAAGATCGTCGTACTAAGTGTCATTTATCTAGCTTGATGAAGGCCTAAGAGGTCGAAACGCGCCGTGTTTTGTCTTGTGATTCGTTTGCCCACGTTGTTCGGAGGGGTCATTAGTATAAATACTTTTAAAATGTGTTTCGAAACGAGGTTAGGGGCTGGTAGAAACGTCCATCAGTGTATTTGGCCGTATCAGCTGCTGCGGGAGGCTTGGGACAATGGTTGTAAAGACTACATACATACCTGTATTTAGGAGTCTGTGTCTCACTGCACCAGCTGCGACATGGAGGGCATGGGTCTGTGACACTGAGTGACAAACACACGCAAGTTCTAGCCGGTTGTGAAGTCTGAGCGAGTCACAGATGTCCACACAGTCCAGGTCTACATAGAACGCCAGGTGTATCTGTCTGTCTGTCTGTCTCTGTCTTTCTGTGTGTGTGTGTGTGTGTGTGGTGTGTGTGTGTGTGTGTGTTGTGTGTGTTTGTGTTTGCGCGCGCGCGCGCGCGCGTGTGTGTGTTTGATCCCAGGTCTGTTTCTATGGTCTATCTTCGTGCTTGTCTATTTCCCCAATGTACACCGTTCCAGCTGACCAGCCAAGGCCCGTCATTCTGCATCACCACAGCAGATGGCAAACCAGGACTGGTCACTCTGACAACAACTGACAAGAGATTGTAAGTTAAGACCCGGCATCTCTTCCTCCTCCTCCTCCTTCTCCTCCTTCTCTTTCTCCTCTTCCATAAACAAGATGGAATTCGTCGTCACTGACACTGACAGGCAGGCGAGAAGGAATTCATAAGGGGTGTGTGGACGAGGGGCGAATAAGTGCAGTTAAACTTCTTGTCTCCACATATGAACATGACTTTGCTAACGCTTGCGGGAAACAACAAATAACAGAGCTTAGAGAGAAGAATTAGAGTCTTTACTGACAGCGTAGGATTCATTGCTTTCTGCCTCGTGGACAGAACTATTTGTTGAGCCTGGTCTTAGCTGATTTCGACTACTCGGTGAGTCTCTTCAGAAGATCCACCCCTGGCACTGATGCTCCATCCACGGTGTTTAACAGACAGAGCACCTGTTACTCAGTGCAAGCCATATATCATCGTCGTGAAAAAGGGAGTAAGAAAGAATGGGAAAAGATGTATTACAAAGATGCTAAAATAAGACAAGTGTAGGTAAACAGCTCTTCCGCCATTGGTGGAAATGACATGACAAGGATATGATGAAAATAAAGGGGGAGGTGAAGAAATCCTTCACTGACGACGTACAGGGTATATTTAATTCCCTGTTTTACAGATAACCATTTTTTTTAGCCAGGCCTTTGTCGAATTTCGACTCCTGGGTGAGTGTCAACGGAAAGCCGGCAATGTCTGCGGTCACCCACTGCTCGTATGAAGCAGGGACAGAGGAATCTAATTCCGTACAAGTAGTAGACCAGCTGTCATCAACATGGGAGTAAATCGCAATCTAATGGCTTACCCAGGCTGCAAGTGAAGGACAGGAAGAAAGCGCACAATTCTGAAAAGAAATAAAAAGCAAGACTTAAAACATAAAAAGAGGAAACTCTTTAAGCCTGTTTTACAGATACAAAGGATGATAAATGTAGGTCAGTAGTAACGGTGGTCAGTAAGTAAGCCATGCATTCTCAGTTTAAACCGACGCAGACAGCAACTAAGAGTTATTCAAATGTGCTTTACTTGGGTCTCGGACAAGTAATGTTTACCAGATGGTCAAACACATGTATACATAAGGAACAAATTATCAGTGGAACAATACAGGTACTGATGAACACTTTTGCCATCATTGTAAAGGTGACTTAGCAGAGATCTGATTTATCTAGTAGAATAGAGTTAAAGAGAGGGGTGGAGTGAAGGATGGGATGGAGGATAAACCACCACTACAAACATTTAGTGAACTCCAAGAAAACCTCCACTCCATTTAGGACAAGTAATGTTTACCAGATGAAACGCGCATTTCAAAGAGACGAAACAAACTCAAGGCTATGTCACATTATTTTACTTGGTCACACGACTCGGCATGATTGTGACATTATTGCTCATTTGCATGCAATGGGAGGCGAGTCATATGAGCCGATTATGCTAAAACGTTATGCACGTCTGGCCTGGTTCGAATGTGATCCACCAGGATACAACAGCCAATCAGAACACGGCTTGGTCGAATATCTGCTCTCTGGCACGGAAGTCGCCAAAATCATGCAGAAATGGTACGTGGATCCTGGAAGCTATCAATCCTGAAGGCAGGTTTTCCTGTTATTTCTTCTTCACCTTAAGCAAATTTTGGTGGTTGCTCACAATTGTCATTGATGCAATATTATTCAGTGAAGCATGACATGATGCGCTGTTCGCTGACAAGGCAGACCTGACTGAAATTGATCTGCCGAGCGGAGTGATGAGCGGTTCACACACTGTACGTTACATGGTCTACAAAGCAATGCCTGACAGCTGAAGGCTAATAGGACGTTAATGTCACCATGTACAGGCTTTCTTGTTGTCGAGTGTTGTTGCTGTCAGTTCTGACTCCTCCACAATACCAGGAAGTTTCTAGAGAAATGTGCCATCCTCTAATCAAAAAAAAAAAAAAAAGGAAAAGGACCCCCCCCCCCCTCCCCCCCAAGGATCAGATTTCGGTGGCCAGGCGACAGGCAGATTTTAATATCTTCTGTTGTTCTCCCAAAGACATAAGAATAAACACATAAATGTCCAGTTCTTAGGACAGACTAAAGTTCATGTTGGCTCATACAGCTAATAGAGAGAGAGAGAGCAAGAGAGAGAGAGAGAGAGCGAGAGCGAGAGAGAGAGAGAGAGAGAGAGAGAGAGAGAGAAGAGATAACAGCCAGGGGGAAAAACTGTCAGCAGACGAACAATACAAAAACCAGGGATGTCATTTATGTGAAACCAACATTCAACAAAATGCCTTAAACCAGCTTTTGAAACAGGATCTGTATTTCATGGACTAAACTAAGAACTCGCCCCCCCCCCCCCACACCCCCCCCCCCCCCCCCCCCCCCAATTAGTTTTACGCAGTTGTGTTGCAGGTTTTAGGGTTAATGCTAAACTGGGAGGAAAGGATGTTACCACTGGCTCGGTCGCCTTCTACAATTACCCACGCATGATATAACACTGAATCCCGCCCCGCCCCCTCCCCCCTCCCGACTGTCGACTGGGGCGCTCTCTGACAAGGTGACATATATTCATTTCCTCTAACATGAAGTGAACGGCCATTCTTGTCCTCCCCCCCCCCCCCCCCCCATTTACCCACCTTCCATCCCCAACTCTACCTCCAACCCCCCCCCCCCCCCTTCCCGTCCTACCTATCCTCTGTCCACCAAAACTTTTCCGCTCTTGCCACCCACTCCAAAACAAAAAATGTCGGGCAGCTGGTGACAAAACAAAAAATGTCGGGCAGTTGGTGACAAAACAAAAAATGTCGGGCAGCTGGTGACAAAACAAAAAATGTCGGGCAGCTGGTGACAAAACAAAAAATGTCGGGCAGCTGGTGACAAAACAAAAAATGTCGGGCAGCTGGTGACAAAACAAAAATGTCGGGCAGCTGGTGACAAAACAAAGATACAGTGTTTCTGCATTGACGTAAAGAAGGAGGAAATTCACACACACACACACACACACACACACACACACACACACACACACACACACACACACACAGAAATCCAAATCGGAACCAGGTCGGGGGCCGGAATAGCTCAGTGGTAGAGCGCCGGACTCGTAATCTTGGGGTTGCGGGTTCGAATCTCCGCCGGGCCGTTTCGGTACAGGGGGATTTTTCCCTCGGAGTTAACATTGGTTCTGACTCTTCTTCCCATACAGTCCTTCGAATGAGACTATACACCGAGGTTCCGTGTGTGAACGCACGTATAACATCTTGCACACACGTAAAATCCCATCACCAACTTTCGGAAGAGAAGGCCAGTTTGGCCGTTGGTATGGATGACACGTTACACATATCATGCACCTTTTCCGAAGCTGGAGTATGGCTGCCTTAATGGCAGGATAAAAAACGGTCATACACACAAAACTCCACCCCCTATACAGGGGGCGTCCGCAGGAGTATCAGCCTGCGTACGCAGAAGAAAAAGAAACCAGGTCACAGATGAGCAGGCATATGCAAAGCAATATAAACCTACAATAAACCAGATTACACACACACACACACACACACACACACACACACACACACACACACACACACACACACACCGCACCTGCGCGTGCGCGCACAAACACCCCTCCCCCCTCCACACACGCACACATACACACACACTCTCTCTGTCTCTCTTTCTTTTACACAAACATACAGAGAGAGAGAGAGAGAGAGACAGACAGACAGACAGACAGACAGACACACACACACACACACACACACACACACACACACACACACACACACACACACTCTCCCCGCCCCTCCTGTCCAACCCCCATCCCCACACTCACGCACACACACCGACAAACGTATTCAACAAAATACACCAATAAGACTAGAACCAGATCAGATTTAAAGGACCCAGAGATACGGATACGGATACGGATATTTGATTCATGATTAGGTTATTGCCCCTCGTGAACAGGTGCAACTGGAAATCATTCAAATCTTTTTAACGGTCAAATCTGATTCAACACCATACATTAAGAAACGAGAACAATATCACAGCTTAAATGCTTTATATAAATGAATGGACAGCTTCCAAGTTGTTCGTTTGTTGTTAGAAGCTAGAAGTACACAATCTGAAAAGACTTGGAAATCTATAGTATTTTAAACGCTACTCTATCAAAGGACTCAGAGAGAGAGAGAGAGAGAGAGAGAGAGAGAGAGAGAGAGAGAGTAAAAATCTGGTGGTGCAAAGCTAAGAAACACCTTCCTTCAGTATGAAACTATAGATGGATTGGCTGAAACCAGTCCCTTTTTTGATCCTAAAATGTAACTAACAAATCTTTTCAGCAGTGTGTGTGTGTGTGTGTGTGTGTGTGTGTGTGTGTGTGTGTGTGTGTGAGTTTTTATGAAGGTAATGAAATAAGCTTAAGATAGATTTCTCTACGTAAAAGATGTCTTTGATCATATTGTTATTATTATTATTATTTTGTTGCTGTTGTTTGGGAAGATGCTTTGTGCATTATAAACCTGGTAATTCGTGTACACATATACATTTTTTACAAACATATCATTAAGAAAAACCACTGCACCAGATGTTAATAGATTCTAATACAACAAAAATGTAAAAAAAAAAAAAATCAATACAACACATTTGTAATTAGTCTTTGTCCCAATGGATTGCTTAATTTAAAAAAAAAATCAGCGCGGAGCTGTGCTAGTGCTACTCTGGATTACACAGTATTTCAGGTTTCAAAATTCTCCTTCGTTCTCATTTCTGAGGTCTCACAGTGACCTTGCCTCACGCTGCTCATTCTAGCCTACCTAAATGCAGCTACACCCGACTTCATCTTGACGCTGCTTCAGCACCGACGGATCACTGGGAGCACAAAATATCAGGTCACCCGCCACAGGAGATGCTGCGTTGCTGCCGAGTCGTTTGGTACAGTGGTGCCTGTTTTGATCCAACACACGCGTACCAGCTCCCTATGACAATAATAGCTGCGTACTCGACTACCCAGCGGACATGCGCGTCACCGTCAGTACGTTACCACCATGTCCATCTAACTACACTCCCCATGAACTTTGCTGATACCGAAACATTTGGTTTCAAAGTGAGGCGACTGTAGACGGAAACGGACACAGAATTAAAACAAAACAAAACAAAACAAACAAACAAAAATAACCCTGCTGTACCGGCAAACCAAAGAACAAATAAAGTACAAAACAAACACTACGCTTTTTGACCTCTTTGGTCTTCTTCAGGCAGAAGGAACAACACTTAAGACAAGTGTGAACCGAACTATTTGACAAGTAATCTTCCCACAGGCGATGGAGAGGAACCTGAATCATCTTTTCTCACTGCTGTTGACAAAGGGGTATTTCTCGTGGCTTGTATAGCGATATTTGTGCCTTCATGTTTTCCTATTTTGACTGGGTGTACAGCTCTGATGTAGATAGTGGCCCACGTGTTCGACTGGATCATACATGGGGGAGGGGGGGGGGGGGCTGGATTAGGAGATATCTCCCTGTTTTTGTAAGAGCTTTAGATGGCAAGAGTTTGCCACTTGTTTGTTATTCATGACTTGAATCGGGGTTTTCCTCTGATGAGGAGCTGGCGAAAGAGTGAATGCGAGGGGCCATTTTGAATTCATCGCTCAGTATGACTAGGACAATGTCTAACCTTTTCTTCCAGTTCCCCACCCGCTGCCCCCCCCCCCCCCCCCCCCCCCCCCCCCCCCCCCCCCCCCACAAGAGGTGGATTATTTGAGATCTTTGGATTGTT
>CM065714.1:100958442-100963442 GCA_033310375.1 Conus canariensis | reverse complement strand
AAGGTTGCTGATAGCCCAGTCAACAGCAAAGGGCCATAGCAGGGCTGTCACCGCATTGAAGTCAACTCACAAGTCGTTAACAAAAGGAAAAAGAAAAGAAACCCTCAATCACACAACCCTTTAAAATACACCTTCTAAAAACACACCTTCTAAAAACACACCGGAAATGTTGTTAAACATCTTTCCTCTGTGAATTCTTAGATCAGATGAAAAATGTTGATCTGTTTCAAAAATTCAAAGATCACATCAAGTGGGACATCTCTGAACAACAAGGTTTTCATGAAGTCCGCTGTAAAGCGTTTATGTCTCACGTCATGCAAGTCCCAACACTCTAAAAAGAATATGTTTCACTGTGAGTGGTACATGACATGGAATGCACCACGGAGCTTCATCACCTTTTGAAAGATAAGAATGGATGTGGAAGGAGTGGCCTGTATGCAAACGGCACAAGACTGCTTCTTCTTTACGGCTGCCTCGGGAACATGGTAAAAACTCTCAGCTTTGGACGGATTTTAAATAGTTTGTTATCCGTCTGCAAGGTCCATTCCTCTTGCCAGAAGTGCAGGCTGGGTGTAGTCATGTCATCATGCCAGATCCAGTGGGTCGTAAGCACACAGACTCAAGAGCGGCGATGTTGCTGTTCTCTGAGGGTTCGTCGCCACGTATCAGTCAGCAGCCAATGGGGAGGTGAGTGCTTGGTGGGAGCTACCTGCTCCACAAATATCCCGGTGCATGCTGGGTATTCTGGTGTGTTGCATACTCCCGCCGAAGGCTGGCACAGGTTTTGATAGAATCCTGAACCCATGTGTCTGATACAGTGCACCTCGTTTTTACTCGTCACGTTTCACCTGATCCGTCTTTGCACCACACAGCCATCACGTTTCGCCCCATCCTGTTTCACCAAGTCATGTTTTGCCCAGTCACGTTCCCCAATTACGTTTCATCCTGTCACGATCTACCCAGTCACGTTTCACCCAGTCACGTTTTGCCCAGTCATGTTTTGCTAAGTCACGTTTTCCCAACACGTTTCACCAGATCCGCCTCCATTCCCACACACCATCACGTTTCGCCCCACAGTAGGTGCAGTCAAGATGAATTGTAGCAAAAATGTAATTCTAAGAGGGTTGTCCTGCGAAAAAGAAAAAAAAAGAAAAAAAAAGGAAGTATGAAGTAAATTCCGTTAAAACAATCTGATATCAATAATGTGATTCTGAGAAGGTTGCGCTGCGAAATCAGGAGACCCAAAAAGAGACCCTAACCAAGTAAACCCTGTTACAACAGCCTGGTATCAGTGATGTCATTTCTGCAAAATCAGGAGAGAAAAAAAAATGTGAAGTAAGCCCTATTAAAACAACCTTGTGCCAGTAATGTGATTCTGAGAAGGTTGTCCCGCGAAATCGGAGGGGAGGAAAACCACGAAGACAACCTTGTTCCGGTGAACTGATCCGGAGAACCATAGCTCATACGGCGTTACCTGCCGCTGTTGTCTGTGTGATTCTTCTTTCCACATCAACAACTGTGACATCATACAGCAGTTTGATTTACACCTGTCACTGTTGTGAATGAACGGAACACGAAACCTGTTCAGATGGTAAACAAAGCGTGGGGGGCTTTAATGCTGACATAAACCTACATACCTACATCCCGTGACGCCGCTTTGTCTCATTCAGCAAAATGGTGACAAAAAAAAAAAAAAAAAAAAAAAAGAAAGAAGGAAAAATGAAGGGCCGAAGCACATTGTAAAGGCGTAATAAATGTTCCTGCCGGATTTAGTCATTTTGTGTTCATGGGTGTCTTGGTACTCGGTCACACGACAAAATCTGTAATATCATATATATTGTTTTTCCCTCACTACTAAATTGTTGCACACACACACACACACACACACACACACACACAACACACACACACACACACACACCCCACGCACGCACGCACGCACGCACACACACACACACACACACCCACACCCACCCACACACACACACACGCACGCACGCACCTCTCTCTCTCTCTCTCTCTCTATATATATATATATATATATGTGTGTGTGTGTGTGTGTGTGTGTGTGTGTGTGTGTGTGTGTGTGTGTGTGTGTGTTGAACAATGTAGTAGTGAGGGAAAACAATGTATATATAATATTACAGATTTACATATATGTATATATATATATATATATATATATATAGTTAAAAATAATGCTCTCTTGTTGTCCTGAGCTTCGCACCTTGTAGAATAGACTGAAGTAAAAACCGGAGACGGTAAAATACAAGAGCAAAAACAACAGTCGCTTCATGTCTCAGACTTGTATTTTTAACAAATTTTTGATGTTAACAGCTTCATCAGGCCAAGGTACATATATTCCACACAAGGTATCTCTCTCTCTCTCTCTCTCTCTCTCTCTCTCTCTCTCTCTCTATATATATATATATATATATATATATATATATTATCCAGTCTCTCCTACTCCTTCCTGTTCTTTTTTCTTTCATTTATTTAAAAAATGACGGAAGAATTGTTAGCCTGCATATTCTCTCTCTCTCACTCTCTCTCTCTCTCTCTCTCTCTCTCTCTCTCTCTCTCTCTCTCTGTACACACACACACACACACACACACACACACACACACACACACATATATATATACATATATATTATATATATATATATATGTGTGTGTGTGTGTGTGTGTGTGTGTGTGTGTGTGTGTGTGTGTGTGTGTATATATATATCAACAACACCTTGATTGACCAAAGATGTCTTGTTTTGATAGGAAACAGATTAAATACAACGTGTCAGCGATTGCAAATTCTATCTTCGATGACGTCGTCAGAAATGATTGTTTGGAACCAGTTCTACATGGTGTGGCATGTTGTTTGAACGGTCGGAATGTTTTGGTCTCTTCCAGAGTATACCGTATACCCCACCTTCTGGAAATCTGGCACCAGTAGTTTCCTCTGTTCTACCACTCTCTTTGATGCTGTCTTTCCCGTTTCGTTTATCTTTCTTTACTCTCGCCTATTGTTTTTTGTTTGCTTGTTTGTTTTGCTTGTTTGTTTGCTTGTTTCTCTTTGTGATCCGTTCGCCTGTCTTTGTTTTAGAACACTTCACACCTTTTCCCTTTGAAGACTGAAACAGATTGCAACACCGCTGACAGCAGGCCCAGCTACAAATAAACACAAAAGCAGAATGCAGGTCAACGGTTCGCTGTATTTGATAATGTACAACACAAGGAAGACTGGCACGCGCAAACATTTAGCAGCTATCTTTATTTGATAATGTACAACACACGAAAGACTGGCAAGCGCAAACATTCAGCAACTATCTTCCGAATAATTATATCACAAACAACAGATAATAATGTACAACACCAGAAAGACTGGCATGCGCAAACATTCAGCAACTATCTTCCGAATAATTATATCACAAACAACAGATAATAATGTACAACACCAGAAAGACTGGCATGCGCAAACATTCAGCAACTGTCTTCCGAATAATTATGTCACAAACAACAGATGAAAATAATGCACGCTATCCTGACTGTGGTTGATGACAAAGTGAACAGACATGACAGTGACGTGCATTGTACTGATGGCTGTCGGTGGCAAAGTGAACAGACAACAAAATAATGTACACTGTGCTGATGGCTGATAGTGATAACGTGAACAGACATGGAAAGAATAAGCACTGTCCTGATTGTGGTTAATGACAAAGTGAACAGACACGAGAGTGATGTATGTTGTACTGATGGCTGTCGGTGGCAGAGTAAAAAGACAATAAAATAATGCACACTGTCCTCATGAGTGATAGTGGCAAAGTGAACAGACAATAACATAATCCACATTGTCCTCATGGGTGATAGTGGCAAAGTGAACAGACAATAACATAATGCACACTGTCCTCATGGGTGATAGTAGCAAAGTGAACAGACAATAAACTAATGCACACTGTCCTGATGGGTGATAGTGGCAAAGTGAACAGACAATAACATAATGCACACTGTCCTGATGGGTGATAGTGGCAAAGTGAACAGACAATAACATAATGCACACTGTCCTCATGGGTGATAGTGGCAAAGTGAACAGACAATAACATAATGCACACTGTCCTGATGGGTGATAGTGGCAAAGTGAACAGACAATAACATAATGCACACTGTCCTGATGGGTGATAGTGGCAAAGTGAACAGACATGAAAATAATGTACACTGTCCTGATGAGTGATAGTGGCAAAGTGAACAGACAATAACATAATGCACACTGTCCTGATGAGTGATAGTGGCAAAGTTAATAGAAATGAAAACAATGCACACTTCCTGATGGGTGACAGTGGCAAAACAAGAGACAAGATCAATAATAACACACTGTCCTGATGTCTGATGATATGAAAGTGAAAGAGAGAACAGTTTAGAAACAGAGATGGGGAAAGGGAGGGGAAAGAAGTGACCCTGATCTCTTCCAACCACAAGTAATGCACGGGAAACGGTTTATGAACAGCTATGCTGATAATGATTGATGTCCTTATTGCGCGCACTCCGTGTGCCCGCCCACTTCACGTGCTGCTCAAAATTTTGCATAATACGTGAACTTGGGGCACGTTCTTGCTTGAAGCGTAAAAAAAAAAAAGAGAAAAAAAAATTGTACCAGAAATGTGATTCTAAGAGGGTTGTCCAGCAAAAACAAGACAAAAAAAACAACAAACAAACAAAAAGTAATTAAAGAAATCCCGTTACAACAATGTGATATCAATAATGTGATTCTGAGAGGACTGTGCCGTGATATCGGGGGGGGGGGGGGGGGGGGGGGGGGGGGGGGACCTTTATGAAGTAAACCTTGTTAACACAACTTGGTACCAGTCACGTGATTCGGAGAGATGTAGTTCATACGGCGTTACCTGCTGCTATATATATGATTCTTCTTTCCACACCAACAGCCGTGACATTACACGACAGCTTAATTTACACCGTGACTGTAATGAATGATGGGAATAAGAGACCTG
>CM065714.1:100928442-100943442 GCA_033310375.1 Conus canariensis | reverse complement strand
ATTACATGTTCCTTGTTATTGTAATTAAACGGTATTAATGCGCCCCACCTTTGCTGAACACAAAGCAGTCACAAAAGCAACCAATCAACATTCGAGCACCTGCCTGCACACTTTCACTCCCATCTTTTCCTGCTTATCGCCCACACACTCAACATGTGACGTGACAATTGCCAGCCAACACCATCCTCCTCCTCCCCCACCCTCTCTCTCTCTCTCTCTCTCTCTCTCTCTCTGTATGTGTGTGTGTCCCACAAACTGCAACTAGGGTTATCAGTGTATATCATTCTCAATGCTTACCATGACCACCTCAGCCCCTCCTCCCTCTCACATTCTTCCCTCTGTCAGTCTGACCTTTGATGCAAGCCAACCCTGTGATAGGCGCGCAACGAGGACGACAAGGACGCAGAGACTTTTGAGGTCACTGTAATTCGGGTCGCCAGCTCCCTTCCCCTCCTCCCTTCTCCCCCTCCTCCCTTCTCCCCTCCTCTGCTTATCTGGTCGTGCAGTGACCGCTTGTGGTTGAGAGACGAGGATCTCCCCCTCCTCCCTTCTCCCCCTCTCCCTTCCCCTCCTCCCTTCTCCCCCTCCTCCCTTCTCCCCTCCTCTGCTTATCTGGTCGTGCAGTGACCGCTTGTGGTTGAGAGACGAGGATCTCCCCCTCCTCCCTTCTCCCCCTCCTCCCTTCTCCCCTCCTCTGCTTATCTGGTCGTGCAGTGACCGCTTGTGGTTGAGAGACGAGGATCTCCCCCTCCTCCCTTCTCCCC
This sequence comes from Conus canariensis, assembly GCA_033310375.1. Lineage (NCBI taxonomy): Eukaryota > Metazoa > Mollusca > Gastropoda > Neogastropoda > Conidae > Conus > Conus canariensis. Next base: position 100,942,678 of record CM065714.1, on the reverse strand, counting down.
TCCTCTGCTTATCTGGTCGTGCAGTGACCGCTTGTGGTTGAGAGACGAGGATCTCCCCCTCCTCCCTTCTCCCCCTCCTCCCTTCTCCCCTCCTCTGCTTATCTGGTCGTGCAGTGACCGCTTGTGGTTGAGAGACGAGGATCTCCCCCTCCTCCCTTCTCCCCCTCCTCCCTTTCTCCCCTCCTCTGCTTATCTGGTCGTGCAGTGACCGCTTGTGGTTGAGAGACGAGGATCTCCCCATGCTCCCTTCTCCCCCTCCTCCCTTCTCCCCCCTCCTCCCTTCTCCCCCCTCCTCCCTTCTCCCCCTCCTCCCTTCTCCCCTCCTCTGCTTATCTGGTCGTGCAGTGACCGCTTGTGGTTGAGAGACGAGGATCTCCCCTCCTCCCTTCTCCCCCTCCTCCCTTCTCCCCCTCCTCCCTTCTCCCCCTCCTCCCTTCTCCCCCTCCTTCTGCTTATCTGGTCGTGCAGTGACCGCTTGTGGTTGAGAGACGAGGATCTCCCCCTCCTCCCTTCTCCCCCTCCTCCCTTCTCCCCTCCTCTGCTTATCTGGTCGTGCAGTGACCGCTTGTGGTTGAGAGACGAGGATCTCCCCCTCCTCCCTTCTCCCCCTCCTCCCTTCTCCCCCTCCTCCCTTCTCCCCTCCTCCCTTCTCCCTCCTTGCTTATCTGGTCGTGCAGTGACCGCTTGTGGTTGAGAGACGAGGATCTCCCCATGCTCCCTTCTCCCCCTCCTCCCTTCTCCCCCTCCTCCCTTCTCCCCCTCCTCCCTTCTCCCCTCCTCTGCTTATCTGGTCGTGCAGTGACCGCTTGTGGTTGAGAGACGAGGATCTCCCCATGCTCCCTTCTCCCCTCCTCTGCTTATCTGGTCGTGCAGTGACCGCTTGTGGTTGAGAGACGAGGATCTCCCCATGCTCCCTTCTCCCCTCCTCTGCTTATCTGGTCGTGCAGTGACCGCTTGTGGTTGAGAGACGAGGATCTCCCCCTCCTCCCTTCTCCCCCTCCTCCTTTCCCCCCTTTCTCCCCCTCCTCCCTTCTCCCCTCCTCTGCTTATCTGGTCGTGCAGTGACCGCTTGTGGTTGAGAGACGAGGATCTCCCCCTCCTCCCTTCTCCCCCTCCTCCCTTCTCCCCCTCCTCCCTTCTCCCCCTCCTCCCCTTCTCCCCTCCTCTGCTTATCTGGTCGTGCAGTGACCGCTTGTGGTTGAGAGACGAGGATCTCCCCCTCCTCCCTTCTCCCCCTCCTCCCTTCTCCCCTCCTCTGCTTATCTGGTCGTGCAGTGACCGCTTGTGGTTGAGAGACGAGGATCTCCCCCTCCTCCCTTCTCCCCCTCCTCCCTTCTCCCCCCTTCCTCTTGCTTATCTGGTCGTGCAGTGACCGCTTGTGGTTGAGAGACGAGGATCTCCCCATGCTCCCTTCTCCCCCTCCTCCCTTCTCCCCCTCCTCCCTTCTCCCCCTCCTCCCTTCTCCCCTCCTCTGCTTATCTGGTCGTGCAGTGACCGCTTGTGGTTGAGAGACGAGGATCTCCCCATGCTCCCTTCTCCCCTCCTCTGCTTATCTGGTCGTGCAGTGACCGCTTGTGGTTGAGAGACGAGGATCTCCCCATGCTCCCTTCTCCCCTCCTCTGCTTATCTGGTCGTGCAGTGACCGCTTGTGGTTGAGAGACGAGGATCTCCCCATGCTCCCTTCTCCCCTCCTCTGCTTATCTGGCCGTGCAGTGACCGCTTGTGGTTGAGAGACGAGGATCTCCCCATGCTCCCTCTCCACTTCAGATAAAGCTGTTAAACTCCCCGGCCTTATCTCCCTTTCCTCTCACTCTCACCCTGGTCGAGGTATGAAGGCCACAGGCCGCTGCGCGATCTATCCATGCTTTATGCACATTCCATGGACAGGCCGGATGCCACAGGTGTGGACATCATGGTTCGTTCATTAGCATTAATGGCTAAACACACCTCCAACATCTGATCCTCTCTAATCGCCAGCATAGTATCTCACGCTGCAGGCGGTGGGGAATGACTGCCTCCTTTCAGATCACCCCCATCCTCAGATAACTAACACTCCGCCCTCCCCCCTTCTACTCAAAATGTTTTGACTGGTTGTCCTGTTCTTCTGACAGCCTGTCAGTCAGTCAGGCTACACCATCAAGAGGAGTAGCTTAACAAACAGAAAGAGGTGATCAAGCCTCTCCCAGAATGCAGTTCGCCGCAAGGTGGCATAGCAGCGAACACCAAGGGACAGGTGGCAGCTCTCCTTTGAGGGACACTGATGTGAGAGGTCAGTGTCAGGTGGTGCAGCGATCCTTCCAGCCATGTGGGTGACGGCGGGTCTAGGCTGTGTCACTGTGGGACAGCTCCTGGAGATGTGGGGCGATCGGCGATGGAGCACTGCCTGACTACGATTGCTGTGGCCTAGGATACCATGCTTCGAGCCAGGCAGGCACGGGAGCACTCCTTATGGGGTTGGGTTAAAAAGAACTGCCTTCTCGGCAGGCCGTGGACCACAGGATATCAGGGACTCGTGCAGTGCTCCAGTGACTTTCGTTCTGCTCCCTCTTTGAGGCAGCCTCATGCAGCACAGGATCATCGTCACCCAAGTATGAAGAAGGCCACCCGGTGGCCCTGAAGACAGCCTTTTGGTGGGGAAGAAAGAGGCGAAATACACCATCATCAGCTGACCAACACCCAAATTTGAACTAAAGTTCAAAAAGGAACCAGAGCAACAGACGACGGTCCCCACGCAGAACTCATCCAATACTGCCAACAACAATAGTCGCCACATAATATGCAGACCTATATCTGCAAGTATGAATTGTTCTTACGGGCCTCCGGCCAGTAGGACATAAAGCTCACCCATCACTATCACCTCCCCACTCCACGGCCCCACCAAAGGCTGTAGGTGGTCAAGCCTCCCCACTCCACGGCCCCACCAAAGGCTGTAGGTGGTCAAGCCTCCCCACTCCACGGCCCCACCAAAGGCTGTAGGTGGTCAAGCCTCCCCACTCCACGGCCCCACCAAAGGCTGTAGGTGGTCAAGCCTCCCCACTCCACGGCCCCACCAAAGGCTGTAGGTGGTCAAGCCTCCCCACTCCACGGCCCCACCAAAGGCTGTAGGTGGTCAAGCCTCCCCACTCCACTGCTCCACCAAAGGCTGTAGGTGGTCAAGCCTCCCCACTCCACTGCTCCACCAAAGGCTGTAGGTGGTCAAGCCTCCTCACCCCACTACTCTACCAAAGGCTGTAGGTGGTCAATCCACCTCACTCCACTGCTCCACCAAAGGCTGTAGGTGGTCAAGCCTCCCCACTCCACTGCTCCACCAAAGGCTGTAGGTGGTCAAGCCCCCCCCCCCCCCACCCCACTGCTCCACCAAAGGCTGTAGGTGGTCAAGCCTCCCCACTCCACTGCTCCACCAAAGGCTGTAGGTGGTCAAGCCCCCCCCCCCCACACTCCACCGCTCCACCAAAGGCTGTAGGTGGTCAAGCCTCCCCACCCCACTGCTCCACCAAAGGCTGTAGGTGGTCAAGCCTCCCCACTCCACTGCTCCACCAAAGGCTGCAGGTGGTCAAGCCCCCCCCCCCCCCCACACTCCACTGCTCCACCAAAGGCTGTAGGTGGTCAAGCCTCCCCACCCCACTGCCCCACCAAAGGCTGTAGGCGGTCAAGCCTCCCCACCCCACTGCCCCACCAAAGGCTGTAGGTGGTCAATCCACCTCACCCCACTACTCCACCAAAGGCTGTAGGTGGTCAAGCCTCCCCACCCCACTGCTCCACCAAAGGCTGTAGGTGGTCAAGCCTCCGCACTCCACTGCTCCGCCAAAGGCTGCAACACTGATCACAGTCAGTGAACCAACAACTATCACCGGTGTATACCTGAGAGGGGAACGCTCATCTGTCCTACTCTGAGATCCTGTGTCAAATTTCACTGATTAACCCAGAAGAAATGTAAATTGACACGACGTTGCTAAGCCTTGAGACTATGCATTGCTTGTATTTATGCCACGCGTTTGACAACATAGCTTTATGCCAGTACTTGGTAAAAATCTGTTAAAACGATTAATGTATTCTTTTTGTTGACAGTATAACTTTATGCTGCTACAAGGTAAAATCTGTTAAAATGATTAATGAGTACTACTTTTTTACTGTACAACTCTTTCCCAGTTCTTGGTACTATCTGATGAGACGTTTACTGAACACTATATTCTGACCGGATAACCTGTGCCTATACTGGGTGAAATCTGCTATGGAGATTTATAAATACTGTTGACAGTCTTGATGATTTGTAGTAGGTGACTAATCAACATGTGCACCTGGCCTAGATGTAGCCCTGTACTTAGTTACTTCAGCTGAGTTTGTGACAAAATTGAAGAGTTGTTTTCTTTCAATTGTTCAGCAGTTTCTTACTGCCTCACACCACATGTTAAAATCCACTCAAAACATGAGTGAAGAACTAAAGTGGAGACTGAAAATTAGGGCAGATACCTTTGTGCTAGTCAAACCTTTGCTTGCTAAGATCTCACACATTTACTGAAAGTCAGAGGTCAAGTGTGGGAGCTAGTCCAGTCGGACCACCAGATACTTACCTACAAACTAGGTTCTGTCGTGTCCACAGACTGGAACCCTGGTACTGGCCCAGCACAGGGTCAATAATCCCAGCTACCACGTGGCCAAAACAGACAGTATACTGATCAACCTGCTTACAAAAAGCGTGGACCAGTAACCAGCAACTGTTTATCCCACCTCACCATGTACGCACAAAATATTTGTCATGCAATACAGTTTTACATGAGGAAAGTCCTTCAGCCCGCGTGCAGCTCCCAGCATAGAATTATTCACTGAGAAGAAACTGTCGGGAAAGCTAATAGCAGATCTTCAGAAAAGAGGTCCCCTTCCCTCCCTCTCCCTCCACCTCCTTCCTACCCCCTTTACACAAATGTGTCGGTCTGTGATCCCCTTTCTATCTAATGGGGCTGAGCCGCATACAGCAAATGATTCCTTGTTGCCCGCCTGCTGTGAGAAACTAGGCACCGCCGGGATTCAAACCAACACCTCCGAGATGATCGGGCGTCTCGATACCAAGTCGCTTTATGACAGGTGTCTTACCCATAGCGCCATATATATTCTAGGTTAGGAAAGTTAAACCTTATGAAGTGTACTTTTGAACTTCCTCAACCAGGTCCAGCAGAAACTGCTTTCAGCTGATTACGCAATTTTTCTTTTGGATCTAGTTCTTTTCTTGACAAAATTGAGAGCTGTTTCATGAGGTCATAAGCGGATGCGCCTACATCTCCCTTGTCCCAACCAGAAAAATTCTCTCAATCTGTTGTCACACTTTTCAGTCATGTATACGGACGACGACAATGAAGGAATTGTCACAGGCAAGTTAAGGAGTAGAAGTTGCAAAAGAAACAATGCTAAAACTAAACAACTCGTTCTATCCCTTTGGTGACATAGAAACAGAAAAACCGCCTGGGAAGAGAAATACAAGGTTGTGAGAATTTTGGCAGAGAGAGTAAAGAACACCTTGCCCTGATCCAGCTATTGAAACAAGCCTGAATCAACAGACTGAACAGTTCAAAAGAGCAGCTGAAGAACCCAAAGAAAATAAATGGTAACAGTTTTGTGAGTCTCTTAATCATGACACAACACTCACTCAATTCTTACAATTTTATCATCGCATGGAAAGAAAACAAGTACAAACGCCAGCCCAGATATACTAGTTGCTGATGGGAGCATAAAGCTCAAGACAAATGAGGAGAAGAGTCTGCTCTACTGAAACGTTTCACAGAATAGAGTGATCCGAGAAATTTGGAGGAAAAGAAGAAATATTTGACCGAGTTAAATAAACATATAACTCGAAGTAGCATTGATGATGAAATCACAGCACCTGAACTGGACAAAGCAACAGCTAAAGGCAATAAAAGTAGTGCTCTATGTCCAGACAAAGTACGTTATCCAGATATTAAACAGCTCTCAGATGAAGACAGAACACATATCTTCAGTCTCTACCAGGACAGTTTCGATAGAGGCCATGTCCTAGACTGGATGCACAGTCACCCGAAAGCTCTATCCAAGCCAGGAAAAGCTCATCGTCAGCGAAATGGCTACCACATACTCACCATGCAAAATGTAGTAGGAAAGCTCATAAATCGATTCATAACAAGAAAACACTCAAGAGACCTTAAAAGCAGACAAATCCTCCATCCCAATGAGGGAGGTTACAGAACATATGAAAGTAAATGGGGAACATGTCTCCTCTCTAGCCTGTGAAGTACATGAAGGATTCCAAAGAGAGGAACAAACGCTGGCAGTTGCAATGGACCTGAAAGACGCATACAACAAAGTCCAGTTCTCACTTCTCATGGAGCTACCCGTTGACAATGGAGTCAGTAGAACACGTACATGATGGATTGCACTTCAAGAACGAACCGTCATCCTATGATCTGGAGACTGGATGTCTGAACTTCATAAATTCTCCATGGGAATACTTCAGGGTTCTCCCCTCTCCCCTGTTTTATACAATGTTTACACTATAGGCCTCGCAGACGTCAACAGAAACCAAACTGCTCGAGTTTCGATACTAGCAGATGACGATCTGATCTACAAAATATCAAGATTACTCAACAAAGAACAACAGCAGTTCAGCAGAAGTTGCACAACATTGCTCAGTAGTGTCAAGAAACTGGATCGTCCATCAACCCAACAAAAGCCAAGACATCAGTCTGCACTGTCAACAGCAAGACATCAGGACAATTACCCTTACCAGTCTCCTTCAGTGGAATACAAATTGAATCAACTGACAACCTACGCTATCTGGGTGTAGGATTTGATAGAATGCTTACTTCAGAAAATATGTTGATAATATTGTTCTTAAATGAAGAAAGGCCCATCTGCCTTGAAAGCAATAGCAGCTAAAGGTACTAAACAGCGCCTAATCAACCGACTGTATCAAGCAGTTGTACTTGGTGTGATTGATTACGGATTAAGGCTCACAACACTATCCACAATAGAAAGAATTCAAAATGAAACAATGAGACTGATCTTGGGAAGTACGAAGGACGTACCTGCTGAAACTATGCGATACCTACTTGACCTTCATTCAATGCAGGCCATATATAAACTAGAACAGGAAAGGCATATTTTAAAGCACTTGAAAATCCCCAAAACCCACTTCATGCGGGAGTTAACGAAACAAAAGGCACTCGCCTAGGACATGGGAAAAACACGGTTAGGACAGGCAGAAGACAGTATATAGCTTGTGTGCCAGTTATCAGAACTCAAAGAGACAAAGGGATGGGAAAAGTATCCAGAACAATTTAAATTCAAACACCTCTACCAAATTGCCATCGGTCAAGAGCTTGGAGAGAATGACCAGAAGGCAAAACCAACTCAGAAGTTCAGATGCAGGTGGAAAACCTCCGCATAAAAGAAGATTGTTATATATACTGACGGTTCCGTCACCAAAGGTAAATCAGACAGGAGATACACAACAAAGCAAAATGGCTCAACTATCCAGGAAGACAATGGTACATACAGTTGAACAACTTCAAATCTACCAATGGAGGTAAAAGCAATAACACAAGCGCCCCACTGGCTCCCATCAACAGACCAGGATAGACCTCAACAAGCCATAATCATGACTGACTCCATGAACCTGTTTCAAATAGCTGAATGGGGAGCCCTGCTTGGCATAAAATAATGTGCAGCCTTCCATTGAACAAACTCATCTGGATGTACTGCTCTGGACATGCAGGTGTCAAAGGAAATGAGAGAGCAGACACACTGGTAGGCAAGGCAACGAAAAGAACTGCATTACAGCTTGACTGAACTGATGTGATAAGAAATCCGAAGAATCACTTCAACAAAAAGATTAAAACCACTATGCCACAGACCTTCTTCCAGAGCTCAAGATCAAGAGAGGAAGTAGCCCTACATCCAGACTTAAAGGAAGAGCAAGAAACATCACGAACCAAACAAATATTGGAATCATCTGAAAGCAACGCTGCAAAAACTCCAATAGAATGAGGTAGATTGATACTTGGCCTTTCCAATGGCAGAAACAAATAACTGAACACACTTAACTGAGTAAGAGTTGAATCTATCAGGACTCCCTGTCTTTACTGTCAACGTATATGGACTGAATGTGTGCATCAATGTAGCGATGCAAGTGCATTAAGTGGACGGTCTATAGATGCGGGTGTGTATGCGCTGATGTGAGTGCGCGCGCGCGCGCGCGCGTGCGTGTATGTGTGTGTGTGTGTGTGTTCTTGTTGTTCTTGTTCTTGTTGTTGTTTTGTTGTCTTTGTCACTGATATACAATAATTATGTCATCTTCTGAAGATTCACTTCCCACAAATAATAAAAGGCACACACAGACGCCCCATCCCCCACCCCCATCCATACACAGACCGCAGACACTGGCACACACATGGACCCGTGCCCGCCCATCCATGCACACACACACACACACACACACACACACACACACACACACACACACACACACACACACACACACATGTACACTTACCACACACAAACAACGATAGTGATGACACCGACAATGTTAGCTAGGTACCCATCGTGTTGGACTAATGCGCAGGTCAGTCATCTGCTAAGTTGTAGCCATGAGTCTCCCTTCTTAAATTCTCTCATCTAAGTCATTAATTCGTTTATCCATTAGCTGTACATCGTGCACCACGTGGTCTCCTTGGACTGGACTGATCCCACAACCGCGTTTCCAAAGTCCTCAAGCGTGCTTAGTAACCTTTCGCACTCTGAACTCCTCGAGGGCGGATTTCATGGGGAACATCAAGCCATTGTTTTCTGCACCTGTTGATTTAACTTCCAGTAATTCTACTGTGCAAGCGCTAGTATCTTACATCAATAGAGGCTACAAGAGTTGGGGGATCACCATGTGCTGCAGACACCAGACTTTACATATGCCAGGGAAACTACTGGTCTGCTACTTGCAGGCTTTCTTCTGTCACTTTCTGTTTTCCATGTGTGTGTGTGTGTGTGTGTGTGTGTGTGTGTGTGTGTGTGTGTGTGTGTGTGTGTGTGTGTGTTTTCTAGGAATCATTATATCCCTTTGCAAGGTTCTCGGTTTGTTTTTCTATGTCTGTTGGAATGCCGTGGATACAGTGAAAATAATTGTTTCATATGCTTTTCGTTTCCTTGATTCCTTTGGTTTGAAACTCTCCCCGAGAGAAGCAAGTAGCTCGTCTGACGTATTTTTTGTGTTTCATCTTTCTTGTAGAAAGAATTGTTGTGTCATCCATGAAGGCGTTTAGAGGGGGCATTTAGTATTAAATTCTGGGGTTTAGTGAACGTGTACGGCTCATGGCAGCTTTCAACATACTGCCAACACAAGCAGTGCTGGATAAACTGCACAAATTGTTATGCCAGCCACAAAACTGATCCAGTCTGTTGTCTGTTCCTTTGTGGAGAAATTGAAAAGCTATGGAAATAATTCTGCAGGATTTCTGAAATGTTTGGGGGCCATTATATATCGAGGATCAGTTGAATCATCTCGTGTGGAACTGATCCAAGCACATTTAGCAGATCAAGTCACGCCACTTCGAAGTCCAGTCCCTTTCCTCTGCCTTACCTCTTTGAATTGCTTTCCAAAGGGTAGTAGCACGATCTACATACCTCACATCCCCTGGATGCCCTTTGTCTGGGCTGACACAGCCAAATACCCGCTCTCTGTGAAGTGCTTAGCCTTGCTGCCATGCCAAAGAAGATGCCCCATTCAGCGTTTAGAAATGAAATTGGTCTGATGATCCTTTCATACGAATTCTGCTCTTTGGGAATGCACACTGCAACAGTACTCAACCATTGATCGTTGATCTCCAAATTACTTCACGCTGATCTTATCAGTGTGTGGAGCCACTAAAAGGTATTGGGGCATTTGTTATACATCAGATAAATATATCATTAGGTCCAGGCTCGATCCTGGCTTTCATTACCTCATCCATCCGTCCATTGCAGCGCTTATCGTTTAACCTTTTCTCTGGTGCAACAGGCTGGATCCAGCCCCCTTGTTTTCAAACGGTACTTCGTCCAGAGGATCGAAATAGGTTTTTCTGAGATGCTGTTCATCAGTTTCTTTGTCCACTGGGGTGTCCATAATGTTTGCTGCTTGAATAGTTTCCTTGAGAACTCGAAAGATCCTCTAAAGACACAATCCTGCGTTTTCTAAATTTTGGCACCTCCTGGTTCTGCTTTGCTGAGGGCATTCTCTTTTTGCTTTCAGGTCTTACCCCATCTTCTCTAGCCCTTTCTTTTCAAATTCAGAACAGCCTTCATCTGTTTCATGAGACCCCCCTTGCTCTCAGGATGTTAGTCATCTCTCGATGGCATCTGGATCTTTGAAGAGGTTCCTTCAACTTCAGTTGTTTTACTCCATAAGCGTCCATGCAGGTTCCATACACAGTGTCTCCAAACTTGCTACCTTGTGGTCTAGCGTGCTCTTTCCTCTCAGCACATCCAGTTGATGGACTATTCTTTTATCATCTAATTGCTCCCATTTCTCTATTGTACTAGCTGGTGGCAAGATTCGTTTCCGGCGTTTGTCAGTGAGTTCCTCGACTGAACAATCAGCATTGATGTTCTTGGCTTTGCAGTTTGAATCCTGACCTTGGTTTTCTGTGGTCAGACGGGCTGACGCAGTGCGCTGTTGTTCATTCGTCAAGCGTCATGCAGCCATGCGGATCTTCTTGCCGCGTTCTCCAGAGACCTTCCTTTCACACACATGGGAGTTCCACAGATACATAAGACGAAACCCTAGGAAGAGCTCGACAACAGAAGATATCAATAACAGAAGCCCCTCCTCCCCCACCCTCTTTCATACAATAATGTGTAGAACTGAGCTGAATTCTCTGAAATAGGATTGTAGCTGATGACATGTCGAAGCAATCCGAAGCAGTCACACTCGCCTTTAGATCTTTCCTGCCACAGAATTGCATCCAGCGGCCTGGCCATTGGACTGTGAGCGTAGTGTACGCGGCGGTGTGATCATAGCTGCCAGGATGTTCACCTGGGCAAGGCAGACCGACAACATACACGATTGTTGTGGCGTGGCGTCACTGAAGTGTTAAAATGGAATGCTTTTACTGCCATGTTTTCCAGGATACTGTTGACAGCCAGACTAAATCGTCTAAATTATGAGAAATGGCGGATGACTTATTTTCCTCACTCTCTCTCTCTCTCTCTGTATTTGTATTCCCGTCCCCTCGTTTCTCTGCCTGTGTTTCTGCCTGCCTCCCTCTCTACCCGCCCCCCCCCCCCCCCTGCTCTGTCTCTCTCTCTCTCTCTCTCTCTCTCTCTCTCTCTCTCTCTCTCTCCGTTTCTGCCTGCATTTGTCTCTGTCTTCGTCTCAGCCCGTCTCTCTCTCTCCCTCTCTCTCTCTGTGCTTGTCTGGTCTTAAGTACTTCCTGCAGTCTTTCTTTTTTTGTTACTGTCCGTTTGCTATTTCTCTCGCGATGCTTCTCTTTGTATTTTTAGGTCATTGCTAATTTTCTCTGTCTGTCTGTCTCTCTCTCTCAGTGTGTGTGTGTGTGTGTGTGTGTGTGTGTTTTGTGTTGTGTGTGATATTTCATTTAAGAGTACATGGCCACCCAGTCAACTGAATGACTGTTGAAATCTTTTTGAAAGGCTTCTCGCTTAGTTGTGGTTGGAGTCTAATGAAAAGCAATAATAGACAGCCTACAATGAAAACAGCTGAATTATTGTCCTATGAAATAAAACTACATTACAGAACTGCCGGATCAAGCAGTCTTTGTGTTGAAGAAATGTTGCTCTTGTGACATAAGATTGAAACAGCAAGAAGATGACAATATGAATTTTCGAATGAAGGAAGAATATGCAGAGACTAACATGAAGGAGTTCATTTCATTTTGTGTTTGATTTCACAGAATTTGTTACCACACGTCATCATCTAAACGTGTGACCATAAGAGGGCATGTTTTCCAAACTAATAAGTCATAGCTCGTTGAATTGAGTAGACATTAACTGCAGCAGATCGTTTACTTGCTCAGTCTTAGATTGCAAATGATTTACCTAGCCGTCACAAATACTATCTTTCATGTGTTCCGGTTTCTATACACGGTGACTGATAGATTTTTCAGAGCGACGTTTGCATTTTCTTTCGCATGTTTTGATGAATGTTGGTGGCTATTTGTTTGTTGTTACTACCCTACCAACATGGGATAAAAAAAAAAAGCTGTATACGTATACATACATATATAATATACAGACACACACATATATGTATATATATTCAATTATAGACAAAGCTTGCTCTTATGTCTTAGATTGAAAAGTGGTAGATCATTCTGCCTAATTAACAGTATGTGCTTGAGTGGGTGAATGGGGAAATTAATAAATGCTTCTCAAAATGAGCCTTCAGCAAGCTTATAGTCTACAAAGGGGAGACAATCTCCTATGAGAAAAACACTCACTAACGTATAATTCTTGGTCAGATACCGATATTTCGAAATCTGATTGTTTCTCCTCAGTGACCGCGAAAAATGATAATTCCACTGCTATGCCTTTTTCTGTTTTAAGCAGAATGCTATCCCAGTAAAAGGCTGGTGTGCAATACCGTAGTATGGTTGTTGAGTTTTCAAAAAACCAACCAAAGGCGCCACCTAAGAAGCAAAGAAAATCATGAAAGAGCAAAACAAGCTACATTTTCTTGTGAAAAGTAGAAAATATAAAAAGATAACCATTTAGACATAAGTGCTGAGGGCCAGTTCTTGGAATGAATCCACAAGGGACTGAATTACAATAAACTAATACATTCCAAGGATAAGTAACCGAGCACCATTCCAGCAACTTACAGAGCAGCTTGGTGTTGCAATGGCTGCTAGAAGTATTCAATTATAAACAAAGCTTGCTCTTATGTCTTAGATTGAAGAAATAGGGTGAGATAAGCATACATATCTGCAGTGGTAGATCATTCTGCCTAACTAACAGTATATGCTTGAGTGGGTGAATGGGGAAAATAATAAATGCTTCTCAAAATGAGCCTTCAGCAAGCTTATAGTCTCCAAGGGGGAGACAATCTCCAATGGGGAGGAAACTCACTAACATATAACTCCTGGTCAGATACCGGTATTTCGAAACCACTGCAGATATGAATGCTTCAATCTAAGACATAAGAGCAAGCTTTGTTTATAATTGAATATCTATATCTATATCTATCTATCTATCTATCTATCTATCTATCTATCATCTATATGTATGTATGTATGTATATATATATATATATATATATATATATATATATATATATATATATATATATATAATGATGTCACTCCACTTTTGACGTGATTACACAGTCTGTCGTCCTTGAAAAAGAGCAGCCGCTCAAAATATTGGATCATATTTGTTTACATTGCTTGTTTGCCTTTTCACTTCAATTGCCCCCCCCCCCACCCCCACCCCTCTCTCTCTCTCTCTCTCTCTCTCTCTCTCTCTATATATATATATATATATATAAGAAAATCGTCGCTGACGCGTACTGTTCATTGCTCTCCATATTTACAAATAATTTTTACTAAAATACTAAACGCTATGGATTTTGAACAGAAATTATTTCTTCGTTTTTTTCCCTTATAAATTCGTTATCTCTTTTATTATCATTGTTATCATTATTATTATTATTATCATTATTATTATTATTGTTGTTGTTGTTGTTATTATTATCATTATCATTATTGTGATATTGTTGATGTTGATGATCATAAATGAAATAAGGCATTCTGGGCAGAAAACGTTAATGAAGGAACATGGACTTCCAGTTTTTATTTCACAGTCGTAGAGGGCGTCATGTCGTGAAGAAGCCAGTTAATTTCGTTGGATAATCCTCAAATCGTTTCAGCGTTGGAATGCAAATCGCATAAATCACCATTCTATGCCTATCCATTCCCCAAAAGCCATCTTCCTGGATTATCATATCATTAATAATTTCATAGAATTGCCGTTTATCAATCACCCTGATGTGTGTGTGTGTGTGTGTTGTGTGTGTGTGTGTGTGTGTGTGTGTGTGTGTGTGTGTGTGTAGTGTAGTGTAGTGTAGCGTAGTGTAGTGTGGTGTAGCATAGTGTAGTGTAGCGTAGTGTAGCGTAGCGTAGTGTAGTGTAGTGTAGCGTAGCGTAGCGTAGTGTAGTGTAGTGTAGTGTAGCGTATCGTAGTGTAGCGTAGTGTAGTGTAGTGTATTGTAGTGTAGTGTAGTGTG
>CM065714.1:100910942-100920942 GCA_033310375.1 Conus canariensis | reverse complement strand
GCACTGATGCCGAGTCACTTCACTGGGCTTCACTGGCCCCTGTTGACACACTGCCCTGACGCCGAATCACTTCACTGGGCTTCACTGGCCCCTGTTGACACACTGCACTGATGCCGAGTCACTTCACTGGGCTTCACTGGCCCCTGTTGACACACTGCCGAGTCACTTCAGTGGGCTTCACTGACCCCTGTTGACACACTGCCGAGTCACATCAGTGGGCTTCACTGGCCCCTGTTGACACACTGCCGAGTCACATCAGTGGGCTTCACTGGCCCCTGTTGACACACTGCCGAGTCACATCAGTGGGCTTCACTGGCGCCTGTTGACACACCGCCCTGACGCCGAGTCACTTCACTGGGCTTCACTGGCCCCTGTTGACACACCGCCCTGATGCCGAGTCACTTCACTGGGCTTCACTGGCCCCTGTTGACACACTGCCCTGATGCCGAGTCACTTCACTGGGCTTCACTGGCCCCTGTTGACACACTGCCCTGATGCCGAGTCACTTCACTGGGCTTCACTGGCCCCTGTTGACACACTGCCCTGATGCTGAGTCACTTCACTGGGCTTCACTGGCGCCTGTTGACACACCGCCCTGATGCCGAGTCACTTCACTGGGCTTCACTGGCCCCTGTTGACACACTGCCCTGATGCTGAGTTACTTCACTGGGCTTCACTGGCGCCTGTTGACACACCGCCCTGATGCCGAGTCACTTCACTGGGCTTCACTGGCCCCTGTTGACACACCCCGCCCTGATGCCGAGTCACTTCACTGGGCTTCACTGGCGCCTGTTCAGATCTTACATATGCAGGACACCACCTACTACACCCTCTGCTGACGACAATGATCATCTACTTCCCAGCCGGGTGATTGCGGCGCAAACCACTGCGCCACGGCGGATGGTAGGGTCAGACATAATTATAGGAAGACTACTTCTGGTAAGGTCGTGCGTGCGTGCGTGCGTGCGTGCGTGTGTGTGTGTGTGTGTGTGTGTGTGTGTGTGTGTGTGTGTGTGTGTGTGTGTGTGTGTGCGCGTGCGCGCGTGCGTGCGTGCGTGCGTGCGTGCGTGTGTGTGTGTGTGTGTGTGTGTGTGTGTGTGTGTGTGTGTGTGTGTGTGTGTGTGTGAAAACCTTTTTCTCACAGCATTGTTATTCATCGACAGAGCAAATATCGTCTTTATAGCTGCTAAGATCCTATGGCATACTGGTGACATTTCTTCACTTTCCAAGCCTTCCAGTGCGCGGCAGTCCAAAGGACCATGCACCTCGTTTTCAGTGCTATCGATGACACCGTGAATTTGGTTCTGTAGCACATTCATATCTGTATGTAATACAAGTTTAGAAATGTCACATAATGAACCTGTAAGAGTTAATTTGAGTTTAAAACAGTGTGTTCTGCGCAAACACGTTTTAACATAATTCATTTATTTCGGAGGGGGAGGGGTAACATCCCCCCCCCCCTCCCCTATTTTTGATAATTAGTTTCTATCACAGAAACGACTGTCCCACATCTGCGAAAAACGTTCAATCACTCCCACTACTCTATATTTGAAAGCAATTAAAAAAAAAAAAAAAAAAAAGGAATCAGCGCAATGATTTTCCCAAGGTATATCCACATACACACAGAGAAATCTAGCGACCTGTTTTGATAAGCGGTATCAAATTTCGAAAGCCATTTATCCAAAAGAGAGAGAGAGAGAGAGAGAGAGAGAGAGAGAGAGAGAGAGAGAGAGAGAGAGAGAAGGGTGTAATGGTAGACAAAGAGCTATCGACTCACTGTTTGACTGGCCAGGTAACAGCTGGGAAAGCGATTTCCGTGCAAAAAGGTTTCTTCAGTCTATGGGATTTGTCTTATCTATGAGACAAAATGAACAGAGAGAGACAGACACAGAGAGAGAGAGAGAGAGAGAGAGAGAGAGAGAGAGAGAGGAGCGACAGACAGACAGAGACAGAGAGATTGAGACAGAGAGACAAAGCTAGAAAGACAGAGAAACAGAGCAAGACAGAGACGGAGCCAGAGTAAGAGCCAGAGAGAGTGAAAGAGGGTGAGAGTGATCGACCGAGCGAGCGAGCGAGCGAGCGAGAGAGAGAGAGAGAGAGAGAGAGAGAGAGAGAGAGAGAGAGAGAAGACAGACAGACAGACAGACAGAGACAGAACAGAGAGACAGACAGAGCGAGACAGAGACAGAGCCAGAGAGACTGAGGCAGACACACAAAAACAGAACAGAGAGACAGAGACAGAGCGAGACAGAGACAGAGCCAAAGAGAGAGAGAGACAGACAGACAGAGCGAGACAGAGACAGGGAGAATGAGGTAGTGGTGGTGGAGGTAAGCGGGAGGACGATGCAGGGAGAGATGAAGTGGGGCCGGAATGGACATCGGAGAGGGAGGAGAGGGGCCGAGGGCGGTAGCAGGTGGGGGGGTGTGGCGATGAGGGAGCGGGAGGGGTGTGTGTGCGCGATGGGGATGGGGTGGGGGGTGGGAGGGGTAGGGAGCAGACGAGAGAGGGACGCTGGGCATAGCAACTTTTTGTACTCCCAGTTCTTATAGAACATGGAGTACTTTACAATGGGAACAAAGAAATGCTGTCTGTCAGTCTGTCTGTCTGTCCGTGGTCAAAATGTGTTCCACTCGCTCCAGACAAAACTTCTGGGTCGATCCTTCTGAAAATTTGTAGGTATGTTCACTATAGGTAACGGATGATGCCCGATGTTTTATTTGACCAGAATAGCCGTTACTAACGGCTATAACGGCCCAAAACGGTTTTTCTTCGTTATGGAATATCTCTGAAAGTACTTCGCCGATTTCTTAACTCAGTGACGAAATACATTATGACGCAGGTTTGAGTGTGACGGGTTTTTTATGTTATGACGCAAGTTTGATTGTGACGTTATTTTTACACGCGTATTCAAGATAGATCTAAAATGGGAGTACGTTTATGCTTTGCATCTTGTTTCTTTCTTCTACGGCCATGGGGCATCGACAGAGAACAGGCCTGTGAACAATATCTTCATTGAAGTGTAAATGGGGGTAAAAGAGTAAACAACATCTGACATCATGAACGAACGGATTCGAACAACCAACGTAAGTATCACCACTTTGCTGAAATAATAAAACAAATAAACAAACAAACAAAAAACCGCGTGATTGTCAAACCGAATTATACATAGTCCCAAAATAATTAGAATATCATTTTAAATGGTAGTGTTTTTTTTTTTTTGTTTGTTTTTTTTTTTGTTGTTGTTGTTTTCCCCACAAGGTTGACAAGATTAAAAGGGCCTGCAGAGCAATTTAAACCTGTAACAAAGGTCACAGCGTTCTCAGAAAAAAACACAATAGAAGAAAGACTGACACATAATGCTCCTGTGTTCCAATGCATAAATGAAAACATTCTCATAAACGGAAAGATGTGAAATTATATACGACGTTGAATGTTTTCGTTGAGATGGTGGGGAAATGTATTTTTATATTGCTAAGCGCGCGCGCGCGCGCCTGTGTGTGTGTGTGTGTGTGTGTGTGTGTGTGTGCTGCAAACTGGGTTTTTTTTTTTTTAAACGTCCTTTTATCAAGAGTTATATCCCATCAGCGTCTTACCGAAATACTGCAGGCCTGTTGTACTTTGAAGGATTCAAAATAAAACACAAGCATTTCAATCGATCCGACAACTAAAAGTTGTAAACTGAATACTTCAAGGTAGAACACAAAAACATTACCAGTTCCTGCGACTCTTGAGGAATAGTCATTGGACAGACAGGAACAGCGACTAAGGGAGCTAACCACCAGCTTTGGAACATTTCAGAGACGAAAAGATACACGCAGAGTTTCTTCCCATTGGAGGCAAAACCACTAATGAACATTCCAAACAGGGTTCAAAGTAACCCTTATGTAATGCTCAAAGTAACCCTTATGTAATGCACAGTACGAAACAGACACGTGAATTGTCGATCAACATGTTTTCTTCAGACGTCGAGGACAAGAGATATTAATAAAAGGGAACAATTTCAACAATACTCCCTAGATTGGAGCCGGGATGGGAATATTCTCATGCCAGCGTGGCGTGCCGTCTATTGTCTTTATCTTATCAATTTTGTTCTTTTTTGTCAAGAACACTGCAGTCTTTCAGTTTTCCCATTGAACTCTTCAAATAAGTGAGGGAAGGACAGTAACAGTTCTTTCAGGGCAACTGCAGGGAGGGGGGGGGGGGGGGGGTATTTAGAGAGGTGTGAACGAAGGAGATGGGGGCAGGGAGCGGGAGGAACCGGGGGTGTGGAGGGGTGGGGAAGAGAGGGGCGGGGGAAGGGGGGGGGGGGGTTGGATCGTACGACGAATAGAGGGACTGCATTCGCTACTGCCGAAACCTGACACGAATGCGGGACAGGCAGACAGACAGACAGACAGGACACAAAGTGTATGAATGCAACAAAAACGGAATGTGAAATTACTGATGAGGTTATCATAGTACTCGCTTACGGATTTTTTTTTAACCATTAAACTTAAGTTTAGTTTTTAATAAATTTTTAAGGAATTGTCGTTTTTTAAGGATGTGTTGTTGTTGTTGTTGTTGTCGTCGTCGTCGTCGTCGTTGTTGTTGTTGTTGTTGTTGTTGTTGCTGTTGTGGTTGCTGTTGTTCAAGTCGTGAGGCCTACATTTCGTATCTGAAAATACAATACAAGAAATATTCTGCATGCAAGTGACATTTTAGTCTCTAACTTTGCTTCTAAAGATCTGGTGCAAATTTTGGAAGCCAAGCAAAACTGTCACAGAATGTTATGGCCTTTCCCTGGGTTAGCGTCAGATCGATACTTCCATTTTTATTGTATTTAAAACTGTCACAGAATGTTATGGCCTTTCCCTGGGTTAGCGTCAGATCGATACTTCCATTTTTATTGTATTTAAAACTGTCACAGAATGTTATGGCCTTTCCCTGGGTTAGCGTCAGATCGATACTTCCATTTTTATTGTATTATTTCCTCTGTCCGTGCGTCGCTCTGTCTGTCTGTCTGTCTGTCTGCCAGTCTCTCTGTCTGTTCTCCCCCCTCTCTCTGTCTTTCTCTGTATGTGTATTCATTCTCTCTCTGTCTCTCTCTCTCTCTCTCTCTCTCCTCTCTCTCTCTCTCTCTCTCTCCTGTTGGCTTGACTTCCTGCCCTCTCCTGACTATGTCCCATGTACCCAAAATACATTCGTCCATTAGCAAGAATCAAACATTCCGGTACACACACACACACACACACACACACACACACACACACACACACACACACACACACACACACAGATAGAGACTGACAGACAGGTGGAGAGAGAGAGAGAGAGAGAGAGAGGAGAGAGAGAGAAGAGAGAATGAACAGAGGGGTGGGCCGATAGATGTCAATGGGGCTGATAATCGTGTGCCTGCCATTGATTGGGGAACATTGTTTGCAGCGTCTTCCGTGTGGAACTGTAGTTGCTCAAAATAGATCTGCTCCTCCCTTCATCTTCTGCCGCTCAGTGGAGATTGGCACTGCATTATTGATGTTATGGTCTATTTCGAGTGGAATGGACACAGTTAGAGAAAGAAAGCAGGACAGAACAGGGAAAAAAAAGATGAAAGGGAAGATCGAAAGAATGAGCGAAAGAAAAAAGAAAGGAAGAAAGAAAGAAAGAAAAGAAAAGAAAAAGAAAAGGAAAAGAAAGACAGTGATTAAAAAAAGGAACTGAACGCCAAACGGAAATGAAAAAAAGTGAAAAGTAAGGAAAGCAGAAAGTGAAAGACAGAGAAAAAGGAGAAAGAAGGGGGAGAATATCTTTCTGTGAAATCAAGAATGATGAAAGAAGGAAACAAAGTAAGAAAGTAAAGAAAAAAGAAAAAAATAAAGGGAGAGAGAGAGAGAGAGAGAGAGAGAGAGAGAGAGAGAGAAAGGGGCAAGAGAGAGAGAGAGAGAGAGAGAGAGAGAGAGAGAGAGAGAAAAGAGAGAGAGAGAAAACACCGGGCCCACTTTCTTTTTCTTTGTTTCTCTTCTTCGGTCATTCTATCTTTCTGTCGTGTTGTCTGTCTGTCTGTCTGTCTGTCTGTCTGTCTGTCTGTCTTTCTGTCTTTGATTTGTACCTTTTAGTCATTCTGTTGATCTGCTTTTCTATGTATGTCTGTCTGTCCGTCTGCCTGTCTGCCTGTCTATCTGTCTGTTTCTCTCTCTCTGTCTCTCTGTCTCTGTCTGTCTCTGTCTCTGTCTCTCTCTCTCTCTCTCTCTCTCTCTCTCTCTCTCTCCTCTCTCTCTGTCTGTGTCTGTCTGTCTGTCTGTCTGTCTGTCTGTCTGTCTCTCTCTCTCTCTCTCTCTCTCTCTCTCGACTTTTCTGTCTTTTTCCTATGCATTTCTTTGCTTGCTCCCTTCTTTTCTTCATTCTTTCGATCTATCTTTGTTTATTAACGTTGTAGCACCGACACTTTTTCCAGCCAAATATCCAAGTTCTTATCCATCATGCATTATCGCAGTAACATGACGACCACCCTCGAAAACAAAATGATGATAATCACGAAGATATTGCATATCAGCTCCAATGAACTGAACGTAACGGAAACGTTCCGAACATTAACATAAGCATGCCAAAGCATCAAAAGAAACAGTCCAAAGAACACAAACATCGTGAAGATTAATACAAACATACTGCACATCAGTGCAAATATACTGAACATTAACACAAACATACTGAACATCAACACAAACATACTGAATATCAGCACAAACATACTGGACATCATTATAAACACACTGAACATCACTACAAACATACTGCACATCGCTACAAACATATTGAACATCAACACAAACGTGCTGAACATGAACACAAACATACTGAATATCACTAAAAACATACTTAATATCAACACAAACATACTGAACATCAACACAAACATACTGAACATCAACACAAACATACTGAACATCACTGCAAACATGTTAAACTTCACTACAAACATACTGCACATCGCTACAAACATACTGAACATCAGCACAAACATAATGAATATCACTATAAACATACCGAACATCAGCACAAACATAATGAACATCACTATAAACACTCTGAACTTCAACACAAACATACTGAACATTAGCACAAACATACCGAACATCACTATAAACATACTGAATATCAGTACAAACATACAGAGCATTACTGCAAACATACTGAACATCAACAAGCATACCGCACATCGCTTCAAACATTGAACATCAACCCAAACATAGCGAACACCACTAAAAACGTATTGAACACAACCCAAAACACATCGAACATTACTATAAACGTATTGAACATCAACACAAAACATACCGCACAGCGCTACAAATATTAAACACCAACACAACCATATTGAACATCACTACAACCGCACTGGACATCAATACAAACGTGACAAAAATCACTAGATACAGACTGGACATCAGTGCAACCATACCGAACATCACTACAACCACACTGAACATCAACGCAAACATACCGAACATCACGGCAAGGGTTTCGAACATCAACACAAAAGCGCCTGAACATCAACACAGATGATACGAACATCAACGTAAATTATGCGAACATCGACAAACACACCGAGTACCATCACAAACCTATCGAACTTCATACAAGCATGTCAAACAGCACAACCATTCTGTATATCAACACAAACTAAAAACAAAAAACCAAAAAAAAAAACCCATCAAAAACATATCAGTTATCAACACAAACATACTCCTTACCGGCACAAACATTACTGAATGCCAACACAAACATATTGAACAAACTAGCAAATCGAACATAAAAACAAACATATCGAACATTACATTCAGACAGAGCATCAACAAGAATGCAATAACATCAAAACCACCATGTTGAATATCAGTAGGAACGCACTGAACATCAACAACAAGAACAAAGTTAACATACATCAACACCAGCATGCTGAACTTCGAAACTAAATTACTGAACACCTGCACGAACATACCGAAAATCAACAAGAACATACAGGACGTCAACTACAACGTCAGAGTATGGACAAAAACATAGCAGACACACTAGCTGGACTTTAACATGAACTTAATAAATATCAACAAAAAATCATTGGACTTAGCACGAACTACCGAACTTCAACAAGAATATAACATACATCAGGTCGAAAATATTCCTTCCATTCCTATTTGTAAAAGCGAATATAAACGACATTAACACTGACATACTGAAACTTCCAATAATAACACATCCCAAACCATTAACCTTCCCTTCCCCTCCCCCCCCCCCCCCCCCCCCCCCCCCCCCTTTAAGAAAGAAAAAAGGTTGTGGATGGTTCTGATGGTTGACGGGTGTGGCGGTGTGACAGAACAAGTAGTAGAAGTGATAGTGGTGGTGGTGGTGGCGGTGGTGGTGATTGTGACAACGGTAGTGTTGACGACTTTTGGTGGGCAGAGAGGGCACGGTGTCATTGCTTCCCAGAATAAGGAAGCTGGTGTCGTCGGCTTTTCGCCTGGCAGTGTGCAGGAGCTGATGTCTGCATTGCGTGTGTAGAAAGTGTGGTGCCAGACTTGCTTCTTTATGTTGTTCCTGTTTGGGTTACATGAATGGAGAGAGAGAGGAGAGAGAGAGAGAGAGAGAGAGAGATATTACATGTAAACATTTTGTATCTGTTACAGTGTAACGCCCCGTCAGAAAGAGAGAGAGAGAGAGGAGACAGAGAGACAGAGACAGACAGACAGACAGACAGACAGACAGACAAATAGACAGACAGACAGGTTACATGTAAATATTTTGTATTTGTTTTAGCGTAACGCTTGATCAGAGAGAGAAAGAGAGACAGACAGACAGACAGACAGACAGACAGGTACAGAGACGATTACATGTAAACATTTTGTATCTGTTATAGTGTAACGCCCGGTCTGAGAGAGAGAGAGAGAGAGAGAGAGAGAGAGAGAGAGAGAGAGAGAGAGAGAGAGAGAGAGCGCAAAATATTTGTTTACAACGGTGTAACACAACTTTTCGTGTTTTATTTTATGTTCTCGTCGTCGACAAGACGAAAAGACAACATCATTCTGCAGAGAATGGAAACAAACAAACCATTTCCGAACCCATTAAAGGACCTCCATCACCCATTAAAGGATCAGCATCACTCATTAAAGGACCTGCATCACCCATTAAAGGACCTGCATCACCCACTAAAAGACCTGCATCACTGCATTAAAGGACCCGCATCACCCATTAAAAGACCCGCATCACCCATCAAAGGACCTGCATCACCCATCAAAGGACCTGCATCACCCATTAAAGGACCTGCATCACCCATTAAAGGACCTGCATCACCCATTAAAGGACTTGCATCACTACATTAAGAAAGGCCAAGAGGAGGGAGAAATGGAAGGGGAAAAGAGGGGAGGAGAAGGCGGTATGGTTCGGGGAGGAGGAGAGGGTAAGGAAGGTGGGTTCGGAGAGACATGAAGAGACTGACGATCGATAGTTTCTGCAGTGTGTCAGGTACTTTGATATTGTGCACGTAGAAGAACTGATGTTAATGTTACCATGGGTATAGTGTCTAATTCATGGCCTAGTTTCTGACGATTTGTTAGCCAGTGTTGTAAACATCTTTGTATGTAGCAGGCTAGAATCAGAACACATGTCAGTTCTGTTGGAAACCAAAGACCATTGTCACGTAACATTTTAACTGTAAAAAAAAAAATTATGTATTAGCGGAATACATGAATGACAGTGCTACCAACCTGTTTTGTCGCAGTATAGAATATGCTGCCTCTGTGATTGATGCGTGCATCAATAACGCACCGTATGCATGAACTCACTCAATGTCTCTGCGCCAAAATCTTCCCTCAGAGGCAGGGATGTGAGAATATCATGGTTTGATGAGGGATGTAAAAAAAAAAGAAAAAGAAAAGCCTTGTGATTTTTCACAGATCTGAAGATCCAATTGACACATACGCCTATGCATAGATGAGATTATATAATCAACTTAAGCACATTAAAAATCATAGT
>CM065714.1:100893442-100900942 GCA_033310375.1 Conus canariensis | reverse complement strand
CCGCCCACTCTGATGCAAACTGTCCCCCAAGCCGTCTCTTTCTCCCAGAGAGTATCTCGCCCTCCCACACCATCGCAGAATGAGAGAGAGAGACGACACAGAGACAGAGAGACGGTGCAGCGGCGTTTAACTTGGACTGAGCGGAGGGATCAGATTGATTTTCACTGTCACCAAAGGGAGGACTGGGCCAAAAGGTCAGTGATTTTTGCGTTTCACTGTCACCAGGGAATCAGGATTGTTTCAGTCACAAGGGAATCAGTGATTTTTGCGTTTCACTGTCACCAAAGGAGGGAATCAGTATTTTTGCGTTTCACTGTCACCAAAGGGAGGGAATCAGTGATTTTTACGTTTCACTGTCACCAAAAGGAGGGAATCAGTGATTTAAGCGTTTCACGTCACCAAGGGGGAGGCAACCAGAGTGATTTAGCGTGTCACTTAGTCGAATGGAAGGGTCTGATTGATTTTGCGTTACACGTGGTCTATGGGAATGGGTCAGAGTTTTTTTTTTTTTTTTCATTTGACCTAAGGAGAAGGTTGTCACACTGATTTTGCATTTTACTTGGTTCAGAGGGAAGGTCAGACTTTTTTTTTTATTATTTCAAAAAGAATTAGAGTAAAATTGTGAAGTTTGGGAGGGGGGTGGGGGGGGGGGGGGAGAGGTAAACTGCACACAAATCCAAGGACAAATCAGAAGATGTTTATGATGTCGGCCACAAGGCAAAGCAAACTGCAAGTGATGACAGCCATGTTTTAGCTGAATATCATGAACTTTCACCATCAGGCCGACGTTTTACGACACTGAAGACTGAATCAAGGGCCCAGAAAATATCTATCCCTAAATCAGTTGACTTGCTATGTTCTTAATACTTTCATGCTATATCCAACAACGATCTCTTGGCTCGAAAGATGGAGGTCGTGTACATGGACTAGCCTGTGAGCTGTGACGCCGACTCGTTGAAACGGAAGACTCGGTATCATTGAGTCTTCTTGATGAAACTGGAATCCTCTTAGCGCATCTTTAGCTGTTATGTTTAACTCTGTGTGTGTGTGTGTGGTGTGTGTGTGTGTGTGTGTGTGTGGTGTGTGCGCGGCGTGCGTGTGTGCGTGCATGCGTGCGTGCGTGCGCGCGGGCGTGTGTGTGTGTGTGTGTGTGTGTGTGTGTGCGTGCGTATGTGTGTCTGTGGTGTATTTGTTTGTCTTGTTCTGTGTATATGTGTCTGTGTCTGTATGTGTGAGGGCATATGCGCGGACTATCAAAACACAGGACTAGATTGACGTCACAGGCAAATCTCTTTCCACTGGCCGGATCAAAGCCACACAGGCCAGTGATAGACATCTGGTGGTCAATAGGATCAATGCACTTAAGGCTTGCTGTTTCCTTGTGTCCATCTTTCTTGTTTTTCTCCCGATCCACATCGCAGTGACGTGCTTATATATATATATATATATATATATATATATATATAATATATATATGTTTGTGTGTGTGTGTGGTGTGTGTGTGTGTGCGCGCACGCGCGCGCGCGTATGTGTATGTGCGTGCGTGCGTGCGTGCATGCGCGCGCTCGTGTGTGTGTGTAGGACTGTGAGTGCGCGCACAGGCCGTGCGCATGTGTGTGTGCGCGCGTGCTCGTGCGTGTACGTGCGCGCGTGCGCGCGTGCATGTGTGTGTGTGTGTGTGTGTGTGTGTTACATATGCCACTGTGGTACATTCATTTTACTTTTTTTTTCTCCAAAAATATGATGACTATTTCATTTCCTGTCCACCTAAAGGCATTGCTCCCACGAACCATCTCCAGTTTCCCAGGCAAAGCCTTTCTGCAGGCAGACCATAGCTACTCGTGACAGGTCGTCCACGGGTCCCCCGACATAGGACGCCCTGCAGTGCTCCGGAATCACTAAGGCAATGGTTGAGTTGTTCGGTTCGGACTGCCGAGTGTGCAGAAAGGGTTTCTCTCCCTACAAGGCCCTGTACAAACGTCACTAGCTCCCTTGAGCCAATAGTGAGGTCACATCATCATTGAGTTAGAAAGGCTTCTGAACTTGGAGGTAACATTTATTCATCATCTGAAAACGGGTGAAGATGACGATGATGTGATGATGATGACGACGACGACGACGACGATGATGATGACGATGACGACGACGACGACGACGATCGATGATGATGATGATGATGATGATGATGAGATGATGATGATGAGACGACGACGACAACGACGACGACGATGAGACGACGACGACACGACGACGACGAACGATGATGATGATGATGAGACGACGAGAATGATGATGTGATAATGATGATGAGATGATGGTGATGAGGTTGATGATGATGATGGTGATGATGATGATGATGATGATATGACGACGACGACGACGACGACGATGATGATGATGGTGATGATGATAATGATGATGATAATGATGGTGGTGGTGGTGGTGGTTGGTGATGATGATGATGATGATGATGATGATGATGATGCGAAGATCCATTTCGGTTTGAAAGTAAACGACCGATGGTGTGACAGCTGCATACGAGGGAGCTACAATGTATGGCATTAGAATAATGGCACCAAGACAGCTGGGAACATGAGACACACCCCCTTCTCTCTACCCCATACAGGTACACGCACGCACGCACGCACGCACACACACACACACACACACACACACACACACACACACACACACACACACACACACACACACGCAAGCACGCACACACGCGCGCGCTCGCTCGCCCGCGCTCACACACGCGCGCACACACACACACACACACACACACACACATACACACAACCCACCAACCTCCCCCCCCCCCCCCCCCCCCCCCCACACACACACACTTCCATGTTAGAGATGGGCAAACTTCATATTTTTGTACTCCCAGTTCTTATAGAACAGGGAGTACTTTAGAATGGGAACGAAGAAATGCTCTTTGTGTGTGTGTGTGTTGTGTGTGTGTGTGTGTGTGTGTGTGGTGTGTGTGTGTGTGTGTGTGTGTGTGTGTCCGTGGTCAAAATGTATTCCACTCGCTCCAGACAAAACTACTGGATCGATCTTTCTGAAAATTTGTAGGTATGTTCATTATGGGCCACGGATGATGCCCGATGTTTTAGTTTACTGTTATAGCCGTTACTAACGGCTGAACGGCCTGTAACGGTTTTTCTTGTTTATGGAATATCTCAGAAAGTACTTGGCCGATCTTTGTAAAAATGAGCAGGTACATTCATTATGGGTCACGGATGATACCCGATGTTTTAGTTTACCCCGTTATAGCCGTTACTAACGGCTGTAACGGTTTTTCTTCTTTATGGAATGTCTCAGAAAGTACTTGGCCGATCTTTATGAAAATTTGTAGGTATGTTCATTATGGGTCACAATAATGCTGTTTTAGTTAACCGTTATAGCCGTTACTAACGGCTGTAACGGCCTGTAACGTTTTTCTTCTTTATGGAATATCTCAGAAAGTACTTGGCCGATCTTTATGAAAATTAGCAGTATGTTCATTATGGGTCACAGATGATGCCCGATGTTTTAGTTTACCCCGTTATAGCCGTTACTACCGGCTGTAACGGCCTGTAACGGTTTTTCTTCTTTATGGAATATCTCAGAAAGTACGTGGCCGATCTTTCTGAAAATACGTAGGTATGTTCATTATGGGCACGGATGATGCCCGATGTTTTAGTTTACCGTTATAACCAGTTACTAACGGCTGTAACGGCCTGTAACGGTTTTTCTTCTTTATGAATATCTCAGAAAATGGACTTTGAAATTCATTGTTCATTATGGCACAGTCATGTTGAAACAAGTGTGGTAGGTCTTAGGATATGTCTTCCCCCTGAAAGTGGTTGTATTGGGTCATGGATGATGCCCGATGTTTTATTTGACCAGAATAGCCGTTACTATCGGTTATAACGGCCCAAAACGGTTTTTCTTCTTTATGGAATATCTAAGAAAGTACTTGGCCGATTTATATGCAGTTTGGATGATCTTGTGACAAATCGGAGCCTCTTTCCTTATGTAAGTGATGTAACGCTAAAAATCGATTAAACAAATTAAAAACCGTTATTTTGCCGTTATTTCTTATATATAGGTGGATTTTTAATGAAATTTGGTATACTGAAAGGTTATCACACACAAATGGCACTTCCATATAGTTTTCACAATCCGACTGTTAAAACCCGTTATTCTTGACATATTGTCCGATTTGGATGAAGTTCGGTATGTACATAGGCTTTAGCTCAGTGATGACTAAAATACCAGTTTCAAAGGTGTACATGGGTTATATAACCGTTGAAACCGTTATTTTGCCGTTATTTTTTTACATATTGGTGGATTTTAATGAAATTTAGTATACAGAAAGGTTGTCACACAAAATGGCACTTCCATATAGTGTTTCAAAATTTGACCGTTAAAAACCGTTATTCTTGACATATTGTCCGATCTGTATGAAATTTCGTAGGTACATAGGCTTTAGCCCAGTGAGGACTAAAATACCAGTTTCAAAAGTGCACGTCGGTTAGATAACCGTTAAAACCGTTATTTTGCCGTTATTTCTCTCAGAAAGTACTTAGCCGATTTATAAGCGATTTGGAAAACTGGGAGTACGTTTATATGCTTGGCATCTTGTTTTTTTTTTTAGTTTAGGTCATCAGTTGCTCGCTAAAGTTTCCCCCTTTTGTTTTGTTTTGGCCCGGCTTGTTATGTGTGTGTATTTGTGTGTGTTTGTATTTTCTCTTTCCCTTTTTTCCCCCTTTCGTCCCTTCTCTCATTCTGTCATTTCAGTGGGCTTAGGGAGACACTGACGATCGGACAGACAGACAAGCAGACAGACAGACAGACAGACAGACTGAAAAATCAACACAGACGGGTGGAATGAGAGACAGACAGGTCCACGGACCAGTGGCGAGTGTGGCGGCAAGCATGTAAACAGACAGACAGACAGCTAATTGGTCATGCCAGAGTCGACAGAGCACGTAAGTCCCACGCCCTCCTCTTAGGCACGAGAAAAGAGATTCACACAGGACAAGACATGACAATCTCCGCGTCACACACATAGACCTCGCCCCGTCTCTAACTCCTCACCTCCTTCCTCAAGACTTTTTTTTACACCCCCCCCCCCCCCCCCACCACTTCCCCGGCCTCTCTGATCCTTCTGGCTGGAGATGATAAAGGGCCACAGTGCGTCCTGCTGGCAATGACCTGGAAGAGCATCAGCCGTCTGTTGGGTGTACGTTTAATGTCAGTGATCTGAGCCTGTCTGAGCTCTGGATTTTTCTCACTCGTTCACACACGCACAAACTCACTCGCTCAATTAGGCGCGCGCGCGCGCGCCGCACACACACACACACACACACACACACACACACACACACACACACACACACACACACACACACACTCACACATCTCATCACACGCATGCCCAGAAAGCAAACAAACAAATAAACGAACACAGAAAAAAAAATCACATCTTGGTTGTCATTCTTAATACCGATAACCGACTTAGGCTGCTAGAGAACATTGCCTGTCTGGGAGTAAATATCAGTTTGGATATCATTGAGGTGAGAATGGGGAGGGGGCGGAGGAAGGGGGGAGGGGGCAGAAGCAGAAAGGGAGGGACGGGGGCGGGTGGGATAGGGCTGGGGGTGAGGGTACGACCTGGGAATGGACGGCGGAACCACGCACTGTTGCACTGTCCCAGATGTGTGTGTGTGTGTGTGTGTGTGTGAGCGTGTGTGTGTGTGTGTGTGTGTGTGTGTGTGTGTGTGTGTGTTGTGTGTGTGTAGGTGTGTGTGTGTGTAGATATGCTTGTGTAGGTGTGCATGTAGGTGAGTGCGTGCGCGCGCGCACGCGCGCGTGTGTGTGTGTGTTGTGTGTTTAGGTGTTTGTGAATATGTGAGTGTGTGTGTGTGGTGTGTGTGTGTAGGTGTGTGTGTATGTGTGTGTGTGAGCGCGCACGCGTGCGTGTGTGCGTGCATACGGGCGTGCGTTCGTGTGTGTGTGTGTGTGTGTGTGTGTGTGTGTGTGTGTGTGTGTGCGTGCATGCGTTTGTGTGTGTGTGTGTGTGTCTGTGTGTGTGTGCTAGAGCGCATGCGAGTGCCTAGTGTGTGCGCGAGTGTATATGTGTGTGTTAGAGAGAGAGAGAGAGAGAGAGAAGAGAGAGAGAGAGAGAGAACCCGAAACTCTGAACGTTTTATGTACATCGGCCTTTTTATGTACATACGTCAAAGTCAAACAAATACGACGATTTCTGCTTCAATGTAAATAACACCCTGTACCTCGCCATTGTTATTACTGATGGGATTAACACAGATACAGTAACAAATGCACGTAAATGGTAGAATTGTTTTTCTGAGTAATGCTATATGTGAAATAAGTTTATTGCTTCACTGCTATTATTTTCAGTCTTCCGTTAATCATATGAAGTACGGATCTGAAAAGAGTGCATCTATAAGTGAAACTAAAGCCGATCCTTCGAAATTTCATCAATAAAAAAATGCACAGAGAGAGAGAGAGAGAAGAGAGAGAGAGAGAGAGAGAGAGAGAGAGAGAGAGAGATCAGGATGGAGATAGGGGTGAGAGACGACAAAGAGAAAGAGAAAAAAAAGCAAATAAAAACAAAGAGATATATAAATACATAGAGACAGAAAAGGCCCTGCAAACGTGGAAAGACTGAAAACCAAGAGAGAGAGAGAGAGAGAGAGAGAGAGAGAGAGAGAGGAGAGAGAGAGAGAGAGACGCACGAATGGTCCTAGCTTTAATTTGGGATCGCTGGACTGCAGGCCTTTTCAAAAACAGACTTTATAAATATAGAAATGTCTGCCATCGATTTCTACATCTGAGAAGTCTGGTAAAGTGTACTCTCTCTCTCTCTCTTCTCTCTCTCTCTCTCTCTCCCCTCTCTCTCTCTCTCTCTCTCTCTCTCTCTTTGCCGAAAGAAGTAACGATGAGAAGACAGGGGGTGGAGGTGGGGGTGGGTGGGAGGCAAAGAAGTGTCTGTGATAATGTTTGTAGGGCGTGAAAGCGGAGAGGAGAATAACTATAATCATTCGGATGTGACTGGACGTGTGGAAGAAGGGACGGAAGGGGAGGGGACCGGGGAAGATTAAACACTCAGTGTTTTTCAGTAAAATCGTTTAAATGACACTATAAACCGAGGTTCCGTGTGTGAACACACGCATAACATCTTGCACACACGTAAAATCCCATCACCAACTTTCGGAAGAGAAGACCAATCTGGTTGTTGGTATGGATGACACGTTACACATAGCATGCAACTTCCCCGAAGCTGGAATATGGCTGCCTTAATGGCGGGGTAAAAAAACGGTCATACACACAAAACTCCACTCCCTACACAGGGGTGTCCGCAGGAGTATCAGCCTGCGTACGCAGAAGAAGTTTAAATTTGATAATGGCATTCACTCAAATGATTGGATGGAACTGATTATTTTAAGGCTTTTTAGAAAGGTGAAGTCAACCATACGAACAGTT
>CM065714.1:100878442-100888442 GCA_033310375.1 Conus canariensis | reverse complement strand
TCAAAAACGACAGCAATAATAAGCCTAAGCGAAATAAACAAGAGGCCATTTACCCTCTTGTGGTGAGTATTTATTACAACTGCGACTCAGGTGTAAATAAGTACGCACCACAAGAGGGCCAAGGACAGATGGGGCGAAGGGCGAAGGATAGCATGTGAAATGTATTTGCCCGATACAAAACACAATGCATTCAAACGGCTGTACAGCACGTCCTTTGACAAGGAGACGAAGCTACCATGTACAGAGTCAATGCATGTTTTGTTTGCTGGCAATTTTCATGGGCCAGGAGGGGGGGGGGGGGGGGGTAGGGAGAAATAGGGACAGGAAATGGTGGCGAGTGAGGGTGGATTGGGAAAGCGTGAACGAGAGAGAGAGAGGCAGGGGTGTGGGGATGTCCCCGCAGCATATTTTACAGTAATATTCTGAGGTGAGAAAGGCATGTATGCAGTTATTAAGTCAGGTCCGACACACGCTTTGCTTTCAGTTCCTATGATTTGACTGGCATTCCACATCACTGCGCCAATTTGTTACTAATGTGCATCATCAGACGTCATATGCATCATATCATTTCTTCTGATGTGTCCATGTGCAATTTCCCTCACAACTAGCGCATACGATCATTGGTTTAAATACATTTATTTCGACTTTGCAATCACATAGTTTTACAATAAATGTCAAAATTTGAACCACCACAAGCTAGTGCTTATAAATCGTTCAAATAATGTGTTCGCTTACGATCATTATGACAATGCCGCCAGATTTGCAAGGCATTCGTGTAGGTTTTTTCCTCTTTTTTTTTGTTGTTGTAAAGCTCTATTATAATTAAAAACTAATCACAAAGTTTTGTTTGCCGGTTTAGAGTGACATCGCTTGGTTGATTCATTGCTGTACTAAACTTACATAGTCTTCGCTACATTTGGCAAGATATACGTGGCCCATCTTGATTCTATAAGTACTAATATATATCTACTTCTGCACCGGTAGAAATGCATGAAACGGTCAGATTTTGATAGAACTGTAACTTTACTGCAATATATTGACGTGGTAAAAATCATTATGCTAGCACTGTAACTGCCAAATAAATACCAACGTTAAAGTTTACAAAAGACACACACAACACACACACACACACACACAACACACACACACACACACACACACATACGCGCGCGCGCGCGCGCGAAAAAGCAAAACAAGATGTTACATAGACTCACGTTGTTTACAAACGTGAGTTCAAACTACTGAGACTGCACACTCTAATCTGTTGTTGAGGAAAGTGATGGTAATTGAGATGGGGGCGGGGGCAAGTAATAGATCGATAGGAAAATAATGAAAACGATTATAACATTTGTGGTTCAATATAACATCTTTCCGATTAGTGACTAGTCTCGCTTAACAAAACATGAAAACTGACACACTTTAAATTGAAAATGGTGATATCACAACCTAGCTCATTGTAGTTGTGTGAAGAATCGAAGTTTATACAATATTGCTGCAGCAAAACATGCAGTGTGTTTTAAATAGCACTGAGTGATAATTAAAAGAGAAAAACCCGTTAATTGAAAACTAGTTCGTCCAGTGTCTCTTTGCATGAACACATGTGAATGAAAGAGAGAGAAATAGGGAGGAGAGAGAGTTGTTGTGTGTGTGTGTGTGTGTGTGTGTGGTGTGTGTGTGTGTGAGAGAGAGAGAGAGAGAGAGAGAATAAAGAGAGAGAGAGAGGGAGAGTGCGCGCGCGCGCGCGCGCGCGCGCGCGCGCGTGTGTGTGTGTGTGTGTGTGTGTGAGTGTGTGGTGTGTGTTTATTTGCGCGTGTGCGTACAGTGATAAGACATCTATAGATCGTAATCTGGCGACAACGTATGTTTTTGTGTTTGCATCTTATACCTTCAGCTAATGAACGACAAGTTAGACCGAAAACTGCACGGCCTTTGCATAAGGCCCATCTCCCCTCCCCCCTCAGTCATTGCTGGACATTATCAGGATAGACAACAGGTACAGTCAGGCATCCTGCGCTTCCATACTAACGTCACCTACAACAATACACGATCCAAGGCAACAGGTTAAACATATTATACAACCCTACACGATAATATTGTTTTCACAACCACAAGCTGTTCATTTACATTCGGTACGTTGTGCAATATCTGCAAGGAATGTTCAGAACAGACAAAATGATGAACGTTGCGGGCAACAGAAGAGCCCCAAACCGAAAACTGTACAAATTAACAACAACAAAAAAAAAAATACACGTTGCTGTACAACACACTGAAACTTTGTTTTCAATATTCTCCACAGCCAGGGACGTGACTCGACTACTTTGTGCCCGCTTGCGGTAAAAATAAAAATAAAAACGCCGATACAAAGTGAAACAACACAACAGGAACGTGACGAAAAGAAACGTTACTCTAAAAACTCTAGAGTAACAAAAACAACAGAAACAATAAATCAATCAATCAATGAAACGTCCACAAACTCTCCATTCTATAATTTACTATTGATTTGCTGTTCTATTTCTTATTTACATGTGGAATTCGATTATAAACATTATTATGTACACATAACGTAATCCATTTAATGATCTTATTTCACACACAAAAAAACCCACCATAATCACAGATTCATACATGTACAGAAATACCAACACTATTCGCAGGCACGATCACAACACACCATAATGTATGCGTGGACACACGCACGCACGACGTATAGAGGGACAATAAAGAGCGCTGAAGAATTCTCATTTAGGAATGATGGAATGGGCTGGCACTGCTGTTTTTCCAAATCTTATTTCCCTGTTATCATGCAGGATGTTTGGTTCGTGAGCTCCTGCACCATAGTCTTCACGCATATCTAACTAACTTGACCTTAATGTCCACATGCATCACTCGACCATCAAACCGATGACCGTACAGCTTTCATGATAACACTAACAGAGAGAGAGAGAGAGAGAGAGAGAGAGAGACAGAGACAGAGACAGAGACAGAAAGACAGAGTGAGAGAGACAGAGAGAGAGAGAGACAGACAGACAGAGAGACAGAGACAGAGACTAAGAGAGCGCGACCGAGACAGAGAGACAGACAAAGACAGAGACAGAGAGAGAGAGAGAGTTGAGAAGTCTCCATTTACTGAAATAAGGGAAGTCTCTAAATTTCAGTCTGTCTCACCTATCTATCCTTTTGAAGAGGGAGGAAGGAGAGAGGGTTGTAGAGGGCAGGTAGGAAATGTGGGATGGGGTGAATCAGTCAAAATAGATCTCCTGAATATAAAATCATATTTTTACCAGACGGACAGGTTCCTCCCACGCACCCACCCCCGTCTCGTCTTCTCGGGTTCCTTTAACATTCGCTAAAAATAAACAAACTGCGCTACAACATGACCTGGTTTATATTCGTCTCATCCGAGAGGCTAGGACCCCTGCCCCACTCAACGTCAAACAAGGGAGATTTGGACACAAACGCCTCGTTTTTAAGTTACCACTCGTCTACTGTCACACAGCACGTATGCGACATTACTGCTCATGACATCAGCACTCTTCTCTGTGGGCTGGAATGCTCCACTCATTTGTAAGCCCAGCCAACAGCGAGATCCATCTTAAGGTTACCCAACGACTTAACAGGTACTCAACATGCGAAAAAGAGTCCCTCCTCAAAGAGAAACAAGGAGAAAAAATGAATATGCACAAAACACTTGAGGAATTCACCGTTGTCAACAAAACCATTTGATATCGTTTGGTGACTATTTGACAACCTAGTCAAGTCTAGTCCTGTACTCTGTTTGTCTGTGTCCTTGGCGGTAACTAACCCCCTCTCCTTCTAAACATTTGACAACCTATTGTGAAAAAAAATATCAAAATCCTGTTATTTTCAAAACACTGTCAGCCTTTATACGATCTCTATGCTCCGCCGGGCTGTCAACTATAGGGCGTTTTTCATCATTTCAAAAACATAGGAGTCCGACTTCCAAGGTGCATCGAATTTCGACCTAAAGCATCTCATTATGTTCACAACCAATATAGACAGGAGGGCAAGTAATGGCAACATGCCTTCATGCACTGTTGAGAGCATGGCTGTCTGTCAGTACAGAAAAATCATAGCGACAAAAATGCTACATCAAGAAAACTATCACATCTAAAGCACACACTGTAATCTCACGGATGTATGTATCTTGACATCGCACACTTATCAGTGATCAGAAACATTGCATGCCGTTTCACAACTCGTTGAAGCTATATATATGGTTAACAACACGTAGGCTTTGCGTCACTAACACCCAAAGAAACTCTAGGAATGTCACATAAAACAAAATGATGGTTTCAGAAATTCTCTCAGTCATAGGCCTACAGAATGTCGCGGGCTTTCTTTTCAATCGGATGGGGTATGGCCGGAGGATGGTGGTGGTGGAAAAAGCACTCACGATAATCGAGTACCACGGTTCGAGTCTGCAAGCACATACAATCGTGAAATAGTTGTGACAAAAAAGGACTGAAACTTTGAAGTCACTTTTTCGCTGCAGTTTGGTTCCGCACAGAAAAAGGGATCAAAGGAGACCGCGGACATACCACATTCTCTCTGTCATGACTGACAGCTATGTCCGCAAACTCCGTGGGCAAATGCAGTAGTCACCTTCGATTTGCCTTCTTGCTAAGTCTTACAATACTTGCAAATCCAAAGCGACGAGAGAGAGAGAGAGAGAGAGAGAGAGAGAGAGAGAGAGAGAGAGAGAGAGAGAGAGAGAATGAATGCATGTGGGATTCATGTCTATCACATATACTGGACAAAGAGTGAAATCTAAGGTTCTCATCAACGGTGGTCCTTCTGTTGAGGAAATATAAAGTCTGATCTCTGTGAAAACATTTTTTTTTAACAATGAATGTCTCCTTTTGCCGCCTTGGCTAGTCCAAATTACATCGCAGGCAAGTTCAGATTACAACACTAGCAAGCGCAGTGTTCCCTTTTACATCCTTGCCATGTTTCAATTAACAACTCTGGCAAGAGCGGCAACGTAAGCACTTCAAGCTTAACTATACAAATAGAACCACACACAACTGCTGGGAAAACTGTATTACAACACATATGCAAAATCACAGTCAGACAAAAAAAGATCAGTTTAGTGTCAGTAAACATTCAACAGCTGCTTGGTGACAGAAGGCAGAAGGCAGTAATGGGATGACCGGCAGTGTATAAAATAGATCTCATCTTCGTGAAGGAAAGTGGGGTGGGATGGGAGGGAGGTGAGAGAAGGTGGGCGGCAGCCACTAGGGGCACATCACCGCTGACATGTAGGAATGTTTGATTCTCTGCGAAACACCTCTCATGCATCCAGATCACTCAATATAAATAAGCTGACCATTGACCAGAAATACCTGAAAGACACACGAACATCGAGGCGTGCACATCATTTTTACACGGATCAGGCGATAAAACAAGACGTAAATGATACAGAAGCGCCAGTTTTTTCTAATAAATTCTCATTCAAATGACCCTTATCCTGAACTGATCCAGCGTACGTTTTGAGCCATGCATACTCGAAAGACCACGAAACCTGAACCCAGTAGTTTTGATGCTGAACAAACCTGTTCATGCGGTAAATCTGTTTTAAATCAAAATGCCAGGTGAAACTAACGCGCAAACGTTTGGACAACGTTTGTAAAAATACAATCGGGAAAATCTCAATACAAAGCCGAACGACGAAATAAAACATCAAATCATTTTTAACTACAAAAAACATAAACCCAAATCTTAAAAGAGAGACAACCGGTTTCTACAATATCAAAACACTTCCTACTGAAGAGCGCATTTTCAAATCTACTCTAACTGATTCATTATTAGAAATTGCACACTTTGCATGTCCCTTTAACTGTGGGTCTACTTTTCTGTTATGCATTTTGTCTGTTCATCGACAGTCCATACGCTCTCCCTAGAACAAAGCATGGCTATCACATTGAAAGCAGAGTCTAAACTTTCCCTCCACGAGTAAGGCCAAGCAAAATGGCTGCGACAAAGCCTGGTCGGGTGGCCAGGGTGCCGAAGACGGCAAGAACAAAGGAGTTGCCTCGGGGGGCAACGTGGTGACGGTCCGGGAGTGAGAGCCGCCAAGCTCCAAGGAGCGACCAGAGGCAGAGAAACGTCCAGTGACGTCACAGAGGTCTTCTCCCACAGCGTCAGTGTGGACCAGGCTGGCCCCAAATCAGAGAACGGTGATCCGACAGGGGGTGCGGGGGGCGGTCATCACTTGTTCTTCAGCATGATGTTGGGCATGGCGTTACGGCGTCGTCTCCACTGGCCCAGGTTGTTGGTCTGCTGACGGAGGTGCTGCACCCACTGGCGGGTCTCGCTCACGTCCTCCGCCTGTCGCAGCGCACAAGACAAACGTGCAACGGGTGAACGGTAAATGAACGTATGAAGAACTTAAGGCTTGGTGTTTGCATGCTTGTGAATTAGCTGGAACATAAAAGAGAATCTGCGGTACTGAGGTCTGAGGTTTTAGACAGCATAAAGAGGCTTAATGCTTGGCGTTTGCAAATAAGCACGAAGATGAAAAAGACAATCTGCTGTACAGAAACTTGGGGGGTACGGACATTCTCTCTCTCTCTCTCTCTCCTCTCTCTCTCTCTCTCTCTCTCTCTCTCTCATGTGAAAACTAAAGGAAACTCTTCTTTAAGCTCATTTCTTGTAAGAACAAACTCTCCGATGAATACGTTTCTCATATAGATCGAATGAAACCTCCTAACGTTCCCATTTGTACATTTCTTGTAATCACAGAATGAAATGCGCTCCAAATACAGTTCTTGTTGTGACAGGACAAAGAGCTCCCTTGAACATTCCCCTCGAGCATATTACAAACAAAAAGAAAATTCTCCCCCACACGCAGTTTGCAAACGGACAATATGAAACTCGTCCTCCCGTGCTTGGTGATTTTTTTCATACGGACATGAAATAACTCTGTTTTTCTCCAGCGGTTTTTTTTGTTAACAGACAGAACGAAACATTTTCTGCCATGCATTTCCTTATACAGGGAAAATGAAAAGTCTTCCATGCATGTTCCTAATACAGTCAACATGAAAACGCTTCCTATATTCTCACCTCTGTCCCTGCATGTTTGTCTCTCTGCATCTGCGTCAGTGTAT
Source organism: Conus canariensis (assembly GCA_033310375.1). NCBI lineage: Eukaryota > Metazoa > Mollusca > Gastropoda > Neogastropoda > Conidae > Conus > Conus canariensis. Next base: position 100,881,315 of record CM065714.1, on the reverse strand, counting down.
GCACGTCTAACTAGAGAGAGAGAGAGAGAGAGAGAGGGAGAGAGAGAGAGAGAGAGAGAGAGAGGGAGAGAGAGAGAGAGAGAGAGAGAGAGAGAGAGAGAGAGGGAGAGAGAGAGAGAGAAGGGAGAGAGAGAGGGAGAGAGAGAGAGGAGAGAGAGAGAGAGAGGAGAGAGAGAGAGAGGAGAGAGAGAGAGAGAGAGAGAGAGAGAAAGAGAGAGAGAGAGAGAAGAGAAAGAGAGAGAGAGAGAGAGAGAAGAGAGAGAGGGAGAGAGAGAGTTAAAAAAAACAATTACCTTAAATATATAGGCTTCCCGACCCCACTCCTGCAGTTCAAAGACTTCATCACACTCGGGGTCCACTGTCACCACGCTCTTTTCCAAAAAGAACGGATCCTGGAACGAAAGAATGCCTTTGTTTTACTTCTACTGGTGCTGTCCCCCCCACCACTTTACCCCTCTGTCAGTCTGTCCTTCAGTGCGTCTCTGTCCATCTGTGTGTGTGTGTGTGTGCATATGTGTGTGCGCGTGGTGTGTGAGTGTGTATGTGTGTGTGTGTGTGTGTGTGTGTGTGTGTGTGTGTGTGTGTGTGTGTGTGTGTGCGCGTGTGCGGGTGTGTGTGAGTGAACATGTATGATTCTGCATGCCTGTGTTTAGTGTATAATCATTTTTTCACTTCTTTTATACTGGCATCAGATTTCATGATAAGTTGGATTTCGTGAGGAATAAGACGCTTGACGTCTACAATAATTTTAAGTTGACAGAACATTCTAGAAACTAAAAGGTGAAATGTTACAGATATCAAGTGCATTGCAAATTCTTAACATCGCACGTTATTTCTATTCCCACCTATTTTTACAATTTAAATGGCAGAGTTAACCACTCAGGAATTCTTCTTTGTTGGATAGCTAAAGAATGTAGCATAAATCTCTAAAACACCGTTTGAAATCATCATCGCTAGGGTTGATTTGAAACAATGAGACTACATTCCTTTTCGATATTATTTGTCTCCTTCTTACTTTTTTTCTTTTCACAAACAATGTAAAAAGCGCTAACGTTCCAGGGGACAAGCACTTATGGCCTTACCCGCACTGGTTGGTATTTGCCGCCCTTCTCCCTCACCAGCACCACGGCTGCTTGCTGTCCCAGCACAACGTTGTTGTTGTTCTGGTTCTGGTGCATTTCTTTTTGACAGTGGTTCTGGAGACAACCAAAAACCTTCTGGTTACAACATGTGCATTTCCTTCTGACAACTGTTCAGGAGAAAACCAATGACACCCTGGTTATAACAAAGACACCGTGGTTACAACACGTGCATTTCCTTCTGACAATGGTTCTACTGACAACGAAAGACAATCTGGCTATAACTTGTGCATTCACTTTTAACAATGATTCATTTGCACATTTCTTTTTGGCAACAGTCCAGGAAGACAGACTACTTACAATGTATACCTTTTTCCTAACAAAGATCGAATGACAACGAAAGACAATGTCCTTACAACATAAGTACTTCGTCAACATGCGTACCATGGTCCATAGATCAAGAAAGTCAACGTGATGACAATATTTTCTGACAATGGTCAAAACAAAAATAAAGACAGCAAGATTATAGCATTCTTTTAAAGTAAATAAAGATGAGTTAATGATGACAATGCGCATTTCGTTTTGACGGCGAATTCTAAAGACTACCTGGTTATGCAGTGTGCATTCCTTTCTCTTTTTTTTTTTTACGACGGATTCTAAACATAGTCTGGTTACATGTGATTTTGTGCTGTAAATGGTGCTTTGAAAAGTCAAATACATCCTTTTTACAATGTACGTGCTTCTTCTTTGACAATATTCAAAAGACAACAAACTGACAACTTTGTTACATTTGCAAGGTTGAAATATTCTTAAAGACACCTGATCTTTTTTTCTCACACAAGATGGTCCCGGGGACAATCTTGGTCATATGAGCATTTATCTTTGAAAATGGTCTTTCTGACAACTTTGTTGTTAACATGTGCATGTTTTTCTTTGACACAGGTTCTGAAGGCGACCTCAATCAATCATGTGACATGTACATTTGCATATTTTCTTTGACAGAGACCAACGCTCTTTTTGATGGTCGTCTACATTCACTTCTTTACTAATGTTGCTGACTTTCTGGACAGTGTTCTTTACACACGTCTTTCATAGCAACGGCCCTCACTCGTATTCGTATTACATGGGGAATGTATATTTCTTTTCCTGATATCGTTATCTTTCTTCATGGTGCTTCATTACTTTCTGCCTGTTTTTCTGAACTCGTCATTTCCAGTAGTGTCCCTGGTGTATTTTTTTTCTGGACAGTCTATCGTTTACATGTCTTTCTGCCTTATTTTTCTCTGCCTCTCTGGACATACTTTATGTGGGCCTTCATTTCTGTCTGAAGAGGAACGTCTGTTCATTTTCCGTGTACATTTATTTCTCTTCCTAGACATCGTTTTATCATATACACGCTTTTTATTGCAGTGCTGTGACATAGCTTGGCTGCTATAGACAGCCAGCCATCAACCGGCACATCGGAAGACAACAGACGTGATGAACAAGTGATGTGACTTTCCGAGAGGCCAATACTGACTTGCTCAGACTGGAAACAAAGCAATAAATGAGATGTTTGTTTTTTTACAAATACTTGCGAATGTTTGCGTGTATGTGTGTGTGTGTGTGTGTGTGTGTGTGTGTGTGTGTGTGGTGTGCGTGTGGTGTGTGTGCGTGTGCGTGTGTGTGTGTGGGGGGGGGGGGGGCACGCGCGCTCGCACACACACACACATACATGTAAACACAACCTTCATATAAAACGCGCGCGCGCGCGCGCGAGAGAGAGAGAGAGAAAGAGAGAGAGAGAGAGAGAGA
>CM065714.1:100870942-100875942 GCA_033310375.1 Conus canariensis | reverse complement strand
CTGAGAGGTACAGAATCTGTCTCAATAACAAAAAACACAACAAACAACAGCACAAGCCAAGAAGCCCTAAGACACTCTGTCCACACCGAACTAAGAGCTCAGACCCAGCAGCTCCTCTACACTCCTGCCTCCCTGATTCCGCGTCGTCTTCTCATATTTTTTATACCCCCCGGGCTCTCTAGCCTATCCCACCCTCCCTTCCCCTTCCTCGCCCAGAAATCTTGACAGAGGAAGACCAATTAGAGTGATGAGGGGAAAAACGCTGCAGGCTAGTTCTGTGGGCTTCGGCTGCGACCCATATCCTCGCCCCCAACTGACTTCTTCCCCACGAGCCAGACAGCAGGGCAAATTAGAGTGGTTATGATTCACCCTGTGCTGTCATGACACTTTTCAGACTGAGTGTGAGTTGGGGTCTGGACGATGTGGTTGTTGGGCGTTTGAGTGATTGCTGATGCTGAGGATTATCGTGGATGTTCCATTTGCTCTGAGGCAGTTATTTGAGACATGTGGGGGAAAAACAGCTGGTCTTGTTGACATGAAAATACTAATCTTAAAGGTAGCCTTCAAGCAGGCTGATGAAGTAGGCTAATGGCATTACTCCGACAAATGATGTTTAGATCACTCGTAGTTTTATATTATGATGATCAGAGGATTTACAACATCAACAAAACAATTCCTGGGCTGGCTTTCAGTACGACTGTTGCGGATGTAGGATATGAGTTAATTCACAAAGCAACGCGTACGAAACAAAGCAATGAACTTTTTTTTCAAGATAACTTTGAAAGAATATCGGATATTTTTTCGCGCTAAAGTAACTCATTACGGATGTAAAAGACCTTCAGCATTAAACAAGTCTAAAGATGTCAACTGAAGAATTTAGATCGACATCAGGAGCATATAACAGCGATCACCAAATGATTTTTTTTTTAGAATTAACATATTGCCATAATGGACAAGTATGGCCCACCAGAAGAGAATTTAAAGTAATTTTATTAAAATTAAGTTTGATTGAGGATGAGAGAGAAACTTTGTTTTCAATTTAGTATTCTCTTTTTTAGCATGAGATGATGTCGGTGTCTTGTAATAGAAGGACCGGTATCAAACACAGTTCACAGGCAACGACATTAAAAAAAAAACAGAAACAAAAAACACACACACACAGAAAAAAGGCAGATATCAATACCCTTAGAAAGAACAAATACCATAGCATTTCAGAGCATTCAATGAACAGCTGGAAGAAATAGCGTGCACTCACAGCATTGATGTGGCCCAGGATATCCTCAATCTTCTCCCGGGCTTGCCTGATGTTCTCTTTGTCACTGTGGTGACTGGGAGTGGCCTTGTATAGACGGTTCAGCAACAGCGGGTACCTGCAACACATCGTCAGATGGTTATTCTGTATCGTTTCCGATAAAACTTGTGTCACCAGTGTCATCAAAGTTTGTATACTGGTTGAGTATAAATAAAAACTAGATATTTGTTTTCCTTTCCAAAATAATTGTGATCCTGGATGAGTGTAACTGACAGTTAATACTGAGGATAATGATGGGTGCTGAATATGTCCATGGTGGTAAAGTCCTTTTTTTAAAACAAAGGATGGATAGTCCATATAGATCACTACAACCGTCAATACATATTTACAACCTTTATTTAAAAGTCTTTACAATGACTCGAATCGTTCATACATGTGAGTCAACAAATATACTCCTACATCCAACATACACATCTTTTCTGTCTGCCTGTCTGTTTGTCAGTCGGTGTATCTGTCTGTGTGTCTGAGTTTGTCTCTCCCTCTCCCTGTATGTGTGCGCGTGTACGTGTGCGCGTGTACGTGTGTGTGGTGTGTGTGTGTGTGTGTGTGTGTGTGTGTGTGTGTGTGTGTGTGTGTGTGTGAGAGAGAGAGAGAGAGAGAGAGAGAGAGAAAGAGAGAGAGAGAGAGAGGAGAGAGAGAGAGAGAGAGAGAGAGAGCCCTGTGTCTCACTTCATGATTCTCTGCACGGGCACCATGAGGAAGGACTTGAGGTGCATACGACGCAGGACGCTGTTATCAGTCTGGGACACCTGCAGGAAGATCCTCAGCAGTTCTCGCTCCCGCTCCAACTGCTCCAGAGAGGCCGAAGCCTGGGCCTGTACACAAGTGATCCTCGTTCATATCACTGTCTATCATCTCTGGCAGCATCGCTTTCGCTCTTATCCTGACTATCTTTGGCATCGCCATGTACTGATATACAAACGGTGTTGAAAATAGTGTAAAACATAACGACTCGCGCTTTTATAGACAGGTAAATATGAACAGAGGTCGTTGTAAAAGATTATCCCTGTCCTCATCGACACAGCATCGCCCCCTGCATGATGTGGTAAAAACAAGACAATCGATGCTGTTTCAACTGATCCTTATCTGTGGCTTCTCGCAATCAATGTCACTCATACTGCCAGAATTTCTGGCGATTGACGTAGGCACATACAGTTTGCTGCTACAGCAATTACTATACAACTATCGTTGCTGCATCTATATTACGGTTGGTTATAAATATCATTATCTTAAACAAATCGTTTGATTCAGGCATTATTGAGTTTGAGTTCCAATGTGATCGACGCAGTGGTATAACAGTCTCTCATGGAATTTTGAAAACTCTGATATTCCGACTCAGGGTAGTTCTACATAAGAAATATCTTGGAAGAAAATTAACGCATCGCTTTTGCCAGAAATCAAGGAATGGGTTATAGTGACATGGGCAATGGGCAGAGGGAGAGGACTTGTGGGTGGTACAGATTACCTACAACTGTCTCCAATGTCGTCAGATTAACACTAATTCTTGCCTATTGACAACAGCCGTGTTAATAATACATTAATACCAGAAGCGGCACTGGTATGATTGCAATAAACGTAACACTCTCCGGATCAATCTGAACAAGTTCAGAATACTTAGTTTCAGAGAGCCGTAACATTTCGTGTTTGAATATGATTGACAAAGCGGTTAAACAAAAGTGCATACTCACAAAATTATTTCATTTGTACATGCTTTGTTTCACACTGGCATAACTCACTTTCCCGACAGAAAGTTGAGCAAACTATTGAAATGTAAATGTCAGACTTGAGGTCATAGTAAAGGGGGTACAAGAAAGAGTCCTCCTTCACCGAGCACTTTGTAGGTCTGACGCCTGCAAAGGAAGGGTCAGCGCACAATTAGCTGACTTCTTTCTGTCCGCCCCATGAACAGCTTACTAGCGGAGAAGGATTCTTTCAACTGACCCTTTTCCCTCAAGAATCTTTTACATATGCTCCATTTTTTTCAGACACACACACACACACACCACACATATATATATATATATATATATATATATATATATATAATAAACATGGTTATGTTACAAAGAATAATACACGAATAACACCTGGTGTTTACTCCTCATAAGCAAAGCACAGAAATGACGGAGACATGTACAGCAATCCTACCATCGATTTGATCGTTACCTACCTGGTTAATGCAATAGTTTTCAAACACCAGGAACATGGTCGAGGATTCCACGAATATGCTGCCAATGTTCACACAGTTCAGCTCCTGGAACAGATGGAAAGAAAACGACCTCCTTTTAATCGGTAAATAGGTTTCATTTATCTTCACAGCCGGAAGAAATGGGTTAACGAAGGAAAACAAGTACGTAACAAGCTAATCACTGCACGGTTAAGTCTTGGATGCGCAGTAATGCACGTCACGCTGGGTATTAAATTGTACAAAGAAAAGTGATTCGGCACGGAACAACGTGCGCGCGCACACATAGACACACACAGACACACGACTTTCACGCACGCACGCACGCACGCACGCACACACACACACACACACACACACACACCACACACGCATGCACGCGCGCGCGCGCGCACGCGCGCACACACACACACACACACACACACACACACACACACACACACACACACACACACAACCGCGTGCACGAACATGGTCGACAGATCATAGAGTCTACAGATGGTCAAAAGATCAGATGCTTAATAGATCCTGTTGCAAAGTGAGACGACTGCAGGCGGAAATCTAAACACATTTTAAATGTAATTAATAGCGACTTGTCTTGTGATTCTTTTGCCTACGTTTTCTTGGCGGTTCACTATTAATTACAAGTCTTGTGATTCTTTTGCCTACGTTTTCTTGGCGGTTCGCTATTAATTGCATTAAAAAATTTCTAATAGATGCTGCTGAACACTTTTGGCAGATCTCAGACTATGCAGATATTCGATCAGCAGGTCAGTTGACAACATTGTACGTAGCCTACAGAACCGGAAGTCTACAGATGTTCAATAGATGAACTGATCAATAGCTCCTATTTTACGTGGTCGACTAATCTGACAGTGTACATATATTCGAGACATGAACTGGTCAGCAGATCCTATCACACGGTCGACAGATCCTATGGCTGACAGTTCTCGGTGTTTCAACCGGGCCGCCATAACAACAAACGGAGACAAGGTCACGTTAAAAATCATCGTAACCCGACAGCGTTACTGTGTCCTTTGACCTCCACATGAAACAAGGTCACTTGTGAACAATCGTGATCCATCAGCATCACTGAGCCCTTTGATCTCTCTATGCTTCACCTTAATCTCATGATATTGCACTGACCCAAATAGGGTCACCTTGGATGTGACCTAAATGTTTCATCATGGCGTGTGTAGTGTGTGTTGTGAACTGAAACAGGTCACTGGAATCTCTAGACGATGTGGTTTGACCAATGGAGATGAGCACCTTCGCCAAAGCTAAGCATGTGGACAACGGAGGCAAAATAACTATTTTTCTTTGAGAAGAGAGAGAGAGAGAGAGAGGGGGGGGGGGGGGGGAGATGTTGCTCCCTGACCGCAAAGGAACAAATCAGTGCTGTCGCTGCGTTGACGTTAACCCATAAGTCAAGTTTTCTACCAGACCCGAGTGGTCAATACATGTAATGAAGTTTTCTTGTCAATACAATGTGGTATGGCGGTT
>CM065714.1:100863442-100868442 GCA_033310375.1 Conus canariensis | reverse complement strand
TTGTTGCCGCTGGCTCTTGGCTCAAGCCAGCCGTCTGCCCAGCCGAGCTCGCTTCCAGGCATGAGAAATTCGTGTCCTCTGCGTTGCAGAAATAGCGACCAACGTTGGTCACGTGCCTTGTAATATTCCGACATCACGTTGTTTTCCATGTGAATTTGGACAAGCCCCACCCCCGTCCCCACTCAAGTATGAGCGTTGCAGATTGGAAGTTGCTTTCATTGCAGGAAAATGTACGTTTTTTTTTTTTTTTAATCAATATTCATGTGGCGCTGTTTTGTCATCTTGAAAAATATACGTAGTGAAAGTTGATGCCCTGAGTAATTCAACGCGGAAGTTTGTTTTCTTTTGTTTGCGATTTTATGTGCCGGGTTATTCTAAATTAAATTTTCTGTTCTTTTGTTTTTGGGTTTTAATTAGCTAGTAAATGTCATTCTTGTTTGTCACTTTGCATATTTGTAATTACAAAAAACAAACAATACACTCCACGGAAAATGACGCTTAAAATACCCCCCCCCCCCCCCCCCCCCCCCCCCCCCCCCCCCCCCCCCCCCCCCCCCCCCCCCCGATGATCGGTTTGTGTGTTAAAGACAAAATGCTGTTTTGAGGTGACTCATTGAAAAGGCGCTGTCTGCTTTTTTCCACATCAAACCATTTATTAAAAAAAAAAAAAAAAACAAAATGAAAATCATGAAAAGGAAAAGGAATTGTAGAGGCATCTGATGAAAAATAACGCTATAATGCGTACAGTTTAACAGTGAACAAATAAGATTTTGGCATGCGAACCTTTTCCCACACGTGAACATAAGGACAAATAGTATGCGCCCACTTAAGAACAGTCATATACCTCCACCTGCCCCTCCCCCTCATGCCCCGAAGAAAAAGATCCATTGAACGAATACATAGGAACAAAGATGGAAAAAAAAACGAAGCGTTAAAAAAAACATGTAAGCTAAAGAGAGAAAATATGACTCGGAAGAAGCATCCATGATTTGACCTTACGTCGCATTTTAATGCTATTTGCCAGACGATTTTTCACGTTTAAAAAAAAAAAATCAAACTAGCGATTGTTCTTCTTATTTCTCAAAATGGCTGGTAAGCTGTTACATAATCTCATCAGGGTATTAAAAAAACCCATTGTTTTAAAGATTGTTTTTTAGTCTGGGAAACGACACAAAATGATTGTTTTCATCACTGTCAGCCTTAAATGTATCCCTAATCTTTTCTTTTGTATGTGTATGTTGAGAGGGGGGGGGGGGGGGTGGAGGGGGTCGGCGGGGAAGGTGGAGACAGGGAGTTTTAACCGATTTCAATATACACTTCGACCTGTATTCTTTCATGACAATACACAACTACCCTTTCCGTCTGACTGAATCCATTTTGTTTTAAATACATATGAGACCTAAGGACAATTTCTTTGATGCCAGTGGAATAGGAGGGTGAAGCACGAGCGCGATTGTATGGTATCAGGGACGGGGTTTGCGGTGATCTACGTACACGTATGCGCTACAAAGCAGAGCACTAATTTGAATCTCAATGTTTCAACCCTTTCAGACAAATAAGCAGTCTAGCTATGACTTACTACTTGCCCATACCATATGTGGTGTGTATCATCGACTACAGGTTTCCACTTTGTTACCTCCGCCGGCGAAGTTATATCTTTATCCGCCTACAGCGCAAGAACAACTGAATCTAGTTTAACCCCTCGTCAAGAGAGGGAAAATGGCCCACAAAAGAACCCTTTGAATTTTGGTTCGAATCCGAATTAAACAGAAGATTCAGGATGTTTAGTACAATTGGCATAATACAACGTAAAAACTGTCTCATCGATTTTAATGAAACTTGACGGAATGATAGAATGTTGCACAAGAGCAAACGCATTTAATTTTGGTGTGGATCCGGATCATATGGCGGATCCAGGATCTACTGACATTAATGATGAGATTTTTACAAAGTTGTCCTGAACCTGGACACTATGAAGCCACGATCACGAATTTATCACCATTTGCATGTTTATATATTTTCATGGAATGTTAACAATTTATGGTGACATACACGCTGGCTTTTTTTCGGTTGCATATTCTATTTAAAAAAGAAAGTACAAAAGGAGCAAATCCTACAGTCCATCAACTATTTTCCCAAGCGGAAAAATACCTTCGTTTTTAATCATGAACAGACAAAGAGAGGAGGAGGGATGTGTGTGTGTGCTGAAGATTCGTTCGATCTTGGACGTCTGCACTCTCCGGAGTTCCATTCTAAATTGTCACCGTTTTAGTCTGGAACGATCCTGGCGCAGGTTCTTCCAGATGTCCTGCTCTTTTTAACCTCATTTCTGGATCTTGGCCCAAAGCGGTCTTTAATAAATCTGCGTTTCTCTGTCCTGGTGCATTCCACGCGAGGAGAGCGAGGAGGGCCTGCCTCTGGTGATTGTAAAACGATTTTCTCAAACTGTGGTTGACCTTCCCGCCATTTTACCCGTTCGTGAACATCCACTGAAACATCAAAAAAGGAGGGGAGAGGGGGGGGGGGGGGGGGGAGGAGAGAAGGAATAGTCTCTGCATAATCTATGGAACCTAACGTCCTGGTTTCTTGGAGGTGATTATCACGTTGTGCTCCGACTCGCAAGACCAACGACTCCACACGCAGCATTGTCTCTTAAAACAACCGTTACCCTGTCTGACATTATTTTAGGGTCCAAGTTTTGTTTTTCTTTTTTTCACTTTTAAGCTATCCGTGATTGTAATTTCTCCAGACCGATATTGTGTCACAAGTAAATAAAACACAACTGGTTCCTTATCCGTATGTTCGCATGTCCACGGATAGTTGTACTCGTCCATTACTTGGCAGAGAGAACGCAACGACAGAGAAGGCACCAGTGGGCTTCTTAAGCTGGTGCTGTCTTACTGCATTGTGTTGTATAACCTTATTGTCCAAACAGGTTTCTCTACATCAAAATGACTTCCATTGCCACGTTTCTTTTGAAATCCTCGGTTACCCAATCTGATGTTGATTTAGTGTCCCAGTTCTCTTTTTTTGTTTGTGTTTGTGTTTTTGTTTGTTTGTTTGTTTCTAGGCTGTTTTCGATCTCCACGGTCCTCCCCTTTGTCAGCGCGGGTGTTTGAAAAGCATACTGCTCAAGGAATCTCATTTCAGAGCCTCTTTCTAAAGATTAGAATCCACATATCCCTATGGAAATATACTACTTATGATCCACTAATAGCTGTTTTCCCAGGAAAGAGGAAGTTATCCTTCTGGAAAGGGGGTTCCTATGTTTCCACAAGAGAACGGCTGTTTTCCACATTGTCCTTGAGGATCGAGTGTTTTTCCTATTTTCCCACGTGAAACAGTTATTATCATTCTTATTCGTAAGGGTCACACATGTTTTAACTGATATCGTGGAAGAAACGCCCCCCCCCCCCCCCTCCCCACGCCCCGCGAGGATTTAGGGAAATCTGCTATTATCGCCTTTGGACGCTAACGGTAAGAAAATCTCCGTTACTCTACCTGGCATTCTTTAATAGCCACAGTTTTGTTTGTCTTTCCAGGCTGTGTACAGTCCAATCAGTCTTCCCCTTGTTAACGTGGATGCTTGAAAAGCATGCTGCACACGGTATCTCAGTTAAGGATCTCTTTCCGCAGGTTAGGACCTACACACATCCACGAAGGTCTACAGAAGAAGAAACGAGAGAAGGAAAAATGCAGCCTGTGGAAGGCTCGAACTGGGGGGGGGGGGGGGGGGGGGGGTTCTGGCTTCCTAGGAGAGTGTGCTCATCTGCAAGGTCATTAGTCCGCCGCTGTGTGTGAGGGTCTTCCTGTCCTAAGAGTCACTGGTCCTTTCCCGGTTTCTCTCTCAGCCTGCGGGTCTTCCCATCCTTGTTTCCTTTCAGTGCTTTGTTCCTCACAGCTTTCTCTCTCAGTCTGCGAGTCTTTCAGCCGACTAAGACCCTCACACCCCAACCCCCCCTCCCCTACTCATCCTCCAACGATGACAGCTCCTCTGCTGATTTGCTTTACGAGTCTCTCCTTACACACACCCCTTCCCCTCACCACGCAAACACAACATGCAATGGCCTCATTCACGTCTGTCCTTCAGACTCTATGTCTCTAGGAAAATGTCCTTTACGTTTTATGAAACGTCGAAGCACACAACATTGACTGAAACGCAGGAGAGTTAGCACTTTCGTTCTCCACACGTTCTACTTATCACTCTGCAAATCTTGGATAAATAGAAAACGCAACGACCCCTTCCCCAATCTTCCACACACACACACACACACACACACACACACACACACACACACACACACACAACACACACAGTCTCTCTCTCTCTCTCTCTCTCTCTCTCTCTCTCACACACACACACACACACACACACACACACACGCGCGCGCGCGCGCGCGCGCGTCCAGGCGACATTTTTTTTAAACATTGCTAACGCACGCAACTGCCTTTCAACTTCCTCTTATCCTTATCGCCTTTCAGCTCCCTCTTACCTCCCCCCCCCTCCCCCATCACTTCCCCTATCCCACCCTCTTCGTCGCCAGCACGCTTTTAAAGTAGTACGCTGCCAGTGAGTGACATTGGCCTCGTTTGCCACTGTTGTCGGGCGTCACTTCATTAGCCCACTGACCCTAACCGTCTGTTTCTCACTTCTCACCTCCACCATCCCTCCCTTTCCTCTCACAGCCACTCCGACACCCCCCCCCCTCCCCCTCCTCCCTTCTGCCCCGCTCCTCCATCTTCCACAGGTTGACACAGTCGCAGTGGCCTTCGATTAATCACTGAAGATTAGCTGTCGTCAGAACACAGCTGGATAGACGCGTTCACAGTTAAGCGCTTACACCGAGTTTTTTCCTGTTAGCTTGTTCTTTCTTTCTTTCTTCCTTTCTTTCTTTCTTTTTATCTGTCTTGTTATTACTGATCTTTATGATCTCCATCGCCCTCATCACGCTCTGCATGGTCACAAACAACTGACGTCACCATGGATTTTGGGGGGCCTT
>CM065714.1:100853442-100858442 GCA_033310375.1 Conus canariensis | reverse complement strand
CCACATCTGAACCACAGTTCACTGCGCTGCGATGAACGCTTTTTAGTGAGGACAGGAGAGAGAGAGAGAGAGAGGGAGACGGTGGGGCGTAGGGGTGGGAGCAGTTGGGGCGAGGAGAGACAGACAGAATATGAGAGGGAGGAAGAGCTGAGTAGGGCACAGAAGGAGAGGGAACACAGACCATGTGACGTGACTGCCAGTCATATCGCAGAAGCAGTCCAACGAATAGATTTTTTTCTTTTCTTCTTCCTCTTTTTTGCGATAAATAATAACAAACAAAAAAAAAGAGAACGGAAAGGCAAGAGACAGAGTGACGACAGGAAAAGTAAAAAAAAAAAAAGAAAAGAAGAAAGAAAAAGGGGGCGGGGCGGGGAGGGGGGGGGGGGGGGAAGAGGGGGGGGGACGAGGGTGAAGGATTGGTGAGAGGGAGGAAAACACACGCGCGCACACATGCGCGCGCGCGCGCGCGCACACACACACACAACACACACACACACACACACACACACACGCACACACACACACACACACACACATATGTGTGTGCGCGCGCGCGCACACACACACACACACACACACACACACACACAAACATATACACATAACAAAGAGAGAAAAGGGGAAGTAAAGAGAGACTGGCGGGGGAGGGGGGGGGGGGGGGCAGGCGAAGGGATCGAGATTAGACTGATAGAAAGTCCTGCGAAGATCTCTTACTTAGTGTGCTCTGGAGTGTCACTAATGTAAGAGTGAACTCCGTAGTCGCACCTCCTCGCCACGCTAATGTGGATGTTCCTACAGGGACATGGGGCAGGATGGACATGACAAAGTCACGGCTAACGCGGCACGGGCGCGTGTAACCGGCGCGATAGTAAAACTAGTACTCGGAAACTCGAGAGAGAGGAACCGCAGGCTAGACCGGTAGGGTAGACGGAGCTCATCAGCCTTGGCAGGCAGTCCGTATAGGAGAGGGAAAACTCCGATTCCAAACACGGGTAGATGGAGCTCGTTAGCCTTGGCAGGCAGTCCATCTAGGAGAAGGAAAACTCTGACTTCAAACCCGGAGAAAGCCCCAACGGTGGAGCAGTAAGGATTTTTCTCCTAACGACTGCAAAAGCGGATGAAGGCAACTCCAGGAATGGGTAGGAAAGACACATAAGCCGTGGTAGGCAGCTTACCTAGGAGAAGGACACTGAATTCAAACCATGAGCTACTCTGAAGACGGTACGTGTCGGCTGAGGACAGCGGGTAGACCTTCTGATCCAGCACCCAAAGCACAGAAGAAGACCAGACACGTAGGCATCATGGTCATGCGTCAAACGGATACAAGATGGTATGGTGCTCGTCTCGCGGACCGCCAGGCGGTGACAGTGCCGGGCCCTCAGCCTCAAAGGGGCCCACCCTCTGCTACTGGAATGACAACGCACGAGGAATTGAATGGATGGCAACACCAGAGGAAATCAACTAGCCAACAAAATCAGTCGGAAATTTCAGCTGCTCCACTTGTCTTTGCACAGTGGAACGCTGAGGGCCTTCGAATGAAGAAGCCTGAGCTGTAACATTTCCTCAAGGCGGAAAAGGTGGACATCATCTGTATTCAGGAAACTCACCTGACAGATGCTCATCGCTTTGCCCTCAGAGGATATGAGCTCTTCCGACATGACAGAACCAACCGTTTCAAGGGAGGGATTTTCACCCTCGTCAGGAACACCATCCCTGCGATAGAAGTTGGACGATCAGAGGGCGACAATAATTCCTTGCTATCAAAGTTGTCCTCCAAGGAAGAGACATGATAATCATTAACTTCTATTGCCCACCTAACAAAGACCTGCAGCTGCATACTCTACCCCTATTGGACAACAATTTACTGATAGTTGGCGACTTCAACGGCCACTCACCATCCTGGGGGTACCAAGAGTTGAACAAAAAAGGCGAGGTGATTGAAGACTGGATGATAGATAACAACCTCATCCTGATCAACAAGCCAGATGACAAACCAACATGTCTCTCCCGAGCCTGGAAGACTACAAGCACCCCAGATCTGGCATTAGCAACAGAGGACATCCAAAGAACATGTGATAGAACTGTCGAAGACCAACTAGGAGGAAGTGACCATCGACCAGTTCTGAAACTATCCTGGACAAAACAATCCCCCACCTTTCGCAAAGAATCCACCTGGAACTATAAGCAAGCCGACTGGACCAAGTTTGAAGAACTGACAGACAAGTTCTGTAGAGAGAGTAACATCAACACTACAGAGGACATTAACAACAATGTCCAGCGTATAACAGAAAGTATTCTCCAAGCAGCAAAGCAGAGCATCCCAAGAGGAAGACGGAAGGACTACAAACCTTTCTGGAATGAGAAACTCCAAACCCTTCACGTGCAGCTCACAACAGCACGAGAACATCTGGAAGAGTCACCAACAGTTGAAAACATCATCAGTTACAACAAGGCAAGGGCGGCCTATGATGATGAAAAGAATAAAGCAATTCAGAAGTCCTGGTACAAAAAGACCCAGTCACTTAATCTGGAAAAAGACACCGGAAAACTCTGGAAGCTGACCAAGACATTGAACGAGGACTTCCAGCACGCTCCAAGAGCCACCTTACTAAAAGAAGAAGGCCAAACCTTCACAGGGAAAAGAGCAGCCTCCTTGCTTGCAGAAACTTTCAGACAAGACAGTCTGCTTATAGTCCCACGGGAGAAAACGGCTGAAATCAGAATGAAAATCAGAGAGGAGCAAAGGAAACAATCAGCAACTACTACCATGACAACTGATTTCACCATGCTTGAGCTGAACAGCGCCATCAGACAGCTTAAGAACAAGAAAGCCCCAGGAAAGGACGGCATAACAAACGAGATGATCAAACATCTCGGATGTTACACCAAACAGAGGCTCCTGGACATCTACAACCAGTCTTGGAATGGTGGGACCTTCCCAAGAAACTGGAAAGAAGCTGTAGTGACACCAATACTGAAGAAAGGAAAGGACAGGCACAATAAGAACAGTTATCGCCCCATCAGCCTCCTAAGCTGCCTCGGAAAAACATTGGAGCGCATGATGAACAGACGCCTGCAGTACCATCTGGAGAAAAATAACCATATCAATCCCATACAGTCAGGCTTCAGGAAAAACAGAAGCACTGAGGATCAAATCACACTCTTCACTCAAGACACTGAAAACGGCTTTCAAGATAAAATGAAAACTCTAGCCGTCTTTGTAGACTTAACCAAAGCATTCGACAAAGTGTGGAAAGAAGGTCTCCTCTTCAAGCTCTTCCGAAAAACGTATGCGGAAACATGTTCTGGTGGATCCACAGCTACTTGTTCCAGCGAACAGCTCGAGTCAAACTGGAAGGCCAGACAAGCTCGCTGGTGAAGATCAGGGAGGGGGTTCCTCAAGGTGGTGTCATATCACCAACTCTTTTCCTCGTCTTCATCGATGACATTGCTGGCCAACTGACAAGCCATATCTCAAGGACGCTCCATGCAGATGACCTTGCCGTATGGACAAAAGCAGAACAGACAAACACAACAGCTTACAGAATGCAGGAAGCAATGAATTGCATCTCAAATTGGGCAAATGAGTGGATGGTCACCATCAACAGGACCAAAACGGAGGCCACTTGCTTCTCACTCTCCCCAAAGAGAGAGACTTTCACCCTTCAGATAGGTCAAGACATTCCACAAGAAGACACCCCAACCTATCTCGGGGTAAAGCTGGACAGAAGGCTAACGTGGTCCCCGCACATCAATACCATGCACAGCAAAGCAGTGAGAAAGATGGCTGTGATGAAGAACCTGGCTGGAACAAAATGGGGAGCTAACATGAAGATCTTGACCCAAGTATACAGTGGCACTGTAAGACCCCACATGGAACACGCTTCCAACGCCTGGTCAACAGCTGCCAGGACCAACATGAACAGCTTGACCAGAGTGCAGAATGCAGGCCTCCGCTTGATCACAGGAGGAATGAAGACCACTCCCATTGCTGCAGTGGAGAAAACATCAGGCCTCCACTCGTTGGACGAACGAAGAGAGGAAAAACAACTAAGACAAAGTGAAAAGATGAAAAGACTCCCATCCCATCCACTGCACACCAAACTCTATGTTCCAACAAAGAACAGACTCAAGCGCCAGAGCCCCAACCATCTAAGCAAGGCGCTTCAGGAAAAGTACAGAAAATTGCTACCAACAGCAGACCACCCAGTGGAAATGCTCCAAGACTGCGTAGAGTGGACAGCTGATACTCCCCTCATCAGCCTTGACATTCTTGGCATTGGAGCTACAGAAGACCACAGCGAAACAGAACTCAAGTCCCGGACTCTTGAGGCCCTAGCCAGGGACTACCCAAGCACTACTTGGGCCCGAGTCTACACAGATGGCTCTGCAGAGAAAGCTGTGAGAAATGGGGGAGGCGGTGTTTTCATCAAGTTCCCAGATGGCAGTTCCATCAGCAAGTCTGTAGCCACCGGTAGCTTCTCAACTAACTACAGAGCAGAAGCATGTGCCCTTCTCACTGCTGTACAGATACCAAATGAAAGGGACATCTTACCAAACCACACGGTGTTCCTTACAGATTGTCGAGCCGTCCTTCAAAGCCTCCAGTGGAGAGAAAGAGAGCAGATCCTACAGGAAATCATACAGGAACTGCACACCTTGAGCAGGAAAACACCACCTGTCTTGCAGTGGATTCCCTCCCACTGTGGTATTGCAGGAAATGAAGGGGCGGACACTCTCTCCAAGGCGGGCAGCCAACGAGACCAAACAGCCCATGCTGTATCCTACAGAGAAGCGAAGACCATCATCCGCAGCCATTTCAGGACAGCATGGAGAGAAAGACTACAGGTGGAGGGAGAGAAGGATGACATTCACCATCTTGAGCGTGCCCAACAAGTCGCCATCCTCAGACTAAGAACTGGATATTGTCAGTTGCTCTCCCACCTCTATCGCCTGAACATATCGCACACAGATGAGTGCCCATGTGGCACTGGCCCACA
>CM065714.1:100845942-100850942 GCA_033310375.1 Conus canariensis | reverse complement strand
GGATTCGATTAATGTACTCATTTAAAGATCTGGGGCCGTTATGAAGAACGTATCAGTCATAAACAGAAATATGCAAACATTAATGAACAAATGGAAAATGCACGCAAAAGATCACTTCCTTTTGCATGAATTTACTATTTCCCTGAATGTTAAAGTTTTGTAGAGGTACAAAAAGAATCCAGATAACTTTTGTCACCGAGGTTGGGGGGTGGGGGTGGGGGGGTCGGGGTGCTAAGAGAAGAAGAAGAATAGGAGGAGGAGGAGGAAGAGGATGCCAGCAGCGGTCTTCTATCCGGCACGACCGAAGAATAAGCTACTTTGCCAAAACAATGCCGATGGATGGTTGAAGGTGGAAGGTTTCTTAGAGCTAACGTACATTGAAACACTTCTCAAATCTCTCTCTCTCTCTCTGTGTGTGTGTGTGTGTGTGTGTGTGTGTGTGTGTGTGTGTGTGTTGTGTGTGTGTGTGTGTGAGTCTCAGCTTCATCTGCTTTCTCTCTTTTTGTTATCCCCATTCCCCCTCCTGCAAACCCTCTCCCCACCCCCCACCCCTCTCTCTTTACCCCTCCGCCCTCCCCCCGTTCCCGTTCCCACTCGCTCTATCCCATAGGAAAGACACAGAATTCCGGCCACTGACACCCCCTCGTTCATTTTTCATCCCAGGTGAAATGATACGAGTTATTAACGACCCAATAAGCAAAGAGGATTTCACGCTGGAAGACCTCGACGGAGATGAAAGCACGGCACGAGTCCGCCAGCGGAGAGGCAATGCAGTGAAGAGAAGTGGGTAGGGAGGGGTAGGGAAGGGGAGTAGGCGGCGGCGGAAGTGTGGGCAGGGAAACTGCGCAGGATTAAAGGGGCTGTTAGCGTTTGTGTCGCCGTGTGCAAAGAATCGAAACAGTTTTTGACAGTTTAGCGACGGAGGGAGGGGGGGGGGGGAGGGGGTGGCGGCGGCGGGGGCGAAGAAGGAGAAGAAGAAAAAAAAGACGACAACGAAGAAGGAGGAAAAACAAAAAACGGCTTACTATGAAAAACAAGGGCATAAAATGGACAAAGAAAAGACAGACATCAAAACGGTTTGTAAGAGTGTAACTCTTAAAGAAACAGAAAAAGTTTGGAACTAAATAGAAAGAGAAAAAAGTGCGCCAGAAAAGTAAAGTTTTTGAAGGCTGAGAATCTTCTGAAAATAAAGGTCTTTGACGGGAGATATGGCTTTAACAGTACCGTACTAAGTTTGTTATACACGCTGGCATGCCTCACCCACCCGTAACGGTTTTTCAGCCAGATGGCCAAACATGGAGGCCAAACATGGAGGCACTAGCCTGTTCGCAAGAGTGGGAAGTGCCGTAGACAAACTGCCATCTGTGGTCAGTTAGTGGAAGACAAAGTGCCTTCTGTGGTCAGGCGGATAACGGGTGATTAGCAGTGCTGTTCATCTGACGTCTTCTTCATCCGTCATTTCCGCACAAACCAACACGTCAATGGCGCAGAGAGAGTTTACCAAGGGTGACAAAGTCTGGAGCAAGTCTACAATCACGTAACCACACGCACGCACACACACACCACACACACACACACACACACACACACACACACACACACACACACACACACTGACCTGGTCGCATGACTTGGCGGCAGCGTGGAGAGCAGAGCGCAGTCTCTCGGTCAGCTGGGTGTTGACGGTCAGAAGATCGTCCAGGTTGACGAACACTGTGTCCAGCTGCTCCGACGTCAACAAGCCCGTCGTCTTCATCGGCACGTAAAACTCCTGTAAACATACGCAGTCATCGGCACGTGAACCCCTTAATCAACATACTGGTGCTCATCGGTACGTTGAATTCCTGTTAACATATAGCCATTGTGGCTGTCATGCTGTGCAGAGGGCGACATGATAACGATAGTGATGTACATGATTATGATTACTGTTCACATAATGTGATTATGGTGTTATGGTATGATCATCGTAATATGACAAGAGGGCATAAAATGGCAATATAATGTGATCATAATGGCGATGTACCATCATGATAATGGTGACAAAATGTATAATGGCAACAGAGCTCACATAACGCAGAAAGATGATAATGATGTGCTCACGTTATTTCAATCCTAGTCGATCGCATGATGATGGTGATGGTACCAGATGCAGAGATAATGATGACGGTGGCGATAATGATGATAATTATAATGACGATGATGACAATGAAATTACTCTCTGAATACATCTCCACAAAAACCTGGATACAGTGTGTTTGTCTTTTTGCTTCTGGGGAAAAAAGAACAAGCAACAACAACAACAACAACAACAAAAGCCATCACCTTGAACACACTCCTGCTCGAACAAGACGGTGAACACCATGATCAGGATTCTCACTCTCGCCTACCTCTTTGAGGATGCGCAGGTCGCGGCCATAGTTGATCTCGGTCTCGATGATCTCGTAGATGGTCTCCTTCCTCTCCTGCTGCCTGTGGAGGCATTTGTCGCACAGCCCCGGGTCCTCCGTCTCCACTGCCCTCACCGCTTGGCCCTCCCCGGGTTTACACTCGACACAGCTGATCGCCTGAAATCACCACCGGACATGTTGGTTATCACTTCGCCTCTCTAAGGACCGAGAGCGTGTTAAAGGGAGCTAAGTGCAAACGAAAATCCTAGAGCTCCACTCCTATTCAAAGTCACTTCATCAGTCAAAAAAAAAAAAAAAAATGAACACCTTTTGCACTTCACTCTTGTCAATGAGATCAATTTGGATATATTTAGCTCCTTTCAACACTGTAAAACCCTATCAGGAGGGATGATATTTCCTTACGAAATCTTCGAGAAGTCCGCGATGAAATTCGTGTGTTTAATGGCCGTATATGTAGTAATAATACACAGCTGTGTCACGTTGTTTATAGTCAGGGAGGCCACGTTAGGGATGATAAACAGCTCAAAGGATGATAGTGGGAACAATGATGACGGTGGTGGTAGGTATGACGAAAGCAACACTAATAAATTACTGTCATCATTATCAATCATGATAACAACAAAAACACACTAGTGCTTTATGTAAGCACAGGTTCATTCTGAGCTCTTGATGTACACGTGTCAACAGAAGAATGAGAATGCCAAGAATAAGATTAGCCGCACTGTAGCAGTAAGAGCGGTGCTGGTACAACTGCAGTGACGACTTCGAATACCACTGCCGCTGCCACGAGAAAAAGACGGGGAATGAGAAGGAAAGGGAAGACACGAATGAAAACAAAAGTAATAACAACTGCAATAACAACAGACAAGAAACGCCAGTGACAGTCCAGTCTCATCTCCAGTTACGATGAAAGTAATAGCGACACCGATGGAAACACTGCCAACAGCTGCAGCAGCAGTGAAACGCACTAGAACTGTAACCACAGCTGCTGCCAGCAGCGGCTACAGATGAGTAAACAGATGCACTGACTGCTGGGCGGATGTAAAGCTGGTGTAAATTACGAATACATATTACGCTTTCACCTCAATCGCTGGTGGCGGACCAGCTGAATGAGTGCTAATACACACTGCCTAACTCTTGGATTTTACTAGCCGTCTGGTATCGCGATAATTCATCACATACAGAGGAATGGGTGGGAGGTGTGGACAGAGAGAGAGAGAGACAGAGAGAGAGAGAGAGAGAGAGAGAGAGAGAGAGAGAGAGAGAGAGAGAGAGAGGAGATTACAGACCTGCAGAGTGCATTGTTTATTCCTCATTTACATGTTAAACAATACACACCAAACAATGATGTTTGAAGAACCGTGAAACTTCTCTAAAAAAGAAAGCTGCCAGCACCATTACTACTAACGGCCCTTGGGTGGGGGAGACAGAAAGAGAGAGGGAGAAATGATGATGATGATGATGATGATGATGATGATGATGATGACGATGACGATAATGATGATGATGATGATGATAATTATTTTGATAGTGAGGACGACGGAGACGAAGATGACGACGTTCGTTACAAAACTCCTATCAGAAGTAATGGAGATTTACTGAAGCGAAGTCGGGCGGGAGACCTTCACCGCATTTGGAGGACACAAATGCTGTGACAAATGGAAGGCGACGGCCGAGCACGTCGATGGCCTTTCACGGCGAGATGTTCCAGCAGATATCTAATGGGCACCCGCTGTGCCACAGACATAAACCTATCTCGTGCCGAGCACTGGACTGAACAAAGTGGTGGAACACCAAGCTCGCGCTCCTGCGCTGTGAGTTCGAGTCCCGCTAGCGACCAGCATAAAAAAACAACAACAAAAACTGACCTGTTCCCTGCCCATCATTTAAGGTGATGTCGTTTTGGTGGTCTCATTGAGACGTTGGATAGGTCCGCCACACTCGCTCTCCCCGCATGACTACCCCAGTCTGTCATGTAACCTCGGGTGGCTGCGGGCCGGTGTTATATCACAACAATGACTTCCCAGCAGTCTCCCGCGTGAGCCATATCCCACAGCAGGGAACGGAACAGCTCTGGCTTTGAAGACAGAAACGGAGCTCCGGGGATGAAAGCTACAGTACAGGCCGCACTAATGGCATCCTTAGGTCGCCAGCTTCTTTAATACAGCAAGACATTTCGACAGGAAACGGGTAAGAGTCTTGCCCCCTGCAACTACCACCATCCCTCTATGCACCCCCCCCCCTCCCCCTGCCTTTACCACTCCGCTTCCGCCTCCCCTCCCACCTGGACTAGCCGCTGACGGTGCATTCAGTCTTGCCCTGTCTGTGCAATGCATTGTGCTGCTCCGGTCCCTTGGGCTTGGCCAATTAGCCTTCGTTACGCGCATGGTCGGTCGCACAGGGAAAGCGGTTTTCTTTCAGGTGTGGTCGGTCTCTTTGCATACGACCGAAACTTATTTCCAATCGGGCAAGGATTCTCCTCCCACACACTCCAGCCTCAACCCTCCCTGCCCCTTCCCACTTACCCATTCCTTAGTTGTGTGTGTGTGTGTGTGTGTGTGTGTGTGTGTGTGTGTGTGTGTGTGTGTGTGT
>CM065714.1:100835942-100843442 GCA_033310375.1 Conus canariensis | reverse complement strand
GAGAGAGAGAGAGAGAGAGAGAGAGAGAGAGAGAGAGAGAGTCTGACATACAGACAGACCGACATATAGACAGACCGACGGACACAGAGACAGATGACACAGAGACATTGAGTAAGCCCCGTAAAATGAAATAAAAAAAGTGTCACACACAGAGTAAAAACAGTAACGTCATCATCAATATGACCAAAATGTTACCATATACGTTTTGGTGATAAACAAATTAAGAAATGACAATGATATTGCATATAAAAAGCCATGATAATGAAACTTAAAAGCACATCTAGATCATAAGCATTAAGAGGAGAGAGAAGAGAGAGAGAGAGAGAGAGGAGAGGAGAGAGAGAGAGAGAGAGAGAGAGTACCACAAAACCGTAAAAAAAAAAGAAAAAGAAAAAACCAAAAGTTCCACAAACCCACAACTTTACTGTTTGTTTATCTTACCATTTCGTCCGGCTCAGTCATTTTGCCCATGGTAGAAGAACTCGCACAAGATTTGAAACACGAAATCTCGGAAAACGAAGGAAGATTGCCCACACCTCAAAAAACGGCTACGCTAAGGTAACGCGGCTACACTGCCGTGTTTCACTGAAATATGAACAGCTATTCGTATTTCACTGTCACAGAAGTTTGTACTGGCACGTCTGAACAGCACGAGGTCTGCATGGAGATGTCAACACTTCAGAAGAGAGTCGCTACAACAGACACTGGACGGGTCAGTCCGACGGATGACGTTTGCACGCAATCTTGGAATGCGCCACGCGCTGGCTCGCCTTGTCTTGACGACCGAGTCCCCCCGGCTGCCAACGCACGCGCGGCTTCCTAGCAACCGCACGCGCCCACGGATGCACGAACACACCCCGTCTGGCTATCACCCCGAAAAGGGTGCGCTGGAGCGCATGCCCCAAGCACTGATGTATGTTGCTAGCGTGCATCCACACTTGCACAAAAAATACATATTCATGCAGAGAGAGAGAGAGAGAGAGAGAGAGAGGGAGGGAGAGAGAGAGAGAGAGAGAGAGAGAGGAGAGAGAGAGAGAGAGAGAGAGAGAGAGAGAGAGAGAGAGAGAGAGAGAGAGAGAGGAGAGAAAACAGATTGGATGGTGGGAACAGGATGGAAATGGGGAGGGACAGATGACGTTTAGTAAGACGAAAGGAATGAGAGAGAGAAGGGGGGGGGGGGGGGGTGGAAGTGGGATGGGGGGGGGGCGGGGGGGGGGGGTTGAGGGGGAAGGATTTTAGATGGAAGAGAGAGAAGGAGGCGGGAAGAGTGAAAACACGTGCGCACGCAAACGCTATCACACGGAGAGAGAGAGAGAGAGAGAGAGAGAGAGAGAGAGAGAGAGAGAGAGAGAGAGAGAGAGAGAGAGAGAGAGGCTGAAAAAACACTGGCCAGTTTAAAGTCGTGATGGTCTTAGAAGGTAATTACCACACACGGGAAGCTCGTTCACAGAAACGATCGATCATGTGGAAGAAGTGCCTGACGACTTGGGCCAACAGCATCAGCTGGAAGTGTTTACCGCCCGTAACCGCCACAGCCGTGTGCTCCTCCAGGCCGTCGATGAAATGCAGCTCTGTTTAGTGTTATGACCGCACCAAAGCGCGATGCAACAAAGGGAGAAGAGAAACCTTGGGCCGACTTTCATCAGGACTGTTATATGGCCCTTTCCCCGGTCCCCATAATCCCGGCTGGTATTAATTTGTTGTTGGGTTCCGGTTGCTTTATTTGTATTCTCTCGCGCTTAAACAAAAAATCTCTCGACGATGGTTCGGTAGTGCACTTTTAAAGTAAACCATACCATTCCCATCTCCACCCCCTCCCTCCTCTCTCCACTATTCGCACCCTTCTTCCCCCTGTCTCTGTCTGTCTGTCTGTCTGTCTGTCTATCTGTCTTTCTCTCTCTCTCTCTCTTCTCTTCTTGGATTTTAACTTTGTGACCAATTCGCTCGACCACATTTGAGATTACTAATATATCCAAAATTACCAAGCAAATGTGCAGTGTGCATCTGTTTATAACCCATACAATTTTTTCGACTTGGGCTGAACTACTTTTAATGTCGCCTTTGTTTCCAAACAATTTCAAGTCGAGTTAAAACCGCGCTAAGGGTCATCAGTTTCCGCCCTTTCCCATCTTCACTCCTTTGTAGAATCGGACACCAGTTTCTATGGTTAGGCCAAATCCTTAGTTAACAAGAAAAAATCGGTCGAGGTCTTTTTTTTTCTTCCAAAAGGTGACCCTGAACGTATTTTCACCATGTCCCTGTTTAGCCTGTCTAGCGGGGAGAAGCCATTCTATTCACACGGAAGCTGTTGGTTTACTCTAACTTCATTACTCGAAATTCACAAGAGTTACACAGCTTTTAACCGTGTTTCTCTGTACTTCAATACTGTTTACTTTCTCCCCCCTCCCCCCGTCTCACCAAACATATACACACACATCTAGCAAACATTTTCTTGCTCTGCCCCTCTCCATTCCTCTACAGTCAAACCTATCAGAATATTTACATCACAACGCCATTTGCTCTCTCTTTCTCTCCCTCTCCCCCCTCTCTCTCTCCACACTTCTGTAAGAATAGTTACATAGCATCTACTTCCTTTTCTATTTTTGAAAAGCTGTCTGACACCTAAAGCTGTGTTTAATTACTGTCTGATTCTTGTATAACGAGTTCCAAAGTTCCGGATTTTCACGTTTCCTAACTTTTTAATGAACAGTTTATTCGCCTCAGCAAGCATTCCTGTGGCCTGTTGAATATTAACAGATATTGAATCTTTAACCTGAGAGAGGCCTGGAACCTCCTAAATCAAGTAGCAGGAGGAAATTCATAGGCATCTTCACTTGAAAAACACGCGCTCATGCTTCCTTTAAAAAAAAAAAAAAAAAAAAAAAAGAAAAAGAAAAGAAAAGAAAGAAAGAAAGAAAAAACGAAAGATAGATAGAATGAAAGAAAGTAAAAAAAAAGAAAAGAAAGAATAAAGGAAAGAAAAAGCTCTTCTTGAGCATTACTTTGTTTTTATACAACTAACAAACGAACGATAGATAGAATAAAAGAAAGAAAAAAAAGAAAAGAAAGAATAAAGGAAAGAAAAAGCTCTTCTTGAGCATTACTTTGTTTTTATACCACCAACATGTTAAGGTTTTGCGACACCATATGGGAAAGAGCTTTGCGTGATGGGTCAAAGTGTGGGCGTATGATTTGTGTTCGCAGTTTGAGCCCGGATGGTAATACACAACTTTCCCCTTGTCATGTCGGCGTGTACGAGGCCAGGCAACAAAGCAGCCACATGACTGAGGAACAGTTTTAATTACATCATACTTAAACTAATGACTTTAGTCTTATGAAAGACATAATCTGTGTATTACAATCAGAATGAATTACAATTTCAATGTATATACTTGCCGGTAATTCCTACGATAAAGTTGGAGAAGAAAAAAAATGCATGCCAATTGCTGTGATAAGTCAGAAGAGAACGAATGTTAGCACAAATCATAATACAACATACGACACTGGCAGCTGTGGGTGAAAAAATAGTACATTTTTAAGATGTAAAAACTGTTATAAAACAAGACTTTGTCCAAGAAAAGGACTGGAAAATATGGTTTCGGCGAGGGCGAAGAAAAATGGCTTCAAATATGATTTCGCCAAGGACAAAAGAAATTTGACACACGCTCTCGCCAAGAGCGGAGATGAAGACCCTGAATCAGTGGTCTGCATGCACAGAGTGGCGATGATTGAATGAAGCATGGGATGAATACCTGCTGGTGGTGGTGAAGGTTGTGAGCGTGTGACAAACTTGCTAATGTGGATAAAGAAGTCACGGGAATATAAAGTAAAGCAAAACCAGAGACGAAAGCGACCAAATGAAATGACTTACTTCAACAATGAAGCTGAGCAGCTAGCCAAGGAAGGCATAGCATCTTGTTTAGAAGTCGATTGCCTCTAATAGTTGGTTATATGCATTTGTGACCTACCACCCTTAGTCAATTGGGAACTGGGTTAGTTGAAACGTACATTGTGTCCTGTCGAGAGAAAACCAAAAAAAAGTCTAATCACGTAACTTTCTCTGCTACAGAACAAATTTGATGCCCACTACTGTGTTTTGGGGTAACACATTGTATGTTTTACCTGAAGAATTAAAGAACACGCAATCTGCTTACAATTTTTTTTTCACTTTCCAAGATTCACGCCGAAGGGCTAAGCACAAGGCCCAGCCTTAATGGCAGGTAGCGTATGTTTCGTAATATGACGAGTGAAGCAGCGCATGTATTTTTTCTATTACCTGACAAACGTTCCAGTCACATATTCCACTTAAATCCGGAGCAAACATCAACTTACTGGGTAAGTACGCACATGGGTGGGGTGATTTTGCATTTAAAAGGTAATAGGGATGGGAATGGGAGGCAAAGAAACAACAAGAAGCAAACAAAACAAACCAACATACAAACAACAAAGCGCATACACAGACATACACGATCAAATCTGTGTATTCAAGGAAAAGCAAGTGAGCAAGATAAGTATACTTTCATAATCCATTTTCATCATTCGATGCTTAACTATGTTGCACTGTGTTAAATCAAGATCAACATTTAAACGGTGACCATTACCATTCGTTTCTTCTTTTTATTTATAAGGGTTATGAATGCCCCATTTAGAAGAATCAAACAACAAAAAAGACCCGTGTAGCTGTGCCATTTTTTAAACATCGAATCTATGTGTGGTGCATCAGAATAAGGTATCAAGGACTGGAATGTTCATTCGAAAAGATCCTGATAGTTTTATCTGTGGTGCCTAGAAGTGAGTATTCTCCCTTCTCAGCTAGATGCTTCTCCTTTTGCCAGCCGCTGTGGAGAAGTGTTAGCATCGCGGACTCCCTGCTGGGAGGTTGTGGGTTCGATTTCCATCAGAGCCATTAATCAGTGGGATTTTCCAGCCTCGACCGGCTCCTACCCAGAGTTGAGTTCGCTGTGGGCTCAGTTCGGAAGACTGGGACCACACAGTCGAGTTTCATCCACTTAACGGGTGCGTCTCTAAAACAGCTGCTCAAATTCCCCGACCAGCGCTGCAGATGTCTGTATATCTCAGGCCTGTTCGACGCTGCGAAAGCAGCTATGACAACAGCTATGAAAGGAAGCGTAGAGTACAGCTCTGTCATGCAGTCTCAGACCAGAATGGAAATCTGTAGCATCGTCTTCATCATCCTCGTCCTCATGGATCAGCATTAAAAAAAAGTCTCACAGTTTTGTGTCCCTTTATGCCCTCCTTTTGTGGTGACCTCAGTTTCGATTTCCTCTCCACGTGTATGCCGGGGTCACCGGCATCGGCAAATGCCAGGGGACTGTCGTTGGACGGATGTGGTAGCGCCTCTCGCAGGGAGGGCTCGCTTATGAATGCGATGCGACTAAATAATTATTGTCATCAGTGGAGGGCTGATTGGGTGGCGTCCTGCATATGCCGGATCAGAACAGGCACCACTGACTCCGAAGTGACCCGGCAGCTGTGCACTGTCTCCTCTGATGGGTTGCCTCATGACGACTTGACACTGACTGCTCCCTGTGGATTGCCGGTGCTGGGGCTGTGGCGGGACAAGCCAGGCTGTGGCTGTGGACGGCTGTCTAAAATGACTGGCGTGGTCGAATGCCACTGAAATGGCACAGAAGATGAGACATCGAAAACAAATAATCCTCTTCGACTGGTAAAAAAACAAATGTGGAGAGGACACACATATTTTGTTTTATGAGTATACGGAAACAAGTAGTATTTACTACAAAATTTTGCTTACTCTAATTCTGAATTTACCCGATATTTTCGTGAATGAAGATTCTTTGCCTTACTCACCTCTCTCTCTCTCTCTCTCTCTCTCTCTCTCTCTCTCTCTCTCTCTCTCTGTGCGTGTGTGTGTGTGTGTGTGTGTGCGTGCGTGCGTGCGTGCGTGCGTGCGTGCGTGCGTGCGTGCGTGCGTGCGTGCGTGCGTGCGTGTGTGTGTGTGTGTGTGTGTGTGTGTGAAGTGAGCTTACGCGCCTGATATGATTCCTTGTTTTCTCTTCCTAGAAAACGATGCGGAGAACCCGCTTGAATCATACGTTCTCAAAAGCCTGGAAATGTTGCTGGACATCTGCTGTCAATGTACTTCTTCCACGAGCGTAATGAAGGACGTGCACTGCCAGTCAGACTGTCCACTGGGAAGCTGGAAGACCTAGTTTCCAGAAGATGCTTACCCTTGCATGCCATGTGACAGTCTCTACGCCAAATCACAACCAGTCAATCAATCAGTCAACCAACCACCCTGTCCCTCCTTCCGACAAGACAACTGCAAACACGTCCCGCTACAGTTCCTGTAAGACTGGGCAGACTTGGCTTGTTTGTTCCGTTCTCTCCACGGAATAATGATTAAAGTGCTGCTGCAGTGGCTGCAGACAAGGACTTGTCCCGCCTGCCAACGTCATCACAACAAGGTCCGTTTATCGGTTAAATATGACTTGACCGATTAGATGAGAACCTGATTACGCTAAATGTCGTCCCTTAAGACACCACCACTCCCCTATTTCTGTCTCTCCCCACTTCCCGTAACATTAATTGTACCATCGATTAACGGTAACGGCAGTCTCGGCGGACATGCGCAGTCTGCGGAGCTGGGAGGAAGTGACATCACCCAAGCCAAGCGAGGCGTCATTAAAGTCTTTTGCTTCTCTCTTCCCAGCTTGCTGGACGTTGCTATAAATAAAGTTCTGACAGCACAACCGGTCTCTCTGGGGACCAAAGATCTGTGCGATATGAGGGCGCTTACGTCGACACGATTGCGCAGATTCGACAAAAATCGATCCGCCGAGCCAATTTTAGCCCGAGTATTCATCATCTGAAGTGCGGAACGCTGGGACCGATTTGAAATACTGAAATGTTTCCATTCATTTTACTCTCGAAGAGAAAGGAATTTGAATGCTAGGATGCTAATGGTGATTTAGACCACGTACGAGCGAACGATCTCCCTGGAAATACCATTCTTTGCAAGAGTTACGCATGTACTGCGTCTTCATATTTCATTATTGATCCGTTTGTGTTGTATTGTGTTGCATTTTTAAAATCTATACAACTGTGGATTTTCTTTCATGTAAAAAATGAGCGCGCGCGCGCACACACACGAATGCACGCGCGCGCGCGCGCACACACACACACACACACACACACACACACACACACACACACACACACCGACCTACAGTCTCCAGGAAGGTTGCATTAAAGTACGTGTAGTTACTTCTTTTTAATCATTAATAAGATCGATTTTTCCACCTCCACTCCATTAGGTATAGTGAATACATCGATGGGTGTAAAGCTCCATCCTCTGTTTCGTCTTATCTCACTCGCGATCTAGTCATAATTGCTGAGCTGAGTGCGTTTCAGGTTCAAGGGGTCTGCAGTTTCTGACGATCATTATTTTCATGCTGGACTGAGAGAGAGAGAGAGAGAGAGAGAGAGAGAGAGAGAGAGAGAGGAGGGGGGGGAATG
>CM065714.1:100828442-100830942 GCA_033310375.1 Conus canariensis | reverse complement strand
TAGACAACTGAACAGGCATGGTCCGTTAAAAACCTTAAAGTAGGAAAATAGCTGGTATACGCCTACGTAAGTTCCCAGCAGACTCTTCGTAGCCAACAACAGATAATAATATCTCTTTCTTTAACATCCAATGGTGGATCACAATCTCACTTTTGACTGCCGCGTGACATATTCACGAAGCGCTTCGAGAACTCATGATTGCAAACAGACAGTTCAGCGGCAGCGGCAAGTCGAAACATGTTAATAGCATTTTTCTTCTTCCATCTGCAACAAGAGTGTGTATGATCTCATAACGCGACCAACTTAAGTCTCAAGATCCTTGCTTTTCCCAACAGTTTGAACTTGACTTCCATGCTCCTTTCGCATGGTGGAGAAGTAGATCGGCAGGTGGACGAATTTGCATGGAAGCACAGAGGGACGAGTAAACAATCGGGCGGGTGGAGGGATGGACGGGTGTGTTTGTATTAGTCAGCCTATTCGTTTGTTACTTTCACGCGGTAGATTTTGTATTATCATTGTTATTATCATTATCATTATTATCATCATCACCATCATTATTATTATTACTATTATTACCATTATTATTATTATTGTTATCATTATTACTGTTATTGTTGTTTTTCTTCTTCATCGTCTTCTTCTTCTTCTTCTTGTAATTATCAGCATCATAATAATTATTATTATCATCATCATTTTTTTTATTGTTATTATTATTATCATTATTATCATTATTGTTATTATCATCAATTATCATTATTACCATTGTTAACATCGTTATTATCTTTGATTAGATGGTCAACAGCAGCAGGACATCAAGCCATACGCACCTCAGAGTTGCAGGACTCTTCAGTCAGCTCTTCCAGGCTGGGGAAGCTGGAGGCCTGGGAGTCCCTGGTGATGTCGCCTTCCTGCAGGAACACCACCACGTCCTCTGCGTCTGCTGTCTGCCCGTTTCTGTTGCTGTAGTTGCTGCTGATGCTGTTGTTGTTGTTTACGTTGTTGTTGTTGTTGCTTTTGACGTTGCTATGCAGGCCCATGGTCGTTACACCCGCTGCTCCCTCTGCACAATGATTGTGAGATTGTTTAACTGATATATACGTTCATTCAAGTGTTAATGCGTGCACTGAAAATGTTTGTACGTGCATCGATATTTTAATCTTCCAATGTTTAACTGCTGCGCGATTCATAGACTTTTAAACACGTAGTGAGACATTTGAGAGTGAAAATAACACAACTGACGTGTGAACCAATCAGATGACGGTACTATTAATGGCGCACGGAAAAAAGAAATAAAGGAGGTACATTGTTGAAAAAGATTTCCTTTCCGTTAGTGAAGTAAAGGCCTAAAACGACCCAGACAAACATTTCTTTTGGAGAAGTAAAAGAAATGTTAACATTTGATTGACTGCTGATACAGCTTATGGATGAATAAGACTTAAAGTGGTCAACTGTAGTGAAACATTCTTTCTAGGCCTACATTTGTTTACAGAATTTGTCCCAATTATGTACGCCAAGACATGTGATGAGAGAAAAATCTGATTTAATTATAGGCAAGTATGTTTCCTGACTGCCTCGTTATAACAGAACCCCACTCCACTCCATTCTCTCTCTCTCTCTCTCTCTCTCTCTCTCTCTCTCTCTCTCTCTCTCTCTCTCTCTCTCTGTGTGTTCAAGAACGCTCCGTATCCTTCTGCAGCCATTACAGACAAAATCCCTGATCACCATGATTTTACCATGTTTGCTTATTCATTAACATGCCTTTTACCATGTTCAGGAGAGAAAAGAAAAACAAACCCGAAAAAAAAAACCCATTGCAGTAGAACTGTGGCAGCGACTGACTGCAGCAGCCACTGAAATGAGGGTAATCGGGTAGAAGCTGAGACAGGAAGACCTCCAGCAGGGTCACTAACAACCACCTTGACGACGGTCGGTCGCTCTCACTGTCTGGTCTCAGCTGCAGCAGCGGCCGCTGTCTCAGCTCTGGCTAAACGGAGGCTCCAATTACCGGGTGATGAGACGGGCACAACCACAGACACCTGTCTTGAAAGCCGTTTTGGGGACTGGTCTCGCGATTAGATGGACAAGGGGGTGGGGGGGGGGGGAGGGGGAGGAGGAGAAGTGAAGGAGATAGATTTTAAACCAACCAGTTGATTAATCGATGGAGCGGGTCTTACTTCTTTTTTTCCAAACTTTTTTTTAATCGACTCCTCAGATGCAGTCACTGGAAACACACTCCCCATGTGATGAGAACAGAAATATTCAGAGCATCAATTTTTGTTTCTTTTCATTTTCCTCTATCATAAACAATCAAACAAGTGCAGTAGAACCAACTCTCGCGCTAATATAAGACACAAGAGTAGACAGGAACAGGTTCAAGCCAATGATCTTTATTATTCTTTTTTTGTCCTATCAATTAGTATGCAGGTTAATAAAAGGTAGAGAACAATGGTTCTAGGCTTCCTTTTCTCTGCTGCCAGTGGCGGTTTACTCTGTGGTTAAG
>CM065714.1:100818442-100823442 GCA_033310375.1 Conus canariensis | reverse complement strand
GTCGTCGCATGACACTCCGCCATTTCTACTGAGAACTTAATTATCACAATGACGCACGGCCATAACTTGATTGTCCAATGCGTGTACTGTTGCATGTGAAAGTGAAAGTGTAAAAACGAAAACATGAAACGGAAAACGTTTTTGGTCTTTCAAACAAAGCAAATACCTGTAAGTAAAAATTCATTGACCCATATGGAGGCCGAACCATAGACTCCGTGTTATGAGTATGGCGCTCTAACTGACCTAATGGGCTACTTTGAAGTGAGAGGCTATCGTTATGATTTACAACCCTTCCAGGTCTGCCATCAAATAAACTTTCACAAAATTTCACTTGTTCATCAAATCATCTAAATAGTAATAAACCTGTAACTTGAAGGGATTCATTAGAAATGTTGGCATTGAATGAAAATCGACATTCTTTAAGCGTTTATTTCGTCAGCCTGTGACACAGTGATTGACGGTGATTGACGGTGATTGAACTGTGACGGGTCTGTGTCACAACTGAGAAATGCGTTGTCTACTCTCTTCCCTTTGGCCTTGCCCGCTACACTGCTCTGTGTAGCTTTGAAAAAGAACGCTATGCAAACATCACACAGCCAGTGTAACAGTTTATCCGTCACCTTCAGGGGAATTTTTTCAAACAAAAAAAGAAGATTTTTTAAGCATAAATCCTAAGGAAGAATCGTAAACTGAGCAATTAGTGTAAATGGATTCAAGACCTAACAGCATAAATGGATTCAAGACCTAACTGCTCACCAAAACTCAAAGTCAACCCGAACAGCAGTTTTTGAGGAGATAAGCATTTTACATCAAGGTCGCTTACTGCATCAATATTCAGATAACAACATAAGCAACAATAACGACGACACTATTAATGAAAATAACAATAGCAATGATGATTTTGTAATATTACTTCCATTACAAGCAATGGTGATTTTGTAATATTACTTCTATTACAAACGACATCGCTTTTAGGCGATTGAAACAGAATCTTCTGACAGATTCTCTGCACTTCATTCAAGGAACCAAAGACGAATGATTATGTGAAGTTGTAAGCCACCAGATAAGCTCGCTGACTGAATCCTCTATATGTAGTTATCGAACGCCGCCCAACTTGTCTGGTACGGCACACATCTGCCTGTAACTCCATGCCCGTGACCATTGGAGAGGTTACAGTGGGGACCGTGACTGAGAACAGAGGACTGTGCAGATCTTTCACCGCCTAAGTGCCAGTCATGTTGGCATACGACTTTCTGTCACAGGACAATAATAACTATACAACAAAGAGGCAAATATTTCACCTCTTGGTGAATACAGAGATCTAGATGTATCAAAAGATGATTGGAAAGCCTTTAAGCAAAACAAAATTAGTCACTGACATTTCATGGATCAAAATAAGGATGTCTCAAATAGACCAAAATCGTATTATATATCCAGCCAATCAGATAGATCAAAAAGCAAATTATAAATCCAGCCAAGCAGATAGATCAAAAAGCATATTATATATCCAGCCAATCAGATAGATAAAAAAAGCATGCTATATATCCAGCCAATCAGATAGATCAAAAAGCATGCTATATATCCAGCCAATCAGACCCATTGATCTTTTGTCAGTGTGGATATGAAATCAATTTAACAGATTCCCATGAAACTTTCAAATCACATCGATGGGAATTTCAATACAAACGTACAAATGTCATGGAAAATGAAAATATCAATATTTTACCAAAATATGTGAGAGATCAGTTGGAGAACAGTTACCATTATCACCTTCAAAGCTGTACCAACGAATCGTTATCAGATAAAAATTGATGGTGCATTTGGGTTTATTTTACCAAACTTCCATAATTATACAAGAACCCACCTTGGAAACGGTGGTTTATTCTGTACAGAACTATGAGCTAATCTGATGATTTTGACTTGCATATATGCCTTTTAATATTCTATTTTGCGTTGATGTCGAAAGAGAGACTATAGATCAGAATGATACCAAGAGATGTAGTGTAGACGTTCATTGGGTTCCATCATATTTTTGTTCAAGTGGAGTGAAGTCGCAAACACTCTAGCAAAACACTGAGCATGAGGTAAGCAGAAAATGAGCACGGGGTAAGCGGATTATGTTGCCGCGTGTGTATTACAATTTTCTCTACCAGAAATACTTCAGTACTGGAAAATTCTGTTTGTAAAAGAAATTGTGAAAAGTCCGACGCATCACCCACCTACCCACGACACTTAGCCAAGATAATTACCAAGCTGAGAATGAAACGTGGAACGCTAAGTATCTGCCAAGGACGTATTTCTGTGCAATGTGCATTACTAATATTCCTATTGTTATTGCTGAAACGGACGTTCCTAAACTTCGTGGAGTTCTCCATACTAATATCTTTATCCTGACGGAAAAATTTGAGTGTAGGACTTTCATAGGTGGTTTTCGTCTCATATCATGTATAACGATGAAACATTAGAGTGCTGAACTGAACAAACACACTCTCTGTGTCACACAGAGAAATGGTGATGGACCAGGTGAATGTGAAAACTACGAAAACGTCAACCACCAACATATTCTTCTATTAATGAAGAGGTCCAACTTCATGCCATGTTGGGTTATAATCCAGTCGACCACGGAGGCCACTTCAGGATTACGGTCCAACCTCAAGTCCAAATGGATCTGTCACCTCAGATACATCGGCATACCTGTGGATCAATGAAACGAAAGGTCGACTACATTTGTCTAATGACAGTAGTGGCTTCTTTCGCCGTTATAAAATAAGAACAAAAACCCGGATTTGTTGTCTTAAAAGAAAGGTAAGTCGGTAAATTATTCGTCTCTGAAATCTAAACATAAAACATGTGTAAACATATAGAAAATGTATTTTTCATCAACCAATGAAGAAGAAGAAGAAATAAGAACAAAGCAAAAAAAAAACACACACACACACACACACGCTTGGAATACTGTTGAAACTGAACTTAATGGAACGCCAATTTTGGAGGCTTTTAACCGAGATCTTGAAATAAGAACTGTCGCCTTCGAGCGGCAGGGTTACACTGAAAAATGCCGGAAGCGTGGATCCGGTCACATACACACGTACACACACACACCGCGCGTGCGCGCGCGCGCTCATTTCACTTAATAGTGGACGGTCTTGAGAATGTCCAAGTAGTAGGTCGGTCATCATGCACCCGAGAGTTCTGAAAGACTGAACGTCACTCTCTATGGACAAAATACATCTTTTTAGAGGTCGTGGTTTCTTTCTTTTTTATGGAAAAAGAGAAAGAACATAAACAGAGAGAAAAGTGCAAGGGCGTTTGAGAACGCGCATAACGAACCAAGGTCGAATGGATGGATACTTGATCCGCACTAAAAAAAAAAAAAAGAGCTAAACAAAACAAACGAACAAATAAACAAAAGGGGGATATTTACTATGACAGACAGAAAACTAGGTCGGTAGTTAGACTTTCGTCTACTTTCTTTTTTTAAGTTCATGTGAGAAAATTAGTTCGTGAGTGAAAACGAAAATAATTTTTCCACCAAAAGTAGGAACGGACTGAAAGAGTTCATTCCCTTGTACTTTTTAAAAAGATAAGATAGGGGAGGAAATACGATGTGTCATGGTCCGTGTCATTAGAAAACTTTGAAATTCCTTGAAAATATACCACTTGACAGACAGTTAACAATACATAAACAGTATACATCCCCTATGTCCGCGGTGTGACTGAAGCCTTGAGCAGGAAGATCAGGAAAACCGGCGTCTCCGTACATCCCAAACCTATCAACACCATCCGCAGCCAGCTGGTCGCCCCCAAGGACAAAACTGACAAACTGGACAAGTCTGGAGTGATCGCCCCCAAGGACAAAACTGACAAACTGGACAAGTCTGGAGTGATCTACCAAACAGACTGTCGTGACTGTGAAGAGAACTATGTCGGGGAAACTGAGAGAAACCTTCGAAAACGCTTGACAGAACACAAACGGGAATCATCACCAGTAGGCGCCCACCTACACGCCCAGCAACATCAGTTCGATTATGACAACATCAGCGTTCTCGACCGTGACAATAGATGGTTTCAGCGTGGGGTGAAGGAGGCTACACATATTGCCGCCAACAACCCCACACTCAACCGGGACCGGGGCAGACACACCTTGCCGTCGGTGTACAACACCCTCATTGTTCAGTCACATGACCAGGGTTCGACCCGTGGTCGTGTGCACTGAACTCCAGTTCACCCAGTAGCAACACCACCGCTGAAGAAGACGGACGGAGGTCTGTCGAAAGCACCAAGTAAGTGCTATTCCTAGCTGAGTGACCTGTTTAAATCCGGTAGTCGTTACATAAACAGTAGGTGCACAGTTTTCATGTCAGTGGAAAATTGCAGTTATCGTGCCATATGGATCCCGGATCCACCCTTTGTGACACGGATCCGCACCACAGATCCGCACCTCCAACTTTTAAGGGGTTGGTCGTCGGTCGATACTCCATTCTCCTGTCAAATTCCTTTTAATTAACTTAAGGTCGGCTCTGTAGGTTTTGCATGATTCAGGAAGCAGACGGACAAGGCAACCAACACAGCAGCATACAAGGATGAAAACATAATCCTCTTGTCGAAGATTAAAAAAAACAACAAAAAAAAAACAACGACAACAACAACAAACCCACGTTGTCCACTATGAATGAGACTGAATTCAGACGCCACCAGACGACCACAGGCAAAGTGACGGACCTTGTGAGCATATACTGACGCCCAAACCATTTTGACGTTGGCGTCAAAATGGATCGTACCACACGATCTATTTTGACACCAAACCAGTTTGCTGTCTTGTCCGTGTCTATACCGGCATACTATCTCCGATCCAAGTTATTCAATACAGACCAGCTTGTCGTCTGCGTTCATTTTGATCACTGTCATGGACCGTTTTGTCGCCGGAATCGACTTGTCGTCAATTTCCACTGACAACTGGCTCATTTTATGTTATGTAAGACAGCGATAATCATGAGGAG
>CM065714.1:100808442-100810942 GCA_033310375.1 Conus canariensis | reverse complement strand
GATTGAAATCTTTTTGGAAAACACTGAACGGACAATGCCACCTGTTTATGCCTACGAATGTACACGTGTTGGTATTTCCCAGGCTGTATGTGTTTACGTACGTATGTATGTATGTATGTATGTATGTATGTATGTATGTATGTATGTATGTATGTATGTATGTATGTATGTATGTGTATGCATATGTGTATGTATGTATGCACATATGTATGTTTGCATGTATGTATATGTATGTATGTATGCAGGTATGTATATATACATGTATGCATGTATACGGTACTTACGAAAGCAGGGTGCTTAAATTGGCATATTTTATGATTTAAACAGAAAACCTGCCAGAGTTTTAGCTCTAGATGACCGATTCTTTGATTAATTCAGATTTGCGAAAAATCAGTTTTGATATTTTTGTCACAGTTTTTTTTCTCTGCCTATAGGGTTACTGTTTCACCCACTTCTGTTCTTTTGTCCCCTTCCTGTCTATGCGTAAAACTAGAACAAAACCGTCATACCGATTACCACAAAACTTGGGCACAAGATTGAATGTGGGGCTAGAGTGGACCCGGAGTGTCCTGGAGCAAAACCGTAGTGCGTAATTAGATCAGCTGGAGATTTTAGGATCTGCTCATCAAGACTAGACAAACACTACTGAACCAATTTTACTGAAATCTGGTGAGCAGACAGCACGCGGTCAAAGGACGGACCCACTGAATGTCAGCACGATTCCCATCCAAAGAGTAATCCTAGCATCGTTCAACAAGAACATACAAAATGATACAGATGCAATTTTTTTCTGAAATTTGATGGAAAGATGGAATCCGCCCCACAGGACAAATCCTTTTAATTTTGTTGTGGATTTGGGGTGTGGATCAATATTACCGTTGAACAAGTGGGAAAACCCATAAAAGCGTTAACTTGTGATTAATTATAAGTATTGAGATAAAAAAAAAAAACAGGATCGAAAGGGGAAGGAGTTTACCTAGCAACCGTCAACACATTTAGCACTGCAAGTGCATATAAAGCGTTGTGAGAGAGACAGAGAGAGAGAGAGACACACACACACACACACACACACACACACACACACACACACACACACACACACACAGAGACACAGAAGAGGTGCGCGCGCGCACGCACACACACACGAAAGGTGACAGACAGACGAACACACAGAAGTGCAGACACAGATAAAGACAGAAAGGGTTAAAAATAGACACGCAGACAGCCGTACCTGTCGTTTCTAATGCAATTTCTGTGTAAGGTAGCACTCGTTCGTGCGTCGTTTCTTCATAACAGAATGGGCAGAGTCCCACTGGAGTTGGTAATGATGTTCATAACGTTCTCCAGAAAAGCAAACACAATAAAAAAACAACAACCAGCAAGTCGTGTTCGTAGGAGCTTTTAGCCAGGTGTGTGTGTGTGTGTGTGTGTGTGTGTGTGTGTGTGTGTGTGTGGGCGGTGTGTGTGTGTGTGTGTGGTGTGATGTGTGCGTGTGCGTGCGCGCGCATGTGTGTTGTGTGTGTGTGTGTGTGTGTGTGTGTGTGTGTGTGTGTGTGTGTGTTGTGTGTGTTGTTGTTGCTGTTCTTGATGTTATTTTTGCTGACATTGTTGTCTGTTCGGTTTTGAAAGTTGCAGCGATGGTTTTTTTTTCAGGATCTCTTTTTACATTCACTGCCTGTCTTGTGTGCATGCATTCTCCATGCTTTATGCATGAATGTTTGTATGTAAGAATGTACATTGTTTGAGCGTGTACATGCGATACTTATGAGCGCAGTGTCTCTTCAACTGGCATTTCTTCATATTTTACGATTTGAACAGAGTACCTCCAAGGCTTTTGTTCTGAACGCCATGTTTTTACTGACTGCAGTTTTGTGACAAATGAGTTGTCACGCAGCTTTACTCACAATTTTTTTTTATTTCTGCCTAGGTGTTTACGTCTTCACCCACTTGCGTGAGTTTGCTCATTTATCTGTTCGCTAGGTTACACCAAAAGCTACTGGACCGATTCTGACAAAACTTGGACTAAAGATTGAAGTGACAATGTTAAATTCTTTGCGTGCAGAACCGAGTTGCGTATCTGTATTAACTGGCGGATCTAGAATCTGTTCAAGGAGATTAGGCCAAAACTGCTGACAGATTTTACGACATTTGGTGGAAAGATGGGATGTGGTTAAAGGAAGGACCCATGTAGTTTCAGGACAGGTGTGACACATTCCACCAGGTGTGACAATGGGGAGACCAGACACCAGATCATCATGCCTTGCATTACGCCTTCTCCTCTACCAGTTTTCGGATTCGGATTTCGCTTTCTTCAAGAGATCTGAACATAAACAACGGGGAACGTCCTAGGACCTAAGGAAGACAGCCCAGCTCATTATGAAATCTATACGCCATGCAAGACACAACTACATCTGGAACAAAGAAGCAGAAGAAAAATAAAAAGGTGAATACTTAAAACAGGATTTAGCAACATACGTTCAGTGTATTCAGAACTAGAGAG
>CM065714.1:100793442-100803442 GCA_033310375.1 Conus canariensis | reverse complement strand
GTGAGTGAGTGAGAGAGAGAAGAGAGAGAGAGAGAGAGAGAGAGAGCGTGTGCGTGTGTGTGTGTGAGAGAGAAAGAGACAGAGACAGAGAGACAGACAGAGAAGCAGGAAGCAGAGAAAGAGTGAGAGAGAGAGAGAGAGGTGGGGTAGGCATTGGAGGGGCGCGGGGATGGGAAAGGAGGGAAAGGGTGGGGGAGGGGGAGGTAGGGGGGAGGAATGGGGGGTTGGGGGGAGGCAGGAGATGACAATCCCTCATACACATTAAGTTTCCTGTTTACGTGGAAACCCGAAAACTAAACCGAGTGACCTAATTTTGTGCGCGTCGAACGCGGCACCGAACATTCCTTTGCTAATGCATGGACAGAAGTGCTGCTCTACATGGCAGCCAGCGGGCAGACGGATGAATAAAAATGACACTGGGTATGCAGTGAATGAAAGGGAGATCCTCACTTCCTTCAGAAAAAGGAGGTGGGGGACGTGGGGGGAGATGGTGGAAAGAATACAGATGTTACTGAGCGGGGAGGGGGAGGGGGGGGAGGGAGAGAGAGAGGCAGGTTTGTTTGTTGTTGTTTTTTTTTTACATTAATTGACAGGTATCAAAGGACAGTACGCTTAAGTTAAGGAACAACTAGAAAGGTTATTTCGACGGTTATGAAACTAGAGATTGAAACCCAGAAACATCTCCTACCCCCTCTCACCCGAACAACATCCATCCTAATGGAAACAGCCGCGAACGGCGACATTGTTGGCTATACTATGACAAACTGCCCCAAAGGAAGGTTCTTAAGTTAGCTTGTAAACTCCCTCCCTCTCTCTCTCTCTCTCTCTCTCTCTCTCTCTCTCTCTCTCTCTCTCTCTCTCTCTCTTACACCGGAAGAAAGTGGTCGGGGGATGCAAAAGACAGAGAAACAGACATACCTCATCCTCACCCTCAATACACGAACACACAGATACTTATAGCCGCACGGTTATCATGACAAAGCAGACAAATGTTCACAAACAAAAATGAATGCAAGCCTTTGCAACAGAAGCCTCCAATGTCATGTGTAGCTGGGCACAAGAGACGGTAGATGATTAACTCAGTGGTCCTGAACTCTTCTAAACCTCCTGCACAAGGTCGCTGACAACCACAGCTAAGCCATTGTTTGTGGCTCTATGTTCTCTGCCCATCACGTCTGTCCATATCTTGTCTGTGGCAGAATATGTGTCGAAACGCATTGCTCCTGCACTGCCATTTGTCTTTCTATTCGTTAGGTGGTCCAGTAACCTCACCTTCTCCCTCTTGTCTAAATGGACCATGACCTGCTCGTTAGTGAGTAGTCCCTGACACCAAATACGCACACACCTCTCTCCACACCTCTCTCCACACCTCTCCAGCTAGCCGTGCACCACCCGTTCTCTCTCTCCCCCCCCCCCCCCTCCTCTTCGCCCCCCTTCATCCTAGACACTGACCTATCGTCGTTACCCTCCGGTTATGACCGACCGTCTGCGGTGGTCAATTTGAACGGACAGTGTGACATTTTGGTCAAGGGTCAAAGTAACCAGACGAATGGTTACTCATCGGCTGTTGTGTACTAACTGACCAAAACCAGTAAACAGATGATGGTCGAAAATCTGCAAGGGAGGTAATCTATGTTACAGCTCGCGCTCAGCGAGAGTGATCCCACCGTTTTCATAGGACAAACAGCACTGGTGTGCATGTCCAAAGCAATTTAGCTCGATCGGCCAGCTTAACGGTTTAATCAAAGAAAGAAAATGCCAAAAGTTCGGTGTGAAACGGTGCGCCTGTAATGTAGTCAAAATCCTGATTGTTATCCTGGCGTGTGGCTCAAATTAAATATTTTACTCTTTATGATGTGTTTGCTAGGCCTATACATTCAGACGAGGTCACTCTGTTTGCAATGGAAAGGCAGGCGGTATCTTCCCCTTATTTCTTTTCCCGAAACAAGCCAATTCTGGCTTATCAATCAGCTTAAGGTTCAATCAGAAAGAGAATACGCCACAACATGGGTGCGCCTGCCATGCAGACACTGTATTACAGTCTCCACTTATTATTGTTATCATCGATCGATCCAGACCTACGTGTCTTGGGTTTCCATGTGACGTTTGTTTACCATATGACGCATGCACGGATAACACAGTGATCTTGACCTACAAATCAGACACACACACACACACACACACACACACACACACACACACACACACACACAACAGACACACACACACACACACACAACACACACACACACACACACACACACACACACACACACACACACACACACACACAAAGCAATTGTCTGCAATGGAAAGGCTGGCGTTGTTTTCCACCGATTTTTTTTTTTTTTTTTTTTTTTTTTAATCCGGAACAGATCCATTATCAGATCAACCTTACTGACAACTACTACGCTTGTTGACAACTAAGTGGAATTGGCCTCCACCGATAAAAATGGAAACCGCCGGTTGCTCGCGTGCAATTGTACGGCAATTCGGTCGAAGGACTGACTGATCAGTTAACTTACTTATCTGTTTCTTTTTCTTCGTCACAAACTTGACCTATCCACGCGGGTAGAGATAGACTGGGACAATCAGCGAGATCTACGTGCGTCTCTTGAGCATGTTCTGGGCAGTTTTGCGTGTGTGTTTGCGTGGGTGCATGTGCTGGAAGAAACTGAAGGTGGGTAGAGGGGCGCAGGATCGCAGCAAGAGCTAACCCGCATGAGTGTACTGATGGGGTAACACACATACGTGTACGTGTGTGTGTGTGTGTGTGTGTGTGTGTGTGTGTGTGTGTGTGGTGTGTGTGTGTGTGTGTGCGTGCGTGCGTGCGTGCGTGCGTGCGTGCGTGCGTTCATGTGTGCGTGCGTGCGTGCGTGTGTGTGTGTGTTTAAAAAAGATCAGACAGTAGTAACATGTTCCTATAGAAAGAGGTGGTATGCGTGACTGAGCATTATAGTGATTCCTTCTGTGTAGTTTCTGTGCTATAAGGTGTTTCTTTGCCGTTTATGGTTGGTGACTGTGGATTCTGTTGGACGAAAAACTGACAGTCGCAATACAAATGCTATGCAAAACATACAGATTCTCTGTCTGTCTGTCTCTGTATCTCTCTGTCTCTGCCCGTCTGTCTGCCTAATTGTCTGCCTTTCCCTCTGTGTGTGCGTGCCTGCGCGCGTGCGTGCGTATAATCATGTAAACCATATGTCGTAAACGGTGATTGTATTTGGGGAGGGAACGAAATGTCTCCACTTCATAATTAGAAATTGCTTGTTTACCTGTTTATTCATGATAACTGTAATTTTACAGATATAAAGCGCCTTAGCTCACCTCGGGAAAAGAGCTTATAAAGTCTAAATTACTCTTCTCATTATTGCCATCTGTATCATCCCATTATAAACTAGATGGATACTCGTGTGAGCGCAGAACTGCGCCAATGTCCAACGGCCCCAGATCCGCCTTTTGATCCAGATCCGCTGCACAAATCCATACCAGTTATACCGAGTTTGTTCTAGGATCAAATTCCATCTTTCTACCAGATTTTGTTAAAAATCGATACAGCAGTTTTTACGTTATCTTGCTAACAGATATAGGTCAAAACATAACTTTCCCTTTGGAGGATTTTATAATGGCGTGGCCGTCATTCCTTGAAGCACAAAACGATGGGAGGTCTATACTGCTTTTTTTTTTTTTTAACATTGCGTCTATATGCCGAATCTATTGTCCTGCCGTGAAATACATCAGTTATCTGCTAGAGACATGACACTGAAGTGTATGAATGGCAATCATCAATTGCACCAACAGGCGACTATTTGACATGACGTTGCTCTATGTTCTGAGTATTTTTTGATCGTTTTAGATTGTGACCAAAACGGTGTGCCCTGGAAGATATTGGCTTAA
This sequence comes from Conus canariensis, assembly GCA_033310375.1. Lineage (NCBI taxonomy): Eukaryota > Metazoa > Mollusca > Gastropoda > Neogastropoda > Conidae > Conus > Conus canariensis. The sequence continues at coordinate 100,799,545 of CM065714.1, read as the reverse complement.
AATTTATTCGTGAAATTTTCGGTTTCTTTGTGAATGAATAACAGTAGCATGTCTTGTTTCTGACAGCCTTGATCTCTACTAAATGAGAGAGAGAGAGAGAGAGAGATGAGTGAGAGAGAGAGAGAGAGAGAGAGAGAAGACAGACAGAGAGACAGACAGACAGACAGACAGACAGAGAGGCGGTTCTTGGAACAAGAACGCACATCTGCGCAGTACCCGGCTACCTGCAACCCCCTTACCTTCTAAACAACCTTTTAAGAAACCAAGACACAAAGAACGCACTATACCCTCGCCATACCCCCAACCTTGGAGATCAGTAACGAAAGGGCAGCTATCAGGATCTGACGTACACTCCTTTGCCTTCTAGTATGCATATGTTTGGCATCTCACGTCGCCCCTAGTCTCGCCCTATGAGCAACTGTTCTTCGTGGACAGCAGTAATGAAGGTCAGGGACGGACCTAGCAGTGCAGACCAACCTTTGGAACACAAGGACTTTTCCCCACCAATCAGTGCAAAAAGCAAAGCTTCTCTTGTAGGGCAGCCAGAGGGACACGCGTTTCTTGCACTTTGGTTGTACCTGTTTGGTGTCATTATGACTCACTTCTCTGTCCATATGAAAAGCTGAAATTTGGTTTCTCGACCGGTTGGTGAATTTGTTCCTTGGTGAACTGTTTACACGCACTGTTTTCCAGTGGATAGAGCAGGATATTACTTAATGCCTATCTCATACACACATACACACAAAGCCGCGCAGAGAGAGAGAGAGAGAGAGAGAGAGAGAGAGAGAGAGAGAGAGAGAAGAGGAGAGACAGAAGAAGAGAGAGAGAGAGAGCACGCTTCATGAGCTTGATCTGAACACTAGTCAATTTGTAGGTGAACATGAATAAGCCTTAACAACCATATAAAACAGAACAAAAAATCCACACTTCACCGTCACCATTCGTGGTCAGTGCCACTGAACATTCTGGCAGAATCTGGAGCCACAGTCAACGATGTCTTGAAATGGATTATGAAAGACCAAACCCCAAACCTCACTTTCAATTATCACAGGCTTTGATCCGGGTGCAAATGGTAATCAGTGTTCCATTCCTAGAATTTTGCAAATCTCAGACTGCTTAGAAAAAGGCAACATGCACTGTCACCGACCCGTGCGACTTGCCACAAGATTCTATATGCAACAAAATTAACTTAATAAGTGACAGCGCGCTATTTCAAGCCTTTCAAGCTACTTCTGTGATAGCACAAAATTTCCATGCTCATACTGATTAAAAAAAAGGGGGGGGGGGGGGGGGAGGGATTTCGATGTGCACTGAACATACCGAGGTGAAACAATGCTCCAAGTGGCACACATTTGGTCACTTCAAACTCGAGTCCTGAAACAAGCAGGAAAGCTGGCTTACGCCCGGCAAGAAGGTACTTCTTTCCCGCCTCTTCCCCCTAATCATGTACACCAGCGTGCTATGCAGAAAAATATTCGCCAAGTTCCTCCATCTGACATCCTCAGCTTATTGTTCGCTGATGAGTTCGTGGACTCCACCAACTGCAACATATCCATTCCATGTGCAGCATAACCATCATTCACAACATAGCTTGAGGAGGACAGGGGTGGATTGGGAGGAACGGAGGCGGGGGGGGGGGGGGGGGGAGTTTCTCGGTGTCAGCATGGCGACTCCATAATCGCCTTCTCTTTAGCTTGCTTCAATAGGAAAGTCACGAAGACAGGACGGAAGGACCCAGCCAGGTAGAATGGTGCCAAAAGCCCCCCCCCCCCCCCCCCCTCCACCCAAATGCAAGCGGCGATAAAGTCATGGTGCAAGAAAGGGACACCGTCTCCACTGAGTCTCTCGTCCTAGGGATACACAAAACACTGGACGCTGTGACCTGAACACATTGTGAGTAGATTCGCACCACAGAGAGAGAGAGAGAGAGAGAGAGGGAGGGGGGGGTTAATGTGTATAGGCTTGTGGTCCGTCGAAAGAAAAGTGAAGAGAGAGAGAGAAGGAGAGAGAGAGGGAGAGAGCGAGAGAGAGAGAGAGAGAGAGAGAGAGAGAGAGAGAGAGAGAGACAGAGACAGACAGAGAGATCGACACAGAGACAGACAGGTGCGGGCACACACACACACACACACACACACACACACACACACACACACACACACACACACACACACATTCGCAAACCGTAATGCGCATGCTCTCACAAGCAAGTAAGCTTACACTCAAACGCAGACACAACACTGAACACGCGCACGCGTGCCTGCATACATGTATACATACACGCCTCCACGCCATCCCCGACAACGACAACAAAACCTCACCCGGGTGAAGAGTTGTGCCCAGGCCTCGGTATCCATAGCAACAGCTTTCTCGTTGAACAAAGCATCAGTAAACTTATCCCCCGCGAATCTTTTCACCGGTCCCCCGGCTCTCTGTTCAATGTCACAGCTTGTTTCCTCCCTGTCTGATCTGGTGTTGATCCAAGTCCCACCTGAAGTTGCGCCACTCTTGTGCTTCTTCTCTTGTTGATCCTGTGAGGACTGGGTCTGTTTTGTTACCGAGCCTGCTGTCTTCTTATTTCTCGCCTTCCGATCTGTCCTGGTTTCGGGATTCCAGTCTGTGCCACGCACATGGACTCTGTGGTGTTCTTCGATAGCAGTGGGACCTTCCGGCGGCACTGTTACGGCGTCGTCTTTTAATGTGGACATAGTAGGAACAGAATGTGAAGGAACTGTGAGCCGGTGTTGTACCCCAGTGGCAAGCTCACCTGATGTTCGCTTTGTGTCTGGTGAACTTACGGCTCGAGGCTGTGAGTTTTGATGGCGTTTTCTGTCCAGAGATGACTTGGTAAGTTTAGTCGAGTCAACGGTTCCACGCTTTTCGCTTTGAATAATTGGTGAATGAGCTCGTGACGAAATTTCTTCCCGTTGGATGATTTCAGTTCTCTCCGGTCTAAGTAAGTGCACGTTGCTGATGTTTGTGGAGGATCTTGCCGTGTCTGTATCGTCAGCTTCTGTGATGGTTCCCAAGGTCCGATCGTTGAGCACCGCGTCTTCATAAGTCCCAGCATTGGCTAAGGAGTTTGCAACGTCTAGCGAACTAGATTGTCCATGTCCACCCGTTTTAGGGCGATGTTTGCGAAACTCGTCAAAGCTTGGAATGTGCAATCTGCCACGCTTTCCATCCGCGTGTGTCGAGTCCGGCCTACCCGGGCTTTGACACAACGCCCTCTGCAACTGCAACAGAGACGGATCGTCACAAGCGAGGGATTTTCTACGAGGATTTGAGGTGCAGTCGTTAGGTTTCACACACTGATTTCTGGACGTCGATGATGTCCCATGCAAATGGATTACATCACCATCCTGGACACCTCCGATCCCATTCCCAGTGTCGGACTGTTCCTGTTGCACAGGAGTCTGGCTCTCAGACTGGAGTTTCAGAGATGATTCAAATGCTTCATGCAATCGTGCACTCTCCGTCTTGGTCAAATCTATATTGGAGAACGATTTCTTCAGACCCAGTTTCTTAATACGAAGGATATTTTTCTCCACGAGATCAATCTTTCCAGACAAGTGTTTCCTGAAGAGGTCATTGTTGAGGATGTAATCCACCCTGGACGACTGTTTTCTCCTTTGGTTGCGGGGTGAAATGTCCCCACTGTTGGTCCTGGGAGAGTGTGATCTTCGTTTGGGAGGTAAGTCATCTCTCCCCGCCGGCTTCCTAGAACTTTCCTGGTTTGTTTCTTGTTTCAGACTTTTCACATACTCTACGTTTGTTGAACTGGAGGATGACTCGCCTGAAAGTCTCTGATTGTGATCGTATTTCGGCGGGCTGAGGCTCTCGTGGACAACAATCCTTGGAGGACGAGGGGAGAAGATGGACTCTTTGTTGTATCGGAGGCAATCACCACCAGTCGTGCTGTCATTTCTGTCAACAGGTTTTGCATCTCCTGCATTCGATTCTGAAGTATGTCGTTGTTTTCGTGGAGACAGATGCTTTGTGGGCGATGCAGACGAACCGCTTCCATGCCTGCTTCTTCCTTGTGATTGTCTCTCCCGTCTCCTTGGGCTGATCTGCTTCACACGTACTGGGATCTTGGAGGACGAGGACGCTTTCTTACACTTTATATGCTTCCTGACCGCATCAAGAGTCTTCTGCAGATGAGGAAGAAGCACCGAAGAAGACTTGGGAGACCCAGATACTGGCGACTGCTTGTTAGATCCTGGTGACTGCTGTGAACATACGAGGTCAGGTTGGTTTTTGTTTAAAGTTTTGTAATCAGCGCACGCGCTATCCGCATTTAAGCTGTGTTTGACTGGGACAAAGTGTGCAGCAAGCGGTGGAGTGTGTGGTTGACTGCAGCTTTCACTGTGCACCGAATCAAAAGATGTTGACAGTTCAGTGTTCGCATGTCCATAGTTTCTATGCCTTGTTGCCGGTATGCTTTCCTGTGTTTGGAAACACGGATGGTAAGTTGGAACTGACTCTTGGATCAACTTTAAATCTTTACTTGGGAGGTCTTCACATAGACTGGCGTCGCTTGACATGAAGTCGGTGCTTCCGACAGAGCAGCTGGACCTGACTCTCAAAGAGTGACTGAGATCGGAAGACCAGCTAATGTTCAAACTGAAATCTTCGCTGTCTAGGGAGTCCGATCTCCGTCTACTCCCCAAACAATTCAGGTGTTCCATACTGTCTGATCTGGAAACATTCAGCGAAGCGGTGCACCATTCTGCGGACCCAATACTCATTTCTGGCGCTTCCAGGCTGCCCGGAAGAAAGTCAGAACAGCTTTGAGTTTTGTCCGTCAGTGTAAGAGATTCCAGGCTTCGATGTTTAGGAACACAACCGACTGTTTTGTACAATGGATAGAAAGAGTCTGTCGTGTCTGTGACATCCATACATGATGCCGCTGTCACTTCGGATTCTGAGTGGTTTCTCCTGCGCCCGCCAAAGGATGCTACACTTTCGGAACGGATATTGGCGGCAATAACGTCGGCGTCATCTTCGTCTGTGGATTCACTCGCTGAGAGACTGGCGTCGGGTAGAGAAAGATTTGTCAGATCATTGTCCCCATCACACAGACCTGTAGTCTGAATTACTGATCCAGGTTCGCTGCAAGTGTTCCGACATACAGTTGAATCACTTTTGTTCCGTCTGTGACTTTTAACGCTCTTCACATTGTCTAAACCACGGTCCTCATCCACACTCAGAAACCGCTTGGTGCTGGGAGAATTTGAAAGTGGGTGGGAAAGGTCTGGACTGGATCTGGGGGTTTTCTGTATCACAAGAGGACTCCTCCTAAATTTGGCCTGGCAGGACGGCAGAAAACGGCTCTCAGTTTTCTTCTGCTGATACAGTCTGGACGAGCTCTTGTGACCCGTCCTGACGTCGGTCATACTCCTGGACCTCGATTCCTGGCTCAGCAGCCTGGAGCGATGCTTTGACAGGGGAGATGCGGGGATGGCGTGGTGGGGCAACTGCTCCAAGGAAGCCGATTCCTCTCTAGACGTCACAGTAATGATCCTGGAGAACGCTGGCACTGTGCTGGCCCTTTGCAGGTCTGGGAGACTTCTGTTTCCCGTGATTTCCCGGGGCTCCATGGTGTGATACTGCTGTGGCAGAAGTAGGTGCTTGTGTTAGGTCCAGCGTTCTCCGCTCAGGCCCGGCACTATCCTCGTCGCGCTTGAAAATCTGCAAAGAACCCAGACTGTCAGTCTTAGACTGCAACGCCCAAACATGAGCTGTTATTGCCTAATGAGGTCACCCTAACGGTAAACCACTAGATACAGGCAACATCAATTGCAACTTAATCCTAGAAACATTTAGCGAATGTTCCGCGGTGAACATCAATAATCTATGGCAAAATAGAAGAATGTGAGTCAAAAAGACCACAACAACAACGAAACGAACACACTACAGTAAACAGATTGATATATCATTAAAAGTACACCTTTATCTGGTAGAATGGATAGCTATTTTACAGAAGGTTTTGATCGTGGTTTTCAAATTATGACGTCTTAATAATCTAGGACAAGAAAAACGAAACTAAACATATCTGATATTAATTTTATTGTATATTTGTCAACTACGTTTATTTAGGTGC
>CM065714.1:100788442-100790942 GCA_033310375.1 Conus canariensis | reverse complement strand
CTACCTGTTTGCAGAATCTTTGATATGACTGAAAGACTCCTTTCCAAAATCTGTTTATAACTTTGCTCTCAACAAATCTGTCAGGGCCATATGCGTCAATGATACCTATTTCGGGACATAATGAATGTAATATTATTTTCCACTTGTGGTCGTGCATGTACACGTTCCGTATCCAGGCGATTTTTAAGGAGCTGATATATATTTTCAGGTCGGGTATACCTATCCCTCCTTTTTGTATATTATGTATTGAGTATTTTCTTTTAATTTTATCATTTTTGTTATTCCAAACAAATTTGAAACACATTTTCTGTAATGAAGCGATCTGGGAATCAGGAGGATTCGGTAAGAGGATCCATAAGTACACCAGTTTTGATAGTACTAATGATTTGAGCACAGCTACTCTACCTAATGGTGTTATTATTCTTTTTGACCATATTTTGAACAGGTTTTGGACTTCTGCGAATTTGTATTTCATATTAATTTCCGTCATATCTGATAGACTATTCGTAAACCACAGTCCTAGAATTTTGAACTGTGAGGGGTTCCATTCCATTTTATAGTAGGGTAAATATGTTTTCATGGAATTTTTCTCTGTACCTAACCAAACATTAAACGTTTTTTCATAGTTCAATTTGAGTCCAGATATTTGCTCAAATTCATAAAGGTTTCTAAATAGCTTTTCATATGATTTCTTATCTCCATCTAACATAAAGGTAGTGTCGTCTGCAAACTGATTTATTTTGAATTCTGTATTTTCTATCTTTATGCCTTTGATAGCGGGGTCTTGCCTTATCTTGGTCGCTAGTACTTCTACGCACAAAACAAATAGATATGGATGCAGAACAATATATTTCTAGTTAAACATTTACTCGATGAGGATGGTAATTTTCTAAGCTGCCATGAACTGTCGGAGAAAATGGGCTTTCATATCAATTTTCTAACTCATATAAGTTGCGTGCGTTCGATCAAAGCGTACACAAAGAAAAAAAGATTGAAATTAGATAGTAACATTGGTAATGATAAAACTTTAGCACTTCAAAAAATTTGTAGTATTAATAAAGGATCACGTGCTTATTACGATATTATGGTGGAAGACAATGAAGTTCTTAACATTAGTGCATTTATCAAGTGGGAACAACGTCTTGATATACCAATTGATTGGGTAGAGGTACTGAAAAGGATTAAGAAAATTAAAGAAACAAAACTGAAATGGTTTCAAATTAAGATATGCCACAGAATTCTGGTAACAAATAGTGTGTTGAAAAGTATGCAAATTATTGATAGCGACAAATGTAATTTCTGCATTAGAGAGAAAGACTCGATTAACCACTATCTGTGGGAATGTGAGTTTACCCGTATTTTCTGGAAAGACCTGGAAAGAGTTCTGCAAGTTAACTGTTCACACTGTGTAAGATTATCACTTAACGTGGAGATTATATTATTTGGTACGGATGAGAAAACAAAAACCGACGATATGCTAGACCTGATAATTTTAATGGGAAAATATTTCATATATAAATGTAGAATTAACAAGACAAAACCTAATCTAAACATATTTTTGAAGGAGCTGGACTATAGACATAAGATGGAGAAATATATGTCCTTAATGGAGATGAATCATGCAACGTACTTAACAAAGTGGTCACCTTATATCAAAATACTAGGGAACTAATGGTTATAGTATGTATTATATGAAGGTATGCGCAAGGGTGTGTGTGTGTGTGTGTGTGTGTGTGTGTGTGTGTGTGTGTGTGTGTGTGTGTGTGTATTATGTTAAAAAGTACTGCATACTCTTTTTCTTTTCTATTTAAACTCGTCCACAACCTGGGTACACAGGATTAATGCCAGTTATTAGAATTTATTCGGCATGTGTGCCCGTGTAAAAAAAAAAAAAAAAAAAAAAAAAGAAAAAAAAAATGCATGTATAGTTGTATGTGTTAAATATGTGCCACTATGGATTAATGTATTGATTTATGTATGTTAGTTGTCATTGTATGTTTGGACAATTAAAAAAAAAAAAAAAAAAAAAAAAAAAAATCTTAATCCGTCTTGCGTTAAACATTGCCAACGGGACCCAGTTGTGCAGACGTTACAATATACAAAGTGGAGCAGTACAACAGATCTACATTGTAAGACACATTTCTACCAAGCCTCCTCACTGACAGTGGCTTTTAAGCGTTATGTGTCCACACACACACACACACACACACACACACACACACACACACACACACACACTACTGTGTGTGTGTGTGTGTGTGTGTGTGTGTGTGTGTGTGTGTGTGTGTGTGTGTGTGTGTGTGTGTGTCGGTCGGTCGGTCGGTCGGTCGGTAGAGAGAGAGAGAGAGAGAGGAGAGAGAGAGAGAGAGAGAGAGAGAGAGACGCCCATACACACCTGTGCTTGCGCGCATTCTTACACACGAGCGCACGAAAGCGAGACAAACGGCGTTTCTGGGCGGGTTATCAACAAAGGCTTAAAACAAACAGAATTCAACAGCTA
>CM065714.1:100768442-100780942 GCA_033310375.1 Conus canariensis | reverse complement strand
GGAGGGGAGAGAAGAGAGGGGAGAGAGGAGTGAGAAGAGAACGGGGGAGAGAGGCTTCGAGGCGGTGTGTGTGTTGTGTGTGTGTGTGTGTGTAAAGAAGCGTGTTTATAAAGAGGCGAGTGGATATTTTGCTGTTACCTTGTTAGCAATGTTTAGAAAGAACCTGCTGGTGTGAAGCTAAAACAGTGTTTCCATTTGAAGGTCATGCCCCACATCAGTGACGGCCAACGTTCTCGTCCTTATTGGGCTTCGGGAGAAGTACGCTCATTGTGTGTGTGTGTGTGTGTGTGTGTGTGTGTGTGTGTGTGTGTGTGTGTGTGTTGCGAGTGCGTGCGTGCGCGCGCGCGCGTGTGTGTGTGTGTATTTATGTGTGTGTGTGTGCGTGCGTGCATGCGCGCGTGTGTGTGTGTGTTTGTGTGAGTGTGTGCGTGCGTGCGTGCGTGCATGCGTGCGTGCGTGTGTGTGTGTGTGTGTGTGTGTGTGTGTGTGTGTGTGTGTGTGTGTGTGTGTACGTGCGTGTGCGTGCGTGTGTGTGTAGAGTTCTCGTCTTTATTGGGCTTCAGCAGATGCGCGCGCGCGCGCGCGCTTGTGTGTGTGTGTGTGTGTGTGTGTGTGTGTGTGTGGGTAACAGCAGAAAATAAGCGAGCTACAGAAAAGAGAAAATTTCCAAGACGGAATCTGCTGAAGATAGCCATCCCTGTGCTCACCCCTCCTGTACTCTCCCCTCCCCTGCCCTCCCCTCCATATCTCCCCTCTCCTGTCTCCACCACTCCGTCTACTTCTCTACAACACCCCCATGTTCTCCGCAAATCATGGAGAGATTCCCTCCCATCCCTCGTCCTTGCCACCCAATGAAGTGACGACGGCGTTTCCTTAATACCCTTGTCGATGAAAAATGTGTCTGTCGCGCGGTCCCTGTAAAGCTGCACGTCATAGCACATAACTTCTGTTATGCCTCAAGGCTTTGAAAAGTGTTAACCAATGGCATCAAAGTTAACACAGCTCGTTAAATCGCGTAGACCGAAACCTGTATGGATATAAACACATATGACACAGAGAGAGAGAGAGAGAGAGAGAGAGAGAGAGAGAGAGATCTGTGAGAGTTTTGACGTGAATAAATGTCATCTTTAATGACTGCGTGTCAAAAACAAAATCTGTTTATGACGAAGAAGAGAATCCTTTCTGATTACGTACGGCTCTTTACTTTCATGCTGTACACCATGGGCAGAAACGTCCTCCGATTGGCGCACATTCTTCGCGGCGTTTTCACACGCTTGTCTTCCGACTTCGTGTTTCTTCCTTCGCGTGTTCCACGTCAACAACTCTTTTCCACAGCGTCTGGCCAAAAACGTTTCGGTAAAATCAAAGCGGCTGGTCGTACCTTCTCAGGCCAAAAAACGCAAATGAATACACAATATAACGTGTAAGGAAACGCAGATTCTATGTACAGATTTTATGTACAAAACAAAAACAGACGTGTACATTTTCAACAAATATGTCTTTTGTGGACCTTACAAACAGCAAACTCTCTCTCTCTCTCTCTCTCTCTCTCTCTCTCTCTCTCTCTCTCTCCCCTGATGGCAGTCTGCATGAGAACGTAACAGACGTAACTGCTTAGACTGAGTCGTCCAGTCGCTAAAAAAATCCTAGCCCAATCAAGTAATCGAATGTCACACTTTCCTATCGATCCGTAGGCTAGAAGAGGTGTGACCACTTTTCCAGATGAACAGGAGGGGCGTTTGTCTTGCCAACACTACTTTCTTTTTGACAGGAAACTTATTTTCTTAAAAAAAAAAAAATATATATATATATATATATATATATAGATATAGATATATATATATATATATATATATATATATATATATATATATATATATATACATATATCACAGGCAAAAATTCGGTTTTTATCCGTTGCAAAAAAGCATTTCTGCTTTATGTCATGCTCTTCGGTGGGTCGGCGAGCACAGAAAATAGCAATATGAAATAACAGATGCTGAATGCAACTAACAGAACTATAATTGCACGTTTTTTTTTTTCTTTTTTGTTTGTCTTTTTTTGTTTGTTTTTCTTTTTATTCAGTTCTCTCTTTTCTTCAGTAAAGTGTAATATTCGGAAGTAACATTATCATCTTAGTATCGGGTGCGGATAGTATTCATGTTCGATTGGTCTTTGTGATGTGCTGAGTAATTAACTCTGTGATCGCGTTCATTAGTGGCTGTAAGGACACCGACCGCTGGGGCGGCGTCTAAGTAAGCGTATACTGCGTGTGCCTCTCCAAAATTACCCGTTTCCTATTCAGAAAAAAAAAGCTTCTCTGTGAATAGAGCTGTTTAAAAGTATTCAGGTAGGCAGGACTGAAAACCACCTGTGTATTGGCAAGAACAGAAAATCGCGATGAAAAGAAAAAGAAGTCCAGAAGATCTGTCAAACGAACATGACTGAATCAAAGAAGTATGGCTTGCAATCCTGACCTGTGATACCCACCACTTGCGCACTGTTACATACATGCCTTTCACTTGTGCCGGCAACGAACAGGAACAATGATGATGGCAACAGACAAGAAGACTAAGTAGAAGCAATCTTTGGGTTGAAAAAGAAATTAAAAATTAGGAATGCTGTGGACTTTCAAAACCAATTCCTTTCTTTTTGACTTTCGAACCTCCATAGTGCCTCCCTCCCTTCCTCCCCACCGTCTCTCTCTGTCTCTGTCTCTGTCTGTCTCTGTCTGTCTCTGTCTCTGTCTCTGTCTCTCTCTCTCTCTCTCTCTCTCTCTCTCTCTCTCTCTCGATGCATGTGAAATATATACACAGAATAGATGAAATGTGCGCATTTATTTTCCAAGTACTTTATTTTCGTATTGATTTTTGCTTATCTTCTTCTATCATCATCATCATCATTCATCATCATAATCATCACTGTCATCATCATTATATTTACCACTGTTGCAATTGTATTGTTTCCTGCCATTGATGTGGCCCTTTGCGGTCGGCTGGGCTATAAGCAACATTACCTTACCCTGCCATATTACTGCTGTATTATCCGTTTTCAAACGATTTTTTTTTCTTTTTTTTTCCCACCTGTCCCCTCTCCTGTGCCATCTCAGTGGCAGTGTACTCACGGCGCTCATTCCGACACCCCGTCCAGAGCCACAGCCCGGCCCGGCCGGCCGCATCCCCGGCACCGGCAATCTACAGGGAGCAGTAAATGTCAAGTCGTCAAGAGGTAACCCATTGGAGGAGACACTGCACTGCTGCCGGTCGCTTCGGTGGTGTTCCGCAGTGCCTGTTCTGATTCAACATACGCAGGACACCACCTACTAAGCCCCCTACTGATGACAGTAGCTCTCCCTTCGGAGAGATCACCACGCCCGTCCAACGACAGTCCCCATGGACTCGCCAATACCGGTGAACCAAGGCCACAAACGTGAGAGAACGTCAAAACTGAGGTCACCATGAGAGCAGGGCATGAAGGGACAAAGAATTTGAGACTTTTTATGCTGATCGATGCAAGTGAGGATGATAAAGACGATACTATGGATTTCCATTCCGGTGTGAGACTGCATGACAGGGCTGTACTCTACGCTTTCTTTCATAATATATTCTGGCGTCACCAGGCCCGAGAAATACAGACACCTGCAATGTTGGTCTGAAAATTTGAGCAACACTCACAGAGCCGCATCCATTAAGTGGATTAAAGTCGACTGTGTGGTCCCAGTCTTCCCAGAATCAACTCTGGGTGGGAGCCGGTCGGGGCAGAAAAATCCCACATGGCTTTCATGGGAATCGAACCCATGACCTCCCGGCCGGGAGTCCGCGACTCTAACCATTTCGCCAGGGCGGCTGATGTTTGTAAATAATTTTTCTTTTAACATATTTTTCCCATACAAATCTTTATAAATATTTTCCCTAAAGATATTTTCCCTACAAATCAAAATGTAAATAAACTGTAATCAGTGAAGTCCAGGTTGAACCCTTTCCTTTTAAAGTTATGTTGGTCACACACACACACACACACACACACACACACACACACACACACACACACACACACACACCATGTTATTTTCGGACCCGCTCAACGCACAGGAAAGGCTTCCGCGACATTTTTGGCCCCAGGGGAAACAGCAAACAAGGCCTCCTGACAGTGACAGTGACAGTGTGGTTCCACGCTAAATTAGTGGTACAGATTACAGGAGTTTTATTCGTTTGCGAACGCAATACTCGTTCGACGTTTAGTGGCTTGCACATACAGGCACAGAAATCTCTTGCCTTTGTTTTCTTTCTGCAGCCTTATCTCCCGTGCCGTTTCAGTGGCAATAATACTATTTTCCCTAATAATAGCCGCCTGTCATTCTCTACGACTTCCCATCCACAGTTACTTCCAGATCCACGATGTCGTAGCCTCAGCATTAGCAGTTCACAAACATCAGGTCGTCGTGATGCAACCCACCGCAGTTGACAATACAAACAACATTTGTTAAACTTAACGAAGCATTCTCCAAACGGTTTTGAATTATCTCCTTTAATATCGCAGACCTAATCACGGTCTTAACTTAATTACTCCAGCCTTCGCATTCTGTTTGGTGGTTTATATCTACATGTACGTGCACGTCTTTTTTTTTTTTTTTTTTTTTTTTTAAATACTGATTTTATGCAGACAGACGAATGGCTAGAACACGATCAGTTTTGCACGGCTGTGCGGGGGGTGGGGGGGTGGGGGGGGGGGGGGGTGGGGGGGGGGGGGATCTGTTCCACATGGGCTACATGAGAGATGAGAAAGTGGTTTTCATGTGTAAAGGGAGAGAAACGCGTCGTGATCAATATCATTTCAATCCGAGTTGTATCACTTTGGCAACATTTGGATGTGTGTGTTGTGTGTGTGTGTGTGTGTGTGTGTGTGTGTGTGTGTGTGTGTGTGTGTGTGTGTGTGTGTGTGATGTGTGTGTGTGTGTGTGTGTGTGTGTGTGTGTGTGTGTGTGTGTGTGTGTGTGTGTGTGTGGTGTGTGTGTGTCTGTGTCTGTGTCTGTGTCTGTGTGTCTGTGTGTGTGAAATTGTTAAATGTTATCACTTGTAGACACCGACCAAACAAACTATACAAACAACCTTGCATGTAATGATCCTACAAACAACCACTCCTGATAGATAACAATGCCACAAAAAAAAAAAAAAAACAGTACATACGAGCTATAATCCCTAAAACAATCCTGTTGCAAACATGCGTGTAGATAGAGACCCTATAAACAACTCTAACGATGCCGATGCTACAACCTGTTGAGATGATGATCCTACAAACAACCCTGTAGATATAAACCTTACAAACAGCCTTGTAGATACTGATCCCACAAACAACCTCGTAGAAACTGACTGCAAACAACGCTGTAGATACTGACCCTACAAACAATGTTGTAGAAATAGACCCTATAAACAGCCTGTAGAAACTAAACCCACAATCAATCCCGTAGATACAGACCATTCAAGCCCTATAGATACTGACCTCACAAATAATACTGTAGATATTGACCCTACAAACTACCTCTGTAGATACTGACCCTGCAAACAACCTTTGCAGATACTGACTCTACAAACAATCCCATAGATATTGACCCTACTAAAAATTTTGTCGATACAGACGCTACAAACAGCTCTGTAAATACTAAACCTCCAACCAACCCTGCAGATACTGATCCTACAAATAACCCTACAGATTTTTATGAAGATTCACTCACTGTTTCACGAGAGAAAACAAAACAAAACGAAACAAAACAAAACAAAGCCAATCAAAGCTAAACATTTTTCCAACAAACGTGGCTGAACTCAACTCACAGGCAGAAAAAACATTCGACAACAGAAAACAAAGTGGCGGGTTTTTGTTTGTGTTTTTTCTTGGTTTTTTGTTTTGTTTTTTGTTTTGTTTTTTTCTTTTGGTCCGGTCAGTTAGAGTCACAAAGAGAAATGAGACAATTAGTAGCACAGAATTTCAAGTGGACGGGTTTACAAATTATATTGAAAGAATCCCCGATATCCCCACTAGGACGAAGAAGCCAGCTGGTCATTATTTTTATTTGTTTGTTTGTTTTCATTTGTTTTTGTCTTTTTCAAATTACTAACTGTGCAGACAAATAGACACACGGACATACAAAGCAAAATGCTGCTTCACAGTGCTTCGATATGCGCAGGAAATAAAGCAAAAAGAAATGAATAGATAAACAAAACAGAACAGCCAACCAAACAGAAACATCAACCAAATAAAACCCCACTCAACACAATAATTCATCCACATACACTCGAACGCCTGCACGCACACATATGCATGCATGCACGTACAGGTACACAAACAGAGAGAATAGCAGGCTCGCGGACGGGCAGATACTTAACAGACGAACAAGTTGACTGACAAATAAAAAGAGAGAGACAGACAGACACACAGACAGAAAGACAAAGAGACAGACAGGCAGCAGAGGAGAGAGAGAGAGAGAGAGAGAGAGAGAGGAGAGGAGAGAGAGAGAGAGAGAGTTTGAGGTAGATAGACAGGCAGACAGATAGACAGAGACAGAGAAGACATACAAGCAGATGCCTCAAATGTAGTTGTGATACTCTCTTCGAAGTCGTTGGCTCGACTGAACATTCAGGTTTACATTCATATCATATAAATATTACTAACAATGTTCTAGACAAACTTGACAAAAGGTTGATATTTATATCCTATAAGATTATCAACAAATTTTCTATTACACAGCTATTCTTAGATTTAAGAAGAACAAAAATCACAAGCAAAAAACGGCATATTTTTTCAACAACAACAACAACAACAACAACAATAAAAAAAAAAAGAAAGAAGAAGAAGAAGGAGAGAAAAAAAAGGAAAAGTGCTAGTTTCAGGTCTAGCAGTACTTTTCGAAAAATACCCAATCACTACGGAGATTATAATGTTAATTTATTACAGCAATGTGGAGGTGGTGGCAAGTATATATGCACCCGTCGGACACCTTAAGATTCCGGCACCGTGGTTTCGAATCATGCATTACTTCTACTGTTTTCAACAAGTGAATTTACATAGATATCCTTGTCTTATGCCTGTGAGTAGATGTAAGCAATCGATCGATGACAATATATATAATATGTATGTCTGTCAGGTTAACAAATCATCCAAATTATATTTGACTCACCAAAAGTATCACAGAAATATTGTCCAGCATCTTTTTCATTTTCTCTCTTCTTCTCCCTCTTTGAATCTTTTTTTTTTTTTTAAACATCCCTTATAGAAAATTGTTTTGTTGTTTATGCTGTAAAAAAAAAGGAACGAATGTCTAGTTATGCAACAACCAAGCGTTCTTTAATTTCCTGTTTCATTTCTCTACTTCTTCTTTAGTCCCAGTGAGTCGTATGTAAGATTTCTCAATTCTCTTTCCTGTGCCCAACGGTTCTGTATTAAACTGAAGTCTCTATTCTCTATTCCCTGTTATGCAGTTATGATTCAACTTGAAGTCTCACTTATCTCTCCGGAGAATCGGGATTCAGTTTGCTCCTGTCTTCTCCGCTGAACATTATGTATCATTTGATTATTAGATCTCTGGTCATCAAACAAAATTAGCAATGAATCAGACTTTTTTGTATTTCCTTCCCGTACTTTTATTGCTTATTTCTTTATTTAGCTATACCCCTGCATGTCGGGAAACCATGGCTTAGTAGATGTCACGTAGCTCACAAGGACTAGCCCGTGCGCTGTGATGCTTCTTAAATGAACTTGGACTGGAAACATTTTGATGTATCATACCTCTTATCTTTAAAATATCACCATGTCTTAATTTGATTTTCCAAATCTGTAGTTCTTACAACATAATCATGTATCAATTTGATCTATCGAATCTCTAGTTCTTAGAACATAATCATGTATCAATTTGATGTATCAAAACTCTATTCTTACCACATAATCCTTGCTGTATCGGTTTGATGTTTCAAAATTATAGCTCTTATAACACAATCGTGTATTAATTTTATGTGTCAAAACTCTAGTTTTTGCAACATAATCATTTACCAGTTTGACCTGTCAAATCTCCAGTTCTTACAACATATACCAGTTTGATGTTATCGGATGTCTAGTCCTTATACATAAATATGTATCAATTCGATGGATAAGATTTCTATGTACAACATAATCATGGACCGGTCTGACGTCTCAAGTCTTCGTTCTGTTGCACACTCACGGGATCGTTTGCCATGTCGACGTACATCTTCTTTACTCCCTCTCAAAGAACTGGCAGCGATAGATGACACATTATGGGACAGTCCTGTCCGGTTTTCAGCCACAAAACCTGCCAGATATGTACAGAACAATTCCGGGACCAGGCTGTTCAATCACTGAAGACTCTAGTTCCATAGAGTGAAGACACCATGTGAAGCGACCGCTAACTTTCAAGAAGACTGAACAGGATGACAACTAAAGAAACAATATCCAGTACTCCATTTCTCAGAATCCCTCCCCTTTCCTCCCTTCTTCCACACCAATGTCGAATGGACCATCAGAACTTTCCAGCAGCGGACACGCCATTCGGGGCTATCCCACCACTACCCTTCCCCGTCCCTCCGGAACCCCTTCTTTACATACTTCTGAACATTCCACGCGGGTACCGGTCGGTACGGGGTATTCAAACTATGCCGACCACGATCAGCGTCATCGACGCTCAAGAGAACACACCGCACTGGGTAAATACTACTCCAAATAACACCATCTCTGTTGAACGGAAACGATCAACGGCGGCCTCAATACAGCCCCTGCGCCAAGGCTGGGGTGTTGAAGAACAGGAGTGTGGGGGGCTGTAGGTCTAAGGGGAAGTCATCTGGCCAGCTGCCAATGTGGAAAAAATAAGCGCATTAGGATATTAGCCAGGACAGACTGTAGCGCCTTGCCTATAAATGGACAACAGCCGACTTTGATCATGTAAGGTCGAGGATACACGTTTACATAACCGCCTAGAAGTATGGGAAGGGAAAACAGAAGGAGGGGTAAGATAGGACAGTTGTTCAGTCATGTCTCTATTGATAACAGTGGTCTAAATAGAATCTGCCTTGACACTGCGGAGAGACTGCGTCAATAAAATATGAAAAGCGAGCGTTCGACATAATTTTCTGGATACACCGAGGCGTTTCCATGTAAGTTGTAACCAACACCATTTTGAGATGAACTCTCATTATAGTTCAAAACACACACACACACACACACACACACACACACACACACGTGCGCGCGCGCACGCACGAACGGACACACACACACACACACACACACACACACACACACACACACACACACACACACATACACACATACTCTCTCTCTCTCTCTCTCTCTCTCTCTCTCTCTCTCTCTCTCTCTCTTATGTAGTATGCGGGCTGTCATTTACGATTTTTGTAAAAAGACTAGTTTTTAAATTTGTTTTTGTTGATAGCTGGCAGAAAATGTGGTGTCCTCACCACGGCCTGTCTATATACTGTTGAATGATGTCGACTGAGTAGCTGTTATGCTTTAACTGATGGACGTTTTGTAGGAAGCTTTCTGTTGTGTGTGTGCGTGTGTGAGTGCGTGCCTCTGTGGTGTGTGTGTGTGTGTGTGTGTGTGTGTGTGTGTGTGTGTGTGTGTGTGTGTGTGTGTGTGTTTAACAGGACATGCTTTCTCTGCATGGCTGCAGCTCTGGATCAAAGCCATGTGTGATCGGCTGGGCTTAATACAACTGAACATGTAAGCATGTATATACTGACTATTTTCTCATTACCGATACACATTTTTCACACACACACACACACACACACACACACACACACACACACACACACACAGGGGGTGGGGAGTTTAGCATAAATCTAACTGCTGTCGATTTTTTTCAACATCTAGATTTTGATACCTCAAATATTGTGTGAACGTGCACATAACTATAAAAGCAAGTTTTCGAGCACATTGCGGACTTTCTCTTTTTCTGAATATGTATATGTGTATAATATATACATAATATGCATTTATATATATATGTGTGTGTGTGTGTATATATATATATATATGTATATATATATATATATATATATATATATATATATACACCAAGCTGCTCTGTAAGTTGCTGGAATGGTGCTCGGTACTTATCCTTGGAATTTATTAGTTTATTGTAATTTAGTCCTTGCGGATTCATTCCAAGAACTGGCCCTCAGCACTTGTGTCTTAAGAGGTTATCTTTTTATATTTTCTACTTTTCGCAAGAAAATGTAGCTTGTTTTGCTCTTTCATGATTTTCTTTGCTTCTTAGGTGGCACTTTTGGTTGGTTTTTTGAAAACTCAACAAACATACTACGGTATTGCACACCAGCCTTTTCTGGGATAGCATTCTTCTTAAAACCGAAAAGGCAGAGGAGTCATATTACCGCTTTCCGCGGTCACTAAGGAGAAACAATCAGGTTTCAAAATATCGGTATCTGACCAGAAGTTATATGTTAGTGGGTTTCCTCCCACTTGGAGGCTATAAGCTTGCTGAAGGCTCATTTTGAGAAACATTTATTTTATTTTTCCCCACTCACCACTGCAGATATGAATACTTATCTTCCCCCTATTTCTTCAATCTAAGACATAAGAACAAACTTTGTTTATAATGGAATATATATATACATACACACACACACACACACATATATATTTTATATATATATATGTGTATATATATATGTGTGTGTGTGTATATATATATATATATGTGTGTGTGTGTGTTCACATATGGATATGTGTGCAGTCTGAGGGTGTGAGTAGGTGGGTGGATCAGTTATGTATGTGTGTGTGTGGGCGCGCGCGCTTTCGAACGTTTTGAATGAAAGAAAAATAACAAGAGACGCAAACGGGGATGAGGGGAGTGGTGGGTGGAGGAACAAACCAAAAACAAAACCTCTATCAGGTCTGTTAATATTAGCATACCTCTGCTCATTATCATAATTAACTTCCTGTTCTTTCCACACATGAACGATTCCGATCGTCTCGTATCCTGTTAATTCGCTCGGTGCCACGGCCGACTGACTTTTCGTAGGATCATAGCGTGAAATAGTTACACATGCCTGAGATCCTAATCGCCTCAGAGTAGCCTAACTTCACGATTGACCGACCAGCAAATGGTAGGGGTGAGAGCAGTGGAACTGTTAAAGAGTTCGACACAAACAGCATGGCCAAACACCCTCATCACTGTTATTATACTGTCAAGGAGATCGTCCTGTTTGGAACGATGAATAAAAATGGATCACCCCAGTGTCAAGGGACAGCTACCATGAAACCAGCAACTGCTATCATTACCACTGCTGCGACTGTTACTATCACTGTTCGTAGCCTCATTTGCTAGCATCAGTTTCAATTTCATCAAATGACATGATTTTACCATAAAGCAGGATATTAAATGAAAATCATGAGATGTAGCATTAGTCTCTGTACCTTGAAATTTGGTTGGGGGAATTCACACAAGTAAATCAGTCGCAGTCACTCTGAATTCAAAGTTCTTGCGTAAACATGGCGCGGTGTATTCTGTCTACTTGACGGTAAATGTTGCTAAGAATGTTTGTAAAGCAGTTCTTTCTGTAACCACTGTTACTGGTTTTGTTGACGTGACAACCATCAGGTTGTCACAGTAATGTTTACCGTTGCTAAAGATACTATATCTGCTTATCTGCTCTTACTCCATTGGCAACAGAGAAACAGCCCCCCCGCGCGCGCACACACACGCACACACACATACACACACACACACGCGCGCGCGCGCGCCAACACACACACACACACACACACGTACGCACGCACCACGCAGTCATACACACACACACACACACACACCACCACAACACACACACACACACACACACACACGAACCACGACGCAGCAGCTCGACGCGCACACACACGCACGCACGCAAGCCGCACTGCCACACACACACACACACACAACACGCACACACGCCATACGCCACACACACACACACACACACACACACCCACACACACACACACACACACACACACACACACACACATCTGTCTAAAGGAGTGGATTCTCTCCGTGTTCGTGCCTACTCATTTCTGCCAAAATGAAACTATATAATTATTACCAGTACAACACGTCTGGCAAGCAAAATGTGTGTGGGTCTCCCATTCCAACGAAAATCGGAACCTGAGGATACAATGGCTTCTGTCTCAGGTGGACAGACCAAATAGTAGGAAGGGAGGTGCGAGGAGGGGGCATAAGGAGCGAAATATACTGATATATTGCGCAGAAAGTCTAGTCCTGATTCAATCCCGAAAGACATTGTCATTGTCACGCAATGCCCCAGAATCCACACCATGAGTTCATGTCTTTGCAAGGACGAAACCGAGTGCATTCCGGCACGAATCGTGAAGAAATGGACCACGTCTGGATTACCCTTCTTTTCAACGAAATTAATTCTATGCTTCAACGCCCGTTCAGGTAAAATTAAAAAAAA
>CM065714.1:100745942-100753442 GCA_033310375.1 Conus canariensis | reverse complement strand
GTGTTTTTGGGGGTTTTCAGGTTGTTGTACGGGGTGTGTTCACTAACAACGATTTCCATTTATGCCTGCAGTTTTAGTATTAAGAGTTGCTAAGAGTGGTTTAATGGCTAATACTATGTAAACCACACTTAGCAACTCTTAATACTAAAACAGAAATAGTAAATAACTGCAGGCATAAATGGAAATCGTTGTTAGTGAACACACCCCGTGCAACAACCTGAAAACCCAAAAAAACACGTGCAACCAACACGCACGTAAAAACAGCTGCAACCGGGCCCCACACGCTATATGACACCGGCGGTGGGCAACCCAAACTTCATCCTGACGATAGCCAAGCGCTAGAAACAAATTTGTAGATAGTTTTAATATTCCTCTTAATACTTGTCTTAACTAATGTTGCTCCCCAAGGGGTTGAGCACTTGTAGAATTGTTTTAGGCTTTTTAACCATACTGATCTTAATCGCTCCTCACGTTGAGCACTGTGGCCTGAAGGATTTTAAAATGGAGGAAACCAATTTTAGGCAGTCAACAAAAAATATACCGTTTTCTAATCCGCAATCATATATAAAAAAAAATAATAGAACAAACAGAAAAGTTTGTACACAACATGAGATGGAAAGCATTCTTTTTTCTAAAGCCAAACGCAAAAAAGAGGACAAAAACATCTATGATTTCAAATCATGGCGATCACCACCAGCCATAGACGAAATGAAACCCTTTGAAGATAAAATGAAAAGAATGATAGCCAATATTGAATTTAAAAAATCTAACAACGATTTCCAAACAACATTAAAAAACCAAATAAAACAAGTACAAAATGACAAAAAAATATTTGTGAAGGCAGATAAAACTAGCAATTACTACAAAATGGAACCAAAGGAATACTCTCAACTCCTTGACAAAAACATCCAGAAAAACTACAAAAAAGCTGACAAAAATATACATGACAGTATCCGCACTAAAGAAAAAGAACTTGCACAGCGCATAGACCTAAGTGACAGGATAGAAGCGACAGCAACAAAAGAAGCTTTCATAACAAGACCACGAGCCCAACTTTCATAACAATCCAACATGTAGACTAATAAATCCATCCAAATCTGAATTAGGCAAAATAAGCAAGAAAATTCTGGAAAAAATAATAAAGAACGTAAAATCAAACTCTGAATACAACATCTGGAAGAACACATACGAAGTTATCCAATGGTTCAAAAAACTCAATAAACAAAGCAATACAGTATTCATCACATTTGACACAGTAGACTTTTACCCATCTGTAGATGAGGAACTACTCAACAGAGCACTCAAGTTTGCCAGTAACCACACAGACATAACAGGGACAGAAATGGAAATCATTCTCCACACCAAGAAAACATTACTGCACAACAAAAGTGAAACCTGGATCAAGAAAACGAACAGAAATTCAACATTTGACGTAACCATGGGATCATATGATGGTGCAGAAACATGCGAACTGGTCGGACTATTTATTCTATCCAACATCAAGAAAAAAAACTCGTAAAGCAAGTCGGACTATACAGAGATGACGGCCTTGCTGCACTAACCAACAACCCAAGAACCATTGAAAATAAGAAAAAAGAACTATGCAAAATCTTCCAAAATCACAACTTAAAAATTACCATTGAAGCAAACAAAAAGGTAGTGAACTACTTAGACATAACACTGGATCTCAATAATCACATATATAAACCATACAAGAAACCCAACGACACACCTCTTTATGTACCCATCAAAAGTAACCATCCACCATCTGTATTAAAGACCATACCCGACGGCATAAACAAGAGACTATCAAATCTGTCATGCAGTGAGAGAGTGTTCAACAATGCAGCAGTAGAATACCAGGAGGCACTACAAAGAAGTGGATATAATTACAAACTACAATACAACCCAGATAAAAACACAGATAAAAGCAAGAAAAATAGGAAAAGAAAAATCATATGGTACAACCCCCATATGACGGGAAACTCAAAACAAACATAGGGAAAGAATTCTTCAAAATCTTAACAACTTCATTTCCAAAAGAACACAAACTGTCCAAAATATTTAACAAAAACACTGTCAAACTATCGTACTCATGTATGCCCAACCTCAAAAACCTAATTGATGCATCCAACAAAATGAAAACCAACACAGCAAAGAAGGATGAAGAAAGGAAATCTTGCAATTGCACCAAAAAAGAACAGTGTCCACTAAGCAATAAATGTCTTCACAACAATATTGTATACCAGGCTACCGTGACATCAGAAAATGAAAAAGAAACATACATAGGGATCACTGAAAACCACTTCAAAACCAGATATGCAAACCACAAACAGTCATTCAACAAAGAAAAATACAAAAACCAAACTGAACTGAGCAAATACATTTGGAAACTTAAAGACGTAAAAAATAAACTATAACATATCCCGGAAAACCATAAAAAGGGCATCACCATACAGCAATATTTCAAAAAGATGCAACCTATGCCTAACTGAAAAATGGCTAATACTATGTAAACCACACTTAGCAACTCTTAATACTAAAACAGAAATAGTAAATAACTGCAGGCATAAATGGAAATCGTTGTTAGTGAACACACCCCGTACAACAACCTGAAACCCCCAAAAACACGTGCAACCAACACGCACGTAAACACAGCTGCAGCCGGGCCCCACGCGCTATATAACACCGGCGGTGGGCAACCCAAACTTCATCCTGACGATAGCCAAGCGCTAGAAACAAATCTGTAGATATATTCCTCTTAATACTTGTCTTAACTATATATATATATATATATATATATATAATATATATATACACACACACACACACACACACACACACACACACACACACACACACTAAAACAAGTGGGACATCTGTTCCCACAGGGACGATTTATATTTTCGAGCTTTCGCCACAAGGGCTTCATCAGGAATAAAACACTTCCTAAAAAGTCCAATGCTTACAACGTGATTCCTCCTCAGCAGTTACAATGAGTTGTAACTAGACATAATGTGCACATTGGAAGAAGGTTCAGAAAGAAGGCGGTAGATTTCTAGTGAATGAGTACCATCTGACTCATAGACAATACAAACCACGAAACCTTCAGAGAATTAGTGGACTCGATAAAAGAGATAAGCGAAAACAAATGTCACTGAACTGTATGAAGCAGCAACGGCCATCGTGTGTATGTCATTCCTGACTCAAGTGTTCATGTTCGTTTTATTCCACTAGCGGAAGGCTCTGGGTCTCCTAATCGATGGTCCCAAATTGAATGGATCCTTTGAATTATTTCCAACAAAGAGACAGGAAATTATTTGACATTCACGGACTAGCTTTGATGCTTTGTTATTCCTTGCCAAGCAACTACAATATATTTTTTGTTGGAATGAAATGTTGGGATCAGTTTTCTTTCAAGAACTTCAGTCGTGGTGTTTTAAACATTCATATTTTAAGTCAAATCGAGCAATAATTACACTTTCAGTCCAAATGTTATTGACTTTTCGTTTTGTTTTCATAAATATTTGATCGTAGCTGGCCACCTTTTGGGGACTTTATCTCCTGGCTGTGAAAATCATATGCGCTCTAATGCAAGTCTTCATGTAAATGAAATCATCTACTCAAAGGACGCGGACGACGAAGTAGAAAACGGAAGATGTGGACTGATAACTGATAAACAACTTGGCTTGGCCGAAACGGTTGAGAGGAGTAGGCTACATCTCATGTGAAAATCGAAACCATGGCAGCAGTTGAGAATGTCATATATTATTCAGGACCAAGAACAATCGTCCCTGGTTGTAAATGTCTTCGCTTCTGCTCACGAGGCTTTGGAGCGGATCAGCTGCTCGACACGCCAGCGTTCCTGTTTGAATGAGGAGCAAAGGTCCGTTACCTTGAGACTGACTGCACCTAAGAGAAGTGTGATGAGACTGAATGAAGAAGACTGAATATATACAACTGTGCCACTGGCAATCCTCTGGAACAGAACATTGTTTGCTCATGAAATGCAAAAACTTCTGTGCTGAGAACGTAGCAGCTGTAACGCACGAAAAAAGTGTCTGATTGATTTAATTCAGATGCAGCAGTCATAGCCTTATGATTGAGGTCAAACGAACGTTTGGACGTGCCTGTGAAGGACAACTGTATTATAGAGAGAGAGTAGGGACAAACGAGTGGTACGAGACGAGTTTCATTTTGTTACGCGACGCCCCAAAAGTTGCAAATCTAAGACAACAGTTCATACATATAAAATACACTTGTATGAAGTCCATGTATAATGTTTGCGTATCATTTTCGGGTATTAAGAAGGTACAAGTTAGATTTGAGTAATATATATGTAATGAAATAAAGTCGGTTAACTCTATGAATTTCGCCGTTCAGTCTGTGTTCGTTTTGCCATTCGGGCATTGTGGGTGCAACAAAGAGCACGTCGCTCGCTGCTACACGTGCTATACAACTGTGTGATTTTCATTGACCTTTTATTTTACGTCCTTCATGCCCTCGTGGCAGGAGAATAAACAACAATCACAGCAAGACTTCTGTAGGATATTATCCGCTATACAAAGAAGGAGAAAAAAAATAATAGGATTATCACTTTCAATTGATTCTATAAAAATGAAAAAGCATTTGACACTATTGACCATTCATTTCTGCATAATCATTTAGATTTTTTTTCAGTTTGGCAATTCAGCCACGGTGGTTACAACAAAATGCACTTCGCTCACTGTTTGCATGTACCATATGTATGTATGGTTTTCATTGCGTTTCTTAAATTTACATTTTCCATGCCCCCAGACGGGGTATGGGTTAAAATTTGTTTAAGCTATAAATCAGGTATCATGGTAAAATAACAAACAACAATCATTATCAAGATTTCTGTATGACATCACCTACTATACAGAGAATATAAAAAATCCAGGATCAGCATTTTCATTTGATTCTGAAATAGCATTTGACAGTATTGCCATTTCCTTTACTCCAAAATGTATAGAATTCTTTAAATTTTGGCCAGAAATTAGAAATTGGGTATGCAACCAATGCAAACAATATATGGCTTGTGTAGAGGAAAATGGAAAACATTCCAGAATGCTTCAAAGTTCATTATGGAGTTTTGTCAAGGGCGTTCCATTTTCCCCTATCTAATTTTCATATGTGAAATCTTCGTATTATGCCACGAGACCAAGTTATAAAACGCAGATAGGTAGGAAATGGAGAATCGAAAATCAGTCAGTTTGCAGATCTTAACCTAGATGGATCTTTCCAAACAAAGTCGTATGTAACGGTTCTTAGAGTATTGGATAAATACACCAAAGTGTCCTGTTTAAATGTTAATTATAAACAAGCAGCTATTTCCTTGACTGTCTCCCAAAAGCAAGGCAATAGGCGTTTCGGAGAAAATGTCATACTGCTTATAGCCAGTTGTAATGTGGATATGTGCTGACTCGTGCGATTGAATGTAGGAATACTGTGATTGCTAAAGAGCACTACCAACAGCTCAGTTTGTTTATTAAGGATGCCCCAGTGCGTGGGGACAAGTCCATATACGCAACTCCACATCTGCTTCACCATGAAGCTGCAACGCAGAGGGGTCATGAGTACAAAGTACTTCAAATGAAAATGAAATTATGTCAAAGACCTAATTCAAAACTTTCAGCACCTTACAACCAAAGAATTCATTTTACATGTGAACGACGAATTTAAGAACTTTGCCGGTAAATGATCTAAAAAAAAAGAAATATTATGAAA
The DNA here is from genome assembly GCA_033310375.1 of Conus canariensis. Lineage (NCBI taxonomy): Eukaryota > Metazoa > Mollusca > Gastropoda > Neogastropoda > Conidae > Conus > Conus canariensis. Next base: position 100,747,694 of record CM065714.1, on the reverse strand, counting down.
TCCGGGGCCATTCAGTAAAATAATAAAGCAAATAAGATTTGATATTACCTTAGGATAGCGATTTTCAAACTGGTTAAAGAAAACAAAAATAGACGCATGGATTGCAGAAATATATAGATAAATAAAAACACACAGATGTATATGTTTGAGTTGTGACACACGTACAGGAAGAAACACCCACAGAGAAACGCACGCACACACACACACACACACACACACACACACACATACACACACACACACACACACACACACACACACACACACACACACACACACACACACACACACACACACACACACACACACACACACACACACACACACACACACACACACACACACACACAATTGTCTAATATCACATAATTTTGTGAAAAGACGTAAAAATGAAAGTACTACTACTACTACACACACACAATCGGCACACACACACACACACACACACACACACACACACACACACACACACACACACACACACGCGCGCGCGCGCAGAAGAGGGGGCGTGAGGGGGCTGGAAGTAAGGGGGGAGATACACGGGCACGTGCTCACCATTGATACAGGAGAACCATTCGTTCCACCCAGCCAAATGAAACCTTTGAATTTCATGAAAGCAGCAGCTGCACAAGAGTTTTTACACCATTCTTCACAGCCAACTACCAAAGAGGGCCAACACTTGCCGTTTTAAGATGTTTTAAGCACTTGAGGACTTGCTTTAACTCTATTCACCTTGACTGAAAAACAGCGAGTGTCAACAGCCTGTTCCATTGTCGGTTGTAATCCCCAAGTCTCCTCCACATAGCCTCCAAATTGCTGTATCAATATTCACCAACCTCCCAAAGCCTCGTCGTGCTGAACCGCAGACACCAGCCGAGTCTTGACTCCAACTTTTTCTTATTGGTTCAAGCCAGCCAGTTTCTCCATCAAGGGATACTCTACGTCGTCTACGCTCAGATGCTTGCTGTAATCGTACGAAACCTTTACTTTGGTTCATTTAAGAAATGTGATTAGCATTCATAACGCAATAAAAGATTTTTGTTGTTGTTGTTCGCACCTCCTCCATCTTCTTTCTCCTCCCACTCAACCCACCTTCTCACCCATCCTCCTCCCCCCCCCCCCCCCCCCCTCCTTTCACCCCTGCCACTCCTCATTTTTTGCTGCTGCTCTGGTTCCTGTTGACAGCGTCGCAGACGGAACTAAACCCCTTCCGGTTATTGTAAGTAGAAGAAAGCCGGGGAAAGGCCCATTAAGTAAGCGCTCGCAGCCTCAAAAACAGCCCTAACCCCCCTCCCCACCCTCCGTTCCCCATCCACATCCCAGTCCTCTCCTCTTCTGCTTCCCCCCCTCCATTCCCCCCCCCTACCCCCCCCCCCCCCCCCAAATAAAACAAAAAGAAAAAGAAAAAAGAAAACTGAGAATAGCTGGTTCCCTGCTTCTTGGAGCCCCCCCCCCCCCCCCCCCTCCCCACACACATACACACCTTATAGCTCAGCGCCGGGTTTCACGGGGAAGAAAAGTTTACCTCTTGCCCTCCTAATCCTGGACAACCTGAGCGTCAATGGTGGTGGTGGTGGTGGTGGTGGTCACGGGTGGTGGATATGGCATGGTGACGGTGGTGGTGGTGGGTGTTGTGCGCCGCCAAGGGAGGGCGGGCTCTCTCTCTCTCTCTCTCTCTCTCTCTCTCTCTCTCTCTCTCTCTGAGGTAAAGCGCTGGCACCGTCAGCCCCACTTGATGGGGCTGGAAACAGG
>CM065714.1:100673442-100743442 GCA_033310375.1 Conus canariensis | reverse complement strand
TATTATTGTTATTTTTATACTGTTGTCCACTTTCTTCTGTGGTCCATTCGCTTGTTTTTAGAAAAAAAAAAGTTTGATTTTTTCCCCGGGTCACTGAAACATGCTATTCTTCTTCGACAGACAAGCAGTCCCAACGCCTTTCTTCTGCTGTCGTAACATCGATCATGAAACGTATTCGAATCAAAAGAAAGAAAAACAAACAAAAAACCCTTAGTTTTATTTGTTGATCAGTACCACTGTTGTCAAATAAAAAAAAAATCAGCGTTTTCTTTCTTTCTTTCTTTTATTTTCTTGCTTTCTTCTTTCCTTCCTTCCTTCTTTTTTCACTCTTTTCTTTCTCTTTCCTTCCTTCCTTCTTTCTTTCACTCTTTTCTTTCTTTCTTTTTGTCTCTTCTCTTTTCTTTTTCTGACCTCTCCCTCCCCTCTTAGTCGCATTCATCATTCACCGCAGTCTGCAGGAATGTTACAGATGGATTGGTGCGTGTGTCTGTTTGTCTGACCCACAGAAATTCGGATGCGTGTACGATTTTTAATTCACACACACCCACACCATTCGAAACATGAACAGCCAGGCAACAAGTCAACGTTTTCTTTTTATATGCTGCCCGAGCCATCAAAACACAAATACACAAAATCACAGCAATATACAACAACGTCAATTCAGCAGAATAACGTACGCCGTAATCCTGGGCGTACAATTCATGAGATTTATATATATGCATATATATATATATATATATATATATATATATATATATATATTATACATACTTATTTTCTTTTCTTTCTTTTGGACACGTCCGGCTCAACACGACAGTCCACAGACGTCGCAAGTCTCTCGTGAAGAACGCTGTAGAGGAAGTCCTCTCCTGGGACTCACACAGTCAGGAGGAGCAGCTCGCAGAGTCCCACAGAACCGAAGCAACGGCTCTGTCCATAACAGGAGCAACGGCTCCAACACAAGAGCTGCGGCTCACACACAATCTGATCGTGAAACACTGATTTAAAAAAAAAATCAAGAATATTAGCGGCAAAAATATGCAGGGATCTATGAGAAAACAAACTTAATTTACGGAAAAAGTAGGGGAAGAAGAAGAAAAGGTGGACTTTAAAAAAACGAATCCACTTTCTTTCTTTTTCTTTGGTTCCAACCGTTGGTAAACCTACTTTATAGCTTAGGCCAGTATATATATACACACGCGCGCGCGCGCGCGCATCTCAGTCTTAGAGTCTGAGTATCACCAGGTCTTCGGAACGACTGGCGTTTGCCAGGTACAAATCGCAAAATGTCGCCATTTTCATCAGTGTTGTCTAAAATTGCACTGTTTTTTAACCCGGAAGTACTGCCAGTCACACTGAAACCGGGGCCATTTCTAATTGCACCAGACTATTATTGTCCGTACATTGCACTTACCTACCTACCTGCCTACCTACCTACCCATCTATCTATCTGTTTATCTATCTATCCTTCCATCCATTTGTCTATCTAGCTATATGTCTGGCTCTCTCTCTCTCTCTGTCTTGTCTATCTATCTGTCTACTTATTTGTCTGTTTATCTGTCTATCTATCTATCTGTCTATCTATCTGTCTGTCTATCTATCTATCTATCGACCGATCGACCTATCTGTCTGGGAAGGGAGGGTGGGCACAGAGGGAGGGGAGGGAGTGGGGACAGGAAGGGGGTGAATGGTGTCATGATCCAGCCTGCTTGTATTTATGCATCTGTCTGTGGATGAAGGGAGGGAGGGAGGGGGTAATGAAGACAGCGGGGGGAGGGGGAGGGGGGAGAAGATAATCTTGTGATCCTGCCTGCTTTCACAATGAACGTTCTTTTTGAGTGAAACACGCAAGGAAGCGGTGCTAATACCCTTGTGGTGAGAACATCCCGTGAAAAAAAAGGAACTTGGAAAACAAAACAACAACAACAAAAACAACAACAACAACCAAGCAAGCAATAACAAGAAGAAAAGCTTTTTTCAATTTTTGACAACAATGGAACACCATGGTCTTAAAAAAATAATAATCATAACATGAAAATTAAAAAAAAAGGGTGGTGACGGGAGCTCTGTCGGCCGCGCAGTCAGCGGTCGCCGAACGCCACATGGCGACAGAGAAACGAGGCCCAGGTCAGGCCAGCTTGCGCCCGTGGCGCGCGAGTTGCACGTGCCGCTTCACCTGTCTGTCAGGCTGCCTGGCGGAGTGGGTTAAGGGTGGGCGGAGAGCCATTGACGGGTTTTCCGCTAAAACTGTCCTGGTGTGGGAATTGTCTGTCATCTCTTGGGGATCAGGCATTGATGTCACCCGGTCTTGGAAGTTAGGGCGGGAGTGTAGGGCTTAGGATAAACTAGAGACCAGTTCAGCACCCCACCCACTCACCCCCACTCCCGTCCCTTCACCTTTCTGTCTCTCTGTCCCGTCTCTCTCTCTCTCTCTCTCTCTCTCTCTCTCTCTCTCTCTCTGTCCCGTCTGTGTGTGTTTCTCTCTCTCTCTCTCTCTCTCTCTCTCTCTCTCTCTCTCTCTCTCTCTCTCTCTCAACGTCGATAATTGCATTCTGTCTCCCGTTCAGTTTATGCAGCATTGAAAAGGGGCTGTGTGGTGAGCTGGAGTGTAATTACACTGAAAGTGAAAACTTCACATTATGCCATTTGCTTTTCATACACCTTTTATTCTTAATTAAACAATATGTGTATTCGTTTTGAGCATATTCTTCTTTTCTTTTTCTTTTTTTCTTCACGTTTTGGTTTGGTTTTTTTCTTTTGATTTTTGTCATTATCATTATAATTATTACTATTATCACTGTTGTTACTACTACTACTACTGTGGTGGTGGTTGTGGTAGTTGTGGTAATGGTGCCGTTTGTCTAAATTTGTGTTTTAGTACAGCTGGGCAGCTTGTAAGACTAAGCGCTGCCTAAAGCCGTTTTTTTCCTTCATAAAAATATCTTTGTATCTTTGAAAAATTTGTCTCTCCCTTTTTTTTTTTATACTCTACCATCGGGTCTCTCTTTTGCAATGTAACTTTTCTGTACGCTTCGTAACCTTTTGATCTCAGTTATTTTCTTTATTTTGTCCATGTTAGCGACGCTCTCTCTCGCGCTTTCTCTCTCTCTGTCTCTGTCTCTCTCTGTGTCTCTCTGCCTGTCTGTCTGTCTATCTGTCTGCATGCCTATGTATCTATCTGTCAGTCTCTCTGTCTGTCTGTTTATCTATGTATATTGTTGTTGCTCTCTTCTTCCGTGCCATGCGGGTAGCATTACTCCCATTCCGTTCATTCCGGCTGTCCCTCACAAAGCCTCATCCAGGTGTGTCCCCACGTAGCTCCGACACCGTAGACCACCGGACCAATATAAGTCCCTATGTGGTAACCCACCAGGGGAGACTGCACTGCTACTGGGCCACTTCGGTGATATGGAGCCACTTCAGTGGTCCTGTTCTGTTGCAGGGTACCACCTATAGCACACACACACACACACACACACACACACACACACACACACACACACACACACACACACACATCTCGCCGATGTCGATAACTGCTTACTTGAGAAGCCAGCGCGAGTGACCGCCCCAATCCGCCACCTCCATTCCCTAACTCCCATCCCCACTGGGCGTCCCCAGAGCTGTCAAACCACACTTCCCATGAACTTGCCGATACCCCCACAACCTTGGCACGATCTCATGGGCATGGACGTGAAGAGAAAATCAAAACTGAGGTCACCATGAGATGCTGATCAAAGAGGATAATGAAGAAGAGGCGATGGAGATCCAGTGTGGTCAGAGACAATTTGAAAGGACTTTACCCTCTCTTTCAATGGTCTATCCCGTATGTCAGCCAGAGCCCAAAAGTTGGTCAATTGCAGAGTTGGTCTAGAAATTTAAGCAACACTCTCAAAGACGAATCCATTGAGTGGATGAAACTGGACTGTGTGTTTTCGGTCTCACCAGCTGGGATCATAGCTCACTTGACTCTGGGTGGGAGCCAGAGTCCCGCAAATGAACGCATCTGATGGGAGTCGATGCCACAACTTCCCGCAAGCTCGCAATGCTTACCACTGTGCCACTGGCTATAAGGATGGTTTAGTTCTCAAAACGGTTTGGACTGTGTGTTGCCAGTGCTGTTATCAGAAAGTCAAGACAACCGTACTATTATTGATCATCGGAAAACACATGCATCAACTACTCTTGATCTGAAAGCCATATCGCAAAAGACGTAACTCTATAAATTACAGTCAGATGCCCCAGTAACCATTCTTCCACTGTTGTCCTATCTCCTTGTTAACAGAACATCTTAATGACTCAGATTGATGTTAATCACCAACAACAGACATTATAGGCTGCTTTGATCCATAGTCTATACATTCTGCAAATTATGTATAAAAAAGACAGATGTTTTTCTTACCTTGCCCACTATTGACGTGCACGGACTCGCAGCGATATTTCAATTCTTTACACCGACAGGTTTTGTAAAGCATCAAAAAGCCAGTCAAACGCTTATAGGAAAAGGTATGTTGGGCTTTGAATTAAAGCGTTCTGAGAATGAAAAGCCCCATGGGGAAAGGCTCACGAAGCAAAATCTCGAACGTTTTGATTTCATTTCACACCTCACTGAACTGTGTGAATTACCGTGTTTGGTTTGGTTGTTGGTTCCGCCACCGGGAACCATCCACACATCTCATAATGCAAAGAGCTTCACCGGGGGGAAAAAAGGTGTCTTTCAGCAGCACAGGGTCTTTTCATCTTCCAGTACCGTCAATGAAAACGATGAAGCACGGGGTAGGGGGTCCGGATAAGACAAAGCATGATTATGTTCTGGCCCAGCGAAAGTGGCACCACTTCATGAAGGCCAGAGATGCAGGGAAAAACCCTCCAGGCCGAGCAGGGCAAACAGGTACCAGCGGGATACTGCCACGGCCTCTGAAGATGATGGCTGCGCCCTTCCAGATCCCCACTGTGCCGGTAAACTCCGCTCCTCGTGACATGGGTCTGCCATCGTTTCGTCCAGCTCTGCGCCAGATCGGTATCAGGTGGGGATGGGTGAGAAGGGAAGTGGGGTTGGAGGACCTGGAGAGATGGTGACTGCATAGCAAAGAAACAATGCCCATATTTGTCCTCAGTCTACACACAGATCAATGGAATTTCCATTTTCTCCTTGTCTATTTAAAGAATTTTAATTCCCAGGAAATGATGTTGGGCAATAAGCAGCGACATGTTTGTATCAGGAAACAGGCATGTCTGAAAGGGGGAGCGATCACAGCTGGAAAAGGGAGAAAATGTCGAGCGAAAGTTTACATGCAAAGCGTTTTTCAAGATACCGAATATAAAACTGGTCTTTAAATTTTGTACGTCCAGTCAGTCACGATGCTTATTCACCAATCTTTAAACAAGCCAAGGACTTTGATATGTATGACATGGAAGTTCCATAAAGAGGCAATACATGAAAGTTCCATGAAGAGGCAATACATGGAAGTTCCACGTGTTGGATGAACACCCAGACGATGGTTAGATTAGAGTAGGCTACATGACGGTTTCAAGTCTTTCTAGTAGTTCATGGTCGAGATAGATATTCCAGGGGAGTGTGTACGGTGAGGGGAGGGGGAGGGGCCAGTATAACACCACACGCATACTATCAGAACGATACCCAGATGACGGACTGCGATAACATACTGTATACATTCATTCAAAAAATGTTGACGTGATTCGGGAGGGACATGGGTATGTGTTACAGTTGGCCTTTGATGACTGTCAAAAACAAAGTTGTGGACCTGAAACGTTTACAGCGTCCCTCACGTTCACGAAAATTCTTAACAATGTGTTTTTAGCTGTCAATACGTCGAATAAAAGCACACTAAAAATTAACATGTATGACCTGGTTTACCACAATTTGAAATCGACAGAATACGCACAACTTAGACTGAGACTTGGTCGATGCTTACGTCACTGCTTATTAATGGAAACAAAGATTTAAGGACAGAAGACCACAAAAAGATCGTCGCAATTTCGATCCGGAAGGAAGAAACGGCCGCCTGTCACCGATCGATTGTCGAGAACAGAGTACAAGCGCACCGCTCCGGTTGGCCACGTGCCTTGCACGTGCAGAGAAGGGAACAGAAAGAAGAAATTTAAAATGGTTTCAGGGGAGAGACAGAGCGAGCGAGCGAGCAAGCGAGAGAGAGAGAGAGAGAGAGAGAGAGAGAGAGAGTGCATGGAAATTGAAGAGGGGGTTGGATGGTACTGGAATGGTGGGGGATTGGGCAAGAGTGTCACCTCGTTTTGGTAGAATAGTTTCCATATAAGCTACACACAAAAAGTTAAGGATCACTTTCACAAACATTCATAACTGTCAAAATAAGAAAGTCAATGCGTTGAAGTTTGGCCAACATTTAATTCCATTCTTTAGTGATAACGATACACAATTGCCTTCAATCTCGAGCAATCGTTTGGTGTGTACATTTGATTAAAGTGGGTACGTATCCAAATTTGATTTCCCAAAGTCATTGAAATCACAAGACAGGGCATACTGATGCTCCCAAAAGCTCAGTAATGCGTGTAACCACCATGGCTGTTCTGGCACTCGACGCAGCGAGTCCTCATCGAGTTGACCAGGTTGGTGAAGATTCTCTGTGGAAGCGCCTGCCACTCAGCCTGCAGCATCTGGTAGAGGTGTTGGGCATCCCTGGGAGGGGGGTGGCTCCTCACTTTGCGATCCAGCTCATCCCAGAGGTTCTCAATCGGGTTGAGATCGGGACTGCATGCTGGCCACTCCATTCTGTTGACTCCAGACTGCTGCAGGATGTCGTTGACCACCCTTGCCCTGTGGGGGCGAGCATTGTCATCCTGGTAGACAGCCCTCGGTCCCATCTGCTGCAGTGTAGGCACAGCCAGCGGTTGAAGGATCTCATCCCAGTATTGGATGCCAGTCAGGTTACCCTGTACATGATACAAGGGTGTTCTGTGGTGAAGGCTGAAGGCCCCCCAGACCATTACAGAACCTCCACCAAAGGCTACCTTTTCTTGGACAGTGGCGTCAGTAAAGCGTTGCCCTGGGCGCCTCCAGACCCTCAGTCGGCCGTCGTTGTGGTGAAGGGTGAAGCGTGATTCATCACTGAACAGGACCTGGGACCATTGCTGACGTGTCCACCTCACGTGACGTGCGCAGAAGGCGCGGCGTGCTGCCCTATGGGCTGGAGTTAAGCGTGGCCGTACTGCTGGGCGACGAGAACGGAGATTAAACCCATGTAGGCGGTTCCGTATGGTCTGCTGGCTGATGTTGATGTTAGTAGCCACCCTGAACTGCCTTTGAATTATGCTGGAAGAGGCTGTTCTTGTCTGCAGGGCTTGTCGTTCAATGAGACGATCGTCACGTGGGGTTGTCTTCTTCGGTCGACCAGATCTGCATCTTTCATGGACAATCCCAGTGGCTGTGAAGCGTTGAATCAGTCGGACAATGACCGAGATGGACACATGAAGTCGCCTGGCCATTTCTCGCTTGGGAACACCATCTTGGAACCATGCAACAGCTCGTCCCCTATCCAACTCTCTTAATTTTCGTCGTGGAGGCATTGTCAGATCAGGCCTACTACTGGTGGAATGTCTTCTTATATAGCCAAGCGAGCGACAGCATCTCACACATAAACAGCAGTGCTTGCACGTGCATAATGGTTTTTCCATCTGGCAAGTGCAATGTGTTCAGGCAGAACGGTCCAAAACAAGGTCATTTTTCGCAAGTTTCCGCTTTTCCGTTTGCGGCCCAGCTCAGTAGTAGAGAATCCCGTGCAATTTTCGCACTAACACAACATCGCCCACTTACAGCTGAACAAGAATTCATGACAATTTGGCTGGACTAAGAAATAAATAACAGTAGCGAACTGAGTTTATTACGCACCTGTTTTCACATACCGATCCTTAACTTTTTGTGCGTAGTATAGATTTCAGGCTTATTTCTAGCATTCAAAACGCATTTCTGTATAAAGTATGATTTTGCTTTACCTTTCTGGACTGCTACTTTTGTAACTATTTTTGTTTTGCACTATTCCGTTCAAACTCTGAACATGACAGGTTTATTTACTTATTAGAAGGCCTATTCAGTACCCAGTTTTACGGGCTGGAGACGCTGTTTAATTAATAAAACAATATTTCCTTTGTCCATTGTGATGAAGGTTCTCTTCTTGCGGAAAATATGTCACATTAGTATGATGACAATGTGTACGATAGATCGATGATATACATTTTCATTTCAATACCATTACAAAGCCAAACATCAACTGTAATGCTTGAATCAATGTTAGTTATTGCTGCAAGAGAAAAGCAAGATTTTGCAAGAGTGTTTCCTGTTTAGAAGACTATATTCTTCATCATCATCATCATCATCATCATCATCATCATCATCATCATTATCATCACAATTTTCATCATCATCATCAGCGTCATCGTTGTTATCATCATCGTCATCATCATCATCATCATCGTCATCATCATCATCATCATCATGTTAAGAAGCTTATGCTCTGTCACACGCAAAGAAGAAAAGGTAACAAAAAAAAACCTTTCCTATTTTTTTTTCATGGCATGAAATTATCCGCATCCCACACCCCACCCCCAGCATGATATCATTCCTTGATGATATGATTTACCTAAGCAAAATTTTGATTGGGGCCTCATGTGACGTATGCATGAATAAGACCTAGCAATTCTGTGGCATAATGAGTCATAACAATAATATATCTGATTGCAGTGAAGCCTATAACTGACATCATCCTAAGCGTTTTATTATGTACATAACGCATTATATGGCAACATTTTTTTTCTCCAACAAACAATAAGAAAACACTGGTATTGTGTGCAGATGTTTTATCTTGCGGTGTATCGGTATATCGTAAGCTTGCATTTCATGATTGATTCTAAGTTTGTCAACAGAAAAAAAAATACTTAGAGTCTACAGTTATTTGAAACATTAGTATATTACATTAAAAGAATCCCAAATAAACTCCTAGGATTTAGTGTATAACAGTAAGTCGTAACATTCTGTGTCTTTTCACCGTAAAGGTTTGAGTGTAGCCTATAACTAACATCATCCTAAGCGGTTTTTTTCTGTACATAACGCATTATATGGCAACATTTCTTTTTTCAAAAAGCAAAAATAAATCATTGGCATTGTGTTCAGATGTTTTTACCCTGTGGTGTATCGGTGTATCATAAGCTTGCATTCCATGATTGATTTTAAGTTTGTCAATAGAAAAAAATACTTAGAGTCTACAGTTATTTGAAACATCTAGTTATTACATTACAAAAAATCTCAAATGAACTTCCAGGATTTAGAGTATAACAGTATGTCGTAACCTTTTGTGTCTTTTCACCGTGAAGATCGCTTTGTCACACCCCAGCCAGTCCCATTTTCTTCAAGGTTATATTTGAAACTAAATCTTATAGCGTACTTTAACCTAAAACCGTTTGAGGTTTGCTTTCCTTCTTAAATATAGGGCAACTTCACAGACAAAGGGAGTTCTTAGTTCTCTGTTCACCCAAGGAAAGGTCTGGTATTTACTATTTCAACTTTATAAAGAATACTTTTGATCTTTCACTTACATTTGTTATTATTCGTAATGTCTTACTGTGTTCATTCTTTGAAATATTTTCAAATTCTATATTCTATCCCTCTTTGGTACAGATTTTTTAAGACCAAGAATACAAATTAAATAATTAAGATAACTGACTCATCTATATTCCTAAGTCTTTTTAACATTTTGTGCAGATTTCTCAGTTTATCCCCAGTACAACTGTCTGTCGTAAATCCATCCGTTGCTCGTGTATCAGACTTGGCAAACATGTTTTGATTTTATTGGCTATACACACAGACCCTAGTCTGAAGTTCAAATTTAAAAGTTTCTATGCATTGGCTGGGCTTATCTCGATTTCCCAAACATAAAATTGTCTCTTCTCTTTGTGTAACTAGCAATTCTTGTAAAGAAATACCTAGATTTTGGGATCAAAATACAAAATCTAGTTTCTTCCATGACAGTTTTAAAAAACCAACAGTCATCCCCTCCGTTTTGGGGCTTTATCATCTTACATATTTTTCAACGCTTCTGATGCTTCTTCTTTTGTCATGCGACCTTCCCGTTTGTCTGATTCGTTTCTGGTCATTTTTCCTTATATCTATATCTTTAAACCCTTGGTGGCGAGAACACCACAGAATTACGGACTGTGGTGTGTCTCTATTTGACGCCACGAGCACAGACACAATCAGCCGTGTCTCCTTGATGAGTCCGATCCAGCGGACGAAAGGCCTAGGAGCTGGCAATATAAGTAGATCTGCCTTCAAGAGGGATTATGATGGTTCTGTCACGCGGCTAGTGAAGGGTTTTCATATTTATAATATATGTTCTTAATTTTATGTTCCCACTTTCTTCATCTCCCCCCCCCCCCCCCCCCCCACACACACACACACACACTCCCCACCTTTTTTCGAAGTTCAAATCTTTGCCAAGTCATTACTATAATGATGGAAGAATTGTTAGCCTGCACTTGTTTTCTCCCACTACTTAATTGTTGAGCATTTTCTATACATATATACATCTATGTATACATATGTATATACATTCAATTCAATTCAATCAACTTTATTGTCCATCGGAAATTAGCCTTCAAGAGGGATTATGATGGTTCTCTCATGCAGCTAATGAAGGGTCATAAAAAGGCTCGCGTGCTGAGTGGTTCTCTTTCTTCTTCTTCTTTTTCTTCTTCTTCTGGATATAGATACATCGATAGATACATAGATTGATACATCGATAGATAGATAGATAGATACATCGATAGATACATAGATAAATACATAGATAGACAGATAGATAGAAATATATGTATGTATGTATATATGTGTACACACACACACACACGCACACACACACACACACACACACACAACATATATATTATATATATATATGTGTGTGTGTGTGTGTGTGTGTGTGTGTGTGTGTGTAATGTATATTTCCCTAACATTAGCATCTTGTGATTTTTGTTCTTCACACAGATCTCCAAATAACTCTTAGATTGTAATATGATAGAGCCCTCTTTTGTTACTAGTTTTAACATACCTTTGCTTGCAAAATGCCTTTCTTTTCTAAGAACACAAGTCTTTGAATGTTTTGTTTTCCTCTTTGGAATACCCATCTTATCTTAGGCTTCACAGGATTTCTTCCAGTTTTGATCTTCTTAGTTCTCCATCCGTCTTCTTTTCGGTTAGAGCTGCTCGGTCATTTGGTTGAAAGTTGTTTTACTCACCAGCTTGTTCAACTCATGTTCCATTTTTCTTCTTAAATCATTGTTTGTATCAGTGTCATATATAAATATATTGGCTTTGCTCTAATTTCCACTAAAAGTGTGTGTCGAATTTTTTTTTTTCCGATAGAAGAAACTGAATTTGATCATATTTATTTTTATTTTCCCATGCTTTCACCTTTGTTTTAGTAATATATATTCACAGGCACACTCAAGGTTATCATAAACATCTGGACTCAACTTACCTGGCAAACGTTTCCGTTTTTTTAAGCGAGTATCTCTCCTAACCCCTCTCGTCCCCTCCACCCCGACATCACAACTAACCCCAACCTTCCTGCCACACGCGACCCCATTCTGCCCACCCACAAAAGGGGAGCGCGACACTGTTAACCCGACCTTTTGAGGACAGAGGTGCAGTGCTTCAGCGCCACTTGCTCTCCGGGGCAGGCGAGCTTGAACTAACAAGACACAACTGCCGGGCAAGGGGGCTTGAAAAGGGTTTGCAAATGGAAATCACGTCTCTGCCTTCCGTCGTCACCTACAGTCAGAGAAAGGCTCGCGTGCTGGGTGGTTCTCTTTCTTCTTCTTCTATTTAAAAAAAAAATCTTTTCTGTGTGTTTTTTTCCCTTCCTTTTCGTGCTCTTTTTTTTTTCGATAAATTTTACAATTCTTTAACAACCGCAATGGACCATGCAAGGTTGTTGCTCTTGGCAAGAGAGAGAGAGAGAGAGAGAGAGAGAGAGAGAGAGAGAGAGAGAGAGAGAGAGATTAGACATTAGGGGAAAGGGGGGGGGGGGAGAGCCAAAAGTTTTGGTTACATGGCTGTCACTATTACAGAAAGGCTGAGTCATAGTTTTGAGAGAGAAGGGAGACACAAAACCGGTTAGGAGTTGAGTAAGAGAGAGAGAGAGAGAGGAGAGAGAGAAGATGTTTTCCACCCTAGCTTCGCCGGCTTTTCGTGTCACAAACATTTCACATCTTATAATACAATTGGTCTTAATGACGAGTATTTTCCGTGTATGTGCGTGCGTGCGTGCGTGCGTGCGTGCGTGTGTGTGCGTGTGTGTGTGTGTGTGTGTGTGTGTGTGTGTGTGTGTGTGTGCGCGCGCGCGCGCTTGCATAGCATTTCACATAGCATCATCATCATCGTCATCATCATGGAAGCAATAGTTACGCTGCTTGTTCGTTATTTACTGGGGGAAAAAAAGGTCTGCTTGCTTCCCGACAGACTCTAAAACCTACCAGTCGCTGGTGAACTCTGTCCTTTTCTCTGGATTTGAAAGCTACACACTGATAGCAGATTTTTTGCGAGCAAATCACTGCGTTGAAAAAGAAATGCTTTCGGCAGATTCTGCGCAAACAAAACACAGCACACAAAAAACATGAAACAAATGACCAAGTTAGGCAGCAGCAAGTCTATACATGTAAGCTGGCAGAAGAACTCCTCACTGGTATAAAGCGGCGTCAGCATGCTTCTCGTTATGAGTCTAAAACCATTCTACATGGTATAATAGATAGAAGGTGAATGTTCCAAAGGTATCCACGAAGAATGGACAGACTGCAGGGGAGGACTGGGGATGAAGGGCTGTGGAGATTCCTGGCAGCCTGAGAGTCAGGCATGGCAGTGAAACTATAGATCGTCAAGGGACATCAAGAAATACAAACAGCCACGACTCATGGGACGTAAATCTTCTACTAAGCCATAATTCATGTGATGTACATTTACTTGCAAGCCACAAATGGGACTACGTCTGCTGCTAAGCCGTAATTCATGTGACGTACATCTACTGCCAACCCACGACTTGATCGGGAGACGTGTATCTACTGTCATAAGTCATGTGACGTAACCTTTGCACTGTCTTTACAGCAGCCACAGTCATAACTCGTATGACGTCCACTTTCAGCATTTTACACTTTTTTATCTGCTGTCACAGCTACAACTCCTGCAACGTAACCTGTAATACTTTATACTTTCTCACAGCTGCTGCAGTCACAACTCATGATACGTACACCTTCAGTACTTTATTCTCTCTTTTTGGCTATCATAGCCAGAACCCACTGATGCGACTTTTAATTCGCAATACTTTCTTTTCTGCTGTTACAGTCAGAACTCAGGTGCTGTCTTCAATCACAACTCTTACGACGTACGCTTTCATCACATCATATTTTCTTTTCGGTTGTTATACCCCGAAATGATTAACGTAACCTTTAACACGCCATACTTTTTGCTTTCTTTTTCACTGTTAGAGCCAACACTCATGCCATGTACAGCTTGAATATTCCTTTTTCGTTCTTTCATTTTTTTTTCTAACTTTTTTTGTTTGTCACAGCTGAAACTCATTCATTTTTCGGTTGTCACATCAAAAACTCATCTGATGTACAGCTTGAATACTCAATAACCTTGTTTCCTGTAATAGCCTGAACCCATATAATACACAGCATGAACATAGTTTCTTTACGGAAGCTTAAAGCGAAAATAATGTGACTTACAGCTTACACACTCTATGATGGTTTTCTTCAACAACCTACAACCCGAACTCATGCGACAAATAGCTTAAAGAAGAAAAAAGAAAAGAAAAAGAAACACCCGAAGGTGCTGGGGAGGACCCAGGGAAGCACTGTCTCCACCCGCCTTTTGAGCAGTCCTGTACCACCCTTGGAGGCCTGCGCTGTGTTGACGACGGGTACAGGCACGCGCAGGACACTTCACAGAAGCCACAACGAGCTGTTGCTCATGTGAGATACTCTTTCAATTCTCTGTATTTTCTCCAGGCCTACGTATGTGATTACGGTTATTAGACTTGTGAAATACATATTCAATAGTTATGTTCTTTTTCAACTGCTACAACTACAATTATGCTCTAAACATTTTTTTTTTGGGGGGGGGGGGGGGGGGGGGGGGGAGGGGGCGTGACTTTTCTTTTCATTTTCAAACTTTTACACAGATATCCGTTTTGTTTAAATATGTCAAGATATGATCTCAAACTTCAGGCCTACCCGCCGCAGCAGAAAGATACAATGTGTGTGTGTGTGTGTGTGTGTGCGTGTGTGGTGTGTGGTGTGTGTGTGTGATGTTGTATCTCAAGATGCCAATGTACGATAACACTTAAACCTTCGTAAATTGATTCGCTATGCACGTGCACATGCCATTTCCAACATAACGACGAATGGCACAAAGTGGAGAATACAACAACGATAGACATTCATCGCGTTATACACGGCTGAACTACGATTTGATCCATGTTAAAGTAAGTCTTTGTTCAACAAATCCCCCAGTGACACCGTTTTCCCACCCCCTCGATCAAAAAGTGCAACGACGAACAAAACCATGTGCAGCCTGCACGTGTCAAATTGCGCGTATCCCATTAAGGACTGAGACATGCGCGTGCAACGTGCGTCACGTGACTCACGACACCACGGTGTTGACGGTGGGGTGCAAAAGGGAGACCAGTGAGGCAAACAGGGATCAAAACACGAACGTTTCGCTCCGACTGGCTTACCACAGCGACAGTGCAATTGTGTGCTCGGACGTACGCCGGTGACAAAGGTTGTGTGCGTGTTGAGAGGTCTTCCTGACGTAAAATCTCTCGTCGACGGACCAGTTCAGGGAGAGTTAACAGAAAGAAAAGAAACAAAAGAAGGGGGGAGGGGTGTAGAAGGTTGGGAAAGAGGGGGGGGGGGGGGGGCGCAACCATCTTCATCGTGTTAATTGGACCGCGCTATTGCACTAAAGATATCCGTAAGACTGCTTAGTCCGTCGGATGAACTGATATGAAACCATTAGCTCAGTCTTAACGTCAAAGACCTCCAGCAAGAAGACTGGAAGACGCAGACGGATAACAAATCCGCCCATTAAAGAGGTTTTTTTTTTTTTTTTTTTTTTTTTTTAGTCGTATGCCACTGGTGATCGCAAAGAAACAGTTTTGTGCCGACTGCACACAGGTCACTCTTTTTACATTCACTCGTAATTCTTAAGGGGCAACTGAAAAAGCTCAATGGTGCATTTGATGTGAAGCACTATTCACTTCAAAACGCGTTCTTGTAGGGTGCTGAGACTTCCATGGTATCGGACATAAACACCTCACAGTAGATTGTTAAGAGATGCCCTACCTGATGTGATTACTGAGTTCCTGAAAAGATAATAAGTTATCATTTGATTTTACAGAAGAAAGGTTCAGTAAAAGAAGTTTACACAAAAGAAAGAAAAAGAAAAAAAAGAAGAAGATAAAGAAAAAGAAAGAATTGCAGTATTTTTCTTTTTACTTTTTTATTTTAGAGAGTGACTGTGACCAGGTGACAGCCCTGACATGGCCCTTTGCTGTCGGCTGGGCTATAAACAACCTGAACTGTCATGAATTCGATGCACATACAGAACACGTTAATCATGACGGGACGATTTAACATTGTATATAGCGAAACTTATTTTCTACGGTTTTTGGAAACATGAACTTTACAAGCCAGCTCGTCATTTTGACATGTTTAATCTGCACCGATTTCTCATGGCTTCGGTACCTGTCTTTGGCTGATTCCTGAAAGATGCACGAAAGGGGCAATGTAGACTGTTGATCAGTTTCACGTTGACTGTTAAAGCCTACAATAAAACAGAATAGTAGTAGTAGTATGAATACTATATAGCGCCTATTCTCGACTGGAGACCAGACTCTGAACGCTTTACAATCCACACGCGTTTACACAACGGGCTGCCTACCTGGGTAGTGCCGACTGAAGAGCTGCCAGCTGGCGGTTCATTCAGTCATTTCCCGGGTCATCCATTCAATATCGCTCACTCAGTTTCCTTACTTCCTTCATTCTTTCCATTTCTCACGCAGGGTGCATGCTATGTGTAACGTGTCATCCATACCAACGGCCAAACTGGCCTTCTCTTCCCAACGTTTGTGATGGGATTTGACGTGTGTGCAAGATGTTATGCGTACGTTCACAAAAGGAACCTCGGTAGAATGAACAGATTTGTCAGAAATCTGGCACTTCTTAGAAATTTGGTTAGAAAACTGACACAAAATTGAGGTGGTCTTTCTAGTGTGTTGAACAGCATGGATTCACGGGAAAATTAAAGATGCAGTTTTTAACCTGTATACAAAGTGTTAACTGTCAATCAGTCGAGCTGGCATTTGAACGCTTCACATTTGGGAATTCACAGAGAAACTGGAGTGATGCAACTTGTCGAATTCCAAAATCTGACAGCGGCTAGTTATAGTGAAAAGTGTTTGAATACCAACTTTAAATAAGTCGACGTCAGGTTTAAGTTCTGATCGATATCCGAGAAGAGCTCAAACTACCAATTTTCATAAAACGTCTACACTGGCACCATGGACTCAGGAGTTGTAATTCATATCACTGATGCAGCTATCAAACCTTCGTTAAAACATTGAAATTCAAACCCACGGAGAACACAGGACAAGAGCAAGAAACCGGCCAAAGTGTTGGGCTTCTTTAGACTCAAACGTTGTTTTCAAACACTTGACAATGTAGGAGAGACCAAGACAACAAACAAACAAACAAACAACAAATCGGATCACCGCGGCATGCGTCAAGCAAACACAGGCTCATCAACCTTTCACTTAAACAGTTCCTCTATGGGACATATAGCGTGCAGCTTTGGACGTTGACAGTGCATGTCTTTAAAAATTGTCAGTAGACCTATCCTCAGTTTTTGGAATCCGATGCCGGAAAGAATCGGTGAAATTATGACCAAAATTCATCAGTTAACCCTTAGATGGACATGCATTACATTTGATATTTGGGTGCCATTATATTGCAGAATTTCAGGCTAGAATCTGGCTGATGAGAAAAAGAAGCCACAGCGGCAAAAGGTTTATATCAACCGTTAAATTAAATTTTTCTGTCATTGAGCAAATACATTATTGTTTGCTGAAAAAGGGATAATTGAACAGCTAAAAACGAGAAACATCGGCTCTTTAAACAGTCGTAAGAACACTCTTTTTACTTGTTTATTATTATTATTATTTATTTATTTATTTATTATTATTATTATCTTTTTTTTTTTAGGGGGGGGGGGGGGGGGGGGTGATACGGTTTTATGAGGACAAGTAGGCCTGCTTTTACATATTTGAAACACTAGAACATCATGACCATTCAGAATATCTTTTAAAAGTACATTCCGGTGTTGAACATCTTTTAAACACACATTCAGTTAGGTAAGTGGTCAAAGATTTCTTAAACAACACAGGTTTAAAGTAAAGAAATCTTTTTGATTGCTAGTTCTTTCTGGTCATTCTTTGTTTGGACTGTTGTAACGTTTTACTCGCCGGGCCTCCTCGAAATTATTATTATCATTATGAATACTCACATAGCGCCTATCCTCGGCTAAAGACCAAGCTCTAAGCGCTTTACAATCCACACACATTTACACAACGGGCTGCCTACCTGGGTACTGCCGACCGAAGAGCTGCCAGCTGGCGCTTTGTCCAGTCATTATCGTTCACTCAGTTTCCTTACTTCCTTCATTCTTTCCATTTCTCACGCAGTGTTCATGCTATGTGTAACGTGTCATCCATACCAACGGCCAAACTGGCTTTCTCTTCGGAACGTTTGTGATGGGATTTTCGTGTGTGCAAGATATGCGTGCGTTCACACGCGGAATCTCGGTTCACAGTCTCATTCGAAGGACTGTATGGGAAATGGAGTCAGAACCAATGCTAACTCCGAGGGAAAAGTCCCCCTGTACCGAAACGACCCGGCGGAGATTCGAACCAGCAATCCCAGGATCACCAAGATCAGTCCGGCGCTCTACCACTGAGCTATTCCGGCCCCCACTAATGTTATCTTGCAATTGCAGAGGTATGGAACTGTATTACTCGTCTCGTTTTTGACGTTTAAAAACAAGGGCAAGAACACAACCCAAACATGATAGAAAAACAAAGAAACAAAGCAAAATAACAGCAATAACAACGACAGCCAACATTGTTTTTCTGCTTTCTGTTTTGCGCTGGCTTACTGACTCGAATGGAACGTAAGAACGGTGCGTGTTGCTATGTTAAAATATTGGGACAACACCAGCCTACTTATGTCAGAACCCCCTCGCTCATCAGAGGATATTGGCACCTTTCACAAACCTCATCCATAACGCTTTGAAAGGGCTTTGGGTTAGCTGCTTTCTCTTATCATGGCTCTACCCTATGGAATTAACGTCCGGTTTGAGTTCGTCCTGCTCCGTTGTGTTCAACTTTCCAATCCAAACAAATCAGTATACTCAAAATCCTTTTCCCATCATTTTCGGGTGCAGTTTTTTTTCCTGTTTTTTTCCCCCATGTCTTGCTTATTTTGTTTTTATATTTCTGCTGCAGCACTGATAGAATGTCTTTGGTGTGAGTTTATGCGTTTCTTGTGTGTGTGTGTGTGTGTGTGTGTGTGTGTGTGTGTGTGTGTGTGTGTGTGTGTGTGCGTACGTGCGTGCGCGCGTGTGCATGTGGAGGGAGGGAGGGGGCTGA
This sequence comes from Conus canariensis, assembly GCA_033310375.1. NCBI lineage: Eukaryota > Metazoa > Mollusca > Gastropoda > Neogastropoda > Conidae > Conus > Conus canariensis. The sequence goes on along the minus strand of CM065714.1, from coordinate 100,724,693 downwards.
GTAGGAAGATAAGCAGCAAACGGGAATGTTGGTGATATGTCCATGCGTTCATGTATATGTGATGGACAGAGGTTTGAATGCTATTTTCTGATTGCTTTCTTGTTTTTGTACGTGTTCTGTGCTCAACAGAAATAGAGCGCCCACAATTTTTTTTGCTATTCTTGTCACTCCATACAAAATTTGTTTGAAATATCAGAAACCAGCATTCTTTCCAACTGATTCTATTTTAGCACGAGAAGAAATCGCCCTGTCGTGAACACGAAGCCGATTTCCTTCATTTTAGATAATTTTTGTTCAGTTTGCCGTCTAAAACACGTAAGTGCATGGACAATGGTTCAAGGAAGTAAACATAGAAAGACACAGCGGTGTTGCCCAGTGTTCTCTCTCATACCACTTCTATCACGTCACCAGCTTTGTCATGACACGCCAACCAGGCTTGTCGAATCTCATCACTTTCGTCAGATCTTGTCGCAACCGTGGAAACAAATTTCATCACTGAAATTTACCGTTGTTGTCGCCCCTGACGACCGTTATCACTCGGAGCAAGCCACAGACCCTAACCCTTACCTTTACCCAAACCTTTCCCAAATATGTTGGAGGGGAAATGACGTTCGTCTGTAAAACAGATGACCTTATAGGTCATGGAAACTGTCCTTCTATTGTAGCTGAACCTAGCATTAAAGTTAAGGAGGTGACAAAAGTAATTGCTCTGGAAGACACAAGTTGTGAGGTTGTTTTTTGTTTTGTTTTGTTTTTTTAAGCGATCACTTTGGTGGTAAGATTTAACAGAAGTGGTTGGTGTGTGGTGACAAATTGGATGAGGTATGACAAAAGTAATAGAAGCGACAAAGTGATTGTTACTGACAGCAATATAGATGAAAGATAAATCAGGAAAGACAAACCAATACATCGAAGAAGAGAGAGAGAGAGAGAGAGAGAGAGAGAGAGAGAGAGAGAGAGACGGGTGAGGGAGGGAGAGAGAAAAGGAGGAGTGGAAATACAGAAAACACACACAACACACACACACACACACACACACACACACACACACACACACACATTATATCCCAACGCTCACCCGTACACACACACACACACACACACACACACACACACACACACACACACACACACACACACACGAACACACACACACAACACACACACACACACACACACACACACACACACACACACACACACACACACATTCCTTCAGAACAAATCCGATAAAACCAGATTTAATTTTCATTTTTTAATTTGCATTATTTATGCCCATCCTTGGTCCTTTTGTCGAAAATTGAACGATCCCAATATCAGTATGTAGTATCATAGTAATGTGTCCAGTAAACAGCTGGGATCCTCGCATGTCACCCATTCACACAGTCGCCAGGGTTGTGAAGCACATGCACATGCAGATTTCTGTCTGCTAAAACACACACACACACACACACACACACACACACACACACGCACGCACCACCGCACACACACACGAATATATAAGACGCCGCGCGCGCCGCGCACACACACACACACACACACACACACACACACACACACACACACACACACACACACACACACGTCCCACGCACTCGCGCGCACGCTTTACAATGCAGGAGAAACTCTACCCCACTTCTCCCTCCCTTTTCGGTACCTTTCTAAATGAAAAAACTTAGAATTACCGTACCCACCCCTCCCCCCACCCCCCAACACACACACCTCCCCGCCCCGCTCCCTGCTTCTCCGTCTAATATCACTATGTGGATAGACGGTTAAATTGAAGACAACAACAACTCACTGCCTTCCCTCATTCCCCTACCACCCCGTCCCCCAGCGCTTCCTCCGGCACCCTCTTCCCTGCTCCTAATCCCAAGAAAAAGTCATTACATGTCATTAGCTACACTGCCGGTGAAAGGTGACGACTGTATCCAGATTAATAAACTGCACCTCAGCTCTGCCTCTCACCTCCTTCTATCTCCCCTCCTCTTCCGCTCAACTTTGCAGTGAAAGTAATTTCTTAGGTAAACGGAAATTAAGCGGTGAATAACTTTTGCTGATCCCCTTCTCGCTCTCCCTCCCCCTCAGTTCCTCCATCCCTTTCCCGCCCCCCCCCCCCTACCCCCACAGCCCCTGACTTCTCCACACTCCCTCTCCATCCTCCCGCATATCAGATTAAGTTTTTTGGCACTCGCAGCATTTGAAAAGAAAATGGCCTTAAAGACACTTCATTGCACCCCCCCCCCCCCCTCCGAATTCCCGTCCCCTCTCCTGGACGAAGATCATCTGTCTCTCCCTCTCTCGTGTCTCTCTCGCTCTCTCTCGCTCTCTCTCTCTGTCTCACGTTCCTGGCACACCACCACACCACACCACGCACCGGACCTAAGTATATACAAGAACACAGACATGTTTTGGCATTATCCAGGCAGAAAAATATGAGGATCATACCCATATTTATAAAAAAGATTACAAATTTTAGATGAACTGGAAGTCCAAACCTCTTTGATTTTAGGCACGCTTACATGAACGCAAACTCACACGTAAAGGTGCGCTCGCGCGTACGCATGCACGCACGCACACACGCACGCACTCAGTCACGCACGCACGCATACACACACACACACACACACACACACACACATACACACACACACACACACACACAATTTCAATTCAGTTCAATTCAGTTCAAATTTAATCCTTTGACCCCTGTTGGGGCATGGAGGATACACACACACACACACACACACACACACACACACACACACACACACACACACACACACACACACAGCGAGTGGTCGTGCACATACAGACACCCCACGACCGCTCCCCCTCTCCCCCTCTCCACATGCACAAAATGAGAGAGGGAGTGGAGAGAGGGGCGAGAACACTGGCTCTATGCTCTACTGAAACATCAGCAATCCTACGGTAAGTTTAAACAGCTTTACCAACATCAAATTTATGTTACCTCTCTCTCTCTCTCTCTCTCTCTCTCTCTCTCTCTCTCTCTCTCTCTCTCTCTCACACACACACACACACACACACACACACACACACACACACACATACAACAACAACACAACACAACACAACACAACACACACACACACACACACACACACACACACACACACACACAACACAACACAAACATATACGCACAAACAAACATACACACAGCGCGCGTGCACGCATACACACACACACACACACACACACACACACACACACACACACACACACACACACACACACACACACCAGATGGATATTTCGAGAGGCATATGCCCTTTATGTCGTCTCTGTTCGACAAAATGTAGACACTCTTACTCTTGCAAACTGAGTATGGATTCATTTATGTAAAGCATCATGGAGCAAAGACGAGGCTGTTCAGTATGAGAGTGCATACAGCAGAGTTACAAGCAAATGTCGCTCAGAATGTGTCATGATATTAGGCCTGCATGCCTACCTATATACACTGCTCATCCTGTCCCCAGGTTGCTGTCCGAGCAGGAACGATCGTCACCTTCTTAAAAACAAAATTCCAACAAAAAAAAATATTGACAATCTGCCATCCAACATGTCATCTTCGAAGAATGTCCTCCAAGGCAGCGATGTAGCTCTGAGCCATCTGCAACGTTTCAAATTTAGACAGCTTCCTGTTTCCGCCGAAGGACGGGATGACGTCACGCAGCTGGTCAAAGGCGACATTCATACTCTGCATACGTCGGCGTTCACGTGCGTTGGCCGACACCCGCCTTTTGACGAAGACGTCTTTGAGGTCCTCCACCGTCCTGGCCGCACCCTGAAGGTATCGGTGAGATGGCCGAATCACACAAGGCCGACAGTCGCAATGTCTGGGGGAGTGACGATCTTTGGGCTGGGGACCAGGAGGTTGTGTTGGGGGTGAACGAGGGAACAGCACGGCATGGAGCGCTGATGAGAGGAATCCGCCAAGGAGACCACACTGCCGGGACAGCAGCTGACGCTGCACATGTCAGAACACACGAAGGCGGACGGGCAGAAGTTGCTGGTGCACGAGCAGCAGGTGGTGGAACTGACGCCGTCCACGGACTGGTTCATTGACGAATGGCCGTGATGAGGAAGCGATCCCTCCCCGCAAGTTCGTTTGACGCTGGCGAGACTGGCTGCTCCAGAACACACAGTACCCCTGCCCATGATTTGTGACTGACGTCCACGGAGAGGACTTTGAAGGGTAACTCCTCTGGAACCGTCATCACAGTTGTAAGACGGAGCGCAGAGTGCCGTGCCGGGAGATGCCTGCAAGTCCGGCAGTGAGTCACGGGGACCCCTGTCGGCACCAGAGAAATCCTTTCTGGATATACTGTGGTCGTCATCCGTGACGTGGCCGTCACACAAATCACTGTCCTCGTCGGCTGTCACAGTGTTGACACAGGCCTTTCCGGATCGATTCCTTCTGTTGGCAGTGGTGGTGGATGAGTCACACGTGCCGTTCCCCCAGGGCTCCTCCCTCCCTCTGTTCCCAGTGACCAGCGACGTCGCATCACTCGAAAGTGGAACAACGGTGTTATCACGGTGGTCGGTCTGGTCGAGCTCTTCAGCCATGTCTTCTCCAGCAGATGGATTTAAAGACAACACAGGAGGAGTACAAGACGTTAACGAAGGAAAACTGATGACCATGAGTCCGTTTGACCTTTAGCACACCGGAGCGATGCACCCTCGCCCTGCTGATTTCAATAACACTGAATATATTTGGTAAGTCCACCAGTAAGAAAAGAAGACCCAATTGAACGTCTGAATAATTGTGAGGAAAGTACCAGATCTTCACAATCGTCTTCAAACAGTCGGTCTCCACACGGTGCTCGGACATGCAAGTAAGTCCCGATCCGAAGCACGGCTGTTTGCTGTGTGAAGGTAGCGGCCAGTGTCGGCGCTCTAAAAACTCTCCCCTCTCTCTCGCCTCACCTGTGCTGATTGATTTTCGACGATAATTAGTCTCCAGGCACCGCCTCCCCCACGGAACAGGTAAAAAGCGACACCCGGACACGGCCAGACCGGTGAGGAGGGGGAGTTTCATACCCGCTTTGATTCACTACACCCGGTGGATTTTTGCAGGCTGTGTTTACATTTAGCCCTGTCAAAGAAGACCCCTTCATCTACCGAAGCTAAACAGATTTGTGAATAATTCGTTGTGTTTCTTTGTGTCGATAGTTTTCATTCTCCGACGGGACGGTTTTTACAATATGTCATTTACAACAGGTAAATTGAGACCTACGTTAATACCAGTCGGGGTAACGTTGACAGACGAAGACGAATCGTATGGCCTGACATATGCATTAATGGATACAAGCAAAAGACACAAAGATGAAAAATGACAGAGTTGAAACAACCTAAGTTTCTGATTTAGCATTCTCTCCATTTAAAACCCATTGAATCTTCGATACAAACATGACAAATGTTCTTTAGGAGCTAAAGTATGAACAGGAACTTTTCCGATCACGTACTTTCTTTTATCATATCTCTTTTTCTTTCTTCCTCGTGCGCCGTAAGTCGTCTGATTGGTGGGTAGAAAGACAGTAGTTCTTGTTCCGTCAAATCACAAAAACGAGGGATAACTCTGAAACATACCAACGAATTTAATTCCCTTTGTCTACATGCTTGCCTAAGTCAAGTTACGTGCAGTTTTAACGTCACGTCTATCCCCACCAGAGGTCATAGGGTAAATGGGGGAAGGAAGGGGGATAACTCATCCTGAGAGAGTCATGGTTAGGGGCTTTCTAACACCAAACCTGTTCCACTAGAACGACAAAACGTTCGTTGTATCAGCGAGATTCTTGGAAGTGAAACACCATAGTTCTGTAAACACACATGGACGATGGAATCGGTCTTTTTTCTCATATTGCGCCGCGCTACTTTCTTTCTGGTCACGCTTCTGTCACACACAATGTCTGGTCACGGCCCAAATCCTCATGATAATGAGAGAGAGAGAGAGAGAGAGAGAGAGAGAGAGAGAGAGAGAGAAGAGAGAGAGAGAGAGCGGAAGACAGTGTCAGAGGCACAGAGAAAGATAGACAGAGGGAGAGGGAAAAAGATGCAGCGTGCAGACAATCCTTCCACGGACACACACACACACACACACACACACACACACACACACACACACACACACACACACACACACAGAGAGAGAGAGAGAGAGAGAGAGAGAGAGAGAGAGAGCTTTTCTTTTCACACACAGTTCATTATCTAAGAATGCGTGCAAACGCAAAGTCAGGGAACGATTGTGGCGCCACAAACTGAAAACAAATTACCCTGACGGTCTAAATGTATGGGACTAGAGCTCAGGTGGTGTCCACGATTCTTCCCCTGCTGCCACTCGGACAAACTCTGTGTGTGTGTGTGTGTGTGTGTGTGTGTGTGTGTGTGTGTGTGTTTGAAAGAATGAAAAGAGAGAGAGAGAGAGAGAGAGAGAGAGAGAGAGAGAAAACAGAGAAAGGAAGAAAGAGAGAGAGAAAGGAAGAAACAGAACAAAAATCTTCCAGGTTTGACGACATAAACGAGAGACCAATAAATACGTATAGACGATGACGTATGACACGATAAACATCAAAGGATGACTACTAGGTGTTCCAAGGTGACAGTCCTGATGAAGTCAAGTAAAGACGAAAATTTGGCAGAGAACTGGTGTTTTTTGTTGTGATCAAGTGTACAGTTCATTATCTACACAGCTTTAACGTCACTAAAACAGTTTAATTAGACATATATCAGACACACCATCCCCATCACAACACCCACCCCACCCACACCCCACCCCCGCGCCCTTCACCGCAAATGCATACAACCCCTTCTGAATTTCCAAGCACGGTGTGTGTGTGTGTGTGTGTGTGTGTGTGTGTGTGTGTGTGTGGTTGTGTGTCCGTGCGTGTGTGCGCGCTTACGTGCGCGTCGCGTATACAACACCTGAAAAGTATTCTCCGGGGGTACCGAACGACAAGAGGGGAACGGACTCAGCCACACTAAAACTACACCGGTGCCAGAGCTGTTCCGGACGGCAGGCTGCAGTGATCAATAGCTGGAGCCAGTGAAGGTGACGAACGGGCTCGCCGTGCTCCCGGGGAGTCCCCGGCCCAGCATCAAGCCCCTCAAGCCCCGCCCACCGGAGGCCTGCCTGTCTGACGGGGAAAGGCGAGCCGACCTGGCTGGTGGCGTCGTACCTGCGGCGACAGCTGATTGCTGGGGGTGCAGGCGCCGTCAGAGGTACCGGTTACGTGGCCCCACCCACCACCCCTGGGGAATCGGGGAGTTTCACGTCGGGTAGAAGCGGAGGGAAGGAGAGCCAGGTCGGGTAGGAAGGAATGGAATGGAATGAACGGGGTGGTGGAGAGTCTGGCGTGTTGCTGGAAGTGGTGGGCTGGATTGTTTGTTGGTGTGCGACGCAGAGAGAGAGAGAGGGGGGGGGAGAGAGGGGGAAGAGAGAGAGAGAGGAAGGGAGAGAGAGAGAGAGGAAGAAAGAGAGAGAGAGAGAGAGAGAGAGGGGGGGGGGGAATAGAGAAAGAGAAAGAGGGAGGGAGGGGAGAGAGAGCGAGCTGTAAAAATTAGCGAAATGTGTGTGTTGTGTGTGTGTGTGTGTGTGTGTGTGTGTGTGTGTGTGTGTGTGTGTGTGTGTGTGTTTTAAGCTGGTGTGTAATAGGTCTATATTTTGTCACAGGTTCGGACCTTTGCATCGCACCGCCAGCTTACTGCAATTCAATGATCAGTTACACCAGTCTGTCTGATTTTTGGTGTCCGATTTCTTTCAGTCTTCAATGAACTGGTTGCAAAATGAGTCGACTGCAGGCGGAAATCTGAAAAAAAAATGAAATATTAATAATAAGGCGCCGCCGAAAAATGTAGACAAACGAATCACAAGACAAAACACGACACGTTTCGACCTGTTTGGTCTTCTTCAGGCAAGATACAAAACACTCAGGACAACGAAAATGAACGAGCGATCACTTAGCTTCATCCAAGTCGGCGTAACATACGCGCTGAATTGGATGAAGATTAAGTGATAGATCGTTCATTTTCGTTGTCCTGAGTGTTTTGTATCTTGCCTGAAGAAGACCTATGGGGTCAAAACGTGTCGTGTTTTGTCTTGTGATTTGTTTGTCTACGTTTTTTTGGCAGTGCATTATCACTAACATTTCAAATGTGTTTCAATAAACTGATCCAAACAAATTTAGACTGTGAAGTGACCCTGTCCAGTGCTCTTTTGTTATTTGTCAAGCGAGGAATAGTCACGCGCCCACTCGTAGCGCTGTTCACTGGCTCATTGGTGTGATGCAGAAAATGTATTTTACCGGAATATTCTGCGTCATGAAATGAGTACACACCAAATATCTTCAAAACATGTGTATTTCAAAAGTACATCAGACTGGACACACAGCAAACACCGCGCTGCATGCTTAACTTAATTCAGCACGGTCTTTTTTTCCGGACCCCCAGTGTCATGGCGTTTAGCCCTGAAGAGATTTTATGCTCCACGCCCGTAAAAAGGGCACAGATTGAACTGAACTTAAAACGCCGGCGCTTTTGTCTGTTAATGTAGGTCGTGCACGCGCAAGCACTTGCCTGTGCACCCGTGTGGGTTGTTGTGGCAGGCACATCACAAGGCCGCCAACAACTTTGGAGAGCTGCTCAAGCTCGTGACGCACGTCATGCACGTGACACACGTTCTGTGTGTGTGGTGTGTGTGTGTGTGTGTGCTAACTCATGAGTGTGATGATTACTACTCCCACAGTTTTGGAGTTATCTTCTGACTAATCTGCTCTTCCCCTCCCCAGATGTTATGCAGTGGTTTGGAGAATGACATTTGTGATTCTGTTGTCGGGCTTTATCAGAGGACGTTGCCTAAATGGCGATACATCGGAAAATATTTCATTACTGACGTCGAACCCTCAGAAACATTTTTTCCTGCTACTATCGAAGTTGAAGAGGGTTACACACACAGGAAGAAGCGAAATACAAGGCCAGTGTAGCTGTTGGTATGGATGACACGAATATAGATAACATGCATCGCTTGGTACTGGCTGATTGATATTCGGCTGAATAACACGGGAAACGATTGATCAGCGCCAGCAGGCAGCTCTTCAGCCGGCTCTACCCAGGTAGGCAGTCTATTATGTAAAACGTGAGCGTGGATTGTAAGGGCTTAGAACTTGGTCTCTAACCGAGGGGATATGATAATAGTAATGATTCAGAGACTCTGTTGTTTAAACTTTATTTTTCATCTCTGCATCCTTTGTGTTCATGGATCGGTCTTTGCGATTCGTGGAATTCTGATTACCTTGCGATTTGTAGGTAAACATACAGAACCTTACACCTCTTGTAGAGCTTTATATTAAGCTGCAGGTGAACATCTTTTCATGCCAGTCAAACCGTATTAAAGTATACCACCCGTATCAATAGCATGGCGAATGAGACGAGGATGGACGAGGAGAATAGTGGGAGGTCAGTGTGCGTGTTGAAGTGGGGATGAGGTGGAGTGGGGGATATTTCATTGCCTGGGCTTCTTGTTTTTTTTTCGGTTTGTAGGATGTATTTTATTAGAGGTATTATCATTGAAATGCACACTGGAAATCTTTACCAAGTACGATCAAAATCCCTGGGACCTCTTACCTTCGGGCTGCAGTCAGAGACGACCCAATTTTATTGAAACTGAGAATTGCTTCCTGTTAATTATTGAATGATTAAGAAACACAAATTGAGCAACAGGACAGGTGCGACAGGGACTGCGACAGTTTATAGTTCAAGATTGAAAACATTGGATATCAAACCCTCTTATGAACAGGTTACCACAAGTAAATAATCAGTGTTGACTGGTAAATTTGACTGAACAATAGAAACTTAAGGAAATCAAAAATTGCGTCGTTTCAGATCAAGATATGCAACAGAATTCTAGTATAAGAATTATTTGAAGGAAACATATATAGCTGAATGTGACGGGCACAGGTTTTGAGACGAAAAAGAAATGATGTAATTGAACGCTCCCTGTTTGAATGTGGGATCTCTCCATTTTTAGAGATAGAAGTAAAATCCTCTACATGAGAAAGGTGTATAGATTGAGCGAAATTATACCTTTTATTTATTGTTTTATACAATAGGTCATCGAAGAGCCGTAACTTTTGATCAGTCAGAACTTTTCACAGCCCTCTGTCTTAAATGTGGAAGAAGTTAATTAACTTTTGTTCCCATAGTAAAATAATTACACGCCCATAACTCTAAACGTGCACTGCTTCCGACACCAAATCGCCTACCACAAATGCCAACACAGCACACAGAACAACAAAGAAGACCCCCCCCCCCTCCCAAAAAAAGGATGTTCCCAGCTTGCTCATATACCTGTACTTGACACGTATACAAAACAATAACAACGGGAAAAATGAACGAGCACGAATCAACATCAATGCAAGACCGGCACATCCTTTTTCTGTCTTGAATACAAACACAAACACAGACGAACAGAAACCAATACTAGTGGTACGAAAGGAAATCTTAAACGTAGTAGGGAACAGGATACAGTCAACAGCATACTTTTGCAGTCATGGGCGTTGAATTATTTCATCATGGATGTAAGCGTTTTCCTCCTTCTTCGTTATTTTACTGCTTACTATTCCCTGCCTCATTTCGGATCTCCGCTGTCTTTAGTCGCTCTCAAGAGAGGAGAGACACTGTAACCCGAGCAGTCAATCTTCTATTCTGTCCATCCAGGACTTCTCCGGTCTGCCCGGGGGACCCCAGCTTCCATTGTACCCTGCGGAACGGTGTTGGACGGGCAGCCATGCCCAGATACATTCCCGACAGTTCAAAACAAATTCACGGTGCCAGACAACTGCAAGGAGAGAGAGAAGGGGTTCAAACTTCAGATTTGTATTGGCGATAGGAGAATCTCTCTCCCTGGCGTTACGAAGATGACAGAAGTGACGTAGGTTGACCAGGGGATAGACGCTGCCGTCACTTCTGCCGTGATTACGGCGGCAGCAACGACAGCAACGACGTCGACGATGGAGATGGCAGGTGCAGGCGCTGCAGGTAGATGATCTGGAACGGGATGAGGAATACACTGACACAGAAGAGAGTGCAGCCTTCAACGATGATGAGGTAAGGAGATAACGTTGATAATAGTGATGTGACAAAGGCTGTGACGCAGAGCAGATGGATCGACACGGGTATAGAAATACGACTCATTTTCAGTCTGTTTGTCTATTTGTCTCTGTCTCTGTCTGTCTATCTGTGTGTCTGTCTGTCTTCTCTCTCTCTCTCTCTCTCTCTCTCTCTCTCTCTCTCTCTCTCTCTCTCTCTCTCTCTATCTCTCTGTCTGTCAATGTCTGTGTTCTGTCTCTGTCTTTGTCTGTCTGTCTGCCTGTCTCTGTCTCTCTCTGTCTCTGTCTCTGTCTCTCTCTCTCTCTCTCTCTCTCTCTCTCTCTCTCTTCCCTCCCGCCTCCTCCTCCTCTTTCTCCTCCTCTTCCTCTTCCTCCTCCTTCTCTACCTATCTGTCTGTCCGTCTGTCTGCCTGTCTCTGTCTGTCTGTCTGTCTCTGTCTGTCTGTCTGTCTGTCTGTCCTTCTCTCTCTCTCTCTCTCTCTCTCTCTCTCTCTCTCTCTCTCTCTCTCTCTAAAGACGGACGGAATAGTCGATCTGGTATCGATTTGATTCTCCGTGGGCAACTGTTGCATCATAAAGCAGGTTAAAGAGAACAAAGCCGAACTTTGAGATATTCTTTTTAACAATTAAAAAAGGTTCAGCCTCAGTGCTCGATTCTGTATGGAAATAATATACGCCAGTCGTGGCAGTACACGTATCGAGCTTGAAAATGTCTCCGAGTTCCAGAACGAGGTGGCTCCCCGAATGATGTAGGCTTATCTGATTTATTGAGCTGAAATGTCACTTGGGGAAATGCGATAGAGTATGTCTGCTCACCTTCTTCTTCTTCTTCTTCTTCTTTTCTAATTTCGGACAAGAGACGAAAGAGCGAATTAACTGCATTATGGTTTATTGGTCAAAGACAATCAATAAAAAGGGTTCCCATAGTGTATCGGTGGTAGGGGCAGTGAACTGTCAAAGGTTCACTGTGTCTAGAGGACGGCATGATGGAAGGCCGAGCCCATCCCTCTCCATCCGCCACTTTTAACCTACCCTGAACTGAAATAGGTACCTACATACTGCTGGGTGGACAGAGGGTTTTCAAGCCGAAAAAAAAGAACAAAACTCATGTGGTTCGAATTCACGACAGTCAGCTCCAGAGGCAAACATTCTAACCGCTTGACTACATGCCTCTCTCTCTCTCTCTCTCTCTCTCTCTCTCTCTCTCTGTCTCTGTCTCTTCTCTCTCTTTCGCTCTCTCTCTCTCTCTCTCTCTCTCTCTCTCTCTCTCTCTCTCTCTCTCTCTCTCTCTCGGTGCTTTACTGATTATACGTTAAATCAGCAACGATCAGCCTGTCTGTGTTCTATCTGATTGCAGTTGTGTTCTCTGACAGTGTTAGGTGATTACCCTGCAGATAGATGGTTACTAAAATCACGCGCAGTGTTTACTGCATTTGTTATGCTACAAACTTGTATTTTTACGTTCACCAAAAAGCAGGTCGATCGCCTTATTGATATCATATTGCTGTTGATGAGAACCTTCCCCATTCCCCCCCCCCCTCCTTCCACACTGTATCCCCCATCCACCCTACTCCCCTGTCCCCCCCCCCCTCTCCCCCATGCCAGCCTCCTCTGTCCTCTATCCTGTAATACAGAAAGAAGAAACTTACATTGACAAGTCACTTTAGTTGCTTTTCTTTTCTTCTAATTCATGAAAGCCAAATATATTCCCATACACCTCATGTTTGCATGAATGAATGTATATATCTGTGCATAAATGCATACCATGTCTACGCATGTGCTTCAATATAGTCTTCGCTCTTCTTGTTTTTGGTTTGTGTTTGATTGTTTGTTTTAAACTTTTGCCTTTCCTTGCGTTTTCGCACGCGTTTTGTGAAAATATGTTTGTTTCAATTTCAAATTTTCAGTCACGTTTGGAACACTCTCTCTCTCTCTCTCTCTCTCTCCTCTCTCTCTCTCCTCTCTCTCTCTCTTTGACCCCACACCCACTTCCCCTCTCGTTCTCTCTCTCTGTCGACTACTTTTCATTCTTTTTTTTTAAGGTGGAAATCTTCACATTATTTGAATGGGTCATGTATGTGAAATAGGTAAACCAGTCTGATAATAAAGAAGAATCACAAATAGAAAAAACAACGACAACAACAAATAAAGAATCACAAATAGAAAAAACAACGACAACAACACTTTTATTGCAAATCCCAGTGAAAGAAAAGAAAACAAAGTGGAAAACCATACTCCAGTCTCACCACCAGACGTATTACTGCAGCTTTCTGTTCAAAAGTTCAGGCCAGTGGAGGACGTTCTAATTAGGGGAGAATCTTCAGCTGGCTATCCAGATAATTGAGTCGTCGAAAACAGTACTCCAGTATGCTAAATTAGTAACGTTTGTGGTCGACCCTGTCTGTGCCGTAACACTATCCGGCTATCTGTGTGTTCATCTCTGTCCCTCTGTCTGTCTGTCTGTCTGTCTCTGTCTGTCTCTCTCTGTCTCTCTGTCTCTGTCTCTGTCTCTCTCTCTCTGTCTCTCTCTCTCTCTCTCTGTCTCTCTTCCTTCCCCCACTCTCTCTCTTTCCTCCTATCTCTGTCTCCTCTCTCTATCTCTGTCTCTCTCTGTCTGTCTGTCTCTGTCTCTCTTCCTTCTCCCCCCCCCCCCCCCCCCGCACTCTCTCTCTCTCTTTCCTCCTATCTCCCTGTCTCTCTCCTCTCCCTCTGTCTGTCTGTCTGTCTGTCTGTCTGTCTCTCTCTCTCTCTCTCTCTCCTCTCTCTCTCCTCTCTCTCTCTCTCTCTCTCTCTCTCACCGCACTTCTGTTCCGCTCTCTGCAGTCCCCAGTTTATCTGCAGGGCTATCACTGGGGAAGGGTCACATTAATTATTGACGGGAGGTGAAGCCGTTTCCGAAGCTGTGTCGGAGCCCACCTAATCACGCGACATCTCTGTCGCCCACGCTGCCACTGATGAACGCGTGGGCTGGGCGAAACAAGGAGGCCCGTAATGGACCCTTCTTCCTTTGGGATACTGCGCAGACGCGTTGAACTTTGACCTTCACACAGTGCCATCTGCACCTGGTTGTGTGCCCCAAACTGCACGTGAGCTACTACAAGTACATAATTTAGATTTCATTTATATCATGTTACTTCAGCTCACAGCGTCGGTAGCAGCAGCAGCAGCAGCAGCAGCAGCAGCAGCAAGAGTTGTGGTTTTGTATGTTAATACCACAGCAACGGCAACGACAACAGCAAACTAAAAAAAAAAAAAATGAAAGAAAGGAAGATGGGAAGAACAATGAAATGATAATGTTGATGATGATCGAGATGATGACAGCGATAACGGTGGTAATCATAATGTTGACGCTGATGTTAGTGCGGATGGATGACAACAGAGTACCTCGCAAAGCGCGCACTATGTTGTTTGACTTAGGTACGAGAGGTAAGGAAAACTGGGTAACTAAAGGACGGCTTTGTTTGAATATGGATTTGGTTCTGCTTGGTTAAATCCAGGTGTTGGTAATATTGCTGATTTCATCCATATTTTTCATCAGAGGCTGATCGATTGCAGCTGGCAAAAATGGTCTGATCACATTTAAAATAGTGAACGATTTACGTTTTATAGAAACTGTTTGCCGTAATCCTGATCTGAAACCTTATCTAAAGCTGAATATCGATAAACATTTGAAATTCGTAACGACGAGATTTAGATGAAGTATATCGGAATTAGCGGTTCATCATTACAGACACAGACGATTCAGTGACTCAAATTTAATTTGTCCGTTGTGTAAGAAGTCGCAAGAAGATGAGGTTTACCTTGGATTCTTTGTTGTTCAGCTCCAGAGACCATTCGTGAAAGATTCATTAATCCTTAATACCGCAGACAGCTTTCTTTATTCAAATTGTGCTAGCTGATGTCTTCATCTTCCACAAAAGTCGTTCGAAATTTCTCCAGGTTTCTATGTAGAGCGTTTACACTTAAAGAAACAACTATGTTATAGAAGAAACAATACTGTGCATTCAGACCTAGTCTGTGATTTATAGTTTTGTTTTCTGTTAACATGTACCCCTTCTAAGGGGACAAGGCCTATATATGGATTCTCTCTCTCTCTCTCTCTCTCTCTCTCTCTCTCTCTCTCTCTCTCTCTCTCTCCCTCCGTCGTAGTAATTTCTTGTTTTCTGTTACTCTGTTCGGCTTTCCCTTCCTATTTATTTGTTGATTTATTTATTTATTTATTTATTTTATTATTATTTTTTTTTTGGGGGGGGGGGGGGGGGGGGGGGGATTAAATTTCAAATCTTTGCCAAGTCATTACTATAATGATGGAAGAATTGTTAACCTGCACTTGTTTCCCACACTACTTAATTGTTCAGTATTATTTATTATTTCTGCCTTTCTTTCCTGCCGTCCACTCTTTCTTGTTTTCTGTTTTCCCCCCTGTCTTTCCTGACCATTTACAAGTCTTTGTAGTGGCGCTTTCTCCAGAAAGTTTCTGTCATTACGATTCACACACACACACACACACACACACACACACACACACACACACACACACACACACACACACACACACAAATGCCAGCTTTCTGATGCTGCAATCTGGCGACTAGGTAAACTAAGTGTAAACAGCTTGCAGACTGGACGCCAGCTGTCTATTCCGTAGTGTCTATCTGCCCATAATGTGTGACTAAATGTGATCTGTAAAAGCTTCTTTTTTTATATTTTCAAATCAATTTTCTTTCACCTTTTTTTCACTTGGGAATGAAGGAAATCAAATAGACCGGCCGACACCCTCAACACGGCAAAGTTTGACCCATATATCAGTCCTAAGGATGAAAATGTTGTTATGTTTATTACGTGATGCTTATATTTTGTGTATAGATCTGCTTTTTTTTCCGACGCTTTTTTCCTTCTCTGAGTGTTGACAACTCTGAAAAAAGGTCATGTATAGTGGGCTAGATTAGAATGAAATAAA
This sequence comes from Conus canariensis, assembly GCA_033310375.1. Lineage (NCBI taxonomy): Eukaryota > Metazoa > Mollusca > Gastropoda > Neogastropoda > Conidae > Conus > Conus canariensis. The sequence goes on along the minus strand of CM065714.1, from coordinate 100,708,604 downwards.
CTGAATCTCTCTCTCTCTCTCTCTCTCTCTCTCTCTCTGGATGACACAATGGAGGAAGATTCTGAAAGAGTATTCACACACACACACCACACCCGCGCGCGCGCGCACACAACACACACACACACACACACACACACACACACACAGAGGTCTTTGTTTTGTTTTCGTTTTTCTGTACTGAGCAGAAACACTCAAGAAAGCAATCTATATACATCATCCTTAGACTCAGATCCCCCACCCTCCCAATTCTTATTGATTACACTGAACCTGGGCGCGCGCGCGCGCGCGCGCGCGCGCCACACACACACACACACACACACACACACACACACATGCACACACACACACACACACACACACACACACACACACACACACACAATCCCCCACCACCTCCACCACCATCACCACCACCACCGCCCCACACACACATGGTTTATCACACTCAGCGTACGGACTCGCAGAAAGCCCTCTTTTCTGTTGTGCTGGGGCCTGTTACCCGCTCGTCATTATTCCCCCTAAACCTGAACAGTTCCAGCCCGATCCTTTGAAATCCAAGTCCAGGGGATGGCTTGTTTTGACAGTAGCCGGCACCGCCATCAACAACCGGGCATCGGTGCCTGGCGCCAGCTTGAGATCGAGAGGAGCAGCCAGCCAGCCAGCCAGCCCGCCAGCCCGCCCGCCCGCCCAAGTCTGCTGGCAAAACCCAGGGTCTGCACGACTTGTTGGGAAAGGAATCGTGTTGCTCCAATTAATTACAACCTGAAAGTCAAGTGGTAGCCGAACTGCTGGTGAGGGTGGGGGTGGGGGTGGGGGGTGAGGGGGGGGAGAGGTGCAGATTCTGTTCCCGTTAATAAAGGTTTCCGAATCCAGCCAGGTTTTGTTGTTGTTGTTGTTTGTGTGTGTTTTAAGACAACTTTAACAAGGGGGGGGGGGGGGGGGGGAGGGAGGGGGGCGGTTGGGGAAGGGAGGAGAGGGGGGGAGGGGAGGGGGGCGGTTGGGGAAGGGAGGAGAGGGGGGGGAGTGGTGTGGCGGGCTGGGGTGGGGAGGGAAGAGGTGTGGGTCGGGGAAGTGGGGGTAGGTGGGAGATTAGAAAAGCGATCTTGGATTTGAGTGAGTGGTTACAAGAATGGAAGGTATATGCTGCTGCTGCTGCTGCTGCTGTTGACAGAGAGAGAGAGAGAGAGAGAGAGAGAGAGAGAGGGGGGGGGAGAAAGAAAGAGGGGGAGAGAAAGAGAGAGAGAGAGACAGACAGAGAGTAGGGAGAAACAAAGAGGGAGAAAGAAAGAGAGAGAGACATACAGAGACAGACAGAGAGAGTGAGAGAGAGAGGGGGGGAGAAAGAGGGAGAAAGAGAGAGAGAGAGAGAGAGAGAGAGAGAGAGAGAGAGAGGAAAAGAGGGAGAGAGAAGGAAAAGAGGGAGAGAGTGAGAGAGAGAGGAGAGAGAGGGGGGGGGGGGTTGGGGAGGGGCAGGGAGCTGGAACAGTGAGGATGGAGTGCCGGTAGGGTTGGCGTTGGTGACGGGTGGAGAAAAAGCTGTTGGGACAGATGGTGAGGAGGAGGAGGAGGGAGGGGGGTGGGGTAGGTTCGGGTGGAGTGTTCGGAGAAACAAGAATGAGGGAACGGGACACAGGCGGAGGGGTAGAGAGGGAACGTGAAAGGCTGAATGAAATTGAGACTAGTTTGAAAACGATGGAGTGAGTGCCGAACTCCACACCACACACACACACACACACACACACACACACACACACACACACACACACACACACACACACGCGCGCGCGCGCACGCACGCACACACACGCACACAAACGCTTGCTCGGGGGGGGGGGGGAGGGAGGGAGAGAGAGAGACAGACTGACAGAGACAGAGGCACGGGGGAGAGAGAGAGAGAGAGAGAGAGAGAGAGAGAGAGAGAGAGAGAGAAGAAACAGAAAGACAGAGAGGTGCGAGACGGGCAGGCAGACCCAAACACAAATAAAAGAACAGAGAGAAAGTGACGAGAGACGGCAGGACGAACTGCGCCGGTAATGAGCGCAAAGAGATGGGAGAGCCGCCAGAGAGCATTGTATGGTTCTAAGCGGTGCTGAAGAATGTTTGGGGCCAGGGGATCCCAGCGCTTACCATATGACGCCGTGTTGAATTCAGGCGCCTGTACCGGTCGAGGGGGGGGGGGGGGGGGGGGGGTGGCACGGCTGACTGCGCTTGGGTAAACGCTCCGCTTGTCGTGTTGTACGTCTGCCATTACGACCCCCCCCCCCCCCCCCGTCCCCTCCCCCCCCCCTTCTCCTTTTTCATCATAATAAGAGTTTAGGCCGGAGTTGTAGTAGGAAAGGACGAAGGATGACGGAGCGCGCGCGCGTGTGTGTGTGGGAGGGATGACGAAAGGGTGAAGATGGGTAGGGGGGGGGGGGGGGGGTGGAGCGAGGGAGGGAGGAGAGACTGAGGGAGGATTAAGTGTGGGTGGGTGGTGTGTTGGAGGCTGGATGTCATCTTTCCATAATGAGAGAGAGAGAGAGAGAGAGAGAGAGAGAGAGAGAGAGAGAGAAGAAAAAAAAATTGTGCTCAGCAGGGAGCTTCATAGGCGGGGCACGGGTGAACACCACCAAAATGACTCAGCAGCATGCAGCGGGCAGTGTCTCCTCTGGTGGGTTGCTTTACATGGACCTAGTATTGCTCTCTCTAAAGATATCGCCCACTGGACTCTCTTAGTTATGTCTGTACGTGGGGAAGTCCAGTTTGAATGGTGTTGGAGTAATAGCGTTGAGAGAAAATGAGATTAAAAAAAAAACAACAACAACAGGAGCTAGCAGCACTCAACTCCGGACAGGAACCATATAAGGCGCAAACATCCCACAAAGACAGGTCTCTAACGGTTCTCAAACCCACAAACTTTCAGCCCGCAACCCGCGATGGTGATCACTGAACCACTGCGGCCCGTGAACATTAACATTTTCATCCCTATGGCCCCCTCCTCCACCCCCATCCCAGCACCAGATTTTTCACAATCCACAAAACAGATCATCGAACCAACGAACAGATCTTCAACCCGCGTACGTTGTGCGAGACAACACTTCGAACGTGAGAAGGAGTGTCTTCACAGACTTTTAAAAGGCGTTCGACAGGGTCCGGCGGGAGATGAAAAAAAAAAAAAAAAAAAAATATATATATATATATATATGTATGTATGTATCGGGCAAAAGCTCATAAAGCTCTTTCAGGAAGTATGCCCCTGAGCGAGCAGTGCGACACTTGATCAGGGAATGATTGGAGAGTAGTTCCATGCATCACTTGGAGTTCGTCAGGAATGCTGTCCATCTTCCATGATTTTTACATACTCCTGGAACTCATAATAATATCTGATGCACTGGAGGGTCATGTCAGCGCAAAAAGCGTAAGGGAAAGAACCGTCACAAAGCTGTCCGTTTGCAGACGACATCCATGGCCTGGAAGGCATGAACAATGAATGACTCGCCAAATTCGCGAAATGACTGGACGAGAAACCTCAGCGAGATACGACATGAAAATGAGCGCAGAGATGACCAAACTGATGGACAGCCACGACACACCACCATTATATCGTCAATGGACAGAAGTTGGGAGTTGTTCGACAGTTCACTCGTCTGGGATCTGTTATTGATAATGGGGGATCTAGATGAAAAATCCGCTCAAGGACAGCAAAGACAACATAGGCCACTTCCCAGGTCAAAACTTGTACGGAAACACAATAACACCTCAATGAAACGCTAAGATCGGGCTCCTATGTGCACTGGTATATTTCATCTCATGGTATATGAGACATGATATACCCGCACAGCGGATCTGGAAAGGAAAACTGAAGCCACGGAAATAAGGTGTTACCGCAAGATGCCAAGAATCAAACACACTGATCTACTCGCCGATGAACAAGTGCGTCAGACCATCACCTCGGACCACATGAAGACCTGCTAGAATCGGTGAAGAAAAGATAACGACGTTGGTATAGCCACGTCACAGAATTCCATGGCCCTGATGAAATATCCCTCCAGGGTACCCGCTGAATAGGGTGACGGAGGCGAAAACAGATAGAAAAAAAAAAAGGACTGTCATCATTGCATTCATATGAGTTTGTGTGATTGCTTTGGTAACAGGATAAAGATAACATAGAAACACATGTTTCTTCCGATACATTCTTCAGTAGATTGCAGGTACTTATTGTGCGTGGAATTCAGTAAGTCTTTGTGACTTCAACATTTACAAAATGTTCTTATTCTGATTTGATTCTCTCTCTCTCTCTCTCTCTCTCTCTCTCTCTCTCTCTCTCTGTACACACACACACACCACACACACACACACACACACACACACACACACACCACCACACACATCCTCTGCCTCTGTGCCTTCCTTATGAATGCACCATCTGATGACAGTCTCCATCACAAGTTTAAATGCACTTTGTGCCACTGTTGTTACAATGATCTATCATGCAAACATTGGATTATGACGACGACGACGACGACGACGACGACAACAATAACACCTGCAACAATAATAATAATTATAACAGTAGTAATAATGATAATAATAATAATAAAGATGATAATAATTATGATAATGACAATGATAACGATAACAACAGCAGCAATGATAATAATAATAATAATAGTAATGATGATAATAATAATGATGATGATGATGATTGTCGTCATCGTCGTTGTCGTCGTCGTCGTCGTCGTTGTTGTTGTCGTCGTCGTCGTTGTCGTTGTTGTTGTTGTTGTCATTGACATCATTACAGAACGAGGCAGGACGGTGAAGCGCTGGCCCCCACACCACTCGTTCCCCACATGCTCACATACGCAGCCAGTCCTGTAATTGCCGAAGCTTAGCGATTGCCAGCAGGTCAGCTTTTGCCACCCTGCGACAGTCTGCCAGCACCACGGACAGGTTAAGAGGTTAATGACAACAGTCACGTGACAGGCCAGTGGCCCGGATGTCGAAGGGTGGCGCGAGAAGTGTGACACAACGGTATTGAAGGTCAAGGGTCGAAAGGCTCCGGTCCACAGACCCGATCGCCATCATCCAGGACAAAGGCGACGTCGTTCACCATCAGGGCGGGCAATTTTTAGCCCCCCTAAAAGCGGTCAGACACCCGTAACAGTGGGCGGCACGTGCATCGCGGACTCCGGGGGTATGGTCCGTCAATGCACCCGGTCAACACATCTTCCGTTGGGGGCAACTATCGGGGCGAGTGGTCAACGGCTCTCCCATCACCTCCGACATGACCGTGTGAGGTACGTTTCTGAAAAAAAAAAAAAAAAAAAGAAAATCATGGTCGGTGAATGGAAAAGTGGCTGATGGGGGTGTGACCTCTGTATGTGCGATTCCGGAGAACCACGGTGAGAGGTCGTGGTCAGATGCACACGAAAATGGATGTTGGGAGTCGTGTTTAGCGCTTTTAAGTTGTTTTCTTCCTTTTTTTCCTTTTTCTTTTCTTTTTTCTTTTTTTCTTTTTTTTTTTTTTTTTTTTTAGGGGGTGGGGGGTGGGGGTGGGAGGGAGGGGAATGAGTGGATGTGTATCATCTTCCGTGCCATCTCCGTGGCACTACACCTATCCTGCTCGTTCCGGATCCTTCCCCAGACACAGCTACAAACACAGAATGGAGCAGGCGCACCTCTACAGGACTGAGAAGTATGCCAGTCTAGCGAGCAGCTTGAGGGAATCCGGCTTCCAGGCCCAGGTCCTCGCCATTGAAGTTGGAGCAAGGAGATTTGTAGGCTCATCAGCCTAAGACCTCATGAAACAGCTCGGGATTTCAGGTAGGAAGAAGACCAGAACCCTGAAGGCAATGGCGGAGGCAGCCGCGAAAAGAGTTCCAGCTGGATCTGGTCGAGGAGGAACAAAAGTGAACTTCACAAAGCCTCAATTTACCAGTTTAGAACACGTGTTCCGTTAGGAGTTCGGTAAGATATCCGTCTAAAAGGCACGCCTTGAGACGCCCACCCATTCGAAAGTTGCAGGTTCGAATCCCGACGGCGCCAGCGGAAAAAAAAGTTGGCAGTGGATGGGCATCTGGGATCATGACCTGATTGCGGCCCGGTTGAGTGTAAGGAGTTCATAGCCAAAACACTTATCTGAGGTGGGGGAGGCGGGGGGTCTTCTCTGAAGACCTTCTGCTGTCAAGCTCTCCCCTGAGTTTCTTCCTGCTGCTCGTTCCGGATCCTTTCGCAGACACAGCTACACCCAGACCCATTATTCCATCGCAGCATCAGCACCGGGAGCCTCCACTGGGAGCGATCAGTACGAGGTGGTTGTGCCACCGCAGAAGACACCACTTCACTCTAGCCGAATCACTTCGGTGGTGCTCAGTGGTATCTGTTTCGATCCGACGTGCGCTGGACACCGCCCATACTGACACGTGTAGGTCGGGCATTCAATCGAGATATATGTCCGAAAACGTCAGCTCGTGTTGTTCATGGAATTGAAATTTTTGGGAAAGTCACAAACGCAAGGTTATCTGGAAAAGGAAGGTTGATGTGGGTATCTATTGAAGCCAGTATGTGAACAGGCTTCGGAACAGCAATATTATGAAACAACAACAACAAACACGTACATCAGCTAGTTGCAAAGTGAGACGACTTCAGGCGGAAATCTAAACAGATCTTAAATAAATGTTAGCGAACCGCCAAGAGAAACGTGGACAAACGAGTCACAAGACAAAACACGATGCGTTTCGACCTCGTAGGTCTTCTTCAGGCAAGACACAAACAAATAGGACAATGAAAATGAACGAGTCTGTCACTTAGCTTTGGTCTCTTCAGCGCAAGGTAGGCGTTGAATGAAAACGAGGCTGTCAGAAGGGAGATAATATGTGAGTCAAGGTAGTAATGGTGATAATTATATTACTGATAGGAATACTAAATCAGCACAAACACATACTGACAGCTAAACTTCAGGGTTTTTTGTATTTGTATTTTATTTTATTTTTATTTATTTAATTTTTTTTTTACTGAAAGTTGGTGTCGGTTTCATTGCAGCCCAGGTAAACCACTTTGTGCACTTTCAGGGCTGCTGGACACAGACGTTAAACTGAAGAAGCTAAATTAAGAAAATGTGGTTGAAAGGGGGGGGGAGGGGGGGGGGATGGAGGAGCTAGAAGAGCCTGATTTGGTTACTTAAAAAACACACACACATCTATTTACATTAAAAAAAAAAAAACACAGAGAGATGAGTGGGTGGGACAAGTGTGAAGGGCGCTGCACTTCATCTAGGTACCTCCCAGTGGCAACGAGTGCTAAAAAAAAAAAAAAAAAAAAAAAGGAAGTGGTATTTGGTCCAGGGAGGTATCGTCTAGTCTGTCTGTGTGTTACGTAAACATTTTAAACTTTATCTGATTATATTTCGGTGAGTTTTATTTCTTTGACGTGTGACGTTCTATACAATTAGCGGCGTTCGGCAAAGGTCGTTCTCACCCTCACTCCCCCTCCTCCTTTGCTTTGTCTTGGAGTGGTAGTTTACACTATGTGTCTTCATTCCCACCGATTTAATTAATTGGAAGGGGTCGGCTACCCTCATTCGTACCAACCTCCCCCCCTCTCCCTTCCCTCTTCTTTGTTATAGGATGTGCCAGCTATTTGTGTTGTGTGTGTGTGTGTGTTGTGTGTGTGTGTGTGTTGTGTGTGTGTGTGGTGTGTGTGTGTGGGTGTTGTGTTGGTGTGTGTGTCTGTCTGTCTGTGTTCTGAGAGATTCTTTCTTGGAACTTGAGCTTTGTTTTCTTTTCAGTCAATCAAACCTAATATTCATAAACATACCCTTGTTATCATGTCCAAGAGAGCTAGAACATTCAGACCGCATCGTCTATCAATCAGACAACGTGGCTATTTCTCGTGCATTGGGGAAAACGGCTGAACACAATCGGTAAAGAGTTCTTTTCTTTATCCTGTTTAGCCCTACAGATATTATCTCGTTTGTATCAAAGATCAAATACCAAACGGAAAGAAACTGAATCTGAGATTAGGCTGTTTAACCTTTCTTTTTTTCTCTTTACTTGTCTCTTTTATTGGGATGTCGAGCAACCGGATTCGCCGAACGCTGTGTTCCCTTGCGATTGGTCGCTGATAGCACCGTCATTCACCTGTTGTTAATTTACGCTCGAAAACGTCTTTGAAACCAAACACCGCCGAAACAAGGGAACTAACCCAAACACGAAACTAAATAAAGACATGTTCCGATGAACTCGCTCGCCCGTCATATCACAACAATCGTTTCATCTTCTCCCTGTTGTTCTTGGACTCCAAGCCAAGGGAAGGAAAACTGACGACTGGCAGTTTCTCGTGCCGTTCTCCAGTTTGTCGGCCGATACTGATCAGCTCTCCGTGTCAGACTCGCAGCCCGTCAAAAGACAGCAGCCCCGGGGAGCTGACCATTGTGGAGCCCTTCAAGCTCTGATGTTATCCGCCCCAAACTAACGCACGGCTCTGTTAACCCCTTGTAGTCTCCACTGAGCTGGCTATCATTGCCGCCCTTCCAGCTCTTTAACCCTTTTCAGTTCCCTTCCACCCACCCACCCACCCCCTCTTCTTCTCCTCCTCCCACCCCCCATCCTCGAATCAGCTTCGTCTTTTCACCTTCCCTCTGCACCCCCCCCCCCTCCCCCGCCGCCTCCCCCCCAAAGGAGTCCTTCGCCCTGTCTGTCATTCGGACATAAGATTTTTTTTTTTCTCCCCCCCCCCCCCCCCCCCCCCCCTCATTTTACCCTAAACACGATCAACAAGGTAACAGGGTAAAAGGAGACGGTCGCTAGCGAGAGCGTGTGAACCGGCGAGAAAGTGCGGGATCCCGCGAGAGGGACGGGGGTAAGGGAGAGAGGTCACGGAAGAGGTCGAAACAATCATTGTTGCACGTTTCAGATTTCCGCCCCTGATGGCTGCTCCTGTCGACTAGTTACGCCGTTCATTCTCGTTCTGCCGTTAAGTGGTCCAGTGATAGGAGGTGGCAGGGGGAGCAGAGAGCCAGGGGGATGGGCTTGTTAGGCTCGACCTGCCGTGTCTCTCTCTCTCTCTCTCTCTCTCTCTCTTCTCTCTCTCTCTCTGACTTGAGTCCGAGGAAGAATCGAGTTATTAGATGATTTGTCCTTTGTCATAAAAGAATTATAAACTAACACCACGTATATGGTCCGCTTGAAGGACTGCAGTCTGGGGGGGGGGGGGGGGGGGGGGGGGGGCAAGGGGGGTGCAGCCTTCCCATTTTCAAACCAGTCAGCAGATCTAGGAACCATGTTGCATGTTGTTTTGAAAGGTTCAGTGCAGCTGTCAGATACCACCACCTTCTTCTTTCTTTCTTTCTCTGTTCTGCTCTTTCTCTGGAACTGTCACTTGATCGAGCGAAGTGTGCTGTTCTGAAAAAAACAAACAAACAAACAACAACAAACAAACAAAGGAAGACAACTCTGTGTTAAATGTACATCAACTGATGACGTGAGTGCTAGACTAGGGGCCTTCTTTCTAAGACAGGTAACGCACTGGCCGCTCTACTTGATTTATCACTCACAGGTCACTCTCCTTCAGTGTTCCAGTCTCTGTGTGTCTTCTTCACAAGAAGAAAAGGGATTAGCTTGATTCTCCCCATCTTCCACCATCTCTGTTTTTGTCCTTTTCTAAAGGGGTGGGATTATGTTTACATTCCTCAAGGGTCCCGTTCTCTGTGTTTGTCTTTAATGAAGAGATAGGGTTTGCTTCACACTTCTTAAGTGTCCTAATCTCTGTCCTCTGTAAAGACCTGGCGTAAGGTTTGACACTCCGAAAGTGTCCCAATCTCTGATTTTGTCCTTTACAAAGGCGTGGGGTTAGGTTTACGCTCCTCAAGTGTCTCCATCTCTGTGTTTGTCCTTTAGGCCTAGGTTAATAGGCTTTAAGTGTGTGATAATGATTCTTTTCACATGAAAACAGCAAATATTGTTTTACTGAGGAAAATTGTCTTTGACAAAGAATTATTGGACGGTTTCAAAGCTCGGAAGTTCCTATACTAGTCTTGGCACCATCAGTCTGTCCTGCGGCGGCAGGGGAGATAAACCACATTATTTCATAGCTCTCTTTCTGCCGTTTTCTGCTTTTCACGTTGTCCTGTTAACCTCCTTTCTAGTTTTCTTCACGTGATGGTAGTTTTCGCTGAAGAAAAACGAAACATGCAACAATCCCTTCAGTATACATAAAACGTATGTTGGTGACCAAGCGTGTGAGAGAGAGAGAGAGAGTGTGTGTGTGTGTGTGTGAGTGTAGCAGTGTGTGTGTGGTGTGAGTGTGTGTGTGTGTGTGTGTGTGTGTGTGTGTGTGTTGTGTGTGTGAGCAAGCGCGGGTGCGCATGTGTGTGTAGTGCACTGTGTATGTGACCAAGCGCGCGCGCGCGCGCGCGCGCGCGTGTGTGTGTGTGTATATGTGTGTGTGTGTGTGTGTGTGTGTGTGTGTGTGTTCCTGTCTGTCTCTCCCCCCCCCCTCGCTCTCTTTCTGGCCCCCCTTCCCTCCCTCCCTCCCTCTCTCTGAGCGAGTGTGCGAACGTGTTGGCGAATGCTTTTTGTGCATGTTTATGACAGAGAAATCAACAAACATTGACATCTTCGTTCACTTCTCAGGGGGGAAGGCCTCGGGTACTCGGGGTGGGGGACAAGGAGGGAAAGGTAGGGGGCGTGGGGTATAGGGCATGGGATGGAGATGGGAAGGGTAACTCGATTATATAATTATGTATTCTAACAAAGAATCGTCAGACCATTGAGATGAAAGGATTGCGTGTGTTGGCCGTTTTTAATTTTTCTGTCACCTAGCAGCCGCATTCAATGTTCGGGGGAATTTTGCTTTTGGTCTTTGGGACACTGAACATTGTGTATGCCAGAAATTTACCACGACTTATAAAGATTCTTATTTCTAACATTGCATCTCATAACCAGAACGGTGCTGTGTCGTCCTCATAAAGTTCAGCGTATTGTAGTCATGAAACAAATCTTTGAGTCCAAAGATGCGTGTGAAATATTGGAAGTCGGTTTCACTATTCTTGTGTTTGTGTGTCTCTCAGACAGAGAGAATGGGTAGGAATAATTTCTTTTGTGTCCCCGTCTTCGGGCGTCTTCAAGACATGGTGGAGGAGTACTCATCCGGTTTCACCCCCTCCCCCCCCACCCCGTAGACCTGTGCTAAGAGAACCGAACTCCCCTTCCAGTCCCAGACGTGACCTCTCTCTCTCTGTATGTGTGTGTGTGCGCGCGCAGGTGAGTGTGTGTGTGTGTGTGTGTGGGGGGGGGGGGGGGGGACGCAAAGAGACACAATGAATACAGGCTAAACCAGTACCGGCTCGAGTTAAGACATAAAACATTATTTGAAATATGAATCAAACGGTTGAATGGTTAAAAAAAAAAAGCGATAACTATAGCTCCTCCTATCTCTGAACACATCAAGCCCATAGTGCCAGCAGCCGTAGATCCAAGTGAAGGATCAATGAACATGGTGTGTCCTATCTCCACTGCCCCGCAAACACTCCATGTCAAAGGGAGGCTGTGGGAGACTTGTTAGCGCTGGAACATCGTCATGCCACAAACGAACCAGACATTGAATAATACATGAACGTCCCCTAGGTCCGTACAAACCTGTCGACCCCCACCGCCCGGTTACAACATGACACGGAAGGGGTTTCATACTGAATATTTGATACTCCTCCCCCGCTCGGCAGCTAGCAAGAATGGAAAGGGGGAGAGAGAATCCAATTTTCTTTCTGCCTTTTCTTTTCGCTTTTCGACCCAGAAGAGTAACATCTCGATTTGTCTCCCTTTATCCAGACTGGAACCCCGCCACAAGGCTTTTGCGCGGGAGGAGACGGTGAATATTTCATAGTATAAACGGGTGTCAGATGTAATGGACAACGCCTTTAGATGTGCAAGTTCATTGGGTGAGACACACACGTGTGGAGGGCGAAAATTCCACAAGAGCCAGCGCCGGTGTCAGGCTGGTGTCGAACAAACGTTTCTGGCCCTGAGTGCGTGCGCCATGAATATTGCATGCGCTTGGCGGAGACTTGTGGGCTGCTTGACGTGCTGGAAAAGACCGTTGGATTGGCTGCGAGCACGTGTGTGGTGGTGGTGGTGGATAATAGCGGGGATTGTGCGTATGTGTGTGTGTGTGTGTGTTGTGTGTGTGTGTGTATGTGTGTGGTGGGTGTGTGTGTGTGTGTGGTGGGTGTGTGTCAGCGCCTGAATGGACGGATGTGAAGTTAACGTGACGTAACACAGTTGCGAGCTGAAAAATGGAAGAAAGTGTTTACCTGAGAGAACAAAACGGCCTGATTAACCCCAGCACAATAGCCATTAAGGTAATCATCCGAGTGTGTGGGTGTGTGCGCTCGCGGGGGCGTTGAAATTGAATAAGCAAGCGCGCGTGTGTGTGTGTATATGTGTGTGTGTGTGTGTGTGTGTGTGTGTGTGTGTGTGTGTGTGTGTGTGTGTGTGTCCTTCATTTAACGTCTATCCACTATTCGTGATATTTGACAAGTGTGTGGTGTGTGTGTGTGTGTGTGTGTGTGTGTGTGTGTGTGTGTGTGTGTGTGTATGCGCGCGCGCGCGCGCGCGCGCGCAGTGCAGTGCATTTTTCTGTCCTTCAAAGGGAATTTATCAACCGGTCAAAATCCTGGAATTTTTTTCTCGTGAAGCCACCTTTTTGTTTTCTCCGTAAATACAGTTTCTTTTCGCATACATTCCGGTATACTTGTATTGCAAGAATACCTTTTCAAATAACGCACACCTTTTGAATAGTTCATATGTAAAATGAAAATCTATATTTCACTTGTAGGGTTTTTAATAATTGTCCAAGAAGTCGTTCAAACAGTCTAGTTTTGATAAAATGAAGGATTTTCAGCAACAACAACAAAACATGCATCATTTCTGCAAGTAACGTTATAAACAAATGCATTTGAAAAATTCAATAAACCCAGTTTAAGGGTTGTATAAGTATTTACGCCCTGATTTTCCATTCCCATTTTCTCTCTCTCTCGCCCTCCTAGACTCCCTTGTATCCTGAACTAGATTTCCAAGCATAGGCTCTCAGATTTCCCTCCATATTTATTTGTTAGTCTTTAAATAGCATTTTTTTTTTCAGCAACGTTTTACTTACAGTGCTTTCTTCTCGTTTTCCCCTCCCTACCCTTCGCTAACTGCTTTGGGGGTGCCACTGGATTCTGTTTGTGAACGCTTACCACAGAATTATAGTCTGTGATATATCTTCGTTTGATGCAACGGAAGAGCAGACACAATCAGCCGTGTCTCACTGACGAGTTTCAAGCAGCGGACGAAAGACCTCTGAGGACGAAATATGAATGGTTCTGCTTTCAAGATGGACCACGATGGTCTCCACATGCTCCTAGTGAAAGACTTTATATCTACAAAATAATGCCCTGGATGTTCATTCCCATTTTCTCTCTTTGATCTCAACACCCCCCCCCCCCTCCCCCCACTCCCGTCCACACACAAACACTTCCTTTGTATTCGGAATGTTTGTCGCGTCATGCGACAAAGTTATTCTTAGCCTGCACTTGTTTAGCTACCTAGTAAATTGTTCAACATGTTATTGCTTGGTCAAACAATAGGAGATTGCATTCAAAGACTATTCTGCTCATTCTTAGCTGCTGTCACCACTACTACTGTTCTGCTCATTCTTAGCTGCTGTCACCACTACTAGGTCTTATAGTGCTCAAGTTATTAAGCAGTAGACCTTATCACTGTGGCTGTTGACGCCTTTTGACCTCCCTTGTATCTTTAATGGATGCTCAAGCACAGGCTTAAAAATATTTCCTTGTACATTTAGTATTCTTTAGATAACAATTTTTCCTTTTCAGCATCTTATTTTCTTTACAGCGCTTTCTTGGCGTTTTTCTTTCCTACCATTCGAAGGCTGTTCGGGGTGCTGTTGGATTCTGATTTTGAACCCTTGCTGACCAGCGCGAACACCACAGAATGATAGACTATGTGATATTTCCGTTGGATGCCGAGGGAGCGCAGACACAATCAGTCATGTCTCACTAACGAATCAGACTCGGCGAATGAAAGGCCTTGACGGACACAGTCTGTGGAGTGTGGTGGAAGAAGAACGTACAGATCATTCATACCATCTTGTCAAACATAAAGAAAGGTTTTAACATTTCATTTGTTGCCATACGAAGGCTATATCACTTGTCAAATTTGCCTCATTGCAAAAGAAAAGTTTTTGTCAGTTGTCAAACCTGGCATGTCACATTAAAAGGTTTTGTCAGTTGTCAAACCTGGCATGTCACATAAAAAGGTTTTGTCAGTTGTCAAACCTGGCATGTCACATTAAAAGGTTTTGTCGGTTGTCAAACCTGGCATGTCACATTAAAAGGGTTTGCCAGTTGTCAAACCTGGTATTAAAAGGTTTTGTCAGTTGTCAAACCCGGCATGTCACATTAAAAGGTTTTGTCCGTTGTCAAACCTGGCATGTCACAGTAAAAGGGTTTGTCAGTTGTCAAACCTGGCATGTCACAGTAAAAGGTTTTGTCAGTTGTCAAACCTGGCATGTCACATTAAAAATGTTTTGTCACTTATCCACTCTGGAATGTTACACTTTTGAAAAAAAGTGTCATCTGTCGAACACAGTTTGTCACAGTAAAAAAGCCAACTGTCATTTTCAAAAAGTTGTGTCAGTTATGAAACCCGGCTTGTGATACCAAAAAAATGTTGTCTTAGCTGAACAAGAACAAGAAGAAGAACAACAACAACAACCGTGTTGATCAGTTGCCAAAGCTGCCTGTCAAAGAGGTGTGAGTTATCAACTCTGGCTTGTCGCAGAAACAAAGATTGTGTCAGTTGTCAAACCTGGGTTGTCACACGCAAAACAGACCGTACCAGCTGTCAAACGAGGCTTATTACAGACACGCCATGGTGACTGACACACTATACAGCGCTACTGAAAGCTAGCCGAAATACAACCACACAAAAACACAAGACGCTTATGAACAATACGGAATAGGCAAGAACATTTTTCGACAGATAGGTTCTCTTCAGACGTTACAAACAACAGACATAAATAAATGCACAGCACAGCACTCTGAAGTTCACAGTCGGCATAAACACACAGACACACAAGACACACACACACACACACACACGCACGCGCGCCGCGCGCGCACACACACACACACACACACACACACACACACAGTTCAATCGTCAAATGTGCTCGCTCTCTCTCTCTCTCTCTCTCTCTGAACGAGCTAAGAACAGAGAACCAGGAGCTAAAAAAGACCAACAACGACCTGTGGAGGAGACTGACCGACTGTGACAAGAAGATCGATGATCTGGAGGGGCGTTCCAAACGCAACAATCTGCTTTTCTACGGATTTACTCGAACGGAAAATGAGACTAATGCTCACTGCGAAGGAATGCTCCAAGACCTGATCACCGACAAACTTGGCTTGACAGACGACGTGGAGTTTGACCGGGTGCATCGGCTTAATGGGAAGTCAGATTCTCCCATTATTGCACGATGCACCTTCTACAAACAGAAGGTGAACATTCTGAAGGCAAAACAGAAACTCCGGGGATCGAATGTTTTCGTCGGCGAAGACTTTTCCAGAGGTGTGAGAGACGTTCGTAGAAGACTGACGCCACACCTAAAGAAAGCTCGGCAGGAAGGGAAAAGAGTGACAATGATATATGATCACCTATTAATCGACGGCAAAAAGTACTCTGTGGATAGTGCGGAGAGGTTGGTGGAAATCAAATAGGAAGTTGGCCGGTCCCTGTGGAACATTTCTTCCGCGGAGATTTTCAGCCGGGAGTCGACAGCTGACGTGACACCGGTGTCATCGCTGGCGTACCTGTGAGTGGCACGAAGCCTGCACGTGCTTTTGTAGGTGACAGCGTGAACTGTGACTCTGCGTGCTGTGACTTGCCGTGTGCTGAGCTGACCCGTGGAGGGGGCCGTATCCCAGTGGCAGAAGAATTCGTAGAGTTTCCGAGTGATCGATTAAATAATGACGTTTTTAGTTCTGATGATGACAATAAAGGAAAACGCGCCGTATCCTTTCTTCACTGGAATGTTAATGGTTTGTTTTCAAATTGAGTGATAAAGATTTTGTTTCATATGTTTGCTCTTTTGATTTCGTATGTTTAGTGGAAACATTTCTTGAAGAATTTTATTCTAATGTATTTTCTGGATTTTCAACATTTTGTATACCTGCTGTAAAATTCACGAAACAGGGGAGACGATCTGGAGGTATAGTATGTCTAATTAGAAACGACTTTTTACAGTATGTCGAACAAATTCCTATGAAATCTCGACTCTGCGGTGCATTTCTTATCAAAAAGCAGTTGTTCGGGGTAGATAAAGATGTGCTGTATATCTATTCTTATGTTCCTCCCGAGGGTTCGCCATATTATGTTCATTTTGATAGTGAAAATGGTATAGCTCAGTTGGAGGATTACATAACGGATTGTATACTGACTTACCATGATGTGTATGTGTTGTGTGGAGATATGAACAGCAGGACTTCTGATGTTTCACATGTTTGTCAGAGAATTAATGATGGCAATATTTTTGAGTTGCAATGTGCGAGTCACCCATTAAATGTTGGTAGATGTTCTCAGGACAAGGCATTAAATAATTATGGTAAATTGTTCTAAATATGTGTACTGCTGTAGATTTGTGTATGCTTAATGGTTTGTGTAATGGCGATCTTGAAGGTTGCTACACATACGTGTCAGATAGTGGCTGCAGTGTTATTGATTATTTTTTTAATGTCTTGTGAATTATTTGCGTGTTTTGGTGATTCGTGTGAGCTAAACGTGTGCGCACGTACTGAGTCAGATCATATGCCTGTAGAACTCCATGTCAGGTGTGTAGATGATAACTCAAACACTAAACTTAATGATAACAGTTTCATCTTGGAAAAGTTTGTATGGAATGATGATTATAGCAGTGTATTCTGTAATAACTTATCACGAATAGACTTTCAGGAAAAAATGGCACATGCACTCAGTTTGATTGATCTTGATGTTAACGAAGCACTGCGTTGCTTTAACATGTGTATAAAGGAAGCTGCTGTCTGTATGAAAATTCAAGTAAGGCATAAAGGAAGTAATGAATCTCAAGATTGGTTTGATTTAGAGTGTGGTTATTGTAAAAAGCATGTTCGTAGATTGTTGAATAAATTTGTGCGTTCACATGATGATGGAGACCGTCACGAGTATTGCAAGGCAAGACGGGAATATAAGCATTTACAGAAGAGAAAGAGGAAACAATTTAATGATACACTAATTGCAGAATTACTGTCTTCTGTGAATAGTCAGAAACAGTTTTGGGACACAGTGAAAAGGATATCTTTGAAACAAAATCAGCCTTCAAATAACATAAGTATAGGCACTTGGTTTGAACATTTCAAAACACTGCTGACAAAAGATACTAATACTGATAACATGTTACAGTGTGAATATAATGAAGAACTGGTGAATGATAATTTAAATCGCCCAATCTCTAAAGAAGAAGTTTTGTTTGCCATTAGGAAAATTAAACAACGCAAGGCTGCAGGACCAGATGGTATAATTGGAGAATTTATAAAATATGGTTGTAAATCTGATCTTATTTTGAATTTCTTGGTAACCCTTTTCAACTCTCTATTTGACAAGGGAATATATCCTGAGAATTGGGCAGAATCTATTATTATACCCTCTATAAGAAAGGAAAACGTAAACAATCCCAATAATTACCGAGGCATTTCACTTTGTGATGCTACCAGTAAGCTATACAGCACGATCATTAACTGTAGGTTACAAGAATGGGTAGAAGAAAATAATATCACGGGAGAATATCAAGCTGGATTCAAACGTAATTACTCTACTATAGACCATATGTTTACTCTGATGGCTTTTATTCAGAAACAATTTTCTTTCAATCGTAAACTCTACGTTGCCTTTATTGATTTTGAAAAAGCTTTCGATTCTATTAGCAGAAGTATTTTGTGGCCTGTTTTGTTGAAAAATGGTATCCATGGAAAATTATATAAATGTGTTATAAGTATGTATAATTGTGTAAAATCTAGAGTGAGAAGCGGCGGAAAATTGTCAGATTATATTATGTGCACTAGCGGTGTTAAACAAGGTGACGTGTGTAGTCCTATTCTATTTTCTTTATTCATTAACGAATTAACAGTTAAAGTTATAGATAATGGGAGGCATGGAGCCCAGTTCATGGACGACTTTTTAGAATTGTTTATACTTCTTCTGGCAGATGATATTGTTTTGTTGTCTGAAACAGTTATTGGTTTACAAACACAATTGAATAATTTATGGCATGCTGCTTCTTCTCTACAACTGACAGTGAATATGCAGAAAAGCAATATAATTGTATTCAGGAAAGGTGGCTATTTAGGTGCAAGAGAACATTGGAATTATAACGGAATACCTATGCCAGTCGTGAATGTCTACAAATATTTAGGAATTTATTTTTCAACCAAATTAAGTTTTAACTTTGCTTGTAAAGATCTAGCAAGCAAAGCAAAACATGCTGCTTTGTGTATAATGAGGAAATTATCAAGTCTGGGAAATCAGTCATTTGAAATATTTGTTAAACTATTTGACTCCCAAATCCAACCCATTGTCCAATATGGTGCTGAAATCTGGGGTCTGGATAAAGCTGCAGTGAATTGCGAGAAAGTACATTTGTTTGCTTTAAAGAGATTTCTTGGGGTTTCACTACAAACATCTAATGATTTGATTTATGGGGAAACTAATAGGTATCCAATATATCTGAATTCTGCAGTTAGATGTATTCGTTACTGGTTGAAACTGATAAAAATGAACGATTCTAGGTTACCAAAGAAAGCTTATAACATGTTGTGTAATCTGGATGCTAGGGGAAAACCAAACTGGGCAACAAAGTTGAGAATTAAGTTATATGAATTAGGCTTTGGATATGTCTGGTTAAATCAGGGTGTAGGAGATGAACCGACTTTTATCCGAAAGACTGGTTGATAGTAGATGGCAAGAATGGAATTCCCACATTAATGATAGTACTAGATTTGATTTGTATAGACAGTATAACTCCTTGCATCATATTCCGACTTATCTGTCAATGAAAATGGACAGACATCTGAAATTCATGATGACAAGATTTAGACTGGGAATATCGGATATCTTTGTTCATCATTTTCGTTACAGACAACATTACAACTCTGATGTCATCTGTCCATTATGCACAAATGCATATGAAGATGAAGTTCATTTTGTATTACAGTGTACTGCCTTGAGTAGTCTTAGAGATGAGTTCATTCCGCCTAAATATTACAGACAACCATCTGTATTTAGACTCATCTTACTTATGGCCTGCACTAAAGAGGATGTTGTTAAAAAATTTGCCTTGTACCTATACAAAGCCTTCAAATTCCGAAGCACAGTTTGTTCTTGAGTATGTGCTGTTTTCGTTTTGATCAATATGCTTTACAATATCGTTTTTGTCAATGTGTAATCCACCCCATCATAAGGGGCTGTGGCCTATAATGATTAAATCATCCGTATCCGTATCTCTCTCTCTCTCTCTCTCTCTCACACACACACACACATACGCAAGCACGCACACACACACACACACACACACAAACACACACACACACACACACACACACACACACACAGAGGTTCTGCCAGTTGTCAAATTTGGTTCGTCACACACACACAAAATTGTTTCAGTTGTCAGATCTGACGTGCGACAGAAAAAAAAGTTTTCTCGGTTATCAAATCTCACTTTTCTCACAAAAAGGATTTGTCACCTGTTAACACTGGCCTGTCATTCAAATAAGGGTTGTCTCAGTTGTCAAATCTGCTTATGGCGAAAGGTTTTGTCAATTGTCAAATCTCGATTGTCACATAAAAAGAGTTTGTGTCAGTTGTCAGATCTTGTGTCAGTTGTCGGATCTGGCTTATTACTTACAAAAAGTGTGTAAGTTGTCCAACCTGGGTTGTCCAAATAACATAAAAAGGTTTTATCAGTTGTCAAACCCAGCGTTTCAACTCATGAATTGTGTCCCTTTTTAAATTTGGCTTGTCGCGCAAGCAAAGTTGTGCCAATTGCCAAATCATCTCTGTGTGTGTGTGTGTGTGTGTGTGTGTGTGTGTGTGTGTGTGTGTGTGTTGTGTCAGTTCCCAAATTCTGGTTTAAGGATTAAAATGTGTCCCTTGCCAAAATAGCAGAGATTGCACGCATGTTTGAAACAAGCTAGTCCTGTGTGGCAACAGTCACATCATGTCAGTCATCACACATACAAACAGTCTAAGCGGTAACGTAGCCGCTGTTTCTGTTATATTTCATGTTGTACAAATTATACACCTTCCCGATTTCCCATAGAGTCGTTACACGAGAAACTTAGAAACTGGTTTCGGTTTTCTGTGACGATTGCTGGGGGTCATGTGAGCGTTACTCCCCTTGTCCTGGTCTTGTCCTCACCCTACGACAGGGTCCTGGCTAACGTCTGAAAATAGAACACTTCTTTGATAAAGAAACACTTTAACAAAACACACAAACACATAGATCTCTCTCTCTCTCTCTCTCTCTCTCTCTCTCTCTCTCTCTATATATGTATATTTATGTGTATATATATTGCTCAAATTTCCTGACCAACACGGCAGGTGGCTGTAGTTCTCAGGCCTGTTTGGCGCCAGGATAGATTATGAAAGGAAGCGTGGAGTACAGCCCTGTTCTGTAGTCTCAATCCAGACTGAAACCCCATAGCATCTACTTCACCCCCCCCCCTCCCCCCTTCATTGATCAACATTACAAAGTTTCCTAATATGCAGCCATTCAAGCTCTGCTCTTGTGGTGACCTCGTTTCTGGCTTTCTCTCCGTGTCGACGTCCGTTGTGAGTTGGTATTGAAGTAGCAGCATTGCCAGTTGAAAGGGACTGTCGTTGGATGGACGTTGTGGCTCCTCTGGTGGAGGTTGTCCGCTCACTCTCACTGAGCGACTGAATAATCATTGTTGTCAGTAAGGGATCTGGTGGTTTCCTGCGTATAGTTGATTAGAACAGACACCACTGAACACTACTGAACAGATTAAGCGGCAGTGTAGTGTCTCCTCTGGTAGGCTGCCTGATGGTGACGTGATATGGATTGCTTCTTATGTATGGATCGACGTTAAGGCTCCAACAGGATAATTCCAAGTATGGTTGGGGTAAGCCCAAAAATGGAGACGTAGGAACAATACAAGTGAGACAACACAGAAGGTGCGAAAACACACACACACACACACACACACACACACACACACACACACACACACACACACACCACACACACACACAAACACACCACCACCACCACCACCACCAAGAACAACAACAACAGCACCAACAGCAGCCAAATTAGAGCTTAGAGTGCCACACGTTGGAACGGCGCATTAAGATTATTCAAACAAATCAAGGTCGGCCTCTTGTCGTTTACACGTCGCACCTTGTGCAGGAATAGTGAGATTAACGTCCTGTTACTTTGAGGATGTTAAGGACACTTGATTCAGGGCGATCAGTAAGATACTTCAAAAGCCGGCTTTTTGTTTTCCGGTGGACATCAACATGGGACAGGATAACCTTGACCTGCAGTGAGCTTGATCTGGCCATATTCACCTTGTGTTGCTCTGCCTGGTCTGGCCTGTTATATAGCCACTAGCAGTGCCAGTTGAGGCTCACTAATGACTTCCTGACAACAACCCTCCGTCTGTCGCAGCTCCCTGTGCTCTACTGAGAGCTGACCAAGGACAGACCTGGCCGCTCCTTGGTGCCGTTCCCCCTCCCCTTCTCCTCTCGCCTCTTCTTCTGTCTGCCTCGTCTTTGTCCGCGTGTCACTGAACCCTGCAGGATGGTTTCTGCCTGGCCGGCTGTCCTTTTGTAACATGGCCATACCTTTGCATCATTCTTGTTGTCACAAATGATGAGCAGGTCGTCCTATTGTTCAACAGCCGCCCCACCTGTTGCGGACTTTCTCGTTTGTCCACAAAGTGATCTGTTTCTGGGATGTTCCAGATCTCCTGGTAACACCTTATTTCCAGGATCTGTAGTCGTCTTTGGAAATCGACAGTGAGTGTCCAAGTTTCATGCATGGACAGAAATATGGATATGACCAAATGAACACATGAGCCTCATTCTTTCTTTCTTAACGCGAAAAATATATTATACTCTGTCATTTCCGATGGTCATTGGTTGTGTTAGTGCTGCTGCTAGCCATGCTCATCTGGCCTGGACTTCCGGTTTGGATCGTTCACCCTTGATTACGCCAGCCAGGAATGTGAAGCTGTTGGCATGTTTCCGATTCCTGGCCCTTCACTCACCATTTCCCCCACACCTACATCCCCAAACACCTCACCCTGGTTCCTAAGAATTCGCTTTTCCCAACCTGGTTCCCAGAAAAATATGAATTTGACCGGTCAGAAGTCCTTTCCTCCAGGGTGTACTTAAAAGCGCGGTCAGGCACATCACCGAAGCTGAAAATTGATAACGAAGGCACGCGACAAATCAAAGCACTTTCTATCATGATCCATAGACCCAACGACACAAAGATGGCTGCCGTTGAGCAAAACATTTGCCGTTGGTTGATCGTCTGCCAATTATTTAATTCTCGTCAAACCTACAGGCGATCAAAGCGGCGCTGCATTCAGTTTCAGCGACTCTTTCTCAACTGACAGAAAGCAGCCAAATCGTCGGCAGTTTCTTGTTGACGCCTTTACTTTGATGCGTGTCGTAGGTCCGTGTGGCATTAACTGCAGGATTATGAGGGAAATGTGGGAAAAAGGACGATCCAGTGGTGGTGCTTTAACAAAAGAGTAAAGTGATGAAACGGCTAAATTCAAAAGGCGCTAAAACTACTATGCCGTCGTCTGCGCTTAATTAAGATTCGTCGAAGTCAGGCTACTTTTGGAATTGTTGGGGAAAAAAACAAAACAAAACAATAGAAACGTTTTTCCACCGTTCCCATTTTCACGTCCCCTTCCGTCTCCGCTCTCTCCCAGTTTCCCTCATCCCACCCCACCCCCTCCCGCCACCTTTCCACTCCTCTCCGTCTAACTCTCCACCATCTCCCAACTCACCAGTCTCACAGCGGTGCCCCACAAAGCCAGGAAGGCAGGAGCAGGTGAAGGAGTTGACTCCATCACGGCACACGCCGCCATGCAGGCAAGGGGAAGAACTGCACTCGTCCGCCTCCACCTCGCAGTTCTGCCCCTTGTAGCCAGGCGGGCAGTGGCAGTAGGGCGTGGCCAGCACGGCGTGGCAGGTCCCCCCGTGTTGGCAGTGGTGGGAAGAACAAGGGTTGGTGCCGTCCACTTGGCAGAAGGCACCGGAATAGCCGTAGGTGCACAGACAGGTGAAGGTGGTGGCGGAAACAGGCTGGCAGTGGCCTCCATTGCGGCAGGGGTTCAGCAGACAGCCACTTGCCTGGAAAGAAAAATGCGTGGATATAAAGAAGAGAAACACATGAGAGAGGTGTTCACCGCTTCAGTTTATGTTTTAGTTTTCTATCTATTTAGTGGACAGAAACTCTTAGGAGAGCTTGACAAGAGCAGGTTTTCAGAGAAGCCTCCACCCCCACTCTCATCCTTCACATACGTGTCTGTCCTGAACACTTTATACTCAATGGAACCTGGACACATCAAGATCTTAACTCCCAAAGATCCCTCCTGCTGTCAGAAAGGCTGTTGTTGTTGTTGCTGCTGTTTTGTTTTCATTTATGCGTTGCTGTAACTCACCTTGTATCTCCTGGATGGTCCATATGAGTGTCTCACCTACAGAGCTGTGTGGTACCCGGTCTAAATTGGGAAATTAAAGTCTCCACGAAGTTCACATTTGTTCCTTCTCAAGCAAATCTGCTGGGACTCTTTTTAGCTCCTCTTGCTATCGCCTCTGGAGCTCTGGTCTTCTTCTGTTCAGAAATCGAGAGCTGTTTGATGAAATCATGGGCTGATGAGTACACAACACCCCTTGCTTCAGCCTGTATTGCTAGAACGTTTGGAAGTCAGATTCCCTCAAGATGCTGCCTTGACAGTTGTGAATAAGTTATTGTTTTCCCCATTCTGCTTTCACCCGGCTCAGTGAGTTCAGAATTATTTTTATGAGCCTGATAGTAAACTTGTATCCGTCTCACGGCACTCGTCCTAGCGATCTCTCGCTAATCTGCTGTGTACTCCCAGTCGTCCACTCCATCCATCAAACCCTGTTTCCGTGCTCTTGATGTCAGAACTGTTCCAGACCATGATGTCTGGCCTTCTTCCTCAAAGAACGTTGTTCCTGGAGCTTCTGATGGCGTAGTGTTTCCTCTTACAGAAATGACCACGTGTATGGTTTCCCTAAAGCACTTAGTTGTGTCTTCATGTGTTCCTTCCGAGGGTTAGTGGTGCTTTGCAGAAATCGGGACATGTTCCACTAAATATTTGTCTTGGCAGAGTGCACACGCAAGGTCATCTGATTTCCCACATCTCACGGGTTTGCATTGTAGGGCAGGACGTCATGCACAGATCTGGTGATGAAGCTGATACTATGAGAGGGCATGTACCATACATGCCAGCTGAAACTTCCTTGCAGTGCGCTATCCCACGAAAAGTTCATTGTCCTGTTGGTCTTGCTGGACTGCCGTCTGGGTTTAAAAAAAAAAAAATTCTGGCATCCTCTCTTGCTTCGTTTCCTGGACTGCCATGTCTGTCTTTGCTTCCCCGTGTGCCTTTGACCATCATTTCATTTCTGTTGATTCCAATCCCTATCTGATGGTTTTTGTTAGCGTCCTGATTTTTTTTCTAATCGTGAGGCTTTCTTTTGCCATATCCATTTCTTCCAGAACATCATTTGCTTAGCCAGTCTTCACCTCGAGCTGGACTGGTCTCACAACCTGGTCTCCGGTGTCCTCTAGCATAGTTAGTAATTTTGATTTCCCCACCTTGTACTCCTTGAAAATAGATGGAGCTATTTCAGCGCGACCGGGAGGGACCTAAGACCTTTCCCTGTTGATTTGGCCTCCATTGCTTCCATTGTGCTTGTACTGATGTTGTGTATCAACTGAAGCCACAGGAGCTTTGAGATCGGCATGAACTGACCAGACTAAGTATTTACCAAGGAGGCCACACGGGTGCCATTTCTTTGGTTTTGTTCCCCTACTCTATGTCTTTCAACGAATCGTCACACACCCTTCACGGCTCTTAACTGGTTCTTCTGTCCCTGATGGAATATGATGATTGACTTTAGTGAACGTAACTGTTTCAGATAATTTTCCTTTCTGTAGGGAGAGGCTCGATATTTCTTTGATTTGAAACCTGTCCTCGATGAAGCGACAAGGTCGTCTAATTTGTTGAAGAATTTTTGTTTCATCATTTTATCTTCCTTGGTGGGAACGGCTGTTACGTCATTCATAAGCTCTTTTAGGTGGGGGATTTGATATCCGATTCCGAGGTTTGCAGAACCAGTCAGGCTCATCGCTGATTTCAATGTAAGCCCCACTGCCAATGTAAACAGTATTGGAGAAACTGCACAACCAATTGCTATGTCAGCCTGCTGATTGGTCAAGTCTGTAGTGTTTTTCTTTATGGACAACATCACTAAAAAGCCATGCAAATAGTTTTTCATCATACCTCAGATGCGCTTTGGGACATGATGTATCTCGAGGGCCAGTTCAATCATTTTGTGCAGATCAAGCCACACCACGTCGAGGTCCATTTTCTCTGCCTTAGCTCTTTGGGATCTCTTCCCGAATCATAGTAGTACTTTCTACACTGTCAGAAATGTCTTGGGTGTTCAGATTTGAACTGACACATCAAAGTACTCAATTTCTGCAAGGTATCTCGTCCGCCTCACTGCCATGGGTGAGACGACTTTCCACTCAAGGTTCAGAAGTGACATTGATCTGAACTGGTTAACGTTACTCGAGTTCTGCGCTTTATAAATGCACGCTCTATCAGCGATTCGTTGGTCGCCGGTCTTTAAGTTCCTCCATACTGGTCTCATCACTTTGTGGAGCTAGTCAAAGATATTGGGATATTTGTTTTACAGTAGATTGCACATTTGAGTATGTCCAGGCGAAGATCTGGCTCTGACTTTCTTGACTACTTTCTGTACCTCATCCAGTGTTGGGGACTTTGTCATTGAATGTTTCTCTGGGGCTGCAGGCTACGCCAAGCCCTGGATTTCAAATGGTGCTTCGGTCTGAAGGTCGGAGTATGTTTTCCTGAAGTGCTGTTCAAGAGTTTCTTTGTCCACTGTGAGAATCCCTGATCTTGGCTGCTCGAATAGTTTCCTGGAGAACTGGAAGAGGTATCTGAAGAAGCTTTCAAGGGTTTTCTTCTTTTGGTTCCTCCTCTTTGCCGATTCTTCTTTGCTGACGGCGCTGTATTTTGTTTTCAGGATTTCGACACGTTTTGCAGCTCCTTTTTTTTGTAAATTCGAAGACAGCTTTCATCCGTCTCTTGAAATTTTCTGTTCTCTTTTGGATAGTATCCATCTCTCTCTTTCGTCTGGATTTTTGAGATGGCGTTTACAACTTTGGTTGTTTACTTCCTAGGTGTCACTACCGGTTGCGTATGTCTTAAAATGTGACAAGTTTTTGATACAGCGCACTCGTTCCAATCAGCGTATCTGTGGGATTTTTTTTCCATATATCTCCCCCATTCCTCTTTTGTACTTGCGTGTGGCCGGTTGAGCTGCTGACGTTTGGAATCGGGAACCACAGCTAATGCCTCATGAACCCTAGTCTTGGTGTTCCGATCTCTTATCCGCTGGCGTAGTGCGCTGCTGTTCACAGCTGCTGTTCGTCTTGTGAATTTTCTTGCTGCGCTTGGAGAATTTCCTTCCTCAAACATACGGGAATCACTCTCGTTCTTCACCCCTGGTCCTTGTGGATTTACAGTCATGATCGATTTGGTGCCGCTAGAAGATTAAGAAAAAAATGTCACGAAATGATATGAAATGGACATTGGAAAAGAAAGTGAGTCTCTTCCGCAGTAGTCCCCATGTTACATTTAAATAAACTATGTCTTCCCCGTCCCCGCCTTCTGTTCGGCCCATTGCACATTGTAATTTATGACAACGATAACAGAACTTTGTAAATGGATACAATCAGGCATATTATCTGGAAAGATCACTCTGACATTTGTTTAAAAAAACAAAAAAACCCGATTCTCGAGCAATTCCATTCATGACTCTATAGGTGCATCTGTTAAATCTCGTAAAACAAACGCGTTCGTATCGTTTACATCGTTATACACAGGGAAGAGAACTGTGGTGTGGCGGTGCTTTCCATTAGGTCTCCACGAATCTTGAAATTGGGGTGTCAAAGATGGAAGAGGAAAGTGGGGAGCAAAGGAAATGCGAAACGATGGGATGGGATGGAGGAGGAAGGGGAGAAGGTAATTCTGATGCTAACCTACCTTGACCTCACACCCGTTCCCGAAATATCCAGGTGGACACTGACACTTGTTGGCTCCTGACTGCTTGGTTCCACCGTTCTGACACACCACCTGTGTAAATAACAAATATCATCATCATCATCATCATCATCATCATCACCATCGTCATCGTCATCATCATCACCAACGTCATCGTCGTCATCATCATCATCATCATCACCATCGTCATCATTATCATCGTCGTCGTCGTCATCATCAGTATCATGTGGTGGTGGTGGTGGTCGTCGTCGACGTTGTCGTTTTTATCATCATCATCACCATCATCATCATCATTATAAGTAATAACTAATATACTAAACAGACGATGGTGTTCTATAGTAAACTGCTTGTATCCATTGGAACTAGAATACATGCAATGTAACAGTCTATCCTGAGCGGGGAAATACGAAACAAACAACACCACAGTTGTTAAATCACATCATGCATTAGCAAGCTGTGCTGCCCTCTGATTATGAGATTACGCAGCGTCCACTGGCCATCTGTACCACCCGATGGTTGTGAGATCACGCTGCCTGCAGTAGCAAGTCGTATTGTTCTATGGTTGTGAGGACACACTCGGCAGTTGTCATCAGTACTGTGAGTGTAAAAGACTTGTAGTAGTTTACCGTGTGGTCCTGTGGTTTAGAAGTTACAAACCCGGAATGAAAGACACCCGCTGTTCTGCTTTAGAATTGTGAGATATAACCGTCAAGACTGTGGTTGTCCGTACGGTATCTGGACAACCACATGAGCGAGGATACCTGGACAACCACATGAGCGAGGATACAAAGAAGCTATAATTATGCTATACCGACAAGAAAAATCGTCAAAACAATCCGTCTGAAAACACCTTACCTCCACGGACGTGGTGTTCAAGGCCGTCTCGCAATGCCTGCCCAAGAAACCGTGAGGGCACTCGCACACGTACCCGCTGACGTCATCCAGGCACGTAGCCCCGTTCTGGCACTTGTTCCTGGAGCACTCGTTGACGTTGGTCTGGCAGTGCTTGCCCGTGAAGCCCCGGACGCAGTGGCAGAGGAGCCCCCCTCCGTGCTCCTCGCACGTGCCGCCGTTGAGGCAGGAGGTGGCGTGACAGGAGGTGGTGGCATTGCCGCAGTGCTTCCCTGTGTAGCCTGCACAGGATTGTTTGTTCGTGCGTGCGTGCGTGCGTGTGTGTGTGTGTTCTTCAATTTAATGTCTAGACACATAAGTGATTTTAGACAACGAAAAATAAATAAATAAACAAGGTAGAAAAGGAGGAAGGGAGGGGAGAAGGGGTGGGTAGACAGGCAGCTGAAGGAGATAAAGAGATAGAGAGACAGGGAGATAGAAAAAGATGAAGAGGTATAAATGGAAAACGGAAAAAGAGAAAAAGGAGGATCAGAATGAGAATCGGAAGAAAAAATGTTAACATGAATAAAAATTGCAACCTATAACATAACTAGAATAACATTTTTAAAAATCAAATGAACGCTAAAGGTAACAGGATAATAACATTACACGTGAAAATAGAATTATTAAAGGAATCTAAAAATGGTACTCTGAACAAGTCCTAAAACAATGTCACAAATCAAAAGGGGTTTTATTAAAACCTCCTTCAGGGACTTTTCCGAAAAAGTAGGCAGATATGTTTTCATTTTTCTACAGTGGAAAAGTATATGTTCATTAGAAATTTTCCCACCACAAACACATGTGATGTTGGAAGTGAATTTCGTCTTAAAAGCATTAAGTTTGAATCTATAGGCAAGGGAAGTTAAAAGCCTTAAGTTAGACAATTGACCATACTTAGATATAAAAACATCTTCAAAACTCGTTTGGTGGTCAGCAGGTAATGAGTGGCCAACATCTTCTTGTTTCTTTCTAAAATGCTTCCAGCAAGCATTCTGCAGTAGGCTATACCCTTCTTTCAGAGATAAAGGGATTTTCAAATTATATGCTTCATTTGTATAATCTGCAGAGTTTTTAGCTAGTTTATCTACGGATTCATTGAAATGTATTCCACTGTGTGAAGGCACCCAAAGAAAGGTAAGATCACTACCTCTTAGAATAAGGAAATGCACCAAATGATTAATCTCAAAAATCAAATCTTGTCTCACACTAGAATTTGAATTGCTTAAGGCATACAACACTGATTTTGAATCGACACAAAAAAGAATCTGAGTCACAGTTTTCGGAAGATCAAGCAAATAACGCAAAGCCATAAGAATAGCAGTTAATTCAGCTGTAAATATAGATCTGTGCTTTCCAATATAAAAACCTCTTTTGACCTTTAAGTGGGGGTTAGTGAAAGCAGCACCAGCTTCGTGATTTTCTAGAACTGAACCATCGGTATAAACTTCGAGATGATTTGGATAATTGAGAAATAAATGCTCATTCGCAACTGTGCCAATAAAATTTATATTCTCATTTTTCTTTGCATTGGTATAATTAATGTCAAAATGTCCTTTTTGTAATTCCCATGGAGGGATAACAGTAATTCTAATTCTATTCCTGATTGTTGAAAAGTATCTAGAGTTTCAGTTTTTATTGTTTTAAGACATGATATGTTTTTGGCTCGTTTTGGGAAATCAACATCTGATCTTAAGCCAATTTCATTTTCGACATTGTTTTCACTTAAAGAGCCTTTTAACAAATATTTAGCGATGGCAAGCTGACGGCATTCATTTAAAGGAAGTACTCCTACCTCTCTATATGTTGCTATTGTTGATGTATGGAAAGGAACCCCCAAGGCCAATCGAAAAGCTTTACAATCCACGCTTTGTAATTTGTTTAATAAATATTTTGGAGCGGTGAAAAAAACTTCTTGACCATACGTAAGCCTAGAGCGAACAAGACTTATCGCTAGATGTTTTAGTACTCTGACATCTTGGCTCCAGTATTGCTTACTGATAACTTAAAAAAAATTTAAAGTCTTTCTTGCTTTAGATAACAAGTATTCAATGTGATAATTCCAGTTTAACTTAGAAGTAATATGAACCCCCAAAAACTTTACCCTTTGTTTATATTCCAAAATATCAGACCCAATATGGAGGGATGGTAAATTGGGTGGATCAGCACCATTGTTGAATAAAACCAGATGAGTTTTCTCAGTTGATAGAGTTAGTCCATTTTCAAACAAGTAGTTATTTAATTTATCTAATTCCATTTGATAAGCTTTTCTATAGTAATTTATATCTCTTTTTGGTGACTTCTTTTTCATGGACACATTCATCCACATGCAAATATCATCTGCATATTGTACTAAGTTGACATTTTTTGACAAACATTGAGGTAGGTCATGAAGTAATATATTAAAATGATGGGGCGCTATTACCGAGCCTTGTGGAATACCCATTGTAGGCATGCGTGTAGTCGAATAGGAATTTCCCACCTTTGTTTGCATGCTTCTTTTCATCAATAAGTCTTTTATGTAAAAGTAGATGTTCCCAGACAAACCAATTTGTTTCAATTTATATAGTAATTTATGATGCCAAACACGATCATATGCCTTTTTTATATCAAAAAAGGTTGCTAGAATATTCTTTCTGCGAGCAAATTGATGCTTTACCTGTGTAGTCAATTTGACAAGATGATCAATGGTTGACCTACCCTTTCGGAAACCAGCTTGGTTTTTTGGGATCACTTTATTTTTATTACAATAGAATATTAGTCTGTTTAAAACTATCTTTTCCATAAGTTTGCCTACATGCGAAGTTAATGATATAGGTCTGTAATTATTCTTATTACTTTTCGTTTTTCCTTCTTTAGGAATCGGTATTATGATAGAATGTTTCCATATTTTAGGGTTTTGTCCCTGTTCCCAACACTTTTGAAATAAGTCGTGTAGCAACAGTACCCAACTGTCTGGCAAATGTTTAAGTAAGATATTAGAAATAGCGTCCATGCCTACTGATGACTTTTTATTAGTCAGGGAAAGTATAGCTTCTCTCAACTCACGTATAGTAATTGGAGCATTGACATAAAGATCATCTTTCCGCTGTGGATCTTGATAGTCATCATTTCTTTCTTCATTTTCCCTGAAAATTTTATGATTTTTTGGTAGTTTGCTTGCATTCATTATATCAGCAAACATATATACAAATGATTCTGCCTTTTCTGAATTGCTTGGTAATTCATTACCATCACATTTGATTGGACAGTGTGGCAAATGAACACCATTTTTCATTTCATTAAACTTTTTCCACACCCTCTGTAAGTCTTTATGGGTATGTGTTTCATTGGTGCAGAAATTAGACCAATATTCCCGCTTGACTTTTGCAATCGTTCTATTACTCATGACATTTGCTTTCTTCATTGGAGCATGCGTTTTGGGTCCAGGATTTTGTAGGTATAATTTATATTCTTCTGTTTTCTTGTCAACCGCTTTCTGGCATTCATCATTCCACCATACATTCCCTGCATGTTTATCTGATTTGCGAGCTGCATATTTAGGAATGGCATAATCAGCAGCATTTAGTACTGTTTCCGTAAATTTTGAGTAATAAATGTCTATGTCATCATCTTTAATGCAATCTATGTTTTGTGCACATAAAAAAGCTCTAAATGTTTCCCAGTCAGCAAAGTTATAATTGTATTTAGGAATGACATCTTCATCTCTATCGCTAGATATTTGTTGATCATTGACAGTGGTAACAATGGGTATATGATCACTTCCAAGCGTGTCACAAAGTGGTTCCCATGTGCAATTATGGGCCAAAGCAGGGGATATTAAAGATAGATCAATGGAGGTGGCTCTATGATTTGCATTGTCTGGAATTCTAGTCACTCTTCCATCGTTTAAAAGGTAAAGATTTGAGTCTACTATGTTTTCTAAAAATCTGTGACTAGTGATAAAAGCGCAATTTTTCTCCCAAAAGGGGAGTGTGCATTAAAGTCTCCACAAATTAGCCACTTTTTGTTTGGATTTTGTGTTGTACGAATCCATTCCGTGTTAATTTCTGTTGGGCCTTTTGGTAAGTAGACAGAAACAACATTTATTATAAGTTGATCATTGAACTTTAGACTTGCAGCACATGAAAGAATATTAGGATCATTCTTAGGGGCTGGGGAATCGCACACTGTATACTGTATATTTTCATTAATGTATATAGCTGTCTTAATATTTTCTGTTTTATTTACTATCTCATGCACTGGTGGATAATAATAATTTACCAGTTTAGGTAGGCTGTTTTGGTTTACATTCAAAGATTGTAAAATCAGAACCTGGTACTTTGAAGAAACAAGATGTTGAGTTAAATAAGACAGGTTTGTTTTTATAGACCTGCAGTTCCATTGTAAAACCTTAATGGGAACTGACTTTGTCATGATAAGGAAAAACGAAAGTGTGAAGAAATTCAGTTATTTGTTTTTAAAAATAACACGAATGAACCTCACGTAAAAATGATAAATATAACGCAGAGAAATACACTTGAATAAAAAAAGGGGGAGTGGGAGGTGGAGGGGGTGGTTGTTAATCAATCAACTAAACGAGAGATTATGATAACAATATTTCGCGATGGCAACAAGTCTCAAAAATATAATCCAAAGACAGTCAATAGCCAGTCATTGCACTGTTGAAGCTTATACAAAGCTAAGACAAGTACTAAGCCTAGACAAAATTTCTTATGGAAATGTAATTTTAGAGGAATCCTCAAGCTCAAGAAGTTCGAACATGTTCCATGATCTTCCATATCGTGGGTAAGGAGGGTATCTGCGGAGGCTAGGCTGTTGGGGTGAATGCCAGTGCTGATGGTACATGGGAGGAGGAGGGCGTGATGTTCTTCGCGGTCTCTCCCAGAAAATGTCCCTCAGATGTCGGCCCACGTTGCCCGCCAAGATGCTGGAACCACGGGGGTTGGGGTGGATGTCATCCCTCATGAATTTGCCGTGGGTGGAGAAGTTAGAGTGGTTGATGAAAGAGACGTTCTGCATAGATTGTAACCCTTCACTTAGAAATGCGTTAAAAAGTTCTCTTTTGACATCAAGTTGGGAGTCACGCACGGGGATGATTTTGCTGACAACAATTTTGATGCTGGGATGGTCAGCAGCGATGTTCTTGATTACTTTTGTGAACTTTTGAGACGTGGTTTTGGGATCTGATGATCTGATGTCATTTATTCCACAATGAACAACAACTGCGTCTATATCTACTGGCTTGCCCTCCTGTTTTTCGATTACGGCTGTAGTAAATTCAAAAGTTTTCTGAATATCTTCAGTGGTTCGGCATTTACCCGACCGAACGTACAAGTCGTAGGACCAACCCAGTCTCTTTGATTTGATACCACTGAAGACAGAATCCCCCAAAAGAACGACACGTGGAAGCTTTTCCCTGTTGTGGCGCTTTCGAACATTCTTTTCTGCTTTGACGTCACGCGTGGACTTACTCTCATTGACGTCAGTTTTCACATCTCCAATTTGCTTTTGTTCTGTTTCGTTTTGTTTTTTGTTTTCTTTCTGCTTTATTGTTGTTTTGCCCGATGTTTTTGGTGCAGGGGTCAGTGGAGCAGTTCTCGCAGCATCCGCGAAAGTTTTTCCCGGCTTCGTATGGAAGCTAGGGAGTTCAACAGAGGGGCATGTTTCAGTCTTCTTTGGTTCTTTTTGTAAGACAAGACTCGGCGTTAGGTTTTTAATCGCATCGGTCAGGACTTTCACTGTCTTTTCTAGACTGTCAATGCGCTCGAAAAGCGATTGAATCATAGACGAAACAGACTCACTGACCTCCGTCTGGGTGTTGATATCTTTTGTTTCCGTCTTCTTCAGTTTATCTCGAGGTAAAGATTGTAGGCCTACGTCTGTCATGGAGCACTGGGCCTGGTCCTGGCGTCCCAACGGTCCCAGCACATCTTTGCTTGGATTTTTAATGCCCACGCCTTTTTTGGTGCCGTCTCTTCTTTTTCTTTTTACAACGCTCGTTAGGCGTTCACCCAAACTTGTTGATCTTGTCAGCATAGGCATAGTGCCTTAGATCAGTAAAAAAAAACTTCAGCAGGCGAAATTACTTCTGCTGGGCTATTTCCGCCATCTTGAAACTTGAAAGCGTGTGTGTGTGTGTGTGTGTGTGTGTGTGAAGTTTTCAGCACCTCATCTCATGTATGATATGCAAGTTTTGTTTGAATGTAACGGAGAAAATGAGAAGTTTCTTCTTTTTTTAAACACATAATTATGATATCGGTCGAACGCGCACTTGCCCACGCTCCAGAAAGGACAGATCCCTTACATACCAAACATCGGTCGAACGCACTACGCTCCAAGCTTCAATATCTGTTCGTCATGCTGAGCATGATTTGCTATGTGTACGGGGCAAATGACCCAAACCATGCGAGGAATTTGGTCAAGGTCGTTAGGGAGTAGCTATTATTTTGATATTTCTTCCTGTCCAGTGAGAGCCAGGGCCCAGATAGTGTCACAACACACGTTTTCACCTGCGTCTGTAGGTTTGTTTGTTTGTCCGTCAGCGAAATTATGCAAACACCAGTGGACAGATCTTAATTAAATCTTGGTTGAAAGTTAGATTGTGGTACAGGAATGAACCCTTTAAAGTCAAGTACGGATCCGGATTAAAGGGCGAATCCGTGTTCCGATCAGCCTGTTAATGCAAAATTAAGTAGTAGCGCGGGTCCAGATGCTTGAGTGACGTAGACGCAGAGAGGAAATCGAAAGTGTAGTTTGCACGGGAGCAAGGCATGAAGGGCCACAGACTTCGAGTTTTATCTTTTTAATGCTGATCGATGAGGATGAGGATACGAAGATG
>CM065714.1:100645942-100658442 GCA_033310375.1 Conus canariensis | reverse complement strand
ACACACACACATACACACACGCCACACACACACACACTCATAAACATACGGCCTCAACAAACTACCCATTTCTTGCAACTAAATGTGAAAGTCAGCAGAATCCCTCCGTGTGAATTCTGACACCACCAGCACGGGGACTACACAGAGCGGACACAAACTGCCCGGTCACCGCTCGGCCACCTCAACCAGCAGACCTTTGTGGGGCCGCAGAATCAGCTCACCCACCGGAAGTACTTCTTCTTTGGTCTGGCAGGCCTTGACCCGGAAGTGACGAAAGATGGCTGACAGCACGGCTTTCTCTTCCAAAAGAGCGAACTTTTGACCTGAGTGAAACACCAACTTTGACTTTATCTAAACAACACACACACACACACACACACACACACACACACACACACACACACACACACACACGACATACACAAGCGGACGCGCGCGCGCACTGGGATACATAACACAACGTGCGCACGCACACTCTAATATACAATACACAGACATATACAACATACATATGCCCACATGCAAACATAAACGTAAAGCACGCACAAACATGCTTGTAGACAAAGAAATATACCCACACGGATATATGTTTGAGCACGGACAAGTGTGCATGCACGTACGCACGCACGCACAGACATAAACAAACGCGCGCATGCGCGTGCACACCCCCCCACATGCACACACACACACACGCACACACACCACACACACACACATGCACACACACACACACACACACACACACACACACACACACACACGCCCGCGCGCACGCGCGCGCGCGCGCGCGCGCGCGCGCGCACACATTATCACATACGCATCACTCAAACACACAAACACGTGCACGCAGATTATAAGCGGATCGGTTGACCGGAGTTAAATGAGCGGTTGTGGACCACCCACCCTCTTCCTCACCCCAGCCTGGCCCACTTTCGAAAAAAATTAATAACAAAATCGTAAAACACTTCAATTAAGCACATATGAGAAAGCTGTGGCGTTTGTGGTTGTTGTTTTTAATGCGATTTTATTCAAGTATGATAAAAACAAGTAATGAACTAATATTGCTGACGACATGTGGGTTTTATACTGCGTCCTTCAAACCCTCCTACCCCCCAATTCCCGCTCAGTTGTCCCTGTTCCCCCCCCCCCCCTCCCCCATCCACATCCCCTCATCATCAACGACTCTTTGGAAAGCATTCCCTAGCCACTGAGTTACGTTTTGTTGCATCAACTCTTACCACTCATCCAAAACAATCCACCCAAACACACACGTGTGTACGCGCGTCTGTTCAACACACACACACACACACACACACACACACACACACACACACACACACACACAAGCGTTAAAACATATACATGAAGGTACATGCGTGCGCACAGACACACACACACACACACATTCGATCCCACCCCACTTATCCACACACACACACACGCACGCACACGCACGCACGCGCGCGCGCGCGCGCGCGCGCACACACACACACACACGCACGTACACACATACATCATTATCAACATCACCAACATCATAATCATCATCGTCTCATCAGCATTATCATCATCATCAAATCGTTGCATGCACAACAAACATGTACAGAAAGACAAGAACAACAAAAAAGACTACAAGAACCACCTATCCAAAAGAACACAACACAGACAAAGACATAACACATGGGCAACCACGCACAACAACAACAACAATGCTCAGAGGATAATAAAGATCACACACACACACACACACACACACACACACACACACACCAGCAATGCCTTCAGGATAATAATAATACTGAGACACACACCACACACACACACACACACACACACACACACACACGTACGTATCCTCACCGATGCAGTTCCGCAGGCCCGCCGAGAAAGGCACGTAGGCATAGGGGTGGCGGCGGGCGGAGTGTTCGGGGAGGAAGCGGTCAGGATCGAACCTCTCGGGCTCCGGGAACCAGCGGGGGTCACGGTGAATGACAGAGGTGAACACCAGCGCCGTCACCCCCACGGGCACGGTGTAACCGTCTGCAGTTATTGAACGTTTAAAATATGAGGCGTCTGTGTAAATGTTGATTGCTGTTCTTAAAAGATAAGAAAGAAAAAGAAACGAAAAGAAAAGAAGAATTTTTTTTTTAAAGAAAAAAGAAAAGAAAGAAACAAAACAAGAAAAAAAGGAGAGAAACCAAGTTTCATTTTCGTTTAACTACAGTTCACGTAGTTGTTTTTTTTGTTTTGTTTTGTTTTGTTTTTTTAAAATTGAAAATGTGTAACGATGCAAACTTGAAGGTCACTCGAGTGAGCGCTGACCTCCATCAAGGTCGGACGAACCTTGGATTTACCGTTTGAGCTGGGTCATGAATGCAAACGAAATTATTCACCTCAACCAGGGGAAATAATTGTTCGCGTTGATTGGTGGATTTACTTCCTTTTTTTTTTTTTTTTTTCCAAATTATGAATAATTACATTTAAAAAAAAAAACTAAAAAAAAACATACACAAAAAATCCCCAACAACAAACAAACAAAATAAGAACAACGAAGTTGAAATGTTTCTTCAATTCCAAAGTTGTAATATTCAAAGAAAGCATATCACTTCGCAGAGACATAATATTATTAACTAGTATCTGTAACTTCACGACATTTATGTTCGGTGTGATAGCAGCATCAATCTTACCAATCCTGTAAATAAATCACTGATCTGCTGTTTGCTCTTGATCCGCATCTTGGATTTGCAGCACAATTTGTCAGTCAGCCTTGATCCTCATTCCTGATCCCCCATGGTTATTTCAATCATTTACTTAATATCTGAGTAATATGATTTGTAATAATTTGCTTAGTGATCCTAGATGCAGTACCTATTTGATCAAGATCGACACCAACAGATCAGTATCAACGTGTAATAGGCTCCTTGAAGCCTCAGCTAATAACGGTTTAATGCACACCTCATGTTACAGCAGTTTGATAGTAGTCTCGCATGACAACAGTTTGATTATAGCCATATCTTATCTATCAACAGTTTAATCATAGCCTCATATCACAACACTTTGATCATAGCCTCATCTACCAACAGTTTCATTATAGCCTCACATCACAACACTTTGATCATAGCTTCACTTAACAACCATTACAGGCTCACATAACAGTTTAAACAACAATTCAAATACAGCCTTGCAAAAACACTGGTTCAATAATAGCTCAAATGCAACAGTTTAATAAAGCCTTACATACAACACTTTATGATAGCCTCATATAACAATAGTTTGATAATGATAAGCCCCTTAAAACAACGGTTTACTCATAGATATATAACCTCACATGCAATAATTCAACGATAGCCTTACATAACGGCAGTTTCATGACAATAACAACCTTTTTTTTTTTACGATAGCCTCACATTACCCTTTTAGTGATAGCTTACATACCAACAACAACAGTTTAACAATACCTTACACAACAACAGTTTAATGAATGATAAGCCTCAGACCGTTAAATGACAGCCTCGTATTACAACATTTTTATGATAGCCTCACCTAACATCATTTCAATGATAGCCTGGCATAACAACAGTTTGATTTGATAACAACAGTATAATACTGGCTTTTACGTACCAACAGTCTAATGACGGCCTCGGATAAAAACACTTTAATGAAAGGTTTTGAATAACAATATTTTAATAATGCTGGACACACATAACAACAATTTAACAGTAACATCAGACAAGAAAAAGTTTACTTATGGCCTCCGATTAAGAAGAGAAAATGATGGCTTCAAATTACAACAATTCGATGATGGCCTTTAATATAACAACAGGTTACAGAGGATGTCAGGTAACAACAACAGCTTGATGATCGCTTCAGGTAACCTAAAGTGGATTGATGGCTTCTGCTCTCACTTGTACGCACAGTAACATAGTTTTTGTCCAGTAACAAAGACAGAAAAAAAACATTAAGTGCCAAAGGTGAAAAAAAAAAAAATTGAAGAATGAGGAAGCTGACTTACGTATTGTGTTGTTTGTATGATGAATAATACTGATTATGATAATCACGTGTCCATAAACCACCCCCTTCCCATCCACCACCGGCCCCCTCCCCCCCCCCCGCCTCCCACAAATGAAAAAGAGCAGTACAGGCAAGGTACTGTGGCTGGCACACTCCCACGTGTCTTACCGAATCTGGCATCTTCTGTGGTGGTTCTGCCAAAGTAAGGAACTGAAGGGTACAGCCTCAGAGCTTCCTGCACAACGACCAGCGGAGCATGTGGATACAAGCTTTCTGTCTGTCTGTATGCTTGTCTGTCTCCGGCTATTTCTCTGTCTGTCTGTCTGTCTGTTTTCTCTCTCTCTCTCTCTCTCTCTCACCACACACACACACACACACACACACACAAACAAACACACACACACACACACACACACACACACACACACACACACACACACACAACCCCAACACACACACACACACAAAACGCTTCTGTGCCCAAAATGATGATAATTCTTAGAGATCATTTCAAATGAAGATATCTTGAAACAGTTCCCCCATTTTTTTTACACGTCGCATTCAAACACACACACACCCTCCCCCGACCCGCCTTCAACTCAGAATCTAACAACACACACGCACGCACATTAATCAATAGGTACATTCTTTAGCCACGTACACAGTCTGTCTGTCTGTCTGTCTGTCTGTCCCCCTCTCTCTCTGTATAATCCACCCATCTAACGCAACCCACATATAACTATGCACTTCCCAACTCACTAACTCAGTCGCTCAGCCATGAACCCACATCTACGATACAGTCACACTACACTACCACCTACTTACTCACTGACCTTGATACAGCACTCCAGATATTTCAGCTCCTTCAGGTCATTCATGGTGGGCAGGCGGTCACTGCCTCCTACAGTGACCAGATACAGGGGTCAGTCAGTATCAGTGAAACCCTCATTACAACCAAATCAGTTGAACTTTTCTTTATCGTTGCTGTGTGTATAGCTAAAGGATACCACGGAAGTTAGCATCTCTGAGATGATAATTATACTGAGGTTTGTTTCATCAATGTGTCTAGAACAATGGAAATTATACAAGATATAACGCTTACAATTGTGGAAATTTTACCTGAACTCTTGAGCGAGAGCGAGAGAGGGGGTGAGAGAGAGAGGGAGAGAGAGAGAGAGAGAGAGAGGAGGGGGGAGACAGAGACAGACAGACAGAGACAAAGACAGAGACAGAGACAGATCGAGAGAGGCAGAGAGAGAGAGAGAGAGAGAGAGAGAGAGAGAGAGAGAGAGAGAGAGAGAGAGAGAGAATCCAGTGCGGAGCGCACAACTGAAGTGATAATGTTCGATTGGTATTTGCATTGCATTCATTCACACACACCCCACACACACACACACACACACACACACACACACACACACACACACACACACAAGTACACCCAAACATTTGCCACCACATTACCAAACACTCTGTCCAGTTCCTCATGCACCCTCTCCTGCACCTTGGGGTCAGAACCAATGAGGAAGGTGCACCAGCTCATACCAGCAGCAGTGGTGTCGTGGCCCTGTGAGCAGCACACACACACACACACACACACACACACACACACACACACACACACACACACACACCACCACCCCCTCCCCCCCCCCCCCACACACACGCACACGCACACACACGCTCACACACGCACGCACGACACACACACACACACACACACACACACACACACACACACACACACACACACACACACACACACACACGAACGTAGGCCCTCAGTGACACACAAGCAACACTTGAAATCATTTAAAACAAATTTCTTAAAGAAAATGTGTTGATAAAGATGCCAGTTCAAAAAACACACACACACACACACACACACACACACACACACACACACACACACACACACACACACACACACGTCTAATATCACTCAAAGTGAACAGACGAACGAACGCACGCACGCGCGCGCACACACACACACACACACACATACACACACTATCTCTGTCTGTCTGTTTGTCTGTGTCTCTCTCTCTCTCTCTGACAAACGGAGAGACAGACAGACAGACAGACAGACAGACAGACAGAGGTTCTCAAGCAAGTTGATCTATTTAGGGGGAAAAGCCTTTCTATGTCTACAGCATACAAAACATCCATTAAGGAGCAAGCGAATTGACCCAAGAACAGACCATGGGGAGTCTGATGACCCTGTTGAACTCTGTTGTGAGGGCTAGGCGACTGCTTGAAGGCCATAGCGAGTTAGAGCTCTGGTTAATCATAAGGTATAACATTACGCACTGCTTTCTTCTCCTCCTCCTCCTCCTCCTTCTCCTCCTCCTTGTTCTTCGTCTTCTACTACTACTACTTCTTCTTTCTCTTCTTCATCTTCTTCTTTTCTTTTCTTTTTTTTTCTTCTTCTTCTTCTTGTTCTTGTTCTTGTTCTTCTTCTTCTTCTTCTTCCTGGGAAGCGACAACAAAGATCATGTCCGTTAGTCTGTTATTTTTTTTTAGGATTGGTCTAAAGCATTGAAATAAATGGGTAGAGTTTGGGGTGAGGATTGGGAGAGGGGGTGTAATATGTAGTGTGCTCGTTACCTCAAACATGAAGGTGTCCACCTCCTCCTGAATGTCCTCAACAGACAGAACGCGGCCGTGGTCAGACATGTACAGCAGCATGTCCAGAAAGGCCAGACGAACTTTCCGGGATCCTCCCACATCCTCCTCCTCCTTGTACTTGCCGTCTTTGCTGGCGTCACTCAGCATGGACTTTGCCCGTGTGGCGTTGAAGTTGTTCTTGCGGTCGTTGATCACCTGGTCGATGGACAGACAACAAGTTGATGTTGATCAGGCGTTAACATCGATGCACTACTTTAAATTCACCGTTTTCTTCTAAAGTGAGTACTTTTTGTATATCCAAACTTAAAAAGTGTAAATATTTATTTTATTATTATTGCTTTGTATACAGGAAACATATTCACAACACTGAATAATTAAATACTTTTGACTTGCATCCCTGTCACAGATAAACAAAAAAGAAAGAAAAACACATCTCATTGCTGAATCTGTGGAAATGCAAGGAGTGTTACTGCACATTTCAGGTTGAAACCATTTCATGCATAAATCACGCTGATACAAGTTTGATGCAGATCGTTCATTTTACAATTCAACTTATCCAGTTTCATGAGACTTCAGTGTACAATAATCCAAAAGAATGTTCGAGCAAATTGGACAGAAATCAGCTATTACTTCCCCTGCCATTATGGCTGTAGTTGATTGCAACCCCTGCGCATTGTCGCCTATTGACTTAGCAGATGTGGCGTAGCACATATGGATTTGTCCACGCGCAGAGACGCCCAATGACACTGAAACTTTATCTAATTTGTTTTTACTGTCAAAGACAATTCCTGACACCGGAAAAAGAACCAGCTAAGCACACTAAAAAAAAAATCAGTTTTTCAGGCAATTACATAAACAACCACTTTTCGTTGGAAACGAACGACCATTTTCCCCTACCACAAATAAATCGGGAAGAGTCAGGTGAATTGATAAAGCCCTGTTTAGGTGCAAGAATTTTTTTTATCACTACACTGTCTTCCTTTGGGAGTAATACATTGGAAAAATGGAGAAAAGCAAACATCCAAATAAGTAAGCGTTTAGATTTTTATTGTGTGTTTTTTTTTTTACTCTAATGGCTACTTAACTTGGCTGTGCTGTGAAAACGCAAATTACTAGTTCGTAGAAATTTATAACTTCAATGACAGCTAAAAACTACGCAGTACAACTTTAGCTCGTACACTGCTTACAGATCCAACTACACAATCAAGTTACCTACTGTTGCATTTTATCCGACCTGGAGCTAAATAAGGAACAAAACCAACTTTTCGGTTTGACACGACGTCACTTTCTTATCTGACTGCTTAACGGTTTGATTTGTGCTGATTGAATACTCGACTCAACGCTCCGTAAAATCACACCAGCAAAGTAACCCTGACTTACTTCTTCCGTATGCGTTTTTACTCATGTGTTCCAAGTTTACCGTTTCCATCCTAAAGTACTTAAAATCACGCTGATGGCTAACCCAGCAGTGGGTTAAACAGCTAAACACAGCTACCCAGTATAACATCCAGCCAATCCTTAGCAACTAGTTCGCCAAATCACCTGCTGTATGCACCGACCAAGCAGTTTACGTACTGACTGGCAGGCGGACAGGCAAAGAGCATGAGAGAGCCAGTCAGACAGACAACAGAATGGGATCAGAGTCCAGCACGGTACCTTGATGGTGAAGTCCTGGAGGATCTTCAGACATCGGTCGTGTTCCTTGCCCTGCCCCAGGATGTCGTACATGGTCTTGTTCCAGTGCCAGGGCACACGCATCCGGTGCTCCAGCAGAGCGGTCATTCGGTACACGGCACGCACGTAGTCCGAATCTTTCACCTGAGCGTTCACGTGCTGGCCCATCGCGGCGTCTGAGCCCAAAGAGACAGCAGCAGCAATCTCATTGTCTTGATCATGCATTATTATCATCTTCGCATCGTAATTGTCAACATCACCAACATCATTAGCTTTACCAGCGATTTCAGCAGCTTCGTTAGAGATATGCAGGATATCACTAAGAGCGAAAAACCTTGACAAATGGACAGACAAATCGTGGTTATCGTTAGTGTCATCATTGTGTTTTCATGATCTGATTAATACACGTGCGCGTACGCGCATGTTCTCTCACCTACTTTTTAGCATTTTCTTTTCTTTGAATTTCAAAAAATAAGTACACACACACACACACACACACACACACACACACACACGCACACCACCACCACCACCACCACCACCACCCCCCCCCCCCCCCCCCCCCCTAATCATCTTATCATTTCTGTTCTCAACCACCATCGCCATAACCACCACCACCAGCAACCCGATACGTTGGTCACTCCTGTCCCCGTCTCTCTAACCCCCTCCCCCATTACTTCCCAGTCCTGAGAGGACTCTCATAACAGCTGATGTCCACTGTGGGCAGACCTCCGTCCTGACAGACTTTCAGAGGGTTCTGAGAAGACATCCACACACCTAATTATCTTCCTCAATATGCGCGCGCGCACGCACGCACGCACGCACACACACACACACACACACACACACACACACACACACACACACACACACACACACACAACCATATTATTGAGCCCAACCTCAACCCATCCCCCATTTACTCGCAGAAAGCTAACTGCAGATCATAACAGAACGCACAAAACGAGATACCCCAGTGAAACACCTGCACGCGCACCTACCCTACCTGCCAGCTCCCTCTCACTACAACCCCCTACTCTCAAACCACTTTGGTTTCTCCACCCGCCCATCACCCAAACCAAACCTCTACCCCCGACCCCCTGCGGGAGACCTCCTTACCACAGATGATGTCCAGAGCGCACAGAGCAATGTCCTGGAAGACGTTGAAGGAGTCCTGGCCCACGTGGTTCTGCAGCTTGCGCACCAGCACCTGAGACTGCTGGTTGAAGACCTCCACGAAGTCGTGCAGGATGCGGAAGTGGAAGGTCGGGGTCAGCATCTTCCGCCGTGACCGCCATTTGTCGCCTGTGCTGCATGGACACACACCACTAATGCAGGACCCGGGTTCAGAGGTCCACTGGTGGGACGGAGGCTTTAGTGGGTGGGTACGACGCTCGACTAATTGCTAAGGTATGAGAAAATTTCGGGTTTGTGTCTGTCTTGGGGTAGCCTACATTTTTTTTCGCTCCTTTCCA
Source organism: Conus canariensis (assembly GCA_033310375.1). Taxonomy (NCBI): domain Eukaryota; kingdom Metazoa; phylum Mollusca; class Gastropoda; order Neogastropoda; family Conidae; genus Conus; species Conus canariensis. Next base: position 100,648,654 of record CM065714.1, on the reverse strand, counting down.
GTAGACTTTAAGAGATGCTCCAAATGTCAGTCTTTTGAATAAGATCGTGGATCAAAGTCGTTGCATGAAGTATGAACTTAGCCTACGAAAAAGAACTCGCAGCAACATGGGATGTTTTCAGGTGGGAGAGAGGGAGGGAGAGGACAGGTTCAAGGGTGTGGGAGTGGGGGCGGTGGAGGGAGGACGGTTAAGGGAGTGGAGGAGGAAGAGGCCGAAAACTGATCCTTTGACAGATTTCTGCCGATTCTCTAGAACATGTGGTCTTGAGTGTAGTTGAGGATGTAGAGTTTTCTGCCTGGTCTGTAGTTATGGACACCGATCGAGTCCCGCACGCACAGGGATTTTTCTTGCATTTCAACAAGTCTGTCTGATAAGATTATACCTGCTGATGGGACCATGTAGATGATACCTGCTGATGGGACCATGCAGATGATGCCTGCTGATGGGACCATGTAGATGATGCCTGCTGATGGGACCATGTAGATGATACCTGCTGATGGGACCATGCAGATGATGCCTGCTGATGGGACCATGTAGATGATACCTGCTGATGGGACCATGCAGATGATGCCTGCTGATGGGACCATGTAGATGATACCTGCTGATGGGACCATGCAGATGATGCCTGCTGATGGGACCATGTAGATGATGCCTGCTGATGGGACCATGTAGATGATACCTGCTGATGGGACCATGTAGATGATACCTGCTGATGGGACCATGCAGATGATACCTGCTGATGGGACCATGTTCACGCAGTATGCATGAGGCCCGCTAAAGGCAGTCTTGCTTAACAGACGCAGGCCTGTTCCGAAAAAAACACCGGGATGGTTACTAACAAACAGCAGTGTACGTCGCTCCTGTGCATGTACGAACAAACGTGTGTGTGTGTGTGTGTGTGTGTGTGTGTGTGTGTGTGTGTGTGTGTGTGTGTGTGTGTGTGTGCGTGCGTGCGTGCGTGCGTGCGTGTGTGTGAGTGTGCGTGCGTGCGTGCGTGTGTGTGTGTGTGTCCGCGTGTGTGTGTGTGTGTGTGCGTGTGCGTGTGTGTGGTGTGTGTGTGTGTAATATTACATACTTACCTAGTCAAAAGCCCTGTGCCTAGCCAGACATGCAGAAATTCATACTCTGAGGATTTGTCCATGTGTTTGGAACTGTTCAGCAGAACCTGCCAAACAAGCACCAGAGCAAGGCAGAGCATGTGTCATATAGAAGATACAGTGAATAAAACTACAGGATAGACTACGGGGTTACAGTATAACAACACACACACCACACACACACACACACACACACACACACACACACACACACACGCGCGCACCCACGCGCGCGCGGCGCGCGCGCACACACACACACACACACACACACACACACACACACACACACACACAAGATGGAGCTCCAATGGTAGTGTTTATTTATAAGAAACGGAGTGAGGATGAGTGGATGGAACACTGGTATGAGTAGGTGGGGGCTGAGAAGTACTCCAAGACACTAACACACATTACATTCAACCTTTGATAACTGGACATGATAGAGACAATGGGTAATATGGTCGCCTTTGTTATAAACCTATCAAGGAACAAACAAACAAAAAATAATTCAATACACTTCCATATTTGTTCAACTGTAAACATACTTTCGTTTTGCCGCCGGGGCGAAAAGCAGTTCCACAGTCCAAAATCTGCGGGTGGGGACAAAAATCGCTCGGGCTAGGAGGAGAGAATCGCGCTCTTACTGTCATATTACATTAAAATAGCGTGACAGTTCGTGACAACTTCTCTCTCTCTCTCTCTCTCTCTCTCTCTCTCTCTCTCTCTCTCTCTCTCTCTCTCTGTCTGTCTCTCCCTCTCTTTCTGTGAGTGTGTGTGTGTGTGTGTGTGTGGGGTGTGTTGTGTGTGTGTGTGTGTGTGTGAGTGTGTGTGTGTGCGCGCGCGCGCGCATCTATGTGCGTGCGCGGTGTGTGTGTGTGTGTGTGTGTGTGTGTGTGTGTGTGGTGTGTGTGTGTGTGTGAATGAGTGTGTGTGTGTGTGTGTGTGTGTGTGTGTGTGTGTGTGTGTGTGTGTGTGTGCGTGCGCGCGCGCGCGTTTGTGTAATCAATCACTGAGTGTTTGCAGTCAAACGGCAGCTTTAACGTCACGGTCTGGATGGGGTATAAAAAAACTAACAAACAAGTGACACTGCGACAAACAAAATGTTCCTCCAGCAATGCGCGTCTGCATACATCATGGCACACAGTAACCGACATCTGTTTCACTCCGTGAAGAACTCGTCAGGGGCATAATATAGTTTCCAATAGTACCTCGGCTTTCTCGGCTGTGACGACGGCCACCACAGGTTTGTTGATGAGCCACATCTTGAATATCCCGTACTGCTGATAGTCCAGTCCCCACTGCAACACCCTGCGGTACCACTCTGTGTACACACACACACACACACACACACACACACACACACACACACGCGCGCGCGCGCGCGCGGGGCATGGACAGCCAACTTAATTTCATGTGATCAATCCCTGTTTCGGGTTGGGTATGGAAAGACGGAAAAATGAAAGACTGAGGTAGAAAGCTAAAGAACAAAAAAGCCAAAGAAAGCGAAGGAAGGAGATGGTAAAGAGAGAGAGAGAGAGAGAGAGAGAGAGAGAGAGAGAGAGACGTTCCTCCCATTCCCTCTACCACCCCCATCTTCACACTCACCTTTTCCCTTACC
>CM065714.1:100630942-100633442 GCA_033310375.1 Conus canariensis | reverse complement strand
CCCCCCCCCACACACACACACACACTCACAAAAGCCTCAAAGTTGGAAGAAAATCGCCCTTTCATACTGTAGGTCGTCTTTCATGTAATCTGTCTTTGTCGACGTTGTTGTAGTTTCAAACACTTCAAGCAGATGTATTGATTTGTCAGTTTTGATTTATCTTTCAATGCCAAAACTGGTTCAGCCGAATTTTCTTATTTTTTTTGCCCCCAGCTGTAAACTTTGATAAAATGCGTCATTTCAGCTGTTACAGTATTGCGGTTTAATAAAGGGGGCGGGAGGGGGAGAGTAGGGAGGAAGATAATGAATTAAAAAAAAAAGAAATGGAAGCGGCCGGGCCATCTGTGATATAGTGACGCACTGATGCTGTGCATAGAGGCGAACTCGGCGGAAGTGCACCTGGCTTGAGAAGTGTTCACTGATGGTCAAGTAAACAAGCAGACGAACTCGAAGAGGACGGATCTGCTAACTTGCAGTTAGTTCAGAAGCTAGGTCGTGCTCAACGTGTCACTGACAGACCAGTGCTAGGACGTCCACTTCTCAGGAGACAGACTCGCCTTGCACTGCGACATTACTGAACAGCTGTAGACGGTTACAATGGCAGAAGAGACGGCTTTGACAGTTCTACTACTACAACCACTTGGCCTGAAGACTCCGAGACTGATAGAGACTCAGACTTGACCTAGTAGTTGGTGCCATTGAAGGGCTTGGCAAGAATCCTGATTAGACCTCCATGTCAGTGTCTGGACTGAGCCGGTAAGGCAGAGTGTATGTGTGTGAATGTGCAAGTGCTTCAAATGTATAAAAGAACTCCTCTAAAGTATAGGCCAAACACTTTATTGGTGTCAGGAGTGGGATATACTTAGCCCGCTTAATTAGTCCAGCCCTCCGTGTGCTTTAACAACAAACAGGAAACAGTTGTCAGTAGTGCTGAGTGTTGGTTGCGTTTTACACAGACCAGGTACTAATTACACTCAGCACCAGCACTTACCAGCCGCTCCATTAAGAAAGAGGGGGGGGGGGGGGGGGGGGGTTCTTATTCGATAGACCATAGGGCAGAATATAAACACAGCCACTGGATTGAGCAGCGCACTTCTGTTTTTAGGAAAAGGAAGGGAGATTTCCATTATCCATGATGTTATCCGTTCTGTGTGGCAAACGCAGTGACGACCTGCTTGCACTGATCGATGTAGGAAAGCAGCAGCAGAGGGCTATAGGAGACTCTATGGAGCACAGGCCAACGCACAGGTGGGAAGAAAAGAACAAGTACTCCCCTACCCATACAGGGCGACCAGCAGTCCATGGATGAATTTTGGATTTCACTTTACTCGTGGGCGAGCAAGAGACGATGAATCCAGTGATGCCGATTCCTTGTTCGCCAAGCTGCTGCCAGTTCCTACTCATCCACCAAGTATTGTGGGCAATCTGATCGAGTGGGAAGTGGGCTCTCCTGGGTCTGCCAAAAAAGATGGAACCCCATCCCTCCAAAAAGCTGGTGAGAAAGCAATCACCACTTGATCACTTGATCAATCATGTCGAGGGTGTGGACTGAGATCGCATAGGTCTAGATCGTCCTCAAGATCAGCCTCTGGCAGACTGCACTGCTACAGATTTAGGTCAAAGTCTCTTTCGCGGGAATACAAGCGATGTCTTAAGGAATCGAATCCTAAAGCAAGGTCATCTTTCAGGTCACGGGGACGACTGCACAGGTACCATGATGGGGACTTTAGACCTGAAGATTACAGGCACGTTTCTTCCCACTCAAGTAGGTCTTGGTCACTAGCACCACACAGCTATTGCCGCCATGACTGTGCTGAGAGTGTGTCAATACATATTTTGACTCCTCAGACAACAGCGGCGAAAACGAACGCCAAAATTAATATACGGTATGATGGGAAATCAAATTGGCTGTTATTCTAATACAGATTCGACAGTTAAAGAACAGCCCTCAATTGGTCTGAAACGGAGGGTCGGGATTACTTGGGGTGGTGTCTTGAAGGAAAAGCCTAAGACTTCTTCATTACAACCACCAAGATGGGCAGTCAGTGCTCATATGACCAGATGAAGAAGTTGGAAACACGCTTCGGAGCCAGAGAGTTGACTGAAACGGCAAAACTAAAATTCCAGCAAGTCAGCCAAAACCAACAGAATCCTATGATGACTGGGCAAATGGGGTCTGGATGCTTGCTGCTTTAGCCCTCAGGGACCTTCCTGGAAACAAAAAAAAAAAAAAAAAAAAAACATGCACAGGACAAGGCAATCGGCGATTTCTTTCTGGTGGCCTGGGCAAGGAGGTAGGTTAAAAAATGCGAAGCTGGAGAGACCCAGAACCATGGAATAGGTCTTCCATAAAGTGGAATGGTACCAACATGTCTTCCTGGTCGTGGATTGGTCGCAGAAGAAAAATCGGGAAGAGCCACAGGTCAGTGCAATGTTTTTTTTTTACAAATAGGATCGGGACCACTTTCTCTGCAAGCAGTTTGGGCATCAGAAGAAAAAA
>CM065714.1:100560942-100625942 GCA_033310375.1 Conus canariensis | reverse complement strand
AGAACAACACAAACAAATGCCTGTTACAGTACATGCTTACATCACCTTAGTGGTGCCCAAATAACACATGCTGACAGTACGTGGACTCTTTTGTGATTGTCAAGGTTGTGAAATTGAACCTTGAACAAGTTATTCAACTTCAGATATTGGTAGGTGGGCTGAAATAAAGTTGACATTTTCAAAATCATTGTTCATGTGTTAGATATTGACTTAAAATCATTGTTCATGTGTTAGATATTGACTCAAAATCGTTGTTGATGTGTTAGATATTGACTCAAAATCATTGTTCATGTGTTAGATATTGACTCAAAATCGTTGTTCATGTGTTAGATATTGACTCAAAATCGTTGTTCATGTGTTAGATATTGACGCTACCGTAGACGTTCTCAATTGATCATGAAAAAATAATGATAATGAAAATAGTATTATATGTCAATACAAGTAACAGCCTTCAAGTCTGGGAGATGTTTGCATGCTATTTTGATTATTTGATTTTTTCATCATCATTTTACGGCACAAATGGTATCATCATTAATTTGTACAAGAGCATGGAGTGTGGACATCAAGTTTATTGCATCTCATTCACCAGTATAAAGTTACAGGACTTCAAAGCTCACAACTTTGACGGTCTCAGGTGTCCCCAAATACGGTGAAACTGCCCATGTGCATGCATCAGTGGTGTTTATACATGAAGCAGGAACTTAGAAAGCTTCAGAGTTTAGAACTGTGTATATGTGTGGTGCATGCAGTGTGTTGTGTGTGTGTGTGGTGTGGGGGGGGGGGGGGGGGGGGGGGTTGTTGTTATGAAATTCTGCTGTCAAGCTCTCTTGAAGTGTCTTCCCTACTGTTCATTTTTGCCATACCAGGCAGAAAGGATCTGACACATTTATGTGATAGAACATAAAGCAAGGACTTCAGTATTCAGTGCACACAGTTTGGGCGTAATTTACTGGTCAGAATTAAGCTTTTTGGGCTGCACAAAGTGATTAAAGATTATAAATGAAAAAAAAACAAAAAACTATGGTGTCCTCTTTTCATATTGAACATCACTTCAAAATTGTGCTTTTTTTTAATTGCAAGGTAATGATAAAATCAAAGTGATAGATTTCTGAGGTAGTAGGTTTTTTTTGTTGTTGAGTTATTCAATCTGGATGATTATTCTCCTCTCCGTCCCCCTCCTCCCTCCCCCCTTTTCCTCTTCCCTTCCTAAGTTCCTTACCTGGCCCCCCTTCCCCATCCTGATCTCCCTCCCCCCCCCCTTTTTTTTTTTTTTAGCTGTCAATGTAACGATTTTTGGTGCTCATAAGTAAACTATTTCAAGTCTTGTGTTATGAACAGAAGTACATTAAGGATATAGGTTTTTCAGATAAATAAAAGATCATTCACAGGCATCAAAAAGGGATTTCTATTCTATTCTTTTTTGGTTAAGTTTGTAGGAAATTTATTTGCTGTGACTTTTAAGTGTATAATATTCAGTTCAAAACAATGGACAACAGATTCTGGATAATGGACTGAAGATAGTCTTTCCATCTGCTCAATGCATTTTCAGTGTAGCTGGGTGGCTAAAGTCTTTTTTTTTTGTGGTGGAGTGGATAAGAAACCAATTTAGCAATGGAAGTCAAGTTTGATCAGTAAACAGTTTTATTGTTGATTGTCAAAAGTTGATAAGAAGTTCATGAATATTTGTTCACTCTGTGTAGGAGTCTTTGTAGATTATAAAGAAGGACCAACAACAGATCTTTAGTCTTATCTATGTTGGTGGTAGAAGATTTTTTTTTTCTATGGAAGGAAAACAATTCTTGGTTTTTAATATTGAAAGGGTGGCACCATTATTATTGGCATCATAAAACTATACCATGTCAAGCTCTTGGAAGCTTTGACCAGTCTGCTAGCCAAACTTGCAATGAACAGACACCCACATGCTGTCTTGTCCTCGCAACAGAAGATGCAGAGTTGCTTCTGCTTCGGTGAATTCTGTGGCCAAATGCTACACAAGTCAACACCACAGGGTTCTTGCTCTTGTCTTGCATCACCTGTTTCCAGTTCGTAACATTGATGTGGCTCTGTGTCTTTCTGTGGCTGATTCTAAAGAAAGAAAGAAAAAGAAAAAAAAACACAAAAAAACCCTCACATGTCAGAGACAGATGGATGAGTAGGTACCAATCCAGCATGAAGGAACACAAAGACAGCAAAACACTTGGCATGGTGAACAATTATCAAGTCAGGCTGAGTTGAAACATAGCCTTTATTGTCCTCAGTTGCCATTTGCCAGCAGGTGTAGTTTTCGAGGAAAGGCCAACTGTTTCCCAACGACGATCAGTCATTCGAGCTGTTACACTTCCAGGCTTTTTGTCTGTGGTGTGTTGCCAACCAGAAATGTGATAATGTGAAGTGTGAAAAGGTGAGTTTAGACTTTTTTGGTGTGTGGATAAATCAGTATTTAAATCTTGGTGTTGAACTTTGTATGGATGAAACTGAGAAGCAGAACAAGGAGCTGGATATACAGTCTTCCACCTGGACCTGCCAGAGCTGCTGGAGGTGAAGAGTTGATCATCCTTGTGAAGTTTTGTGTGTGTGTGTGTGTGTGTGTTGCGTGCGTGCGTGCACGTGCGTGTGTGCGTGCGTGCGCGTGCATGTATGTGTGTGTGTGTGAGTGTGTGTGTGTGTGTGTGTGTGTGTACGTGTGTGTGTATGTGTGAGTGTGTGTGTGTGTGTGTGTGTGCGTGTGTGTGTGCGCGCGCATGTCAGTGTGTGTATACACAACGCTTTAAAAGAAAAAATCTTCCAGATTTACATAAATCATTCCCCCACGTCAAATGATTTTGCTGGACGGATTTTGTACAAAACATTGCTTTCATTTTTTGCTTTGCACAAAAATGTCTTGGTTCCAGTTTGAAATGGGATGCAGCAGTGACTGACGGCAAGTAGAATGGAATCTGTAAGTCTCAGTAACAACCTTCACAAATAATTTAAAAAAAAAGACCTTGTGGCTGTAGCTGAAGGGAGGGAGTCTTTATTGGGATTGAGCATATATGTACAATGGTAGAAAAGTGCAGGTATGTAATAAGCATTAATATTAGACCATGATAGCCAGTAAACAAACTATGGCATAGCTTAGTACAGACTGCCAGTTCTTCTTACCTTCATTTTACATATTTCTACAAAATAATGCATAGCTTAGTACAGACTGCCAGTTCTTCTTACCTTCATTTTACATGTATCTACAAAATAAATAATGCATAGCTTAGTACAGACTGCCAGTTCTTCTCTTCATTTTACCAGTACCTGTACCAAAATGTCCTTGTAAACTTATGTGCATTGAATGTTTAGAATAACCCCCCATTACAATGTTGTTTTTACAGCTGAAAGTCTTTGAGCTTTATTCCACATCCGTGCAAAAATGGTGCACTTTGACCATATAAAATGGATGAATGTTGACAGGCTTTTTGTTGATCTAAATCATGCTTGAATCGTGACCTGGAAGCAAGATTGGTTGAACCGATTTATCATGATGGTCTAGAGTGTGTTGAATCTGTGATGTGATGTTAAGGAGCTGTGTGAACAAAGGCCATGCACACTCTGCATTTCCATCCACTAGACTACCCTTTTGCTCAGTGTGATCACTCCATGTTAACCCCCCCCCCTCCAATCCCCTTTCTCTCATACTCTGTATCCCTCACTTACACACACACAGTCTCTCTCTCTCTTTCTCTCTGTGTCTCGCATGCACACACACACACACACACACACACACACACACACACACACACACACACACACACACACACCGCGCGCGCCATGCATGCCCACGCATGTGCGTGCGCGAACATGCACATGCATATGCATGCACACACTGACATATACGTGCACATGCATATAATAAGTAAATAAGTATTATCTCATTTTACTAATTGGATGACAGTGTACTAAATTCAAAGCAGAGACACAAATTGACAAAGTTAGAGATATAGTTGTCACAACACACACTTGCGCGCGCGCGCACACACACATGCGCACGCATGCGCTCACACACAAGCTGCGCGCGCACACACACTCATGCAATACACAAACACACATGCAAACACACACAGACACAGACAGACATCCACACAAACACACACACACACACACACACACACACACACACACACACACACACACACACACACACACACACACACACACACACACACACACACTCACACACCACACACACGTGCACACATGCACGCATACACAAAGACACATTCTCTCTGTGTCTCTACTGCTCTCTCTGTCTCTGTCCCTATCTCTGTCTCTCTCTCTCTCTGTCTATCTCTGCCTCTCTCTCTTTTGTACAACTTTTGTATACATACATACATGCATGCACATGCACTCATGCAGAGTTCCAGACTATGATGTATGCATCACATTGAAAGGTTTCTTTGGGTAGTAATGGCGCTTTCTCTCTCTTTGATATGAATGCAGAACTTTTCACTTTTGTCACCTAGTTCCTCACCCCCAAGTGTCTGATTCTGAAGCTTTACGTACAGCTCAACTTTTTTGAAAAAAACAACAACAAACTTACTGTGAAATTTTTCAATAAGATGATGAGGTAGTACTGAAAAACGAGATGGACGCATGTTCCGATCTTGTCAGTAGTAACATGTGAAAACATTTGCAGTTAGAGGCTGAAGTACAGCCCTGATGTGGGTTCTATGGCTGGTTTTAAGCTGTAAATGAGAGGCTGAAGTACAGCCCAGATGTAGGTTCTGTGGTCGGTGAAACTGTAAACAACTTGAGTTGATATCCTGTGTTAACATGCATAAGTGTGTTACTACATGTGGAGGTCAACCTGTGATCAGACAATGATTGGATGCCCTGTTTTGTGGTTATCTGGGACAGACAGTATTGGGTCATTGCACTGACTCGCAATCAGTGTCCGCGACAGACCTGGGACTCAGGGGTCATGAGCACTGATTTGATGTGGTCTTACCCTTGATCTTGGAAGACCAAAGTCCATGTGCCATTCCTTCCAGCAAGTACTTTCTTGATGGACAAGTTTTGAGTGAGGGCGCATGAACCTGTACAGTGCTGTGTGTTGCCTCATAGCTCACTATTTTGGGCCGTGCAAGATAGCTGAGTGGGGTAGTTTTAAATGGAATGCAGACAAGCAGTCTTTCTTGACTCTCATTATGTGTAGCACAATGTGGGATGAGGAAAAAGGCATGCATGCGCTCACAAACAGCAAACAAAAAAAATGTGAAGAGCAGGGAAAAAGTACTCAAGGAACAGACCTGTTGCAACAGCTATTTAAGAAACTTTTTTTTTTTTTAGTTTTATCAGAGGTCATTAAGGATAATGTTAACAGATTTGAGAATATATCTCAAAAGGTTGAATACATGTAAAACTGCAGCTTACACCTTCTGTCCCAGGCATATCTAGGCAGGGATGTTACATCTGCACTAGATGCACTAGATGTGAAAAGAATTTAAAAGTGTTGATTTGGTTAAGGAAATCAATCCTTGTTGAATAAACTGTGATGTAAGGATGGAAGGTGTGGTCCTGTAGCGGATGCACTCAAAAATGTTCTGTGTTAAATTTCTAGAGTAGTTCTATTGTATGAACAATAGATAGACTGAGAAAAGTAAGTGCAGTTTCACACACAAAAACTTCACTTTTGTGTGTGTGTGTGTGTGTGTGGGGGGGGGGGGGGGGGGGGGGCTGCTGGAATGTCAGCCGTCCACTTGGCCACATGGTGGCATAGATTCTTGTTCCTGTTTTGGGCCAGCTTGCATGGACCTACTAAAAAAAAAATAGGGTCCCAGGATCTGTGGAGGCTACAGAACCTTCTTTGGTCTTACGCTGCGAATAGAACTAGCAGATTTATTCTTTTTATTCTTCACCCTCACTTTATGTATGATTTAGTTTTTAACTCTTTCTCTTTCTCTCTGAGCATATGTGGGTGTGTGAGTTTGAGTGCATGTGAAAGCTGAACTTTCAGGAAAGTGTGAGATCTCAGCCAGCACAAGTAAGACTAACGTTCATGTATCACCTTTAATGCGTCACCTTTTAATGTTCTGTCTCAGCTATGGTTTTTCACTCGGTTCTTGAGTTGATTGTTATCAGTGGTATGAGACAGAGAGAAACGGTAAATCATTGAAGGGAAATAACTCTTCAAAGTAGTCAAATGCTCAGGTGGTGTAATTATCATTTTGTACACAATTCAGGCAAACGAAAGTATGAATCGGTTACCTGATACAAAGCATTTTGACCGTGAACAGTATCCATAACTCACTTTAACAGATTTGATGAAGTATACGGTTATCCTGATCAAGCATAAGGCATAAATAATTTTTTTTTTAAAAAGGTTAGTTTCAAGACTTCAAATTATTTTCAAGTTGTGTTTCTTTTGGAACAAGCAGTGAAACTTGACTCAGGATCACAGAGTAGGAGAGAGAACCATCCCCCTCTCTGGCATTCACCAGTGTTGAGTTGTACTCACTGAAACTGACTGTTTTTAGCCTCATGGCCTATGGTGGCTCTGTGAATGTTTGGGGCTTCATCTCTCCTTTAAGAGGGGTAAGCTAACCATCCTGTTTCTAATGTCTGTCTGGCTGACAGGTTGTCATAGGAACATGACATTTTTACAAACAAATTTTCCTTGTATTCTATGAGGACAAATGAAATATCGTGTATCGTGTCGTGTATCGTGTATGACAACCAATGGGATTTATTAAGGGGGGAAGGGGGGGGGGGGGGGGGGGGTTTAGTCATCTGAAAGGAGGCAGAGACATCTCTACATGTGCAGTGTGACATGATACAGTTTGGACCAAGTATGGCAATGTCTCAGATCTTAGCGGTTTTCACACGCGCACACACACACACACACACACACACACACACACACACACACACCACACACACACTCACACGCATGCACGCACCCCCCCCCCCCCCCCCCACACACACACACACACATGCTAACACAAACATGTGTGCACACATCCATACACACACACACACACACACACACACACACACACAAAGAGTCAGTCACACACACACACACACACACACACACACACACACACACACACACACACACACACACACACACACGCAGTAAGTCACACACACACATAGACACAGGGTGAAGATACATGCCTGCACATGGACGAGTGAATACATGCATGCATGCGCACAATTATTCACTTGCGCTTACATGTATGCACGCTTGTGCACACAAACACAGACACAGACTCTCTCTCTCTCTGTCCTTCTCTCAGACACAGACACACAGACACATACACACACGCACGTTTGTGACATGGTTCCTTCTAGTCTGCCCTCTCACCCTCTCTCTTCCCCTCTCAGACACAGACACACATACGCACACGTTTGTGACATGGTTTCCCCTAGTCTGTCCTCTTCTGGAGTCCTTTTGAGGCAGGAAATGGCCCATTGTGGCATGTTTCAGACAGACCGAGGGATGAGTGAGAAGGAGACAGACAGCCAGGATGAGAAAGCCAAAGCTTCCTCGCTCAACACCAGTCCGCACGGAATGAAGATCCTGTCCACACAGGTCGGAGGTCACATCTTCGGCCAGGATGGCCAAAAGTTAGGTCAGTCTGGTGCCAAGTAGGTATCAGAACAAAATATTGATTGTCTTTCTTCCCAGATTGTCTTCTTTTTACAAGTGAAAATCTTTCTGCTGAATGGACCGGAGAAACCATGTATTGGAGGAAGAGAATGTATTACTCAGTAGTTGGAAGTTCCTACAGTGGTGTTCAGAATTGGTTTTAAAAGATCAGTTGATAGTCTTTCCTTTTTTTTTTTTGTTAGAATGAAAGATAAATCAAGAATAGACAAACGCCAAAAATCATCAAAGATTAAAGCGGTTAAGAAGCTGTCAGGCTGAAAAGTTTGCATGAATTATTTTATCTAATTTTTTTTTTTATGTCTTCCTTATAACTTTTATCATAGCTCTTGGGCCCGGCAGACCCATTTTTCTCTGTAGAAACTCACAAGACATCCAGTTTCCATCAAAACAATCTGAAATTTTAGATATGCCTCAACTGCTACTGGACAATTATACATACGCAAACATGTTTGTGTTTGTTCATAAGTAAATTACTGGACAATTAAGTTTGCACAAAATCATTTGTTTTTGAATAAGAATATAGGATTCTGGATTCAACATTAGAAAAGTAGTTAAAGACTCAGAATCAAAACTTACTTGGAGAATATTTCGACAGGGTCACCCTGTCTTCATCAGCTCACTGTTCCTGTTGTGGCAGCGAGGCCTGGTGGGATGACTGTTGTGTGGGGTGACTGTTGTGTGGGGTGAACGGTTGTCAGGATCTGATTGTAGATGGGGGGAAGTTCAAAGCCTTGATCTCTGTTCAGGCTGGGGCATCTGGTCTTGATTTCGATGGCTTCTTTAACTTTTCTTTTTGTGAGAAAGGGTTCTGTGGATAAGATCTTGTCATGACCGTGTGTGTGTGTGGAGGGCAGGGAGAAAAAGAAAGCAGGAATGGAAAACAAGGCCATTAGATTTTGAATGTAAAATCTTTCATTAGCAATTTATCAACATTATATAGACCATCATAGTCCTTCTTGAAAACAGCTATTTATATCGCCTGCTTGGAGGCCTTTCATCCACTGATTAGGACCACCTCAGTGGCATTGCACCCATGTTGGTCTGATCCCCTGTCCACAGCCACAGTCCGCCTCGGCCCGCCGCAGCCGTGGCACCGGCAGTACTTGGGGAGGAGTCAGTGTCAAGTCATCAAGAGGCAACTCATTGGAGGAGACACTGCATTGCTGCCGAGTGACTTCTGTTGTGTTCAGTGGTGCCTGTTCTGATCTAACATATGCAGGACACCACCTACTAAGCCACCAACTGAGAAGAATAATTGCTTAGTTGCGGAGCCAGCGTAAGTGTGCTCTCCCTCCGAAGGGCGCCACCATGTCCATTGACGGCCAAAAAAAAAACTTTCCAATACCAGTGACCCCAAACGGAATCAAACCAAAGCCATAGGTGTGAAGAGAACATCAAAACTGAGGTCACTATAAGAGCAGAGCATGAAGGGCCACAGAATTTGAGATTTTTGTGTGTGTTGAGAATGAGGATAATGAAGATGATGATACGGATTATCCATTTCGGTCTGAGACTGCATGACAGGGCTATACTCTACTCTTACTTTCATAATATATCCTGGCATCAACCAAGCCTGAGAGATAACAGACATCTGCAGTGTTGGTCAAGAAATTTGAGCCACACTCTCAGAGATGCATCCATTTAGTGGATGAAACTGACTATGTGGTCCCAGTCTTCCCAGTTGAGCCTGTAGGAAACCCAGCTCTGAGTAGGAGCTGGTCAGTGCAGAAAAATCACACACGGCTCTCCCTTGAACACCTCCGTACCCAGTTCCCCAAAGAATCCTGGACTCATGTCTGTACTGACGGCTCTGCAGCAGATGCCATTCGAAATGGAGGGGCAGGAGTCTATGTCCAATATCCAGGAGGCAGAGAAGAAAAGATCTGCCTCGCTACCGGCCTGTACTCCACGAACTACAGAGCTGAAGCAGAAGCCCTGAAAACAGCAGCAGCCCACATTGAGGTCAGTCCCTACGCCAGCCACAACGTTGTCTTCCTGACCGACGCCCTGTCCATCTTACAGGCCCTTCAGTCCAACAGAGATCCAGAGCTCAACGATCTGTCCTCATCTCTCGCCTCCCTCTGCACAAGTCACACAGTCACCCTGCAGTGGATTCCCTCCCACTGCAACGTGCTTGGCAATGAGACTGCTGACTCCTTGGCAAAGGAGGGCACTATGAAGGAGCAGATGGACAGATCCACCAGCTACCCTGAATCCAGGACCATCATTAAGGCCAAGCTGCAGAACAAGTGGAAGCAGCAGCATCCATGTCACAACAGAGCAGACCCGTACTACCTGCTGACTCAGCAAGAGCAAGTAGTCATCTTCAGGCTCAGGACAGGCTACAACTGCCTGAAACACCACCTGTTCTTTAAACTCCGCATTGGCAACACAGAGCAGTGCCCCTGCAGAACAGGCAGCCAGACAACAGAACATCTGCTGCAGTCCTGCCCGCTCCACCAAGCGCTCCGAGAGAAAACCTGGCCCGACCCAATCCCAGTGGCCTGGAAGCTCTACCGAGGACTGGAGGACCTGCGACGAACTGCCACCTTTGTCGAGGAGACAGGGGAATCCATCTGAAGAAATGACGAATGAGACAACAACAACACGTGGCTCTGATGGGAATCAAACCCACAACCTCCCATCCGGGAGTCTGCGATGCTAACCACTTGGCCATGGCGGCTGGTAAAAGAAGGAAGGTTAGAAACAAAGCAAAGACAAAAAACTGAGAGGTCCACCATCATACAGATGCAGGAACACATAGCTGAACTGCCTCAAGGATGAGTGTGGATCTGTGGAACTCACGAAATGTGGATATGGGTACGCGGTTGAGGTGCTTTTTTTAACAGGCATGGGTCTGTAAGACCCATGAAATACTAATGATGCCATACTGCCGCATTAGCTGGTATGGGTCTTTGAGACACATGAAGTACGAATTGGTGGTAAATGGTGAAGCATGGTGAAGGTTGATATGTCAGTTTTCATCACAGTAGGTCTGAAGTTTTCATGGCATTTACCATAATCTTCATCATCATTAATAATCATTTGAGTTGTTATGCATTATGAAATGGTTGTTTGTTTGTTTGTGGTTTAAACCCCTTGATGACGAAATCATGTCATGAGGAAGGCACATTGTAAAAGTATTGCACTGGATAGTTCTGATGGAACTTGATAAGAGGAATGTGGGGAGGACAGTCCCTTTGTGCTCTGCTTTCATGGTGACCTCAGGTTTGATTTGCTGTCCTCATCCATGCCCCCTGCTGACTTTGTGTGTCAAGGTCATCAGGTATGGGCAAGTTCATGAGAACTTTCGTTCATTGCGCAGTACGGCACCCTTTGGTAGAGAATGGTTTACTCCTGCCGGCTCTGTGACTTAACAGTTATCATGGTCAACAGGAGGCTAAGCAGGTGATGTCCTGCATGTGTTGGACCTGAATAGGCATCACTGACCGCTGAGCTGGGCAATGTCTCCTCTGCTGCACTGTGGTGACTTGATTGTGACTGCTCTCTGCGGATCATTGGGTTGGGGCTGTGACAAGGCAAGCCTGTGTGTAGCTGTGTGGCTGCAATCAGTGGCGTGAAAATAATGGCCACAAGGGGAGGCCCGATTAGACTGGGAAAGCCCCGTACACAGTTATTAATGGCAAGATTTGATGAAGAATGCATCATCTCAACAATGATTAGCAGTTATGTTTAGAGTAGCAGTGTGTATTGTACCATGCAGAACGATTTCTCTTTACTCACCCTGAAAGCAGTGGATGGGATTGTAGTGGACAGTTAATAAATTTCCGTCAAAACATGTATCAGTTTTTTACCTCTAAACTGTGAGAATTTTTTTTTCTTTTTGCAATGGGACACACACAATGATTATACTCTACATTTATGTTCAAAATAAAAAAAAGGATGAAATTATTCCTAGTATTTTATTCAACTGAAGTATATTTCTGAAAATGGTTCATTCAGTCATCATACATTAGATTTGAAAAATTCAGAGAATTCATCCATCAGAACAGAAAGAATGATGGAATCTAGAGAGTGTAGTAAAATTGAAATACAAAAGTTGCATAAGGCCTCAAGTGGTGGCGTCATTATGACCCAATTGATCATTTTATTTGAAATAGCCACAAAAACCCAACAAGAAGAAAGCAAAAAAAAAAAAAAAAAAATGTTAAAACTGTGCATCCTCTGGTGGACAGGTATGCTGGATCGAGGCAATGGCATCGTGCTGAAGGCTCTGCAGAACCCACCTCGTGGGACACGGGAACTGTCGCTGTACCAGACCACCTTTGCCCCAGTCTGCCAGGACAAAGAACTGCTGGAACTGCGGCACTTTCTGCCCCCTTACTATGGCACCGAGGTCATAGATGATGGTGAGGGGGACCCTTGGTCGGGGAGTTTAGTGGACTTGCTAGGGGTGGAAGGAGGTGGTTTAGTTGGGGTAGAGAGAGGTGCGTGTGTGTGTGTGTGTGTGTGTGTGTGTGTGAGATGTGAGAGTGAGTGAGTGATTGTGTGTGTGTGTGTGTGTGTGTAGAGATAGAGAGAGAGAGATGGGGAGGGGGGGGGGGGGGCGAGGTGATAAAACTAAATTTTCTTTTTTTTCCCTTGTTCTCCTGAGTTATGCCTGCATGCAGATCAGCTGGGACTCTGAAGGTCTGGTCTCTAAGACTTGTCCTGTTAGATTAAGAGAGCCAGAGATCTGTGGTGGTATAGAGCAGGAATGCACAGATGCAGGTTTTGAATTCTGGCAGAACATACGTTTAGATCCACATGAACCCAAGTGTTCCAGGGGAAGTTCTGCTCAGTGTAGTGAAGAACCAGGACTTCTCTTCTTGTACAACAGTAGAGTAATAATGTGCTCAGAGTAAAAAGAGTGAGAGATGTGTAAGAAAAGCAAAAGAAAAAAAATCTTTTTTTCAACACGTGCAGAAAAACTGTTAAAGGGTTTGGAAATGTGCAGGATTTGTGGTTAGAGGCGTTGCTTCATGAACTACAATTTCTGTTGGATCAAGATTGGCCAACTTCTGTTTTTCAGGCAAACTGAAACGGCTCTGGCTGGTCTCTGGTGTACAACACAAGTTCTTTTTCAATGTTATGTTGGTTTGATTTGTTGAGACGACACTTGACGAGAGGTTCTTGCTAGTTGAAAATAGACTCACTTTGTGTTTTCACACAGAACACCTCTTTTGCTTTCTTTCCTTTGTTTTTGTTTGTTTGTTTGTTTGTTTGTTTTTTGTTTGTTTTTTTTTAAAAAGAAAATTACCTTGTTTTAGATTGACACTCCTCCCCTCCCCCTTTTCTAAATTTTGCTTGAGAATATGAAACTCCTTTCATTGAATTTGATTGATTAGAAACTCTGAAAGAAGTACTTTGAAGGTGTGATCAATAAAATGTTCTTCTGCAGTCCTGCACATTATTGTCATTGGCTTTCAAACTAGGTTTGTCTGTCTTAGTAGTCGCCGAAGTTAAGGAGTGAAATGGACAAGAAAACAGCGGATTTTGAACTTGAAGAAAGAGGAGAATGCTTTAAGATAAATTAAAACAGCTTTATAGGCCCTCAGCTTATTATAGACCCACCACAGGGGAGAAACAATCTTTAATTGCACCTACACGAGTGATAGCCATAGAGTGCTGGGAAAACTCTTCAGCTTGCTAGTAACCCTGATTGACCACCGCAGAGTCACATTGATGAAGTGGCTCATGAAACCTGGGGAACTGTTGGTAATAATTTAGAACTTGGTTTAATGTAAACGGTTGCAAACTTGGTGTCAAACAGATTACATTGAAACGAACAATGACATGATACTTTTAAAGAAGTTTTCTACATTGTCCATAGATTTAAGTTGTCAAAGTAAACACGATAAGTGGGTCCCTCATAACTGGAAGATAAGAAGAACTTCAATCTCTAATTCATGGATAGAGTTACTACCTGCTAATTTAACTCCATAGTCCATGTCCAGGATATCCAAGGTTTAGTTGCTTTTTTGCCCAGCTGTTTTATGTTGAAAATGTTAACTGATATGTTGTGGCTGCTAAAGATGGTGACAATTCGTCCTTTTAGTTTTGATTGTGGAAAAATAGAACAACTCATTTTGTAATAATTTTCAGGTTTAAAAGTGTCCATAATGGTAATGATGTCGCTTGCCAATGATGTTACTTGGCAGGATAAAAGGGTGACTGTAATGCAAAGCATAGCACTACCTTCAATTGCCGGTGAAGAACAGTAAGTGGTTTAGGCCTGTTCCAACTCTTCTTCATTTTTGCTTACAGACAGCCAACATCATTGTACCCAGTACATCTGCTGTGCAACTGGAGGGGTTATCGTTCAAATGAAAACTAGCACAAAGTGATACTTCCATAAAAAAAGTGCCGCAGTGAGTGCAGCTGATAACGGTCCCAATGCTTTTCAGCCCTCAGCGCTATACCAGGGGCCTAGTGGAGACCAAGGCATAGCTTAGTGCAGTGCCTAGACCCACAGGGTGCCAGCAGATGTGAAAGAAAAAGAAGAAAGACCTACCCCCATCCCCACCCTAGCCTGTTCTAGCTGTTGATGACAAAGATATAAGTATCGATGATGATGACAGTAGTGGCAAGCAACTCGTCATAAGCCGGTGATACTGGTGATTATGTAAGGATCGGATAATGAAAAGGATTCACACTGATTTTCGCAATCACCTTTTTCTCATAATGAACATGTTTGCAGTGACCTTTCTTGTGATGAACAACATCACTCACAGTTTCACCAAGCCCAACATCCTTGACATAAAGATTGGGCGGGTGACCTATGACCCTGAGGCCTCGGAGGAGAAGAAGCGACTCGAGAAGACCAAGTACCCTCCCTTAGAGAAGTTGGGCTTCATGTTGACAGGCATGATGGTAATAGACATGGCTGCAGACTGTTACTGAAGTAAAAGACTGGCATGATGGTAATAGACATGACTGCAGACTGGTACTGAAGTAAGACTGGCATGATGGTAATAGACATGGCTGCAGACTGTTACTGAAGTAAAAGACTGGCATGATGGTAATAGACATGACTGCAGACTGGTACTGAAGTAAGACTGGCATGATGGTAATAGACATGGCTGCAGACTGTTACTGAAGTAAAAGACTGGCATGATGGTAATAGAAGTGGACATGACTGCAGACTGGTACTGAAGTAAGACTGGCATGATGGTAATAGACATGACTGCAGACTGGTACTGAAGTAAGACTGGCATGATGGTAATAGACATGACTGCAGACTGTTACTGAAGTAAAAGACTGGCATGATGGTAATAGACATGGCTGCAGACTGTTACTGAAGTAAAAGACTGGCATGATGGTAATAGACATGACTGCTGACTGTTACTGAAGTAAAATACTGGCATGATGGTAATAGACATGACTGCAGACTGGTACTGAAGTGAAAGACTGGCATGATGGTAATAGACATGACTGCAGACTGGTACTGAAGTAAAATACTGGCATGATGGTAATAGACATGACTGCAGACTGTTACTGAAGTAAAACTGGCATGATGGTAATAGACATGGCTGCAGACTGGTACTGAAGTAAGACTGGCATGATGGTAATAGACATGACTGCAGACTGGTACTGAAGTAAGACTGGCATGATGGTAATAGACATGACTGCAGACTGGTACTGAAGTAAGACTGGCATGATGGTAATAGAAATGACTGCAGACTGGTACTGAAGTAAGACTGGCATGATGGTAATAGACATGACTGCAGACTGGTACTGAAGTAAGACTGGCATGATGGTGTAATAGACATGACTGCAGACTGGTACTGAAGTAAGACTGGCATGATGGTAATAGACATGACTGCAGACTGGTACTGAAGTAAGACTGGCATGATGGTAATAGACATGACTACAGACTGGTACTGAAGTAAGACTGGCATGATGGTAATAGAAGTGGACATGACTGCAGACTGGTACTGACGTAAGACTGGCATGATGGTAATAGACATGACTGCAGACTGTTACTGAAGTGAAAGACTGGCATGATGGTAATAGACATGACTGCAGACTGTTACTGAAGTGAAAGACTGGCATGATGGTAATAGACATGACTGCAGACTGTTACTGAAGTAAAAGACTGGCATGATGGTAATAGACATGGCTGCCGACTGTTACTGAAGTGAAAGACTGGCATGATGGTAATAGACATGACTGCAGACTGGTACTGAAGTAAAAGACTGGCATGATGGTAATAGACATGACTGCAGACTGGTACTGAAGTAAAAGACTGGCATGATGGTAATAGACATGACTGCAGACTGGTACTGAAGTAAAAGACTGGCTTGATGGTAATAGACATGACTGCAGACTGGTACTGAAGTAAGACTGGCATAATGGTAATAGACATGACTGCAGACTGGTACTGAAATGGAACATATCAGGTTGATAACGCTTTAATGAAAATTGACATCAGTGATGACTTACTGCATAAAGATGTTGTAAGACATGTTATTTGGATACTATCTAACCAATATGATGGAAATGAAAATTTGCGTTAATGATGACTTAGAGGATAAAGAACACGGTGAAAATGTCAGTTAGACAGTGCATTGATTAGCATGACAGTCGTAGAAATTTATTTTAATGATGACTGTTAGGATAAAGATGTTAAAACATCAGTTAGACCATTCTTGAATGGAAATCAACATTGATATCTGCTTTAACTAGAGAGGGAAATTGAAATGTCATCTGGGCAATACTGTACAGACGTGATGGTAATGGAAATTGAAATCAGTGTTGACTTTAACTGCATGAAGAAGTGATTTATGTTCATTTGTTTGAGAAGTAGGCATTGTCATAGGGCAAATCAGTTGGATACTCAGAGGGGAAGACCCCCCATGGTGTGTTGCGTGTGACAGCTTGTTCAGTGTTAATCATTTTTTGACAGAATGTGCTGATTTGATGTGTATCAGAGAGAAGTTCTTTTCCACCAGTGATTTATCAGTTCTTTTTCGTGAGATTTCAGTAGATCTTATTTTTTCTTTTTTGAAAGAGGTAAACTTATTTTATAAAATATAGTGTTTTAATTATGTATACAGGTGTCGTCGGAGTTGAACAGATAATTGTGCTTTTGTCCTCATAAATTTTAAGCGATGTGTTAATACTAGTGTGGGTATTTGTATCTAGAGACTTAGATATGATAGCTGAGGTCCTGATTTGGCTCCTAGTAGTCCGCTGGACCCTATAAACACAAACTAACTAACTAATTGTCATAGGGCAAACAACAGGGTGTGGAGTGAGTTGTGTTACTGTATGTCAAATCGGTTTAGGATGCAAGATTCTATCGCTGCCTTAGATTTTGATACAGTGATGACTCAGGTATCGTTTTTGTGTTCATGTACTTTGTCTGTTTTGTTTTTCTGCCAATTCTTGTCATGTAATGCTATGAGGATGGTGGAACATTTCTCCCTTCCATGTCCCAGTGGGAGTAGACACTAAAACGGCCTTGCTTTGCTTTACAACAGCTGTGAGTTAGTAGACCATGGCCCCGACAATGGAAGTTCTTTATGGTGCTTCTGCCACTGCAGGGCACGTTTCACAGGGGCAGTAGGGCACAGGCAGGTTTTGTTCAGGTTTTGGAACTGATTTATGTGCAAACATCAGAAAGACGATAGCTGCTGTACATTTTGTGCATCTGCTTCACCTGAATTGGGAGATGCTGTCCTATGTGAAAGATGTCATAATGGTGATGAAAACAAAAGTGCTGAGTGGACCTGCCTGCCTCATCCCATTGCAAGGATGTTGCAGACAGTGCACTCAATTGGTGTAACTTATATTTGGCCACATATGCAAATGAGATCACATTATTAAGCCTTAAGCAGATACTCCAGATGTTTATCTTCAGAATGAATGTTGTGAGTCACATGTTCAGAACTACAGAAATATACATTCATGCTAAATGAAAGCTCCCAGCATGGGAGTTGGGATTTGAGGGAGGCCATGCCACCAGCTTGATGGAGCTGCTTTCAGGGCAGTCAGGTTCATTAGAAATGCAGTCACATGAGTTGTTGTTGTGTCTGTGGTCACAGATCCATGATGGCACTTCAGAGGGTCCACAACACTTACTCAAGAGCTACTGTCGCAAGCTTTCAGCAGAAGCCATGCTGACAGACGGTAAGTGTCAACTCTTCTTGTCAGCTTGAAGAAGGTAATTGGAGAGAGAAGAGAGAGAGAGAGAGAGAGAAGAGAGAGAGGGTGTTTGTGAAAATTACTTGAAGCAGTGTTTACAAGGTATTGCTTTCTGAGTTCATAGATCTGTGCTTCAAAAGTGCACACACACACATATTTACACATTGCATCAGGACTAGATGGTGTATAAGCATTGCCAAATCACCTTGTACCTCTTATGGAAAGAAGCACTGTGAGATAGAATGCATTTGCCTTGTTTACATCGACTATTCTGGCATATAATGTATATTTATAGATTAAATAAAAGCGCAGATGTTGCCCATTATGTATACGTAATGCTTATTTAATCTTAATTTATTGTGGTTTGTAGGTATTGATGTTAAATAAATGTTTGGACAAATGGCTATGTCTCCTTCACCACCCTTCCAGTCCTCTCCCCCCAACCTCCCACTCTCCTCCCCACTTCATCCTTCCATCTGCTCCCCTCTTCCTATTCAAAGCTTATTCCCACATTCTTATTACTCCCATTTGTCTGTTCTCTCACCTTTTGCTTTCCTTTTCCTGAGATTTGGTTTCTTTTGTTTTCGTCCATACTCTCTCGTTCATGTGTGTGTGTGTGTGTGTGTGTGTGTGTGTGTGTGTGTGTGTTTTGTGTGTTTGTGAGGACTTGGTTAGATAATGTTTAGAAACTGCACATTTGTCTCAAATAATCTCCCAATACAAATTCCCTCACATAAGCGACAACCTATCAATTAGCTTCAAGAAAATCGCTGTGAAAACCAAATGAAAATGGCAAAGTGTAGGCCGTGCATTCTGAGGCGTGACTGTCATGAACTGGTGAGCCAACAGGAAAGGACAATTCACAATGATGGAAAAAATTCAGTTATTCAGAGGGGTTTTTTCCATCGCTGTTCTCAGCAGTGCTGAAGCCTCTGGAGGACTCTTCAGAGTCGGAACCAAAGGGTCTCAAGAATTCTTCATCAACATCAGCCATGTTGTCAATGGACTACCAATACCTCTGCCTCCATGCTTGTGCTCACTGTGACTTTGCGTTGCGGCACAGTCTCTGTGCCTGCTTTTTTCTTTGTGCCTGCTTTTTTTTTCAGACGGTCGATAATTGCAGACCATTGCAGTCTTTTGCGTCAGGAAAGTTCGCCACCCTGAATATGCCATAGCTGGACCACATACCTGAGCTGCTGCATGGCTGCCCTGTTGAAGAGCCAAATGAAAAAAATCCACATTGTAGGGTTGGCTTCTCGACTTCGGCATATTTGCTTGATCGTGTGGTGCTGACAAATGGCTGATCAAGCAAAAATGATATTCAGCAATGGTCAAAGACGCTCATTTTATGTATCACTCATGACTGAATCACTCTCTCTGAGAGATGTGGTCAGATCTGATTCCTGCAAACATTAGTTTGTCCAGTCAACTGCAGATCTGTGGAAGTCGACCTTATGGCAAGCTAAAAATAGAATCAAAATCTATAAAAAGGCTGCTGCCAGTGGATAAGCCACAGGGTAAAGGGGAAAGGTAGCGGCTTTTAGCTGGGTAATTACGGCATTTGATCGGACTTCTTTGAAATAAAGTTACAGTGCAATGCAGTAATAGTTGACTCTTAAAAAAAAAAAGTCTTATTTTCACTAATCAAACAAAACATGATAGAGATACACTAACAGAAAAAAAAACAGTGATTCTAATGCTATGCAATCATATCTTGAATAATACTTTATATGCTTTTAGTAACTTTTAATGGAAAAAAAAGGCATTGTGTGCTCGAAAAATTCATGTTTGTTTATAAACTTAAGTTTAAGTCATTGTGGCATGCAAATAATTATGTAAATAATATTTTGGGACAAACAGCATCCCAGAGTGTTGGCCCAATCCTTGACAAGGCAAGGGGGGTAAACAGGATGTGAAAATTTTACTTTCATGACATAACTGGTAAATACTGGACTGTGCACTTTGTACAAGTTTTAGGTAGTGAGTGGCATTTTGCGCTGATATCTTTACTATCTGATTTAGAAAAAAAATATGTGTAATTCATATGAAATCTCTTCAGTTTAGGGGAAAGTCTAATTTGACTAGAGTTGTTGATGACTGTTCTGTGCCATCATGGAGATTTAAAAAATATGATTCAGGACTTGTTTTGACAGTTTTTATTTTGAAAAGAGAGGGTTTAGTTACCAGCAAGGACACAGACAAACAAGAGTACAGGACAAGACAGGTCTAGTCCTGTACTCTTGTTTGTCTGTGTCCTTGGCGGTATTTAACCCCTCTCTTTCAAATTTTGTTTCATTTTCTGCCCTCAGTCATTGTTTCGAAACTTTAGTTTTTATTTTGCTGTCTTAGAGTGCTGAGTAACTCATACAGATGTGATTTTGTTCATGATTGAATTTCAGGTTTAGGCAAGTTCTTTGGACTGCATAGCGGACATCTGCGTAAGGATGTGGTACAGGCATTGCTGAACAAGCTGGGCCGCATAGAGAGATGGTTCCAAGTGCAGCGCACCTTTGCTTTCTACTCCAGTTCTCTCCTCATCGTTTACAGCAGTCAAGACAGCAGCCCTGCCTCTTCCAACTGCCACAACAACTTAAATCCATCTCCTGGTCCAGCCATGCCAGAAGCAAATAGGAGTCAGAGTGTGGATCCTGTTTCAGCATCTGGAATACCTCAGCTCTCCTCCGCTGGAAGACCAGATGAAAACTCACAGAATGACCAGGTGGTGTGCGCAGCCAGCAACGTGG
The DNA here is from genome assembly GCA_033310375.1 of Conus canariensis. NCBI lineage: Eukaryota > Metazoa > Mollusca > Gastropoda > Neogastropoda > Conidae > Conus > Conus canariensis. The sequence continues at coordinate 100,605,407 of CM065714.1, read as the reverse complement.
ACAGTGATCCTGCTGTTGACAGTGTCCCAAAGAGACCCTACTCTGCGGGCTGTAGCACGTCGAATGGCAAGCCAAGGCCAGGTCAGAAGAGAGGACACGGAGAGCGAAGTGAGGAAGAACGGACTCCGACTCACCCCGATTCATTCTGTAAAGTCCCAAGAAGGCACGCTCCAGAGGTAGGGGATGAGGGAACTGAAAACGAAGCAGGGACCTCAGAAACTGAAGTTTGCTTGGGTTCTGTGGAAACTAAACAAAGTCAGGAGGGTTCTCAACAAACGAAACGGTGTCAGGGCAAGTCCTCAGAAAGTGAAGGTGAAACAACTCTTTCGAACTGCATGGAAGATGTTCCGGTTTCAGGTATCGAAGAAGATGGGTGTGTCTTAGAAAATGACAGAGGGACAGTTTCGTCCTGTGACAAAATGGCAAATAGAGAGAAGAGTCCGAGAACCTGTCAGAGTGATCCCTCCCTTGTGGATGTGCGGATGATTGATTTTGCTCATGTGTTTCCTGCCACAGGCAAGGACAACAACTACCTCTTTGGGTTACACAGTCTGATTGGCTTATTGGAACAGTTGCTGAAAATGTGATCCCTTCACCTCACGCCCACAGCTGTAGGCAGGTACAGGAAATAATTAGATTTCTTTTAAAGATCGGTTATCCTGTTTCACTGATAGGATCCATAGGACCAAGAAATATGTATCTGGTGAAGGTTGCTCGTGATCTGGATCTACAGGGCCAATAATATCTCTTGAGATTTAGATCCATACAGAGAGGAGTTAAGAAATATATTTCTGTTGAAGATAAGTTATCCCTTTTATGATGTGGGTTCCTAAAGCCAAAATGGAATTTTTTCAAATCTGAAAATGATCTGCCTTTGGTCATGTGTGTACTTCGTATATTTTTATTTATTTTTTCTTATTCTTGATTTCTTTTGATAGAAAAATATACATCTATCTTTTATTCATCAGTTTTGGCGTCCATATGTGTCTTTTTAAAGAAATGGCCTGGTCATTTTATTGATAAGATTTTTTTTTGAAAATTTATGTTTTGATTCTTTCATGTATCTTAAATTTACTTGTTTGAATACCTTATCTGCAGACAATCTAAGCTGTTACAGATTGTGTTCAAAGTGGGCATGCTGCATCTTAACAACTAAAACATTCTGCTTCAGCATCTTAGTGTCTAGGAATGAATCGTTTAAGTGGCATCCAGTATGAAAATTTTTTGTGAGGTATGCATTTAAAAATTCATGAAGAATAAAAAAGAAAAAAACATAAAACACCAAATTCATGAAATTGGATTGAAGTAGGCAGGAGGAAGAGAAGTAGGGACAGTTTTTTTTCTGTTGGTCATTGAGTATTCATGTGACTGTCCTCCCGTCCCAGCTTTCATCTGTCTTCTCTTGGACTTCATGTCTGTTTTTATTTTTACTTGACACAAGCAGTGTGATAATGTTCATCATAACTGAACAGAAGCAGTGTGGTACTGGTTATTTTGACTTAACTAAGGGTGCAAATGATCTGGCCTAGGCCAGAGATCAGCATTATCTGGCTTAAGAAATGTTTGTTCCTCCTAAATCAGGCTTGGCCAAATTTAGATGATTTCCAGCTTTCAGACATAAAATGAAAGTCTGTCTTTTTTTCTCCTTCAAGCAATGTTTTTTAAGCAGAGAGAGAGAGAATTCCTCCTTAAATTGGCAGTTTGAAATGGCTTCTTGCATTTGTAATCTTGTCATCTGCTACTTGAGCTCTTCAGCTCTTTTGTGAAGCAATTTCTCTCAATTGTTTTCTTAGCAAACGTCCAGCCAGAAGACCCTGATGAAAATATAGTTCTTGATGAAAATTGATATGAAGATGCTCACTGAAATGAAGGAGGACTTGGACAAGAATTGGAGATGGTTGAATGAAAACGATGAACATGGAGAACAGTTTGAGACATGGAGCAAGAAGATAATGTCTTTGGTACCTGAGATATTGCTGTACTGTTAGATGCACAAGCATCATTTTAGCTGGCATATGATCCTATATTTTACTCCCCAGACTTAACACTTCTTCAGCTTTCGCAGAAGCGTTGGAACCAGAAAGTCCTCTTAAGTTTGAAGCCAAAGGGATCTGAGGAAGCAAGACAGAAAAAGGACTTTTTAAAGACACTTTAAGCGATATAGTTGGCCATTGTTTGTGTCTTCCTCCCACAATTGGAAATTGGAAGATGAGCGTGGAGAGATGATAGCAACCCCCTCTCCCCTCTTGTCTGTACGAGAATTAGGAAAGTACCACCCAAATTTGGAAGCTGCCCATCATGCTTGCCTTGTTAAAAGAAAAAATTGGAAGCTATGTTTGTGTGTAAAGACAGTTTTCAGGTTTGCAGGCTAGAGTTATAGACCTATGGTTATACGCAAAACTCAGTTTCAGGGTTCTGACCCTTCTCAACTTGCACCCCTTCTTCACACAGGTAATGATTACAACATAGTTTTGTTTTTCAGGAGTGCGCTAATAGCGTTGATATGTCGCCAGGAATGGGAGAACGTATGAAGGAGAGACTTGAGAAGATCACTTTTCTGATCTTCGACCGGTGCACTGTGTAGCAAAGTTTTGTGAGGTGTAGCGTTTCAGTGCAGTCATTTAGAAACAGATCTGTGTACCCTGTATGTCATTGAAACGCCATGATGTAAGGACCACAGTACCACAAAGCAGAGCCAATGTGAATGTGGAGTGATGGGAGTCACTATGGATTTTTCAGACAGTTTTTCACTCTTGGGGTCTTCTGAAATGACAGTGGAATAGAAACCTTTTTTTTTTTCCCCAGCTGCTCAGAATGGAATCTGCTAGTCGGAACAATGGATCTTGCTCAACAGTCTGAAAGGCAGGGTCACCATCTCAATTCCTTTTTACAGAGTATGTCAATCTCCAGCTCTAATTTTCCAAGCGTAAAGGTTCTGAGAATAGAATCTGGTGAACAAAAGCAAACAATTTGAGGGGGGAGAGAACTGTTCAGATGTCTTTGTGGCAAGCTCAGTGAATAGAGTTCTAGAAAACAATGAACACTGAATAAGGTTAAAGTCAGCAATCCTGTATGGATTTTCTTGCTGTTAAAGTATTGATTTAGTGATTGTACAGACTATGAAAGACTTGCTGTAATGAGACCAGTCCCAAATTTTGAAGTTTATGAGCTTGTGCAGAGTTGGCATTTCTTTTACTTTCTCTCTGACATTTTTTTTTCATCAGCCAAATTTACTCTTATACCAAAGTAGTCAAGTCACTAGTAACTTTTACTGGTTGATTTTTACAAAACTGGCCGATGTGCAAGTGTTTTGATATTGCATTGGATACAGTATTGTATCAGTGAGACAGTGACCATCAACATTATTGCCCATCCCTCCATGAGCGTCTCTCTCACTTGCATGCTGATGCAAAGGAGTGTCTGTTTTCTTCACCAGCGATCACAATATTCCAGTCGCTGAGGGAATGATGAAAATAGGTAGGATGCTTGTCACTGTTGTTTGTTGTGTTATCTGCTGAGACTGTCACGTATTCTTGAATTACTTGATGCATGTGCCTTTGTTTTATGATTTATAACCTGCACAGATCCCCAAGCTCAAATGTCTCTATATGCATGATTATATTGTGTGCTTTCAGTTGTGCTTCTTGATACTAATTTGTTTTGTTGCTAGTCTGATTTGGAACTAATCGCTTTTTCTGAACAATTGTTCTTGAGTGTAACATTTGGATGTACTTGAAGTGTGAATTTCTGCCCCTTTTTTTTTGTTTTTTTGAATGATCTGATAGAGGAGTGAAGGTGTGTGTGTGTGTGTGTGTGTGTGTGGTAACCAAGATCATGGTTTTACAGAGGTCAACAAATCAATCTTCACAGGATCAAACATACAGAATTATCACTATTTTTCAAACAGAATTTTCACTGTTTTGCGCAGATAATTTTTTACAATTATCTGCATAGAATTTTCACTGTTTTGTGTATCGGCTACTGATGCTTCAGCTCACATGATCAGGACAGAAGGGGGTTCAAAACCACCCAGTTACCTGCCATTGTATATTCAGTATTTTCAGCATTGCATCATGTCAGCAGACCAGAGTGAGATGTAAAAGCTATCAAGCCTGGACAGTTTGGCACAAAATTGCAAGATGAAATGAGAGCTCCAATGAAATTTCTGTGGAGTGAATAAAGGGAGAAGGTGGTGATGGAGTTCATAGTAGAAGAAGCCTTTAGAAAGAGAGTGCTTTTTTGTAAGAAAATTCAATCATTGTCTGGGAAGAAAGCGGTTCTGAACATTGTTTGACTTATGAAGCATCCTCTAAAGCCTGACAGATCATTGAGGAGACTACAAATGCAGGTTAGTAATTTACTGGAAAGGGTTGTCAATTAATATGAATAGATATGAGTAAAAGTAACATTTATTCTTAAAACCGGATGATATATTTTCAGTGTGAGAGAAAAATGGAAAAAAGGACATACGGAAACCAAGTTGCTGTATATAAGTGTCTGTGACAACTTTCAATGTTTCATGAAACATTTTAATATTTTTTCAGAGATCTGGATAGTAGGACTGAAAATGCTTTGTACAATGATTACTTTTAATGCCAGTTATTTTAAATGTGTGTTATGTCAGGATTTGTTTTTACGGGTATATACCACACATTTGATGGGTCATGCCATACGGTGAAAATGCCCCTTTGGGAATTGCGGGGACTTCTCCAGTGTCAAGTGTATGTCTGTCTCCTGGAAAATCTGTGCTAGTTATAATGTGATCCTTTTTCTTTCTTTTATTTTGGTTTCTGCCTGTTTTCCTGTCTTCGTTCAGGAAGGTCTTTGCACAATTTTTTAAATTCTTTTGACAATGTGTAAGATGCCTGTTTTTTCTTTTTTTTCTGCTGTAGTCTGGTGACTAGGCAGTGAGACTGTACACATCGTGCACTTTGGACACTGGCCATTTTGCAGTATCAGTTTGCCCACGCAGCTTTTTTTTGTGTTCTGGTTAGTGGTGTTATTGTATTTTCATGAATTTTTAAGAAACTTGAATGGTGTGTGTGTGTGTGTGTGTGAGATCATTTAATGAAAGCCCGGCATCTCCAGCATGGCCAAGTTTTATCTGCATGATCTATTTTTTTGCCATGTTCTTAAGGAAGTGTACTGTGACATTATAACTAGTGATACTGTGTTCATGGTTGGCGACACAGGACAGGTCTCTTTTCCCCCAGTATGATGACGGCCACAACAAAGCCCTGTTTAGCTGGCTGGGCTGAAACAAACAGAATGAAAGTAAATTATTAGAATGTTTAGCTGGGGAGCCGAGGTCGTGAGTTCAACCCCCTTGTTGATTCAGATTTTTGTTGTCGCTTGAAACCTCTATCTATCCACCCAGTAGTAAAATGAATATTGGAAATGGATTAAGTTCAGGAAGGTTCAGGTGGCAGACCACAATTGGCCTCTGCCTTCCATAATGCAGTACCCTTGACAGTGAAGCCAAACAGGTCATGGCTGGTATTCCCCCAGCAACCATTAGACACTTGGACTTTATCACTGGTTGATCAGTGGTCGCGATATTAGTTGGTGTAGGTAGTTCGGAAAACTCTTCAGGCTGTAGTTTTGGCCTTCAGTCTGGTAGTGTTTTCACAGCTATTGAATAGGAATCATTTTTGCATCTCCATTCACTGCAATGTATGATTCATATGTGTGTTCTTGGCATGTTAGTCAGCACAGGAGGAAATGATAGCTGGCAGTGTCCAAACCAGTCCCAAGTATCCTGCTGCTTTTTTTTTTCAACCATAATCCACCAAGGTCTGACAAGCTTACAGAGTTTTGAATAATCTGATTGTCTGCATGTGTGTATGCACAAAGGCTTTTGGGGAAAAAAAAGAAAGAAAGAAAAAGAAGTGACATGCAGGTGTGAATTTTTTTTTATTTTGCAGAGGTGACCAGCACATGGAATATTACCCAGATGAGAGTGAATAAGGTTTAATTGTATCAATGAAAATGGCTCCACCTGCTATAGCAGTGTTCAGTTAACCGTTCACATGGTCAGGCATGGTGAGGACGTTTGTTGCTGTTCTCAGAAGTCCTGATGCAATTTCGATATGCTGTTGAAAGTTTTCTTCTTTTTTTTTTTCTTAATGAAAAGTGTGCGCCTTATGTAACGTAATAGTGCAGGTAGCTCATGAGCGTATCTGGAATGGACTAGTATGTAAGGCTGTTGAACCAAAATTTGTCATCAAAGAAGACATTTGTTAAAAAAAAAAAAAAAAAAATTACCTTAACTGACCACATTAGTAAATTATGTAGAAATTTTTTTTTTTTTTTTACCTTAACTGACCCCAGTAGTAAATTACGTAGAAAAGGTTGAAATTACATAGTTGACAGAGAGAATAGCTGAGTGAGAGGATTCAAAGATTACATTAGGCCTATGTTTTGAAGTAACATTTCAGGATTGGGAGGATTATCACAAATCGGTTTCAGAAATGGGAGCCTTTCCCATTTGCACCCATGTGGATGTTGTAGCTGGATTTTAATTCATCCAAACTGGAACTTCGGTTGAAAATGCATTGTGTGGGCCTGTTGTGTTTAGAAAGTGTTGAAAGGTCCTTCGGGTTTTGGTGTTACTGCTAAGCAACATTTCCAGTTGAAAAAAAAACCCTTTGGCCAAGGCTGGGATCAGGAAACCCAGGTTTTGTTAATTGATTCCATCAAAAATGATGCGTTCAGTGAAATGGCTCTGGAGTCGCAAGTGATTCAGGGAACCTGTTGGTTTTTAAATGAAAGGAGGGTTAAAAAGAAGGCCCTGGGACACAAGAGGCTTTTGTTTACCGTGCAGGTGGCATTGGAAAATTTCAGGTAATTAATAATACACTTTGAAATCTGATACGCTTGATTTTGTCAGTTGGTTGGATTACTTTGGCGATGTAATCATTCACATGCATACATTCTATTATGTTTGTAAACTAAAGAGATTCATTTTGTTCTGTTTTGAATATAAATATGGCAGTTCATCTTTTGAGAAAATGCTGTATACTTTAATTAGATAAATGAAAAAAATAAAACGAACATATTTATAGTGAAAGGGCAACGACAGGTGAAGAGCACACTCGCACTTCCAGTAGTGTTTTCCTGTTGCACGGTTTCTTTTGTAGTTTACTTTGTGGTATCAATAACTGCATTGATCAATGCTATTCAGTTATTGTGAATGTGGGAACACAGATTTTATACATATACATATATATATATAGAGAGAGAGAGAGAGAGAGAGAGAGAGGGGGGGGGGGGTGGAGGGGGATGTATTCAACTGGTATCACTGATAAAGTTTAGTTTAGCCTGCAGGTGTGGTAAAAATGTCATGATGAGGCTGAATATATAGAGGTTCCATTAGGCAAGCCTGAAGCTGTCCTTCATGGTCGATTGGCTGTAATTGATTCAGCTTAATGATGGTGGAAAAGAGCCCACATGGGGTATGGAGGCTACATGAAGTAAGGGGGGTGGGGGGAATGGACCCATGCACTCGCAGACCCGAAGTGATATTTGGAATTTTTTGGTCCATGTGCTTTTTGGTTTGCTCTGTTGCAATGTTTTCAGTTTTGCTGCATGCATGTTTGAAGGTCAAGGCCTGTCATGTGTACAGTCTGCTCTTTCTTTCACCAGCCAGTTATACTCTATTACCCTGCCTCGCAGGTGCCACCAGATATGCAAGGTTAGTGGAACTTGTTCATCAAAAATCTCTGGAAATTCTGAACAGTTGATAATGTAAACAATAAAAACAACCATTCCATGAAGACAAGTGTTGGTTGGAGAGGGGTCGTCTTGATTTGGAGGTTTCCCTGGAGCTGTGAAACGGTTCTGTGGATCTTGCCCATTTTTACCAAAGTCATTGTTGCTCAAGGGAGTTACCCCAGTTTAGCTAATATTGTTAGTTGAAATCACAAGTAAATTTTCTATGAAGCTATGTTGTGTAAAATTTTGAAGACATGGGTGGCAGTTTTCTCGGCTTATGCCAAATGAGAAATAGGCATATCCAGGCAAATCAATATTCTTGAAGTTGGCAGCTCACGTTGATGAATTGACATTGATCAGCTGTGGACTGCTTAAATGATTCAAGTAAAACGTGTATATATGTTCAGTTTGACATCCATATTGCTAGCAATCTTCTCGTGCGTCAGTTTTCCACTTATCACTGTAAAGTCCAAGCTGTTTGAATCACGCCGAGAGTCGAGTTCTCGCCATAGTGGAACTGGCAACTCCCCCGTGTACCTGTAGTGACCCTCGATTTGTTTGTTTTGCGTCTTTTCTTGCCTCCATGCCATTCACTGGGGCCATCCCATACCTAGATTTGTCATGTCTTGGCACACCACAGGGGCAACCCATTACACCGAGGTGCTACTGGGCAGTCACTATGTGTTCTGATCCAACATAAGTATGGACACTGTCTGGTAATCCTGCCCTGAAGGCAATACAGCCTCGACAGTCTTATAATCCTCTCATGTGGCCTCCTTGGCTGCCTAAGTAATAAACAACAATGATAATTGCACAGTTGCAGAGCCAGCCTGAGTAACGTCCCCACCCACTGTATCCTGTCTCAGCATCTTTAGTGGTTGATGTTGCCATTATTGTTGTACTTGCACTGGCTCCTCATTGGTTTTCTCTTATGGTTGTTTCGCTCTTCCCTTTCATACAAGCAATTTGGAAGAAGCAAAGGGATACAGAAATTCTCTACATGCTGCCCACAACACTACTTGCCTATTCTGCATTGTCTTAGTCCATTTGGCATTTATTGTGGCACTTTTGATGTCAAATTGTTTTTCTTATACACTAATTTATATAAAGCAAGGGTGATCATGAAGCCGAATGGCAAGTGCCCTCTGCAAGGCCTGGTTTTATCTGCCATGGAGTTATGTTATGAAGTGATGTCTGTTGGTTTATTTTAGGGGTTGGACTTTTGCTTCTCTATGTGGTGACTGCCAACAAAGGGCCATGTACGGTCAGCTGAAAAAAGAATCCAGTTTAAAAGAATGTTGAATGTTGAGACAAAGGTATCCACTTTTGGTATTTAAAAAAAAAAAAAAACTCTGTAAACTTTACTTCAGCTAGGTTATGCTAAGTGAACTTGAGACGTGCATTTATTGTCATCTCTCAGGTGGTTTTCGTTTATTTCATGCACAGCCCAACACAGATACGCACACTTCTCCTACCCTTCCTTAACAGGTTCTGTCTACCATTCATTTACTGTGTAGAATTGGAACGCTTTTCTTTCTTCATTTCATTTATGTTTAAGATTTTGTTTGTGACCAAAGCTGAATACCAAACTAACTGTTCCTCAAACATTTGTGCTATTAATTAGTTCTCCACACGCGAACACCCATGAACTGTCATACCTCATTCAGCTAGACTGCCCATCTTGCCTTCAAAAGCAAAATAACATGTTTTCTTTGAACATGGCTAGTAATAGGAAAAAAAAAAAAAAATGCAGTCTAGTTCGCATAATTCCAAGCAGCTATCGGGCTTTTTGCCAGCACTCTATTTGTTACGAGTTTGCCCTTCGTTCTTACACCCCAAAGATAAAGTATAGTCAAGAAAAAGCCGCAATCACACTGTCCTCCAGTTCAAAAACTGCCTTCCTTTCTGTATGAAATTCAGACATGTCACCCTTTGATTCACCTCCCATCCATAGTCACAACTGTTAACCTGGATTAGATTTACCTCCCTTGACACTTCCCATTGTCTTCCTTCTTGCATGTCACTCTGAGCTGTCATCCATCCTTTCTACAAATGGAAGACTACCAAAAAAAGAACATTTTTCAAAACAAAATGCATGCTTTTTTTTTTTTTTTTTTTAGCATGCACTTGGGAATTTATGTCACATTTGAAGAACATGGATGTGCTGGAGTCTGCACAATCCAAAGATGGAATCTCTTCTAACTGGTCTCAAGCAGAGATGGAACCCTGGCTCCTTGAACCAAGAAGACGCAGCAAACAGGTCCCCAACTCCTCCCACTGAAGACCGACAACCACACAACTATGTCTTCACTGACAGGTTCCATTGTCTCGGAGGAATTTTCAGCGCGGCAAAGGAATTGTTTTAGGTACACATTTGGAAGGATCAGAAGTCATGTTTCCTATTTATGAGATAATATTTTTCGATTCATATAAAATGTGATTATTATACCTTGAACTACAGACCCCATTGTTTGTAAAGAAATAAACCATACATTGTAAAATAAACTAATAAAACAATGGTTTCTTTCTAACATGTTGTGTCTTGTTTTAATGGTTTTGAATGTTTGTGCCTTATAATCATAAATCCAATGTAAAATGTGTCCTGTTCATGGTTTTGAATGTTTGTGTTTTTGTATGTAATTGTAAATCCAATATAGTTTGTTTACATGATCAAAATCGGTATACTGGATTGCGAACTGTTTGCACATGTAATTGTAAATCAAGTATAGTTTATTTACATGATCACAATCAATATATTCAGTTGTGTAGCTGCATAATTAAAACCCAATCCTGTAAAACTGCATTTATCAGTATGCTAATGGTCAAATATGCAGTCAGCTGAACTTGCCCCAAGTTGTTATTTAATCTGCAGACAGTCCTACTTATATCACACTACTAATAGAATAGCTAGCAATTTATGATTCATTGAGACCCTAACTCTTCTTTCATCCTTTTAGCAGTTTCGTTATATCATTTGTGAAAAGAATCGTGCAGTACAAAATGATGTGAACTAGCTGGAAAGGTGCAGGTGCAGTGGTTAGTAATGGGGACTATGGGCCAAAAGATGGTGGGTTCAAATACCGGAGTTCAGTGTGGTGTGGGTTCAAATTGGAAAACTGGAACCACACGCATTTGGATGTGTCTCTGAGAATACCGCTCAATTTTTACTGCGGGCGTTTGCATCTCTCAGACCTGGTTGACATCAGGATACACAATTTCAAGCCCTGTCTTGGTATTGTCAGACCTGGACATAACTCCATAGCAACGTCTTCAACCTCATAAAACAAGGTATCAAATTCTGTGGCTCTTCATGGTGATTTCAAAGTGCCTAGGCTGGTTGGTGTCAAAGTTCATCAATGTCTGCAAGTTATGGAGACCATCTTTGGGTGGATGTGGTGATGCCCTCTTGAAGGTCTGCTCATTCATGCCTGCTCTACTACTGAGCAATGACTGGTATCAGTAGGGAAGCAAGCACTGGACAGTGTCTCCTCTGGTGGGTTGTCTCATGATGATCTGGTAACTGTTCCTTGTGGACTGCAGGTATAGAGGCTGCAGTGGGACAGTTTTCAAGTTTCAGCCCAGCCGATCACAGAGGGCTCCTTCAGGGCGTTACCAGGCAAGAAGAAAAAATCCTGTCCGCCAAAATAAAACTTAACAAAACAAAACAAAAAAACATCTTTTCATAACATACTGACATCCTTAAGACTGATAAGAACAGACAGTATTGAGCGTGTCAGCAATTCTGTCTTACAATCCTAAAATTGAAAAACAAATTGTTTAGAAAAAAAAAAATGTACTTAGTAGTGCCTCAAAAGGGAGGTCTCAAAGTACAAACAACTGTAAACTGGACAGTTAGTGTTCACCCTTGACTGTATTCACATTCTCCTGACATACTTGCCTAATTACTGGGGTGTGGAGGAGGGGAAGTACTATGTTAAATTTGACCTCCGGAGGGAAAAGTGTACGACTTTCCAGAAGGAAAACTAGTGACAAAAGGAGGAGAAAAAGAAAAAAAATGAGCGAGAGATTGAACATAAGCTGTGCAGGTACGGATGCAAAGAGCTCCCACTAGATCCCCTCCTCTGGCACCTTCTTGGAAGGAGCGAAAGGTTGATCCAGGTGGGGCTGAATGTCGTGGAACCTAATGCAACTGAGACAGCACTGAAGATGAGATAGCGCACACACACAAATTTTAGTTAAACAAACAAAACCTATGGGTGATGAAATGTTTTGAAAGAAGAACATTACAGAATGGAAGGCTCGTCTTTTTTAACACCACATCCACAAAGGTATGATTTAATTCTTTCAACTATTCTATCCTGAACTTCCACAGCCGTAGTTATATTCACGTTGTCAGAGCAGACTTAACACAAAAACAACAGTGTTAGTTACAGACACATTTATTTTAATGTCAAAACATGGTTATACTTGAGAACTGAAGAAAAGAATCACCATGTCATTTCTAAAACAGTAGCACAGTCTTTTTTATAAAAAGAATGTAAAAAAAAAAAGTCATGGTTCTTGTTTCATCCAAAAAAAAAAAAGTCATGACAACTGAATAAAACCTGAAGGTTCTTAGAAGTAGTCATCTCTTAATGCCATGGGGGGAAAAAAGGGAGCAGCAAAAACAAGTCAAAGAATCATACACCTGTATTCTAGAAGCGCGACTATTCTGGTGAGACATTGAAAATGATTGCACTTTAAAAAAAACAACAAAAAAAACAATGGTCAAGACAACAATCCATTTACACACACACACACACACACACACACACACACAGCATCATCTACAGACATGCCAGTTAATAACTCAAGTCCAGTGACTAAAACCATCAATGATGCAGACAGCACAACATACAACAGATACTGTGACTTGTTCAACTCCACGCTGAGGATCTTCACAAGGTCTTTGAAACTATCCTTTGGGCGTTTGGCTGTCACCACCTGTTTAGCGGTTTTACCCAGTGTGAACAGGGTTTGTTCTTCAGCGAAGTGACTATGGACAATTTGAGCGATGCTTTTTTCATAGGAGCACTGGTTGTTCATGCCATGACTTGAAGGTCTGTAATATTTTTCATAACTTCCTATTCAGTGCAACATGTTACAGGTCAAATTTCTACAATCACTGCTTAAAACATTACTGTAAAAACTACAACTACTCTACACTATCAACCAACAAGAACTACACAATCAGCCATTTCTGCTGACAAGGAAAGGAAAAGTTGAAGACACATGCCATAAATGTATATTACAAACAGGTTCTTCAGGTAGTGGAATATTTCAAGCAGTCATTTCATACCGAAAATGTATTTTTCCCCAATCATTTATCCAAAATGTACATCATACATTCTTGGCAATCGTCTCTCACTCTTCTTCAAACCACACTACTTACACCAACATGGGAGACCAGCTGAAAAAAACTTCCCATTTACAGAAAGAGCGCGGCTGCAAGATGTACAATAAACTAGTCATATGGAAAGCAAAGAAATGAAGCTTCTCTGACACGTCGAAAACCCATTATAACATGAAACTTGTGAACATGTACTTTTGCTGTAAGGATAAGTAAATGGACAAACATTACACACTAAAGGCAAAGTTAATTTCTTACATCACAAAAACATTTCTCAGCGTTGATTTACATGTGCTCATGATTCTCATTTCACCAAGTGGACCTTACACAGATTTCAAATATACATTATGTACACGACCAGTGTAAGTATAGCTCTGACTCAATTGACAAAAAGCTACTGTGAGCAATCCTTTCATGTAAAGACCGAGATTTAGTGTTAAATACAGATAGCTCTGAAACAGATGCGAAAGGAAATGTATGTATCAAGTAGGATTTTCAGGAACTTGTCAGCTGTTTGAACTCTGTGTAAAATATTTCTTTTCATTTCTGAATTTTCCTGGGTTACTGTCATAACAAACCAAGGTCTGTACATGAACAAAGAGCAACACTGCAAACTTGACAATAACATGATCAAAGCAGTTTCACCACAAATTGCAGACTAAAGCTCTTGACGGCAGAAACACACCGACACAGCTTCAGTTTCTCCCAGGAAAGTGCTAATCAGGGGACTAACTCATCTAGCCTATACTTGATCTGCCAGTAGACTTCTAAATACAGACGCCTATTGCAATCAAAAAGAAAAAAAATGGCCTGTTGCTCTTGCTTCAACTGATCAATAAATATTGCGTAGCACTTTGTGACCAAAGCAGTTGTCGGCTTTAAAGAACATGTCAAAACAGCACTGTAAAGCATGACACTGGGTAGAAACACATCGCAACCCGATTCCTTTTTATGGTTGCCGTGAAAATGGGCACTAACCATTCAGCCAGCCAACTTACCATTCCATAGCATCTTCATATGCTTCAGACTCCCTACAAGGGAGTTGACTTCAACGTGGTGACAGCCCTGATTTGGCCCTTTGTGTTTGGCTGGGCTATAAGCAGCATTACCTTACCTTACCTTCTTGCAAATAAATCCTCTCCCCCCCCCCCCCCCCTTTTTTTTTTCTTTTCTTCTTTTTTTTTTTTTTTTACGAACACTATCTTATTTTATGACCTGGAACTATTTATGAAATCATTCTTTAATTTGTGAGGATTAAAAAGAAAAACAAAAATACTTCATCACATCCATAAATATTACTTGCCAAGCATTTTGTGCATGCACACACATTCATCCTAGATCCACCCAAACACAAAAACTGAGCACACAGATGCCAATGCATATTCTCAACTTGACTGATCTGATCATCCTTCCCTCTTGTTTCACTACTATCTACCAAACTATCTACAGTACCAACACAAAACAGATTGGATTTACTGTACTAGCATCCCCGTCAAATGTACAGAAACACTGGTTCCAAAACGATGATACATATTGCACATGAAACCATTTTTATCTTCCTCCATATTACATTCTACTTCTTTTTCAGAACATTGGTAACTGAGACAAAGCTGGATTTGTTTATTCCTATGGATCATTCAACAGAAACTTTTCTGGCAATTGCCGAGTAGGGATGATAGGGAACAAAACCTACACTTTATGAGGATTGTGACAGCAACAACCCATCACAAACCAGCTTATCAATATCATCAAAGAATTCACAGGTCTGTATACCAACAGAGGACAGTCCCACAAACTGACATGGAACAACTCATACCTCCACAGAACAGTTCTGCATAACAAGGAACAGTTCTGCACACCAACACTGAACAGTTCATGTCAACACAGATTATTTCTGTGTAACAGTATGGAACAGTTCTGCAACCAACATGCAATAGTTCTCTATGTCAACACAGATTAATTCTACATGGAACAGATCATCACACCAACATGAACAGTCCTTCACTCCAGCCAGCATGGAACAGTCCTGCACTTCAGTATCAAACAGTACTCCACTCAAAAACGAAAACTCTGCATTCTTACTCAGAACGGCTCTATACATCAAAAAGGAAATTATAGTCAAGAGCACATGAATAAACAAGCTGGATGTTGACATCATCTGCTGGTGAACCGTAGAATTTTATCTTTAGGGTGGTCCTGAACTAAATTTGAGATATTATGGACTGAAACTGTGTGGGTCTTCGAGTAGTCCTTGTAGGAAGAAACTCTAGGCTGAGCTTGACAGCAGGAGGTCTTCAGAGAAGAAACCCCCGTCGGACAAGTGCTTCAGCCCTGAACTCCTTACATTCTAAGGGACCGGGCCGCTTCCAGGTCATGACTCCCAGATGCCTTCTAAGAGTTACACCAGCCTTATCGGTATGATTTTATTATCCTGAAAAAGTACTCCTTTTTAGAGTAGGCTCTAAAACTACACTCTTATCTGCCCTTATAAACAAGAAACCCTTCCCCTCCCCATGAAGACAACACACGCACACACAACATCTTACAACAACATCCCCTAAAATAATGCCATGCACTTGTATTTACACTGCAAAGACCAATTACTTGCTACTGCTATGCATTGCATCCAAATCCAGACACATGCTAGGATTATTGATTAAATTCATTCTTTACTGACTGGATTAGGATTTTGTCCTTCATTAACATGTTAAAGCTATGAAAACTGCCAAGATGAATGCAAAAGAGAATGGCAGCCCACAGCTACGTGAATGCCACTGAGGAAGGCGAGTTTGGAACATTCCACTAATTGCTTCACTACTGAGAAATTCACTTTTTTCCTTCCCCAACACTTCTTTGAGCTGACTGAAACTGATCCATTATTTTCAGTGTGTTTTACAGGTTTTGTACTTTTTACTGAAGACTCTTCATCTCTTTCCTACATATTGTATAAGATCAATCAAAGGTTTTCTCTCCCAATATGCAGACAAAATCACAAAAGCTCCTACAACACCAATTCATATCTCAGAAGTTTCAGAATCTCATGACGTGAACACATACTGGCTATATTCAAATGTAACCCCATAAGAGAAGTATACTGACAGAAAGAAGCTAAAAGCTAAACAACGATTCAGAGAACTTCTTTCTGTTGTGTATATTATCTTGCCTTAACAGGGCTAAATGTTATATAAACCACATTTTTTTCTGAACTACAGACTTCAATCATGTGCAAAACCAAAAAAATATACCCCAACTTTTGTTTTGAGCATCAATGAGTTTTTGAAAATATACACACCAAAGTTTCACATTGACATGAAATACATGTGTACACATTCGTCAGATTTAACATCAAACGAAAATACCCATACCAAACAATGGTGACATAGCTCCAAGTACAACTTCGAAATGTCCACATTAATGATTACTTTTTGAAGATGGTGGTTTTAACACACTGCAAAACTTTTTCAAAGCCTTTCATGGCCTTCTTGCTGCGCAGTTCCAGTGCCCTCAGTCCACCGGTAACCGTCATCATCGGGGCACCTTGTGGCAACCAACGAGAGGGGACACTGCACCGTTTCTTTGGTAATGTTCAATCTTCTTTTTTTCACATTTATGATGTGGCCACACGGCTGTCCCCCAGCTGCCACCAATGATCAGCTCATAAGCCACACTGAGACAGGTTTGACACTGGTCGTTGGAGGCAGGTCTGAAAAGTGTCCTTTATTCCTGAATCGTTGACTCACGACCATACATAGTAGTATGATGTAGTGTGTAGTATGATGTAGTGTGTAGTATGATGTAGTGTGTAGTATGATGTAGTGTGTAGTATGATGTAGTGTGTAGTATGATGTAGTGTGTAGTATGATGTAGTGTGTAGTATGATGTAGTGTGTAGTATGATGTAGTGAAGGGACCTTCGTGCATGCTATTTACTTTGAACATGTTGCCTGCCGTTTCTTTTGTTTGTAAGCCTGTCTTCACTTCAAACGTTGACAAATCAATGTTTTTTCAAAGCTCTTGCAGTTTAAAAATGTCCAATATTTTAGCACTTTTGCGAGTGTTATGCACATTACTTTGTTCAGCCGCACTATAAAATTTAATTTCACCTGGAATGTTTGATGCAATGAAGTGTCATGAAAGTGGCTGGCAACAGTCTCTTTGACACAACAGTCTCTTTGACACAACCTCACCTTCAGTGACCTTGTCCCTGGGGACATCTGACCTCAGTTTGTAATCACACAACTTTAACAAATTTTGAATGGATTTTTGCGCGGTAAAGTTAAATCGCGTAAAAAATCATAACTTTCTTCTCAGACGTCCAACTGAAATACTTTTGCATAATTTATTTGCAACTTTTCTGCTCTTTCTGATGGTGGTGTTTATTTTACTGTCTGATGAATTTTTTTTTTTTTTTTGGTCACACACCTTATTTTCAGTCCAGTCTGGGAGAAGAATGCAGCCATGGCCACTCACCCAACTTTGCTTTCTTCCAAACAATTTGAACTGACGATATCAGTCATACCGGACACTGATAACATACCGGACACCGATAACAGTGTTCAGTGATTCCTCTTCCGATAAGCCCTTCCTGACAATGACAAAGCTTAGTTAAGGAGTCAAAAGAGCTAGAGAGCATCTCCCCATATTACCATTGTTTATTCATCCAGTATCTTTTACATCTCTGAAACCACTGTATCGGTTGTCTGCTTCTCTGTTAAAGCATTCACAGATCAGGGGAGAACACATACACACAAACATGTTTTTGTGACATGTCCAACTGAAACTAGCATTTCATTTCAATAGCCTGCTGACTGTAAATACAGCAACCCCCACTAACCAATCAGCATCTGCAGAGTTACAAATGACTAGCTGCAAATACAAACAATACCATGTCTCGTCATTAGACTAGGATGACACCTGTCTGTGGCTCTAGTTCTTATTTTATTTGATTTTTTTTTTTTTTAAACTTTAGAGTGATTTCCCATTCTGTGCCCTCCTCATCTCTTGCTTAACTGTTGATGTATTAGTGGTTTGCATCACATATGAGCCAATCTGCCCCCTTTGCGGGAGCTTAGACAGGGGTAGAGCTGGAGTATGAGAGGAATAGGAAGGGTGGGGTGGAGACTGGTTTTCTGCATTTTTTTCATGGGGTAATGGGTATCTCAGACTATTGCCAACACAGGTCCTCGAGTCCCATGATTTGCATACTACAGAAAGATGGTGACAGACAATGTGTGCAACTAATCTGGACCCACAGTTCACTTCATTTTGCTATTTCATATATTTCAGCAACACAACAAGTAGCATATCACCACAGGGTTAGTTGTTTTTGTTTTTAACAAGGACAGCAACATCTTTCTAGACCTTTAAACAATTTTCTTTTCACAATGAGAATGAAATATGCGTCAGTGTCTGTACAAATCTCTTTGAGGGACATGGAGCATAGACTAGGAGACCAGGTCGTCTTGTTTTGCTTTCTCAACTACCATGCTTTGTTAACAGCATTTCTCATTCATAACCATGATTAGTGCAAGCAGCTACAGAAAAACCACAGGACATGCCATCAACTGAAAATGCATCATAGCGTAAGAGGATAAGATCTCTCTGCTGATACATTTAAACTACCTTAACAGGCAAAAAGGCAGCAGGACCACATAAAAAAGACCTGTTGCCGCTTTCAGATTCAGTGAACAAGAACTGCTTAGGGAAATAAACAAGGGAGGATGGGGGTGATGGAAGTTCCACACCCCAGCTTAATTCATTATATCTTAGAAGCCCCCTAATTTCTTCTATTCTCTACTCATTTCACTGTTGTCTTCCTCACACCATTCCTGCATCTTTTCCTCATCATCTCCCCTAACCTGTCCCCCTCTTGCCCCGTCTCTTCCTCATCCATTCACCCAACAATTTCTCCATCCTGTATCCCACCCCCATCCACTTCCTCACCCTTTCCCCTATCCTCTTTTGCACCTCTCTCCCCCAAGCTCTTCCTGACCTCCTTCCTCTTAATCTTCATCACCCCCATCCATTTTCTCACCCCTAACCCCCATTCTCTTCTGTCTCCTTCCTGATCATCATCTCCATCCATTTTCTCAGCCCCTCATCCTCACCCCTATCCATTTTCTCACCCCTTCTCCTCATACCCTTCATTTTCTTCCTCACTTTCTCCTGGCTCACCACTTTCCTCTCCTCTTCCTCTCCTCCTTCCTCCCACCTCTTTCTCACCATTTCTTTTTCCTGATCACTTCTCCCATTTTAGTCCTCATCACTTCTCTTCTCTTTGCCATCCCTTTAAGCC
Organism: Conus canariensis; assembly: GCA_033310375.1. Lineage (NCBI taxonomy): Eukaryota > Metazoa > Mollusca > Gastropoda > Neogastropoda > Conidae > Conus > Conus canariensis. Next base: position 100,586,050 of record CM065714.1, on the reverse strand, counting down.
ATCTCCCCTTTTCTGCATTGTCTAAATTCTCTCCACCCGATTCTTTTCATCACTTCCTTTGGTCACTTTTTCTCTAGGGGATAACTTAAGACAGCATCTCTGAAGTCAGCACTGCCTCAATGATGACTTCCAGCCACACACGTGACAAAACATACTGCCCTCAAATCAAATGCAAAAACAGATGCAGATTTTAGCATATCCTGTTTAACCCACAAAGGTGGGGAAACTTTATATTCAAAAGAAAAAAAAACAGGAAAAAAAGAATGAAGGAAAACATGTGTGTTGGAAAGACACTGTGATGGCATGTCAATGCTTTGAAGAAAGAGTATCCATTTCGCCTGCAAAAAAAAAAAAAAAAAATTTCCAGTGAATTGGTTTTTAAACACATTTCCATCATTTTGTTCCTGCTCATTGACTTTCGGTCAAAAAATACTTACATTGACCATTAAACTGTAATTGAAACTGTTTCATCATTAAATCCCTTTAAAAAAAGAAAAACAGTGAAGATTACAGCATGATTGTTATGCCACTTTGAGATGTCAAATTCGGCTGATACAGTCACAAGTCAGGTGAGACCTGATGTGGCACCTAAAGCATTACAGATTTCACCAGCCTACAGACATACCATGTATTCCACCTTAAGTTATCACCACGACAACCATGTCACAGATAAACAAAAATACACAGTCAAGTATGTACAGATAACAGGAGCGGATCTTCTCCACCACTAAAAACCGGTCATTTCAACGGTATGTTCCAACGAGCACTGATCACATGTCAACACAATACTATGAATTGCCCACAGAGGCGTGGTACAAAACACCAGAGTCTGAATGAAGATAGGCAGTAACTGAAGAGAAGAAGAAATGGAGACAAGCAGGAGCTGGGTTAAGGAGCCGGAAGGAAGGGGAAGAAAGAGATCCAGTCACTAGCTGCAGCAGCCCGACTCCTTCTTCTCCTGCTCCACGTAGTCAGCCACGCAGAACTTGGGCTCGTTGGGCCGCCGTGTCTTCTTCATCTTCAGATCTCTGCACACAGCCATGCTCGGTTTCTTTAACAAATCATTCAAGCCCATCTCGTGCTGAATATGAGAAGATAAAGTGACTGCTCGTTCTTTGTTTTCATTGTCCTGAATGTTGTTTACCTTGCCTGAAGAAGACCTTTGAGGTCGAAATGTGTTGTGTTTGTCTTGTTATTTGTTTGTCCTTGTTGTTTGGAGGACTCGCTAAGAATTATTTAAAAAATTTGTTTCAATTTCTGCCCGCAGTCACCTCGCTTTGAAACTTACCTTCAGGTAAACCCTTTTACTTTACACCCTAATGCTGTTCAGGCACCACTGAACATCATTCTCAGCCTGTGTCTGAACCACATGTGGGCAAAGCAGCCCGTTAAGTGTTAGCGGATTTTCAGGTCAAAGCAGTTTATGCAGTGAACTGCCAGGAAAGGGAGGTAACTTTACACTGAACTTCCTTTACCATAGGTATGCTTGATTCCAAGAAGGAATTTGAACAGTTAGTGTGCATTTTAAACTTGTATTCAAAACACAGAGTTGTGCAAAGAGTAATGTTTCAGTTTGTCAAAGCATCAAAAGTTCAAAAGCGCATCATATTACATGAAACGTTTTACATGTTGATACACAATCAGTTTGCAATAGTTATACTGTCACATGAAATGACTAGCCTCTTGACTGAATATTTTTTGGATATTATAGTCTGTATAAAGTACCCCCACTGCTCATGCAGATCAGCCCAAACTAACCTGGCTGGAGAGGCTGCCAAGCTATAAACTCAGAATGGGTGAAATGGTTCAACGCTTACATCCACAGAAGATATATGGCATCTGGGAGGTGGTTTTAATTAAACAAAAAAATTTTTTGGCAAGACTTCTTATGTTCTAATTCCTAGATTAATTTTCATTTAATTTGAAAACAGCAAAGCTGCTTTTCTATTAAAATGAAAATTAAAAGAAGTATAGGGAACTTGGTTAGCAAAACATATAATCATTCATCCACAAGAGCAAATTACAATCTTACAGCAACCTGATGCTAATGATTTGTTTTGGATAGCCTGTACAGCACAAGCACTGTATGGGAACAACCCAGGGTATCACTGCGTTAGGTCAGTCAGGCTGGAGGCTGGTTAAAGAAATGCCTCCGACAGGCCCAGAAACAAGGGCTTGAACAGGACAAGCCTGGACAGTGCAGTGTTAAGGGCAGTCAGGACAAGAGCTGTTAAGCCACCCCTTCAGCCCATCTAAGTTGACAGCCTGGACAGCCTCTCCTGCCTGGCTAGTGTGAGCTGATCTGCATGAATGGAAAGAATGATTCATCTCGATTCTATCCCGAAAACTATTTTAACAAGAGACTAACAATTTCATGTACTTACTGCAGAATGACACATTGAATTACATGTAATATGATGCTTGGTTTGAAGTGTTGACGCTTTGACAAACTCAAACATTGTTATTCTTTGTGTAACTCCGATTTTTGAATGTATGCATAAACAAACATAAATGATTTGAACTTCTGGGAGGAATCTGGTGAACTTATGAGGACGGAAGTTACCTCCCTTTCCCGGCAGTCTAATGCACAATAATGAATAAAAATTGATGAACCAGTTCGAGTGGACAGATAATAATGCTGATTGAGAATGACATTTCATGGTGCCTGCACAGTCTTTGGATGCATGGATGTAGGACTGAATGATTTAAATGCCACGACAGATCCAGGAAGATGGGCTGTAACCCTTAGAGGAAGGGTCCTAGGGCCCACCTAGGTTCTAGCTAGCTCTGGCTTGGACAAGCTGGATCTAGCTAGAACCTAGGTGGACCCTAGGACACTGGGTGTCTGGGAACAGGACAAGCCTGGGTACTGCTGTGTCAAGACAAGTTTGGTGAAAATAATAGCCACTGAGTGATCCACGGAAATCTGACTGCAAGATCAAAACGTACTGAAAAACAAATTCCCACCCCAAACCCAGTGTATTGATTTTCTATTACTTAAATGTGTATTGTTAAAGAACTGCATGTGATGTGGTACGATATAAGTAAAGTTGAGTTATCAAAACTGACCCAACACATGCACACTATGATATTGTGAAACGTATCTGTTCAATAGTCATGATGAATGAAAAAGACAAAGGAATGTTCAGATACTCATTTGTTTAATAATCAGCATGTCAGCTATTTTTGGCTGAGCACTAAGCTTACACTGAAGTCTGAGCAGCCTCCTCACATAAATCACTCTTACATCAGCTAAAGCTCCCAGAGCCATCAAATGATGAGCATACACAAGGTTCAAGGCCAGTCAGGTGCCTGGAGCAACAGTTACGGCCGGCCCAAGGGATATGGTCTGCGTAAAGCTGAAGCAAACGCGATGCCCAGTTTGTGAAGGCAAAGACTGCCATGGGAACATTTGTGGCATGTTACTGACCTCTACGATCCCATTTGTTGAAGACATACACTTGTTCTCTAAGCAGTGTTCATGTGACAAGTGGCTTCTTAGCATTGATCTGGGTCAACTCCCATGTGCCAAACAAATCACACTGGAGAGCTGGGAGACATGTCATCTTAGCATCTCATTCTCACATTGCTTTATGGTGGCCTGGTTCCTTTTGTCTGGGCATGTAGGCAAAGACTGCTCAACCAAGACAAACTTTGTGTGTATATGATACTGTGCAGTCGTGTCTTGTGTATATGCAGTTTACCTGAAATCCAGCACCTAAGCATTCACTACATTTTCAAATGCACTTGAAATGAAAACTGCCAAGGGTTTCAAAACACAACCATCAGTCAGACCATTACTGCTGCTAGCTAAAGAGAGTGATAACCATCTGCTCTGTTGCAGCATATTACAGCTATATGTATTAGAATACATGTGTTTATAATCTTTTGTGTTTACTATGGCCTTCAGAACATTAACATATGTCATGTGTCTTGCATCATCTTGTTTTTTTTTGTCCAAACAAGTTTTCAGTCTAAATGTGCTGCTCCTCCAAATGATAAACATTGCTGTGATGCAGTTCTGGTATCTATTTACCAGAATGCATTTTTTGCTTATTTACATAAATAACTGCTCCATCTACATCATTAAATTATCACTGAGAACCAGCAGGTGCCATCTTGTGGATCTTTATGAGAGCCAGAGATGGGTAAAAACTGAATGTTTCAATGGTTTTGAACCAAGTCTTATAGGCTACAGGGACTGATCAACAAACAGGCAATAAATAAAGAATAAGCTATGAGATGCTGGACTAATGCATGGATGATAGAAGATGAGTTAAAAGCTGGTGTGAAAAGAGCAGTCAATCAGTCAGCCCATCACCAAAAGTCACTGCTTAACAAGAACTTGCACTCTTACTGTGATCAACTATCACACAGTGAACATTAGCCTATGTGATATTTCCAGGGCATATGGCAGTGTTGGAGGCAGGTATATAGTAGCTAACACGTGCTGACCTGACCTGGGAGTGGGTGGGTGGATAAGCAGTAGCTAGAACACCAAGTTCTGACACTGGCAAGTTCGCATCCTGCCCAGACCCCAACACAAGATGTGGCCTTTTGATCACCCCCTTTCAAGTTTGGTCATTCTGCTGGTATCAGTGCAGTGTTAGACAGGTCCCCCTAACCACTCCCTATCACCACATCACCTGCGGTCAGCATGTTGCTTCTAATCCACTGATAATGCTGGCAATCAGGATTCTAATGCAGTTTAAAAGCAAGAAGAACATCATGACTGTACAAGTAAAACTATCAAGATTACAAGACATATCCACATTCAACAGAAAATTAAAAAAAAAATTCTGTAACCTCCTTAGTGGTGGAAAAACATTCATATATTCAGCTCTCACATATCTTTTTAACTTGGGGTTTGAGTATCATGGAGACAGTATATTGAATAAGATTTATGTTCCAAATGGTAAAATATATATATTTTTTGTATGTTCCCCAATGCCTGCAGTCCAATGCTAAAATTTTACTATCCACGTTTATGTTATGAGTGGATGTTTACAGAACTGACCTTGCCTGTGATTAAACCAATAAATATAAATGAAAACATATTAGTATATATATATATATATATATATAATATTTCAAGATGATTAACATATATGTACAGTATCACAAAACTGGGGAAAATCATTCATCAGTGATAACTTAAGGTAAAATAGATTTATCTTAAAAACTTGAAAGTCACAACTGGAGGTACATCTCTGAACAGGGTCTGTTGTAAAGTCATCCCTATGTCTAATGTCACATGATGAAAATGTGCATGTTAGGCTCCAGTATAACTGACAGACCAACCTTGCCACAGCCATAAAGGCCAGATCCACATTGACACCTGTTTTGGCACTGGTCTCCATAAAGGCCACACCGTACTCCTGAAAACATCACAAATAATATTGAGGAGCCACATTTCATATGGACTTACTGTGCTTGTGAATAACTAATGCTCTCTCTCCACTGACACACTTTTCTGTATTTCAATCTTTGACCCAATTTCACTCACTAGTCAGTACACAATAATGTGTTATTTTCATGTATCAGTGCTCACATTATGAACCAAGGAGTTCCAAGATGGCTATTTCACTGTCCACAACAGAGGCACTACTCCCAATATTTAAGTAAAAAGATCAGTTTCCTAACATCTGTGTTTAACTAGAGCTTTTCACTGTCCGATTTCTCTCCCACTCTGGATCCTGCCATCATAATTCTGCAGTCACCAGTGATTTTATGGCTACTTTAATATTTGATCATTGCAGCCTATGCGTTCATAAAGTATATGTGTCAGTTTCTCTTTGTTGTGTGGACGCTTCCTCTTTTATGTTCTTTGTCGTTGATATCGATTCACCCTTTCCATGCTCACACACGGAACCTCAGTTTATAGTCTCATTCAAAGGACTGTAAGGGAAATGGAATCAGAACCAATGTTAACTCCGCGGGAAAAATCCCCCTATACCGAAACGGCCTGGTGGAGATTCGAACGCACAATCCCAGGATCACCAAGATACCGAGTTTGGCGCTCTACCACTGAGCTATTCCGGCCCCCCTTGATAGCTATGTACTAATCACTGCTCTGACTTAAGAGTTTCAGCGACAGTAAATTAAGCATCTCTACTGTGTTTCACAAAAAAAGGCCATATAAAGGAAGGGAAGAGAACTGCAGAATGTCCCACATTCGCATAACACAAAATTTACCAAACTCTGAAAAGCAGAATAACCATCTGGAAGCTGCCTGACCTGAATCTACCTCACCTGTCTATAAACATGCCTTTTTTTTGTCTCCCCTCAGTATGTCTCCACACACACAGATCACACACACATACACACCCTACAGACACAGACACACAACTGTAGTTGCACTGTGGACAACGTTAGCTAGGCATCCAAGATTTGACCAGCATGTCGGGTTAATGCACAGGTCAGGAACCTGCCAAGTCTTCTTGATGAGACCCTCTCCTCCAACCCTTTCTTTTTAGTAATTCATTTATCTGGCCACCTAGCTGTGAATCCTGTGCATCGTGACTCGGCAGATGTGGCGAGCCTATACGGACTAGTCAGCGTGAAGAGTGACACCTTGATAAAACCGAACCCCCCCAGTATCTAGCAATTTTTATTTGCCTAGCATACTCTTATCCTACAAATAGTTCTATCCAATTACATTACCTGCCTTCTAGGCTCACAAAACCACTGAAAGCTGATTTACCCATGATATAGAATGTTTACTAAAAGAGTGACAGCATCCTGCACCAACACTGATCTACATTACCTCTCTGTTCAAATCAAAGATTCACGCTGTACATGTATAATGCAATGTTTCCTCATTCTGAGTCCTAAAGAAAGTAGGTTACAAGGTATGTAACTGTGGGAAAATACAAATCAAGGAAACTAAAAGGAGTCATTGATTCGCCACATGAAGGGGATGCATGAAGGACAGAAGCTTGGGTTTTTGGCTCTGAGGTCTTCTCCAGGAGCCACTGCATGCTCTGATCTTCAGTATTCTGCAGGCAAGACAACAGGAATCGGTACCCAAAACAATATAGGACAAATCCAAAGAAGTCTGACATAGAATCATTTGAATGGTTTCAGGTTTCAGCATCATTTTGTAACAGGAGCAACTTCACATTGTCCTGCTGAAGCCATAGAAATAAAACGCTCACAGACCTCAACGTACCTGTCCTAGTATGTTAAGTTTGTCATTTCTGTTTGTCTTGCCTGCACAAGACCTTGGGGTATAACAGCACGTCTCACTTTGTATTTCCGTGTCTTGTTCATTTGGAAGGGCATGAACCTTTCTTTTAAGTTCTGAGTTACAGTGTTATAAGTGGAAATATTTCCTGCATTACCACAACTTCTTTGAAAGTTCTCACTCAGCATTTCCCGTTTCATCATATCCTTTCGTAAGTTCTCTCCCATCATTTTCTGTCTTATCCTATGCCCTCTTACATTTTTTTTTTCTATTAACAATTTTTCTTCTGTTCTTCTGCTGCCACATCCCCTCTACTGCTCTCTCTCAGGATTTCCTCTGTTATCACATCCCATTAGAGATCTGTCCAATTATTTCCTTTGCTATCACATCCCCTCTAATGGGTTTTTTTTTTTGTGTGTGTGTGCATTTTTGGCCATCTCTAGGGAAAGGCTCAGTGATAGTGAGGTAAGGCACAAACACCGAAGGGAAGTCCTGTTGACAACGGGAAAGACTGTAACCTGCTATCCTCTTCAGAAGGTACATAAGATTGTGTGGTAAAAGCTTGCTGTGTCTGGAGTTGTACCGTTTTCACCTGTCAGTGAAACAGCACCGAGTGGGGCTGCAAGATGTGTGTGGCAGTTTGCTTGATGGTGGCAACTTTTGCTGGTGGGTTCTGCACTCTGGAAATACAGGTGGCAGGCCCATTGGGATGCTTCTGTGGAGGTTCTGTTGTGTTGAGCTCAGTGGCTACCACACAATGGTATCTGCTGGGAGCAGTTATTTCCCTTGACCCTACACCCTACGTGAATACAGTGCAGACTTATAACCATGGTGCAGGATTGCTCCCAGCTGTTTGTTTTGGCAGTTGAGGATGTCCTTCACTGGGTCCCACAGCACCTTTGGGGTTCATCTTTTTCTTTTCCCCTCTTAGGGTTCTCTCTCACCATTTCCTTTGTTATCATATCCCCTCAAAAGTTCTCCCTCAGCTTTTCTTCCGTTATCCCCTCTAAAGTTCTCTCTCACATTTTTTCCTATGTTATCACATCTACTTTAAGCTCTCTCTTAGTATTTCCTTTATAATCATGTCCCCTTTTAAGTTCTCTCCCTTACTTTGCTCTAGGCTCACAGAGTGTTCTTCATAATTAGTCTCATCAGCTTTTGTTCCAGTTCTTAATGAAAATCTACTTAAACATCTCTTTGCTTGTGTTTTTGTGCTCCTCAACCTTCCAAGAACATGACTTACTCGTGCTAATCTCTCGCCGTCCTCCTTGCGGATGACACGGTCGGAGGTGGAGTCACACTTGTTGCCCAGCAGCATTATGACCACATCATCCTGAGCATACTCGTTGATCTCTGCCAGCCAGGCCTGCTCATACACCATCACTTTTTAGAATTAGGATGATCTCACATTCATCTTTTCTAAATCAACACATCATATACTAATCATCCATAAACGTCATTACAGCCATACTTCAAAATGCTAGCAACATTTTACACTGCTACGGGTCAGAATTTACGTAGTAACTCAATCATACTGAGACGGGAATTTTGTCTTTGGATTATAGGTTGGAAAAAATGACATTTCCACCCTGCAACAGTAAGAAGGGTGAAACCGAGCACGACTTGTGAATTCCTTGTGCTCCTGTGCCATTGACTGGACACAGGATTATGATAAAGAGTCAAGCAAATGAAAACAAAATAGAAGGAAGCAAGTTCGTTTTATGTGGTGGTGAATATGGACCATGACGACTGTGTTAACATAGTGAGCATATGACACAGTCAGGCAAAATTTTTCTCAAGAGCCAGGGTAGGCCAAACCTTTTTCAATCTGTATGTGGGGACTCATCATCAGACTGATTTGGCGTGTAGATCCGAGGGTAATAGGGAATAATAATTGCGTTTTTGTGCCTGATGTGCTTCTGTGAATGTGAACTGCCGCCCTGTGACAGTAAGAGTGGAAATAAGCACCACCTGTGAACTGTGTGTGTATTCACACCACTGGATGAGCAAATGATGTTTTAAGTGAACACTCCAGCAGATGACAGCAAAATGGGAGGGATGGGGCGGAGTGGAGGTGGCAGGTTCCCCTGGAGGCTGGGGACAGTTGGGGGGAGGGGGGAGTGGGTGACATGTAGATTGTGTTTGCAAGAGGCTATCATGATATGCCTCGAGGGCTGGGCCGCACTGGATTATTTTTTTCAGTCAAGGTATAAGCAAGTTCTGAATTATTTTCCCAGCAGATTTTGATTGTAACAGGGAATGTGCTGAGTTTTGTAATTCATCTACTTCTGTGGTCTGGTGCTCAAGCTACACATGCCGAGTCCTTTCCCTATTCCTCTTTTTGGAAAGGAGGAAACTATTTTTGTTCAGTGAAGGATGAAACTATTTTGTTCAGTGAAGATGAAACTATTTTGTTCAGTGAAGGATGAAACTATTTTTGTTCAGTGTAGGATGAAACTATTTTTGTTCAGTGAAGGATGAAACTATTTTTGTTCAGTGTAGGAAGAAACTATTTTTGTTCAGTGAAGGATGAAACTATTTTTGTTCAGTGTAGGAAGAAACTATTTTTGTTCAGTGAAAGATGAAACTATTTTTGTTCAGTGAAAGATGACTTCCTATGTAAGCAATAATGGAAGATAATGACAGAACACAGAGTCAACATGAACACATCTGTTGTGAATGTTCATGTAGTTTCATTCCTCATCGGATCCTCCTCCCCCTCTCCCCAGAGAAATACACATACTGACGGACAGGATGTATCAAGAGTTCAGCCATATTAATAACCACCACCTGGCAGTCATTATTCTCTCATTGTCAGACGCGTTCAGTGCAGAAACTGTCACGACTTGATGGATCTGGGCACCATGGTGGTTGTAACAGATGGATCCATGAAACACCTTAATTTGGCTTGTGACCACAGCATTTTCTGGCATGCTTACTCATCCCTTTCTGTGTCTGACTGAAAATGCACGACATGACAAGGCGTCTGTTGGATGCTACATTTCAGAAACAATGCATCTTTGCATGTAATAATCTCGTTTGCATTTTTCAAATTTTGATTTTAGTTACACGTTGTTTTTCTGTGTTGGATGCTACATTTCAGAAACAATGCATCTTTGTATGTAATAATCTCGTTCGCATTTTTCAAATTTTGATTTTAGTTCCATGTTTTTCTATCCCCATCCGTATGGTATAACTACTTGCTTGCCTGTCATTTTTTCCCTGAACATTCTTTTATGTAAATCAAGGAACAGTGTTCTCAATGACCACATTTCAGAGATGAACACACACACACACACACACACACACACACACACACACACACACAAAACATAAAAAATCTAGAGCATATGTATAACTGTCACTTTCGACGATAAGTGTACAAATAATTTCATTATCTCAAAACAAAACTGATGTATGTTGCAATACTTGACAAATGTAACATTGGAGTGAACAATAAAAACTGATCATGTAAGCAAACAGCAAACATATTTTCAGAATATGAATGATTAAGCACTGGATGTGTCACATTGCAACATTCAGTATCTTTACTACAGTTCACCATGTTCTTGAGCCTAACTGATGACATGGAATCAAATTAAAGGATACACATATAGTATACACATGCATACATACATACACATGTACAAGTATGTAAAATGAATAAGCATTCTGCAGACATTATGCACTGAACGGTACAAATAGAATATGAACATGAAATTGTACTGAAACCACTCCTGTCCAGTGTGAGTGACAAACTCTCCTTAGTGTCTTACAAACATGTGGTGTGTGTGCGTGTGTGTGTGTGCGTGCGTGTGTGCGTGTGTGCATGCATGCGTGTGTGCGTGCGTGCGTGTGTGCATGCATGTATATGTGTGTGTATATGTGTGTGTGTGTGTGTGTGTGTGTGTGTGTGTGTGTGTGTGTGTGTGTGCGTGTGTGTGTGTGTGTGTGTGTGTGCGTGCGCGTGCGTGTGTGTGCGCGTGTATATAAACAGCTAAAACACATGATTTGCAACACATTTTTGTTTTGATTATGACAATGCATGTAAGCCTATGGTCACTTATGTTCTACCTGTTGTATTGTTAACTCATGATTTTTTTGTGTGTGTATGTAAAAGTAATTACAATGTGTCTTTTATTACACTTCCACACAGGCACCATACTCATGTGGTCCAGCAATTTGGTTTGTGAGGACTCCCAACTTACCCTGATGTTATCAAAACTGGCCTTGTTGGTGACATCATACAACAGCAGCAGAGCTGCACATTAAACAATCACACCTGAGTGAACATGAGACTCCATTCTCTTTCCTTGCCACTTGGGCTTAAATCGACCTTTTGACTCAAACTAGTTCTTTACTTGTTTGTTCTCTTTTTTAACTTTCATTAAAAAAAAAAATCACTGTCAAAAATTCAAATGTATTACAGAAAGCCATGATTTCTGGACAGTTTTCAGGGTGCTGGTTACTTTAGGAATGGATCAATTGAACGGCTATTCCATTTCTCAACACAAAGTAATCATATATTTCGCATCCTGGTTTTGTAAAAGCAGGCACTGGATGCACACACAATGAGACACAAACATATGAACATGCCAGTGTATGCTAGGTAAACTTGGTATATTCATTATTTTTTCTTACTGAAAAACAGTCATTTAATTAAGCACCTATTCACACACACACACACACACACACACACACACACCACACACACACAACACGTGCGCGCGTGCATGCATGTTGCACTCTCACACACAAACACACATGTGTTCCCACCCCTAAACAGTGCAGCTGCCTTTATTTTACCCAATGAGAATATAAACTTTAAAATCATCCACACAACATGAACAGTGACAAACTTAACGAAACACATCCAACCAACTCCATGCAAACCTTTTCATCCTACACTTCCCTGTGCTTGAGAAAACTACCACTATCATCCAACCCACAACAAATAAAACAAAGATTAATGTATGTTTGAAGCTCTTGAAAGCTTTACTTATATCGAAAAATATGTTTTTATCCTACGCATTTTCTAATGATATGCCATTATCTGGTCTTAGGTCATAAAAATGCACATAATGTTATGACAATGACCTTACATGTAAAAAAAAAGTACACACAGACACAGACACACATACACAGACACACACATGCTACTTTTGACTTATAAAGAAGACGCATTTTTCTAATGTATACACATAAATTTGTAATCATACAAACACATTGCAAGGCATGCTCCAGGTTTTTATCATTTTGAAAGAGAAGGAATGTAAGAAGAGGGCTTGCATATCAGTTTCTACAAAGAAAAGTTGTTTTGAAGACATGCACCTTATAAACACATAAACCACTCCAGTAAAACAAGCACACCCTGTGTTCACATACGTACACACACTCATACATACCTGTTTATATAAGCACTGAGCATGCATCCATGGTCTCTCTCTCTCTCACTCACTCACACACCACACACAGACATACACGCACACAAACACACACAAGATATCTGGTGCAACAGGAAAAGCCTTGGGTGTGCAGTGAACAAACTTTAAGTGTATATCATAATGAACAATCACAGCAAATATCATCCACAAAACATAAAAATACAAACCACAGCAAAAATTTCATTATACGGCACTCAGACAACATATAACATCAATCAACGTTACAAATGTGACATCAATGCAAATGCAACAGTATTCAAGATGTCAGCACAACCCATACCAAACAATTATACAATTCCAGAACAAACACTGTATGTGTAACAGTCACATTCAGCATCAAAGCACCATTCTGTGAACACAGGCACACATCAAGCAGTTTTCAAAACCTACTTATACATATAATTCTGATCACCGAAAGTTCTTTGAAAAGCACAAAAGAACATAGGTAGAAAAGACAGGAAAGAGAGAATGAAGAAATAAAGAAAAGAAGAGAGGAAAAAAGAATCAAAACATAAAAAATAAAGATATGAACAGGAAGAAATAAAATATGAAAGTAAAAAATATACAAAAGAAATGCAAGAGGAATATTCAGCTGCAGGATGCATTCATAATGAAATGTCCCTTAACATAGCTACAAAATGCACCATCAAAAGATATACAGATCTCATGCTTTTATCAACTGAAGTTTAATGGACTTTCTTTTAGACATGTTCAAGACAGACTTGGAAAAAAAGTGATGACATGCCATGTAGATTTATGCATAGCTATTTTCTAGTTATTCACTAGTTCCTTTATTTTAAATTCTGTGGGGATGGGGCTAGCACACAATGATTTACACTTCTACAAAACATGGAGCACGATTTAGTGTATATACATTTTTTTTTTTTTTGGTAGGGAAGGGAAGGGATGAGAGAGGAATTCCAATTCATAGTCTCAACCAGTGTACATTGGTGGGGGTTGAAGTCTGCTCCTAGTTGACTCCTCTTACTTGCCTAGTGACTGAACACTGGACTCTTCTGTCAAGAGAACAATGCTTTATTTCCCCGGCCCTATCAGGCCCCATTACTGACATTCCCCATCCCCTCCCTCCTCACCCTCCATCTTTTAAGAAAAGTAACCACAGGCAAAAGGAAAACTGAAAATTTTCTCCCTTTTTTGGGAGTGGATGAGAGGATGGGGTGGGCTTGTGAGGGTAAGTGTGGAGGGAGAGGGGGGGGGGGGAGGGGGGGCTGGGATGCCTGTGAAGATTGGGGAGGATATGCTGGGAGTTAGAATATTTCCAATTTGATCAGGCTGATCAGCCAAGGGCACACTGCTGCTACGTCATTGCCACATACCACTGAGGCAGCCACTTTCAGTCTCCTTTTAATCCCATTTCTGGCTTCTTAAAGCCTCTTTTCTGAGGACACCTTGTTGCCATGAATTCTTTCTCACCAACAATTTGTCTCTGTGACTGGAAGGGAAAATGCTCCTATCTAAGCTGGATCATCCTTGTATCATAAACATACAGAGATATGTGACAAGTCCACTAAAGACCAGGTGCACAACAGGAAAAGATGGGGTGGGTGGGGACTGTTCCAGTCTCTCCTCCCCTGGTTAAAAAACCCCAACAAAACCCATTCCTGAGACAATACATTGTAGACGATGCATGAATTATGCACTGTATACCCCCTTCCCTCCATGAATTTGGCACTGCACTCCCTCACCCGTACCCCCAACCATCCTCTTCCACCCCCAATTCTTTTGACACTCACAAAGAGTCTGGGCCCCTCTCTCTCCTCCTTCCCTCGATACAGTGATACTCTCCCTTAGACTTTCTGCACCTCACGTTGTTTACTGGTCTCCTTATCCACCTCCACGAACAATTTTCGGCCACCACGACCTAAATGGCCCCTGCCCCCATCCCCTTACCGATGAAATGATCCACTTCTGTGATATTGTATAGTTGACGGTCTGCTTATACTCCCCTTTCTACCCAGAAGTTTAACTGCTTGTTGCATAATTAATCTTACCCTAAGGACTGTTCTGTCATTAAGTTTCCTTGTTGGTTTAGTTATCTGCTAGCATGGTAAACTACGTACAATGGGTGGTATCACCTTAATGTAGCCAAACAGTTTCTTCCATCCCCATGATTTAACTGTCAGCTAATCGACTGTGTATTTTATGTAAGGGGAATAACAATTCAAAACATTAGAGGGGAAATGAACTCTCTGAAATCCATGACAGACACAGACTAACTTGGAAACATGTGTCGAGATCTCACCAGCAGCTCTTAGCATAAAATTCATGAATTTGTTAACCAGTTTCAAAATACAAACCAGTTAATATTTTCTATCACTGTGAACTGAGTGACTTGATAACACTTCTGTTTAATTATGTTTCCGACCAGGTTGCACTGGAATTATCTAAATCATCAATCAGTCATGAAGTAATGGGTTCAGGGCTAAGAATCAAAACACAAACAAGAAACTAACATTTACTAGTGATCAAATCAGTTTTTTCTTGATTTGACCATGAGTGACCTGTATTGATCACTTACCCATAACACATTCTGACATCAGAAGACAAATCAATCTCTTTGCTCAACATATTTAAGTGATAACGAAAAATTAATACGAAAAGAAAAATGAAAATATAAAAGGAATATGTTTCAGAAAGTAAATACATCACAAGTAAGAATGGTGAAAATGGACAAAGACAGGAAGAGGAAATAAATGTTTTGCATTGAACATACCGAGTAGTATATCAGAATTTTGTTTTTAAACAGAGGAAAAAAAAGAAAAAGATAAAAATATACAGCCAAATAGTAAACACAAATGTCTTGCTGTAACTTGTTGTAACTACTGGTTCCATGTATGATCTAAACAAGTTTTTTTAAAAAGAGAAAGAATGAAGGGGGAGGATGGGGAGGATGAAAAAAGCAAAGGGGAGGGAGAGAAGGGGATACTGATGGTTTTGAGTGGTCTACTATAGATCAGATGACAAACATTAACAGACTGTTTTGAGAATAGCCATTTGAAAACTTGCACAGCAGCTGATTTTCAAAGTCTGCAGATCTTCAAAAACACCTGTCTACTTTTTACCCCCCCCCCCCCCCCCTCTTCCCTGCAACTCATTTCAAGTATCCAAGAACTGATTGGCTATTTTTAAAAAAAAAGTGACAGGCCATAAGTGGGAAGAGAATATCCTAATCAATGGCATTTCTTTTGATAAATTATGATTACAATTTTCATGGATAACAAGAACATGCCTGATGTCTTTAAAAAAAAAACAACTTATATTAAATAAATCATCAGTTGAAGGCAAATATGGTGATAGGCTTTAAAATGACTGAAATTGAGTATTAAAAAAAAAAAACACTCACAAAAAACAGCTAATTATATGCACATGTTGCTCACTGGGGATTTTAACAAATACTTTAGTTAACATTGATAAAAAATGGGATCCCAATCAATCCTCTTTGTGTTCTTAAAAACATGAGTCAGATGTTTAGTTTGCAATACAATTCCAGGAAGTAGAGTACAAATGTCTGCTAATAAATTGAAGTTGTACACGTCTCCAAAACGTCAAAACTAACAAAACTGAATACGAGTGTCTGCAAAATATGTGGAGTTGTATATGTCCCCACAGTATTCACCACTTGAAACTGCGTCCTAAACACACAGCTAGCTGTGATAAACTGACACAGGCCTTCTGGCCTTTTCTTTCTTTCTTTTGTTTTTGAAAATAAGTTAACATCCAACAGTTAACACAGTTAAGTTACTGAACGTTGCGCAGGGGGGGGGGGGGGGGGGGGGGGGGGGGGGGGGGGGGGAGATGGGATACTTGCATGGAAAAATATGAAAAAAGGCCAACACAAAACTGCAATCTGAAAGAGGGTACACAGTCATGAACTATCTACACTGAATCCCTAAAATGTGCTATTCATTAAAAAAAAAGAAAAAAAAAAAAGTATCATTCATATACAGTATCTGACATGTCTACACAGACGAAACTGTAATGGCAAGCCAAACGATGTAATCACATCTTGCTAGGAAAGTGCTACGTACAATACACCACACACACACGAGTATAGTAAAACAATGGCCGTGACATCGACAATGTACGATAGACGGGCCCCAAGTAATTCCTAAATGGACACGCCAATGCAGCACGTAGGCCTACACACCACAGACAATAGATGTCATCCTTTACACGGCACACACCAACGGCACAGTGAGAGGCAAACATTCTTGATGAAAAGAAAAGGGAAACTGGTAGCAACTGATCCACTGTGGAGGCAAAGAACACAGGCAGAAAATGCAGGGACTGCAAAGGAAAAAAAAAGTTGAAAAAGAACACGGTTTTGGACCCTCAGTGCCTAAAGCTGTCTTTCCCGTCTTGAAAATTTCGTATCAATCAGTAAGATTTGCATTAAAAGATACATGTGTTTATGAACTTGCACCGCGGCGGCATTGACATCAATGCCTTTAGCACAGTCCATTGTTACCCCATGACAATGAGTCTGCAATCATTCATCCATTACTTTTGATTCTCTCTTGGAAGAAAAAGCAAGCCACTGAATACGATGACAGAATTTCCCATCAATCAAAAGTGCATTATCCTCATTTGTTCCCCTTCCACTCAGATCATGAACGGTTTGTCCTTGCTATGACTCATAGCAGTGAACCACAAATGGTGAAGCCTTTGATTATTTGCGGAAGTCGGGAATATGGGCAATAAAAATGCAACTTGTACTGATGGCAATATTTCACAAGACACTATTTTGTGTGTCAAATCACAACATAGCCTACCAGACCAGAATTTCCTGCAGTCATCAGTGCTACACGCTTGCCTGATAGTCATGTATCTGTCCATGACTCTCTGTGACTGTCCAATATCACCCTACAGGTACAGTTGAGTTGATGTCTCGGAGGTGGACTGAAAAAGCCCTGGATATGCCAAAGTACTGAGCTGATCACAGTACCTCTACCCAGTTCAGCAATGACTGGAGACAGAGGCTGTGGAGATACCCAACTGCCTACACGTTACACACATGATTCCTACACTCACGGGAAAGAAACGACTAATAACTATTGATAAACGTTTTGCCCGTAGACGCCTGTTCAAATTTATAAAAATGGAAGTAGACTTTACACAAACATTAGACTTTTGTCAAGCCACATGACACTTTCTTACAACTCCATCGACTGTCTCTTCATGAGGTCCTAAACGCGATTCTTCATTAAAAATGGATACCTAATATACTTTGTGTACTTTGTGCATGTTTGTAACAGCTGAAATACATATTGTTAGGTTAACATATTCCTTACTCTACATCTTTGAACACGGAAAGAGCAATCAATTGCAACAAATCTGAAGAAGGTCTATGCCACTGCTTAAATTGCCAAAGGTTTGGATGGATAACTCAAATTCTGCCTATGCCACTATTTTCAACCTAAAAACATGTTCAGCATGAACACTTTCATTCCCTTCATATTCAAAAGACATGCCACAAAGGGAGAAAAAAATTGTTAAAGCAATATCTGAAAAATTCCACCTTACTATTCCTACACCTTAATAGTCCCTCATGTGTCTGTGTTCACACTAAAGGCTCTTTGTATTTCCCTAACTTCGAAAAAACAAAATCAACGTTTTAATGTTCAACGTAAGAAGACTGGTAGTGTTAACTTAGACACAGTAAGACTAGCTGTGGCACTGACTGGTCCAAAGTTAGCAGCACTCATTTGAATATGCAAAATGTGTGCCAGCCAGACAGAAGGTACCATGAGCGTCTCGGTAGTAAGCGTGAGTTATACTCCGGAACCGTTCCTGGCCCCCGTGTCCCAGATCTGCAAGAGGCAACGATAACAGGCACATGATACACACACCACCAGCACCCAGCTACATACACCACCACGGGCACACTCACAGAGATCAAGTGAGACAGAAAGAAAGAGGGACAGACGGTGGGGATCAGAAAGTGTGGACACTGTTCTCTCACTGCTCACGCCAGGCGAGACAGCTCACTGCTTCTTTGACGCCGTCCACGTCTTTTTCTTTCTTTCTTTCTTTTTTTTTTTTGCACATCTGAGCTGTTCTCAAACACTGGAAATCCCCTTCTTAATCTAAAGAACATCATACAGACAGAAGAAAAACGTATGCATCTGCTTTTTTGCCTAGTTGCAATGAAGAGAAAAGTAAAAAAAAAAAAAAAAAAAAAAAGACGGTGAATTATATTTAGCGAAGGAACCGATTCCGCGCAAGGCGTTGACAGTGTTAAGAGGCAGTGAGCTGAGTGAATGGAAAGAGCACCCGTCACCAGAAGCAGTGGAGAGTGACGTCACCAAAGGACGCCAGCGTGGCCCTTTCCCCACAACTACCACCTACCGTTGGCATCACGATAATAGGCGCGAGTGATGCTCCGAAACCTTTCTTGGCCCGCTGTGTCCCAGATCTGAAAGACAAGCACACATCACCACCTACTGGGCCACCCACATTAGCACCCGTTCACTTCATCTCACTCACATTACCCCGTTCCCTACTGTTCAGACACATACCTAATGCGCATTTGTCCATGCCTTCAAGTCACTGTCTTATATGTCATCTTCTGAATCACTATCGTTATTCATCATTCGCGTCGTCCTAAATCATTACTATGGCTTATAAAAATTCCCAAATGTCCCTTTGTACACCAATGTTGAAGCTCATTAAATACTGACAGTCTGGAACACATTTTTCAATGTGAACAGGGCTCTGTTTATCACCATCAGCTACATAGTTGTTATTAAAAAAACGTTAATACTGAGATACTAAAACTAAGCTATTTGCTCTCCTCAGTAATTACACTGTGAATACCTAAGTCATCTAATTTATCAGATGTCTGACCAACTATATTTCAAATTTAAAATGCAATGTGCATCTTATTCTGCCGTCAGCCTGCAATACATTTGTCACATGACAATCCGCCTGTAAGACTTCCAGTTTCTTGCATCTTACCACTTTCAATGTCTACCCAACACTTCAGTCTCCCTTGTCATTCCTGAATAATCTGCTGATCAGAGTATTCAACCTGCTAAACTACAGTCTCCCCCTCCCCCATCCTCCCCCGAAGTTTAAAATGTTCCTTCCTGACTTAACCAATCAGCTTTGTCTGGCGCCTTCACCTATCTTGGCAGGACAAATTGGACCAGAAGACCTTTGAGTGTGAATCCAACTCATATTTCATGCTTACCAATAGTTATGTTCTGACAAATTTACCAACCACAAGCATTCATTTTCCCTGTGTTTTCCACAGTCATTCCATTAGATTTCTGAGACTGTGTACGTTGCGTAAAGTCATAATACAATTCTCTACGTGAAATTCGGGCTGATCTATCTCTGTGCTTGCTTTTTGTTTACCTCAAAAATGTGTTCAATCTTCTTTTTTTTTTTTTTTTTTAATTAACAGAACTTTGCAAAAGACAAATACCTTGTAGACTTGGGTTCTTAGCCCATGGGGCCTCAGTACTGTCTCACCCGGAAGTTGAATTTTCCTGATTTGCACGATAGTATGATACAAATAATGCCACTCTACTTTTCAATGGCCAGTTCACAAGTTGCAGTGAGATCATATGAATCCTGTCTCTGCCCTTGAGTTCTTTCCCGTTCGAACCAAAGTAATCGTCTTTAAGCTTTGCTCCGCCTCTCCGGTGATCATCGTTATCCTTTCTGTCGATGCATTTACCTTCTGTTTCATTTGTTGTGCCCTACTAGCTCGAAGGACTGACCCCACACTACTTCTTCATTTGCTGCATCTCTTCTTGCAAAGCTTTTTTTTTTCCCCGAGTAACTAGCACGTGAAAATCAGTTTTGGTCAAAAGCAACAATAATGTACTTTATTCCACGGTGTACAGTTGTTCGTTATGTTTTCAATAAAACCCACAATGCATAAGTCATTTCGGAAGTCTTCAAGTCATTTCCACAGTCAACAAACCGTAGTCCTCAACTGCGCATTTGTCGTTACAACAATTGCGTTTTGTTGTTTTTCTATCCCATAGCCTGATTGTCTTTTCGTAGCTACAGAGTTGTGATTAAAACTTGCTCGCAGCCCTGAAGCGCCTTGGTGGTCCACTGGGCTGTGAACAGTCTGACTGACATGACAGGCCTCCGCCTGTGCAAATCAATCCACACAATACACAGGCACCACGGCTCATGTTACAGCCATCCCTTTCATTAGCGTATTGATATCTGAAGCTTACCCACCTCTCTTCGGCTGTACGTCACCAGCATACCTTCAACCAACAAATTCTAGCCCCCCCCCCCCCCCCCCCCCCCCCCCCCCCCATGTTGCAAAATCTATTACTATACCCGCCATAAACTGCAAGACCCTTTAGATTAACTCCTGGTTTAGTGTAAATCTTCGCACAATTTATATTATCTTGAACGTTACTATCTTACATCTCAGCAATGTCACTTCACACTTGTAGGACTCACCTGGCCAAATAGTCAGTGTGTTAAGGGTCTACCTGCGTTCGGTCTTTATTCTAACATGATTTTTAAAAAAAATGTCCCTTCTGAGCGCAAAACTTGTTTGCTCAGTGTCTATCAGCTGCTTCTATTCAGCATTTTATTGATAGGAGACAGTGTTATCACTGCAGAGATGAACCTGTTTACACAAACAACACGAAGTCGGTATCTAAATACCCTATCATTTTTTTCATTTCTGTGGTGTGGGCCAGCACGTTTTGATTACTGCGCCACCATGAGGATGAAGGATGGAAAGAATCAAAGGCATGCATATAGCACAGCAAGGAGATGTAATGACTAATACGAGAACCAGATACCAAAAAACAATAAGAACATCAGTGATGATACTGACACAGCCACAAAGATAATAATCACAACTGCACAAGACCACAATGGCGTATTGGTATTGATGACAACAGCAAACTGCCATCAACATAATAATAATAAAAACATCACAACATAGGAAACACGTTCGAGTGCTAGTATCCTTTCACGCACACACGCACATACACACCTGCAGCTGCCATAAAGAGTGACCGTAAAACCCCCAGTTATGTGATATCGCCATCAAGAACAGTAGTTCACCTAACAATTTACTCGCTCTGGAAAGCATATGCCTATGACTTATTCAGTGCAATCTTCACTGTTTGAACGATCATAGAGTTTAGTTCAAAAGTGATTTTCTTTGCACGGCAAAGCGTCAGTCATCAAGATACTCAACGGTCAAACATCTTGTCACACCCCAAAGAAATCTGATGACCTTGCCCACGTTTCTTCGTTCAAACGTCCAGAGATTATCTACACATGCACCAGCAGCCAGAGAAAAAAGCGAGGATGCTCACTTTCAATAGCAAACGCAAAATCATATACGGCCAACCAAGAAGTAGTTCTCTAGGGACACCATGTAGAAGATAAAATAAAGACAGATTACAGCGCATTAAAAATGAGCAAAATGAAAAGCCATTATTAGATGCCATCATACGCCATTTCTTAAAACTATATTATCACGATCACCACCACCACCAATTCATCAACCAATTGATAAATGAATTTACGGACGTCATGACAAAACTCGGAATGTACAGAGTCGACTGCCAAAAAGAAGTACACAAAATGGCTGATATTAAGTGTGATTGGGCCCCAGTGCAATAACTTTTCCCTAATTGCATTATCCCAAACACAAGAAGCAAAGAAAGGAAGACATGCCAAAAAACAGCATTATGGGAGGCTACTCCTGTTGGCTTAATTTTCACAATCTGTATGAGTGATCTCTTCCAAATTGTTCGTCTGCTTTCGAAGTGAATGTGAGGATGTGGCTCAGTATTGAGCAAAAGAGATTAATTTTATTAGTTTCTGATGGATTAAAAGGCAGAAAGATCGCCCAACTGCTGCAGATGTCATTTTCTGCTGTTTACAAGCCTTTGAAGCGGTACAAGGAGACAGGATCGCTCGAAGCAAGCAAATCAAGTGGCAGGCCAAAGAAGACAGATGAACATTCAGATCGAAAGTTGTTTCGTCTTGTGAAAAGAGAGAGAAGAAAGCCTTTGAAGGAGCTGTGCATCAAATTCAATGAAGAACAACATGTGCAGGTGTCTGCTAGGACTGTGTATAGGAGGTTGAAGGCTGTGGGCTACAAAAGAAGAGTTGTGAAGAAGAAAAGAGTGGCATCACAGGTGAACAGAAAACGTCGCAGGCCGATCTAAGCTTCATTATACTGTTGAACAGTACTGGAAAAGAGTGATTTTTAGTGACGAGACCCAGGTTGTGATTGGTAAGGACAGGAAAGTGTATGTGTGGCGAAAAGACAACGAAATCTACGATCCTCAGTGTCTTGGAGTGCATGCAGATCTAGACCAAAGATGCAAGGCCTGTGCCATATTTTGGGGATGCGTTACATTTTACGGTATAGGAACACTCGTGCCTGTTGAGGGGACAATCAACTCTCAGAAGTACGTAGAAGTCCTTGACACCAATCTTTGGCCTGTAGGGCCTAGTAGCCAAAGAGTTCCCACGAGAGCCTTGGATCTTCCAAGATGACAATGCGCCATGCTACACCTCTCGATTCACCACCCACTGGAAACAGGTGAACGGAATTCCGACCATGACCTGGCCCTCACAAAGCCCAGACATCAACATTATTGAAAATGTGTGGAGAACTCTCAAAAGCCGGTTACAAAGGAGAGTGCACGAGGTTGTAAACAGACCCACTCTGATCAGGACTGTGCTTGACATCTGGGACCACCTCACTCCAGACTACATTCAGGGGCTCTACCACTCGCTGCCAGCTCGAATGAGGCAGGTTTTGCGGGCAAATGGATGCATCACCAAATACTGAAAGCTCAGAGAGTAAATTGCTTTTTTTTCTGTGTTCAAAATGCATCAGATCTAACCACTGCTGAACCGAGACCTACATCTAGCGGCCATTCTGTGTACGTCTTTTTGGCAATCGAGTGTAATATCATTTATGGTATCTCCGGCGAACAAGTGCCTGACTGTACCGCTCTGAATTCCGTTTCTGTTATTTCCACTGTGGCTGATCGTTTCCTGTTCATTCTGTGAAATCCAGGACTTTGTGCCCCTGACGGAGAGGAGAAAGGCGTATCTCTACACTTAGCATCACACACCTGCAAAAGATCTGACAGAAGGTACCACGCTTGGGTCATGCAATTTATTTCAGTTCACAGTAAATGTGAAAGATTATACAAGTTTCGGTTTCGAAATGTAGACTTTTAAGGTACACAAATCGATATTCCATTTATTATCACAGGACATTGTGCTAAAATACCGGTCTCTTCCAAAAATCAAAAATGATCTGGATGGAATGTGGTTATGATATATATATTTATGATATACTGTCGTCATATTACCACAATGATCGATGATGTAGGAAGACAGATGAAGAAAAAAGCCGAAGGCTCATGATCAAAGCGTGAACACTTTGCCACCTCAGGAAATCGGGATAAAAAGTTTGATCTCTCGAGCCCTACTATGCTCTCCTGATCAGGTTGCTGTCCTTCTGCCCCCTCACCCCCTCCCAGCGGCCCTTTTTCCCCTCACAACCATCCAACGTTGCCTGAGGCTTTATGGAACGATACGCGACTCGATACGGAAGGGCACGTGATCAAACACCATTATTTCCTGAATGAATCCCACGAATTATTTTAATCCCACCGTTTGAAATCTGAATTTGTACAGAGAGAGAGAGAGAGAGAGAGAGAGAGAGAGAGAGAGAGACATTATACACGCAGACGCCGCGCACACACCTCTTACACTTTTACCTCTACACTAGCGCAAGTACACACACACACACTGCAAACATGCACATCCGGCCCGCGCGCTCTGGAATAAAAGAATAAAAAGACCCGAGCATGTGGCTCTGGAGAGTTCCAGAGAGAGAGAGAGAGAGAGAGAGAAGAGAGAGAGGAGTATCGTAAGGGGAGGAGAAATGCTAGGGGGCTCAGGTTAACGAATAAAGTATACATGTCTCTCTCGGATACAACGGTAAAATGCTGCAAACTGAGTATAATCAGACAGATAGACAGACACACGCATGCATGCAGACACATACACACACGCACACACACACACTCATACTCACGCACGGCACTTACACTCAGAAACACCACATTCATTCAAAGACCCTTGCACACTTTAGCTCCAAGCAGGCAGACTGTGACAAACTGACACAGTTCTCATCATCCTTGTCTTTCATTTTTTCGTTTCTTTTTTAAGCTGTGAAACAGATCTTCCAATAGTAGATGATAATGCATATATATACTGCATGACATGCAGTTCCAAAGAAGAGCGAGAAACAGCTTACCACAACTGTTTGATGTTCTTGGGTTTGAACGACTGGGAACATCGGCCAGTCACAAACAATGGCTGAATATGCGTTGGTCATCATCAATAATCCTGTGCACCTGTAGCAGTTTCCCGTCACACACACACACACTCCCTCCTTCTCAAGGCCATCTTGAAGAAATACGCTAAT
>CM065714.1:100535942-100553442 GCA_033310375.1 Conus canariensis | reverse complement strand
TTCCACATTATTCCCAGAACTGCATCTCAGTATCTTTCCAAGGTTTTGAATATTTACGTTCCATTAAGGTTTCTCCCTTCTCTTGTTGCTAGGAATGTCTTTTTTCGTGCCCTGACATCCAGGGGAGGAAAAGAGGTTGGGAGTGTATTCAGTTCCTCTGCTGTCTGAATACAGAACTCGCTCCAGAACAAAATTCTACATAAATTCCTAATCCAATTTTTTTCTTCTCTTTATTGTCCAAACCCGCATTTTATCTCTACCTCTTTCACATAATGCGCGCGTGTGAATGTGGCAGAGGAGGTGGGGATACGTGTCAGCGTATCTGTCTGTGTGTGTGTGTGTGGGGGGGGGGGGGGGGGGGGGTAAGGAAATGCAGGTAGTGGAGGTGGCGGAGAGTGGGAGAGAGGAAATCGAAATGGCAGAGAGATGCAAAGTAGTTTGTCTGAATGCAGATTTGTAAATGTATGTCAACTTAAAGTGTAAAGCGCGTTAAGTGTAGTAAAGTGCACAGAAATATCTTATATTAGTAGTCGCAGCATCAATCGTGTCGGTGGTTTTGTGTTACTATGATCACCTTATGATACATTCACTGTAACATGGCTTTAAAGTTTTCAACTGTTTTCCTTTCCATAATCATTTTTTTACGTGCTGCCTTTCACGTGCAGTTCCACTTATTACTACTTTGTCCCTCGTTAGGCTCTTACCTGGCTTGTTCCAGCGAATAACAATAACATTTCACATTTACTGCGCCTTCACACTGCCAGCCAAACATGAGTAACATGTCATGCAAATGGCAAATAGATCGTTCAATGTCACCATCAGCCATCATGGGTTCAGACAGAGGCTTTCAACTTCAAGCGCTGTCTCAATTAGTCTGTCTGGAACAGCTGTGAGAAGAAAACAGCAGTGCACTTGGTATCCGATGCTGGGTACATACGCGCACCGTGCATAGTACGTTTTATTTCAATTATCTGGCTCGAGGTTTGGTTATTCCATCATTTTGTCACTGGGAATATCACGCCTAAAGCAACACACTCACTGCATAACTTTGTATAAAAACACTTATACGCTCCATACCTGTCAGTGTGTAGTTGATAAGTTTATATGAAGTAAAAAGACGAAAACAATTTTAAGAAATCAGAGAGAGAGAGAGAGAGAGAGAGAGAGAGAGAGAGAGAGAGAGAGAGAGAGAGAATCTATTAACCACCAACACAAGCACGCGCGCACGCTCCCCCTCCACCTCCCCACCACACACACACACATACAAACACTTACAGCAACTAAACCTGGAACCAGGTTACAAAGAAAAACTGACAAATTTTTGTGGAGTAACCGATCAATGATTATCAAAACAAACCAAACTAAAAAAACAACAACAACAAAACAAAAACAAAAATAAACACCCAAAAAAGAAAAAGAAAAGAAAAAAGGAAAAAAAGAGAGGAAAATAAATGACTTCTGGTGTGAATGTATGCGTGCGTATGTATGTGTGCGCGCGCGCGCGCGCGCGCGCGCGGTGTGTGTGTGCGCGTGCGTGCGTGCGTGCGTGCGTGCGCGTGCGTGCGCGCGCCTTGTGTGTATCTGTGTATCTGTATGTGTGTGTGTGTGTGTGTGTGTGTGTGTGTGTGTGTGTGTGTGTGTGTGTGTGTGCGTGTTTGAAAATGGGAAGTACCTTCAGACTGAAGATGGAGATAAGGAGAACTGAAGGAGAGAATGACAATGTGGAAATGAACATGAGAGGAGAGGAAAGGTGTGTGTGTGTGTGTGTGTGTGTGTGTGTGTGTGTGTGTGTGTGTGTGTGTGTGTGTGTGTGTGTGTGGTTGTTGCCTGTGTATGTGTATGTGTGCACGTGTATGTGTGTCTATGTATATGTGTGTGTGGAGGGGGAGGGGGCAAACGTATACTCTTGTGTGAGGGCGGGCACGTGTGTGTGTGTGTGTGTGTGTGTGTGTGTGTGTGTGTGTGTGTGTGTGTTGTGTGTGTGTGTGTGTGTGTGTGTGTATGTCTGTGTGTATTTGTGTAATGCATGTGTGTGTGTGTGCCTGTGTATGTGTGCGCGTGTATGTGTGTCTATGTATATGTGTGCGCGTGTATGTGTGTCTATGTATATGTGTGTGTAGGGGGGGGGGGAGGGGGCAAACGTATACTCTTGTATAAGGAAATTAGAGTAACACAATATTAAAAAAAGGGAACATGTAAGCTGTCCATCTAAAACTTTTATCTTTTTTTGTTGATTTTTTTGGGTACCATTTCTGTAAACGAAACGCGAAAGGTATAACATGGCCATAATGATCACCCCTCATCCCGCCCTGACACACACATACGCGCGTGCACACACACACATAAATACACAATCTCTTTTTCTATACACACACACACCACACACACACACACACACACACACACACACACACACACTTCAATCATTACCACCAACACCTCCCCCTCGCCAGCCTAGCCATGTTGTTTATAACCTTGCCGACCAGCAAGACCATATGACGGCTGCAAAAAGAGAAATACAGTACCATACAGACATCAAAATGCCAAGATCGAAACTTTAAAACCGAACCAAGACCTGCTAAAACGGCAAACTTTAAACACCGAGCTTACGCGCAGTTTGTCACCAGCGACTTTTGAGTCAGATCAAACGAAAAACATTGATCAGATACAAAAAAAAAAAAAAAAAAAAAAAAAAAAAGAAGGAAAAGAAGAAGAATCGATACCACGTCAGGTGATACATCCAACAGCAACAACACTTTCCTTCCTCCTCACCACAACGAGGATGAGCACCACCGCCACAACGCACCATGATATGTTGAGCAGAGGAGAAAACGCCCCGTCATTTTACCCGTTACTACGAATTACTACCGAATGAGACATAAAAACATATATAACCACTCTTTTTCTTTTTTCCTTCTAATATTCTCTTTTTTTCTTTCTAGACTAGCGTGAGTCATTCCACGACCCCTATCCGCAGTTCCCGGTGGATGATAATGATTATGTCTGGATAAGGTTCCGTGTACTTACAAGCTGTTACACTTTCCAACGTTTGCTCCCTCCTCCCCTCCACGCTCTCTCCTTGTACAGACCACACCACCTCAGGTTTTCCCCGTCCACTCTTTGCTCGTTTGTGCCATGTCGTTTCGCCAATCCATTATCTTTCTTACGTGAAAAAACAACAAATATTTAACAAAGACATGTCAGGCCCGATGATATTCGTTTACATACCGTTTTTAAACAGCATGCTTGACATTAGAGTTGCTCACATCCCCAGCGTACAAACTAATGCACGAGTAAATCACGACTTATATCTGGGAAGGGATGGTTCAAATGATTATTGATATCACTACGACAATGAACTCTTTTGGCTAAAGTACGGTCGCTAACGAAAGTAAATATTTTGTGATTCTTAAAAGAAAAATATGTTACAAACAGATCGCCAGACTAGAGGACAGGAATCAGAATTACTGGACTATGAATTTTCGTGCAATGCTTGTGTTCGGTGCCAGTTTCGGTTTCATTCGAACGGCGATATTTTGAAGATTTTTGTCTCTCTACTCCCCACTAATAACAAAGTAAACTACACAAAAATTCTCTTATATCAAACAAAAGAAAAATCGCTCGCCAAAGGTCTTCTTGACCATTATTAGAACTCCCCAGTTGGCACAAATTCGGTTATAGCCAATCCTTGCTATTTTTTTTTTGCAATTCCTCAGACGGACCCGTCCTTGGATACAGCAAATCACTTGCGGGACCATAACAACATCAGAGTAGTGCTGACGCAAGATAAGATCGCCAGACGCAGGCTTTCCCTGCTGTACAGGCGCTTGCATTTTGATATCCTACAAATCTATGCAGCATTTGTGTTCATTCTTCTTGTCGGTTAACAACACATTTTCTTCAGGTAAGAGCCACTTGCTTTTTCCCTATAAAGCAGTCTCCTAAAGTGGCAGGTGTTCAAAAGAGACGGTCGCTTACTCTGACGAGGGAAACTGTTGTAACTGAAAAGGAGGGAAAGCAGCCATCCATGAAAAAAAAACACACCTGCCATGAGCTTCACCCTTCGACTTGGCCTACAATACTGATGAACATGGAGAAGCTATGTGTGCAGCTCTACAGCGATACTGCCGCTTCAAAGTTAATGTTTTGCAGTAACGACTTCGACAAGCAAAGCGCAATGAAACAGTTCGTCAACAGGTTTTACGACCATATCCCCCTCCCCCCCTTCCCTCTCTCTTACCATGTGTGTGTAGAAAATGAGAGAGAATTCCCCCCCCCCCCCCCCTCAATTTTTCCCCAAGTAGACGGCCATTTATTTTGCTAAATATAGAAGTGGTTCGCTCGGACATGAAGGGGAGGGACTGTATTGAGTTTTTTTAAATATACGATGGACGTGAAATTTCGTTGCACACACACACACACACACACACACACACACACACACGCACACACGCACACACACACACGCACATATTTTCGTTTTGGTTTAAGTAATATTCGTGCATGTACAATCAGGTCTACTATAAATTTATCTGTATTCCACCATCAGTGTAACAACCACAACAACAAAAATCTGGTTTTCGATTTCGATAGGTACAATCACATTAGCATCACAGGGACAGTGCATTATATGTAAATCTGATGTCAACGGAAAAATGCATCGATAACTGAACAAGTAACTCGGTTCATTGTGTCAAAGCTCACCTTGCTTGTCATTATGGCTAGCCTAAGATCCTTAAAGTTCTGAGTTCTCTCTATCTCTCCTTTCTTTCTTTCTCTCATGCTCAGTTGATTTCTGTCGTCAGTATGGGGCTTAGTACGAGATGTCCTGCATGTGTTGGTTCAGACAAGGTACCACTGAACACCACCAAAATGAGTGGGCAACAGTGCAGTGTCTCTCTCCTCTGGCGGGTGCCTTATGATGACTTGACAGTGACTGCTCCATGTGGATTGCCGATGCCGGAGTTGCAGCAGGACAAGCTACGCTGTAGATGTGGACGGGGAGCCGGAATGAGCGGAATGGGCGCAATGCCACTAAAGTGGCACAAAGATGAGAGAGAAAAAAAAACACAACACGTGTGTATGTGTGTGTGTGTGTGTGTGTGTGTGTGTGTGGTTGTGTGTGTGTGTGTGTGTGTGTGTGTAACACTTATCGAATTGAACACCAACGTGCTTTGGTGAGATGGAAAATCAAATACATAATCAAGTTCTGGCTACACACACACACACACACACACACAATATATATATATATATATATATATATATATGTGTGTGTGTGTGTGTGTGTGTGTGTGTGTGTGTGTGTGTGTGTGTGTGTGTGTGTGTGTGTGTGTGGGTGCGCGCGCGCGCGCGAGTGTGTGTGTGTGTAACACCCTTATCGAATTGAACACCTACGTGCTAAGGGCAAGATGAAAAATTAAATACATCGTCAATTTCTGGCAAAGCACATATAAACTATCGTTTGGTATCCAAGACTCAGTGGAAATGTATGCGTCAGTCTTAGATCTTTGCCTCCCCCCCCCCCCCCCCCCCCCCCCCCCGGCCCCCCCCCCCCTCTTTTTTTTTTTTTTTAAAATCCTGTATGTGAAAGTGAACAGTGTGCAAAACACACCGTAGCGATGAAAGTGGGCAGCAAACAGATGAAAAATTTCACTCTACCTGGAGAGAGAGAGAGAGAGAGAGAGAGAGAGAGAGAGAGAGAGAGAGAGAGAGAGAAGCCTTGTTCTCAAGGCAACCGTTATAACCATTAAATGTCGCCATCATTATCATCGCAATCATAATCATCGTCATGAAAACGTCAACTGCTGATTTTACCAGTCGGAAATAATCCAACAATGTACCATAACACAGCTCAAGGAATGAACACACCCCGCACAAGCATACAAAATCGCAAGGGACACTAAC
This sequence comes from Conus canariensis, assembly GCA_033310375.1. Taxonomy (NCBI): domain Eukaryota; kingdom Metazoa; phylum Mollusca; class Gastropoda; order Neogastropoda; family Conidae; genus Conus; species Conus canariensis. The sequence goes on along the minus strand of CM065714.1, from coordinate 100,547,535 downwards.
AACACAGGCAGTCCAAGCACCATCGAAAGCTATCCCTATTTTTCACCAGAACACATTTCGAGGGGAGCCTATGTTTAATGGCTGGCATTAACCTGCATGAAGTGACATGGGACAGGTTGGCCGCAGTCTGTTTAATACTGGGACATACTTTTAAAAAAAGAAGATAAATGGTATTAAAGTGATAAAAAAACACCTTTCCAGACCGACACCTGCAATAAAGAAATGCAGACCCTTTTTAGTAGAATAATCATCACTCGACTTCAGTTCCATCTTACACTCTTTTCAGTCGTCTCGGAATGTTAACTGAAGTTCCCTGATAAAGTGCTTTCGTCAACAATCACACACAAAGCTGACGCTAGCTTGCTTCCCCGATTTGTGACCAAGACACTGACCTGCAGCGAACAAAATATAACAAGCTCCCAAATGAACCGTTTTCTTCAACAGCCACACAAAAAGAGGAAGCTTCCCTGATGTGTGACTAAGATACTGCTCTGCAGTGCATAAAATAAAAACTCGCCAGCCCGGCACTCACGGTGGTGAGGCATCTCCCAACTCTTAGCGCTGCAAGCGGAATTTGAGACGGGACTTCTTTGATACATGTTGCTTGGTTTGATCACCATTGGCGAAAAGCTGCTTCTAGCCTGCGAGCTCGAGTTTCTGTGTTTGGTATCCGGTGTGAGCAAGCCTGAACGGTCCTTACCTGCACCACATGGGCCATCGCTGGCTTGGGTGCTGTCGCACACCGTTTTCACCCTGCACCCCATGGGCCATCGCTGGCTTGGGTGCTGTCGCACACCGTTTTCACCCTGCACCCCATGGGCCATCGCTGGCTTGGGTGCTATCACACACCGTTTTCACCCTGCACCCCATGGGCCATCGCTGGCTTGGGTGCTATCACACACCGTTTTCACCCTGCACCCCATGGGCCATCGCTGGCTTGGGTGCTATCACACACCGTTTTCACCCTGCACCCCATGGGCCATCGCTGGCTTGGGTGCTATCACACACCGTTTTCACCCTGCACCCCATGGGCCATCGCTGGCTTGGGTGCTATCCACACACGTTTTCACCCTGCACCCCATGGGCCATCGCTGGCTTGGGTGCTATCACACACCGTTTTCACCCTGCACCCCATGGGCCATCGCTGGCTTGGGTGCTATCACACACCGTTTTCACCCTGCACCCCATGGGCCATCGCTGGCTTGGGTGCTATCACACACCGTTTTCACCCTGCACCCCATGGACCATCGCTGGCTTGGGTGCTATCACACACCGTTTTCACCCTGCACCCCATGGGCCATCGCTGGCTTGGGTGCTATCACACACCGTTTTCTCCCTGCACCCCTTGGGCCATCGCTGGCTTGGGTGCTATCACACACCGTTTTCACCCTGCACCCCATGGGCCATCGCTGGCTTGGGTGCTATCACACACTGTTTTCACCCTGCACCCCATGGGCCATCGCTGGCTTGGGTGCTATCACACACCGTTTTCTCCTTTGTCAGTACTTGGTTCCAATCGGACCGCCTTCACATTTTGTTTCCACTTGTTTCACAGATTCCTCCCTTTTAAAGTTCGAATTCCACCCCCCCCCCCCCCCCCCCCCCCCCCTCCTCTCGTTTCACTCATTAACTGTGGCATGCTGCTACGGCTTAACATGGGAGTCGATATTAAACTGGTGAGAAATTACGCATTAATCTCTTCCGAAGAACATTTCCTGTTTTCTTCGAAGATTTCATCCTTTAATGGAGATGGTTGAAAGGACCCAGAAAAGGAGTTACTAGCCGACGAGAACTGTCATTTTTTTTTTCTGCGCATAGATCTTTTCCCGTGCAGATATTCAGACCGATTCCACTGTCTGTGGGGAAACAAATCACACACATTCACACACACGAACACGACTGAAAAGGTGGTCATGAGAACCAGTGAAGCATGGTACACTGATGAACTCACCTGTAACTTGACCTTGGTTCCATCCACCTCTACCACCTTGTTCTGAAACACACAAGCCAAAGCTCCTTTTCAGAATTCCCCAACCCTGTGACAGTTTGAAAAAACAAAAACCCTCTCTCTCTCTCTTTAACTCTCCGCCCCCATCACACTCACGTACACCCACTCGTCCATCCATCTATCCAACCACACAAACAATGTGGGGGGCGCGCGCGCGCGCGCGCACACACACACACACACACACACACACACACACACACACACACACACACACACACAAGCACACGCGTCCGTGCAAACACACAGACGCAGGCAAGATCATACTGACAATATCTTCCAACAACACAGCCTTCTATTTTCATGAAGCATCCATTACCTGAGCAAAACATCCTCAATCACAACACCCTGAAAACTGCAACACTCCCCACTTCCTCCCGAATGGCGATATTCAGATGGAAATAACTAAATTCAATCGACTGTGATCAATGAACATTCAATCGAAGAAAAATCGAATCAATGCAATTCAAATGACGTCGTTTATTGTTCAGCTGCTCATGCTGTCCACTCTTACTTTTTCTCTTTTTTTTTTTCTCAACATGAAGACGAACAATATTCATCTGATTTTATGACAGCAAAGTTTCATTAATCTGGGTCGCTGCAAAATGACTAAATTTTGCCATCCCTGATATGGATGCACAACAAATGTTAACGTGTCCATGGGGACTGCCTGTCTTTCTATATTTGTTCTTCTTCTTCTTTTCCTTCTTGCTGCTGTCGTTATTATTACCGTTCTACTGTTTCTGTATCTTCACGATTTGCATGCACGTATCTGCATCTACATGTTGCGTATACATACGCACAAGCGCGCCCGCTAGAGAGAGAGAGAGAGAGAGAGAGAGAGAGAGAGAGAGAGAGAGAGACAGAGAGAGAGACAGAGAGAGACAGACAGAGAGAGAAAGTGAGAGAGAGATGAGAGAGGGAGAATATATATATATATATATATATATATATATATATACATTGTGTCCCCCTTGGAGACTATAAGCTTGCTGAAGGCTCATTTTGAGAAGCATTTTTTTTTCCCCATCCACCCACTCAAGCACATACCGTTAGTTAGGCAGAATTATCTACCACTGCAGATATGAATGCTTATCCCCCCTATTTCTTCAATCTAAGACATAAGAGCAAGCTTTGTTTATAATTCAATATATATATATATATATGTGTGTGTGTGTGTGTGTGTGTGTGTGTGTGTGTGTGTGTGTGTGTTTGTGTGTGTCTGCGTGAGTGCGTGCGTGCATGCGTACGCGCACGCACGCGTTTGAATGGGTGCACGCACAAGCTAAAACGTTTTGTCACTAACAACGCTGGCACTAATGGAGAAATCCTAATTAATTCTGATCAATTTAGCCCTGTCGCACATCAAAGAACAAAATGACTTTTCTTTCAAAATAGGAATATGGAAAGAGAGAGAGAGAGAGGAGAGAGAGAGAGAGAGAGAGAGAGAGAGAGAGAGAGAGAGAGAGAGAGAGAGAGATCACTCTTGCCTCCTCTTTGCCATTCTGTTTCTTCACAACTGTGCTCGACGGCTGAAATGTTCACTCGTTTATACCGCCGTCATGGAAAAGTACTATGTTAACTCATTCCTAGTACCATGATCAAAGTGTTTAATGCTCACTCTTCCTCCCCCCCCCCCCTCCTCCGCCATGATGAAAGAAAGTTATGTTCATTTGTTCCCAATGCCATTATCAAATGCTTATGCCGTGAAATAGTGTTGAAAATGCATTACCAGCTTCGAATGTTCATTCGGTTGGGTAGAAAATACGTTACAAATCTGGCCGATAAGCTATCAAAGTGTTCTCCTTAACAACCTCCTCCCCCCCCCCACCCCCCACTACCACCCACAATTTTCGTTATTAAAAAAAAGTTTGTACTAAAGAGATATCACTGAGCTGAACCTTCAGTAGCGCAGCATCTCCGCTGTTAAGCTGCATCACACCGACGATGCTTTCAAAGATGATTTGTCATCGTTGTTTTCTTCCGTCGAGGTTTCAAATAAGTTTAATAAGAAAACATCTTTATGTTCTATACAAACGGCAAATTACATACACACGTTGGCACGTTTATATATTCTAAACAAATCCGACCGTGATATTTCACAGAAACAAACTCGCTTTCACAGGAAAGTTATCTTGCATCCAGAGGCCATGACACAAAGGCAGCTGCCATGGAGCGATTATGTCCCTTGACGTCGAAATGCGATGCCCTGTGCATGCCTGTGCCCAATGTGAACAAAGCGCAGGCTTCTAAGGGTGGTAGACGATTGCTCCCAGCTGGTTTGTTCGGCAGATGACAGTACTTCTCTGGGTCCCCACCCGCACCTTCGTATGCATCTTTTTCTTTCGTGTTTCATTGGGATTTTGAACAGGGACCGCCTACTGACGGGTAACTTCCCTTGGTAGTGTTGTTGACACGGTAACACACACACTGGGTGTTCAAAGGTGGTGTGGCTGCGACAGGACAGAACTGGCTGTGTACTGGGGTAGAGGAGCAGGTGGGGAGGGGGGGGGGAGGGGGGTAAGAGAGGAAGCAGGAAAAGTGGACAAGGGGGAGAATGAGAGACGATGAAGTAAAGCCTCAGAGAAGGATCAGTTGAAACAGAAAAAGAAATGGTTGTATTAATCACGAATGACGTAAAGACTATACTTTGATATACATGTTTAGAGTCTAAAAAAAAAAAAAAAAAACTCATCGACACAGGTAGATGAAAAAGGCTGTCGAAGCACTCGCCAGCCAACCGCAGCCATGGATCCACTGTAAAGAAAAGTGCTTTCCATCCTGCATATTCTCTCCGACGCTGGAAACGTTTCCTGATTTGTTACTGCTAGATGTCCATCAACAACACACTGAAAGCCCAGGCAGAATACTTTCTGCCTCTGCTTTCTTTCAACTACATATCTCACACACACACACACACACACACACACACACACAGAGAGAGAGAGAGAGAGAGAGGAGAGAGAGAGAGAGAGAGAGAGAGAGAGAGAGAGGAAACGTGCTTTCATGCCTCGTGTTTTCCCCCCTGGCACAGACGGATTAAACAGCAGGCACAGTTAATGCCTTCGGATAACACTAGCTCTGGACAATGACAGCTGGGAGACAACAAGGCGCACCAAGTTGGATAGCAAGTGCTCTCCGTCTCTTTTGAAGCCAAGCATCGGCTGCATAAAAGCGTCTCTCTTTCTCTGACTCAGTCGCTATAGGTCTGTTTGTCCGTCTGTCTGTCTCTATCTCGATCTCTAAGAGCGAAGAACTCGCTGCATAAAAGCATTTGTCGGTTTATCTCATTAGTTTGACGTTTGCATGCCAAATTTCCAGTGAACAATATCTCAAAATTCTCATTATCTCATTATTTTTTTTGGTACCTCTTCATACACAGATCTGCACAGCATCCATACACACATACATACGCACCCACGGACAAGCGCGCATACACACACATGCACACAGTAGTCACATATTCATACGCGCGTGTGCGCGCACACGCACGCACGCATACACACACATCACCCACATATATACAAATATTGGGTAATAGGAAAGGGGGAGAAAGAGACAACACATACACGCGCGTGCACCCACCCACCCACCCACCCACCCACACCCACACACACACGGGCGGAGGTTGTCGGAAAAAAACCTGACATATGTATGCAGAGCGAGGCGGTTGTAGAGCGGACAGGGTAAGGAGAAGGACAGACGCCCGGGGGCAGGGGATGGGAGCCTGAGAGGAAAGGCAGTGGAACAACAGGAAGCTTTGGATATAACAACAAGAAAATGATGTCAATGAAAGTGATCAAGCAAAAGGCAACAGCTTCTACACAGTACATCAGCTGTACCGTCACGGTTACTTCTATGAGCTCCAAATCATGAAATAAATCGGAGTTCACACACACACACACACACACACACACACACACACACACACACACACACACACACACACACACACACCAACAACAACAACACCGCATTCTGGTCATAAAGGTCGGATGATGGAAACAGATGTAAAAACGTGGCGCGCGCACACACACACACACACACACACACACACACACACACACACACACACACACCACCACCACCAACAACACCGCCTTCGCCATTGATGACCAACTGACAGCAATACAGAATGACAGCAAGTCGGACTAGGTCGACCATGTCACTATTATTCACCCACTCTCGCTTCGGGCAGTTTCCTCCTTTATGCATGATTCCCATGGTATTATCCTGGTACAGACAGGGGACCCGACTGTCTTTCCCCCACTGCCGAACTATCAAATCAACTGCTATCAGCGAACGGAAATGAACCGAAAGACAATTAACGCCAACGGACTGCATGCGGGAATACGAATCGTGAGGTCGTTGGATGCTCGATTCTTTGCCCAAACATTAAACGGATGAAATGAATGTTCTCCCAAGCACGTTCTAGTTCCTGGTCATAAAGGTCGGATGATGGAAACGGATGTAAAAACGTGGCGCGCGCGCGCGCGCACACACACACACTTGCCTTCACCTAGGGAACCATCGCTCACACACACTCTCTTTTCGCTTCAGCCACACACACACACACACACACACACACACACACACACACACACACACACAACACACAGAGAGAGAGAGAGAGAGAGAGAGAGAGAGAGAGAGAGAGAGAGAGAGAGAGAGAGAGAGAACTCGACAGCCTTCATCGTTTGTATCTCTCGGTAAACAAAAGCTCCGTGCGTGCTAAAGGTTTACGCGTTGCGTAAACATATCAGTGGCCTTCAGCTTTTGTTAGATGGTAATCAAACACTACAACCATGCTTTAAAAAAAAACTTTCACTTTAATTAGCTATGTTACACACCACCAGAGTAGCAATTCGGCATCAGTTTCGCCGTATTTATTTATCACTATCCAACAATCCACAGCCAGACTAACTAATCTTTGCCGTGGTGAAGAACAGAAAGCTTCATGCAGAAATTTTATGCTACAGTGATTTTTCTCTTCTCAAGTTACCAGGTGAAGAAGACCCTTTCTGATTAAATTGAAGTAATTAGTAGTGGGCAGCTGATTTTGCGGTCAGTCTCGTGATAGGTTAATCAACTTATTCTGAGATAATAAAGGGTGGCTAATTTTGCGGTAACTCTCTTGAAAAGTTAATGGCTTTAATTCAATCTTAAACAAACCTCTTCAATGCTTCTCAGAAGCGGGGGATTAATTTTGCGGTTACTCTCTTGAAAAAGTTAATCACTTCAGATTCTTCTGAAACAGTCTTCACCTCTGCTGACCAGAACAGGCTGAATGGGTTAGATGAAAACGGCTTCCAAGACGGTGATGTAACTCCTTCGCGTGCACATTTTGTTGTGTGGTTTAATTGTTCTTTGGCGTTTTGTTGATGTTGCGTCTAGATAATCAATGTTGCGTCTAGACAATCAATGCTGCATCTAGACAATGTCGCATCTAGCCAGTCGATGCTACATCAAGACATCCTAACCCCCCCCTGCTTGACTCTGACCTTGATCCGATAAACAATCCCACAAATGAAATCCAACCGACTGTTTTCGTGTCATCTTCCGAACAGACTTCTCCGACGTTGGTTTTCTTACCGGCTGATGAACGGCTTTCTAACAGTATTTTGTTTGGAAATGAAATGAGGCAGGGAACAGTAAACGATAAACAGTAAACAAGTTGGGTATTTTTTGCTCCCATAAAAAAAACCTAACACAGAGTAACTTTTATTCAAGACTGGCACAGCCTTTTAAACTTGAATAAAGTCAGACAAATACATAGACGAACAATCTAATAGTGGGGGAAAAAACAAGCGCAGGCCAACGACTGAACTATCTTCATAGTAATGACTTGGCAAAGATTTGGACTTAAGGAGCGGGGGGGGGGGGGGGGGGGGGGGGGGGGGGGGTTGAAGATGGAGAAACTGGGAACATGAAATTAAGAAAATATGTTATAGATATGAAAACTCTTCACTAGCTGCATAAGGGAACCATCGCAATCCCTTTTGAAGGCAGATATATTTGTATTGCCTGCTCCGAGGCCTTTCGTCCGCTGGGTCGGACTCATCAGGGAGAACGGCTGGTTGTGTCTGCGCTCCTGGCGTCAAATAGAGACACACCACAGTCCATAATACTGTGGTGTTCTCACCACCAAGGGTGCAAAAAAGAATCCAATAGCACCCCAAAGCAGCCCCAACTTGTTTACTGTTTATCGTTTACTGTTCCCTGCCTCATTTCATTTCCGATTTCGTTTTGATTAAATTGAGGTTACTTGTATTTGTTTCTGTCCGTCTGTGTGTTTGTCTTTTGATCTCCCTTGCATCTTTGGGTGGATCCTCAAGCGTAGGCTCAGAGATTGTTCCCTACATTTTATACTATTTGCATAATGTCTTTTAGTTTTTCAGCAACTTTTTTCCTCCCCACACATTCGTTTGGTTTCATTCACTACTCTTCGCTGGCTGCTTTGGGGGTGCTATTGGATTCTTTTTTGCACCCTTGGTGGTGAGAACACCACAGTATTATGGACTGTGGTGTGTCTCTATTTGACGCCAGGAGCGCAGACACAACCAGCCGTGTCTCCCTGATGAGTCCGACCCAGCGGACGAAAGGCCTCGGAGCAGGCAATACAAATATATCTGCCTTCAAAAGGGATTGCGATGGTTCCCTTATGCAGCTAGTGAAGAGTTTTCATATCTGTAACATTTTTTTTTCTTAATTTCATGTTCCCAGTTTCCTCCATCTTCCAACCCCCCCCCCCCCCCCCCCCCCCCCCCCCCCCCCCCCCCCCCCCCCCCCCCCCCCCCCCCCCCCCCCCCCCCCCCGCCCCGCTCCTTAAGTCCAAATCTTTGCCAAGTCATTACTATGAAGATAGTTCAGTCGTTGGCCTGCGCTTGTTTTTTCCCCCCACTATTAGATTGTTCGTCTATGTATTTGTCTGACTTTATTCAAGTTTAAAAGGCTGTGCCAGTCTTGAATAAAAGTTACTCTGTGTTAGGTTTTTTTATGGGAGCAAAAAATACCCAACTTGTTTACTTTTTAGTATTTTGTTTGTTTGGCGATAGCGGATGAGCAAAAAAAGCCACTTCTTGATACTGACCCTGTTAACCAGCATCACCTTAAATTTTACCAGCTGTTTCCGGGAGACCTTTCGTACTGATTACCAAGGGCACTGCGCCAGCCGAAAAACGCTTGTTCCAACATTTCGTTCATTCAGCATCTTACAGACGTCAAAGACCAGTCCACTCTTGGTTCTGACCCCGCGAAACCAAACATCATTTGGATGAACATCGGTCTGAACACCTGCATCCTTTGTTTCCCGGCTAGAACCGTTACGTTGACCATTCATGAACCGTTTGTGTTCGCATTTTTCATCCCATCACTGAAGTAGCCATTTTATGCATTCAAAGACGTCTTCTACACTCGACAAAAGTGTACTTGGTGTTGTTTGTCTATTTTCTTTGCGAGGTGGGGGTGGGGTGAAGAGGACTGGGGAGATAAGGGAAAGGGGGACTCAGGGATGAAAGGGAAATGTGCGTGTTATCCGTAACAGCGGTGTACGGCGGCCTGCTTTGTACAAAGGATGGAATGGGATTTTATGTGCGCGCGTGTTATCCGTAACAGCGGTGTACGGCGGCCTGCTTTGTACAAAGGATGGAATGGGATTTTATGTGCGCGCGTGTTATCCGTAACAGCGGTGTACGGCGGCCTGCTTTGTACAAAGGATGGAATGGGATTTTATGTGCGCGCGTGTTATCCGTAACAGCGGTGTACGGCGGCCTACTTTGTACAAAGGATGGAATGGGATTTTATGTGCGCGCGCGTTATCCGTAACAGCGGTGTACGGCGGCCTGCTTTGTACAAAGGATGGAATGGGATTTTATGTGCGCGCGCGTTATCCGTAACAGCGGTGTACGGCGGCCTACTTTGTACAAAGGATGGAATGGGATTTTATGTGCGCGCGCACCTCTCTCTCTCTCTCTCTCTGCGTTCAATAAGACCTCGGTTTAAAGAATCGTCGGAGCTGATCGGTGGAGTGGGTGGTGGGCGGTTTGCTGAGTTAAAATTTGCACGTAGAAGTTCCCAGAGAAGACCTTTTCTAAGTTTGCCCATACGTGCTCCCAAAGAAGACCTTTGATAACCTGACTCTCAAGCGGGGACTGAAACCATGGGCCCTTGCCACAAGAGAACAATGCTTTTTTTAACCACCAGACCAAACAGATCCCTGGTCTGAAGTGTTTCCCCGTTATCTCTTGTGGAGGCAGACAGACAGGATCGAAAACAGTGGCCTGGACACCTGCACACAGGGTAATATAATATCCCGAATCTGCGCTGTCGTCATCAGTGCAGACCCACTGCGATGGAAACATACAGTGACAAGGAGTTAAAAAAAAAAAAGCTTTAATGGCATGAAATGTGCCGCTGTCTGGCCCCAAGCAAAACCAAAGTGGTTGGAGTTTTCACCGACAGTGCGAGAAATCCATGGAAGCAATTCCGTACAAATGTCAAGATGCAAGTGGATTCTGATGTGCCGAAGAAATAACACGGTATATTAAAAGCCGAACTTCAGAATCAAATGATTTCATATACACTTCTCTCTCTCTCTCTCTCTTCTCTCTCTCTCTCTCTCTCTCTCTCTCTCTCATACACACACTTACTTTAAATGGAAAGACATTGAACTGGGAAACCAAGGCGGAGAGAGAGAGAGAGAGAGGAGAGAGAGAGAGAGAGAGAGAGAGAGAGAGAAAATCCGATTCCCCATAGCCCCATAGACAGCCGTTCTTCCTGTTTAGTTGCGGAGGCGTAATCAAGAGAAACAGAGGGTTGAGGTATCAGCGTCAACGACTCGTTCCCGGCGATCAAACACAGAAAAAGAACATCGTCAAACAGAAAAACACACGAACCAGACTGTATTTCAACTGCAAAACATTAAATCGAATCACCCGGAAAAGTCAGGCTGCAACACGAAGATGCTGACTGGCACGCAGACGGACAGACGAACTAACATGTAAAACGTGGACGCGTCAACACTTTCAGGCAGTCAAGAATGCCCCCATGAAGACGTTCTGCTGGTAGAAGATTACAATATTGATATAGCTGTATATACGCATGGTCCGTATGTTTATTGAAATATGCCCCAAAGAAAGGTATCTATCTAAAAACAAAGAAACAAACAATAAACAAACCCCACCTATGATACAATACTTAAGGCGCAACATTGATTTCTTCGTAACTACAACATTTATGCGGAGTTCTGTTTTGTTTGCTTAGTGTGGCTGACGCGGTCTGAACGTGCAAACGCTGGGCACTGGCCTTTGGTCACACTGCACAATGATACGACAATGATAGCCGATGATTACCCACTTTCCCCTAAGCACCACTTGTCGGCCAGCGAACCATGAGCTGAGCAGACAGTGCTTATTCAGTCAGTCCCGCCACTAGTCAACAATGAGCAGCAGAAAAGGACCGTCTATTGAGAACATTCCACTGCATGCTGACAAATTTGTCTGATTGCCATGCATAGTCGGAGGTGACTCGTTTCAGACCTGTAGCATATCAAGCATGGAAACTACCATTTTTCGAGCATGAAGGGATTGT
>CM065714.1:100520942-100530942 GCA_033310375.1 Conus canariensis | reverse complement strand
CAGTGAATTGAACGAACGTACTGTTTATGTGTCCAGGTCGGAAATAGATTTCCTCAGGTGAGATCTCCGCTATCCATCACTAAAGAGCCGACGCACAGCGTTCACTGACCTGATCTGAACCTGTCTATTTTTGGAGCACGTGACAGCAGTTCAAGATTCATGCGAGAAGGACATAGGATGTATACTCTTGTTCTTGTTGTGATGGCCGTCAACAACGGGCTTCTGCCATGCAGGCGTACCGTTTCCTGATTCTGGTCAAAGGATCCCTAGTCAGACATCCTCCTCCACCTCACCTACACTCAGCGGCCATTATTTAGTATTTCTATCATTTCTTCCCATCACGGCCTTTTCTGCCTTTTCCATTTCATTTCTTATTTCCCCTTTCAGTTGTTACTTTCCCATTACCATGCCTCACTTCTCCTATTTCTTACTTACCACAGCCATCTCTTCTTCCTCCCCCTGCTTTTCCTTCTCCGGCCTTCCTTTCCCCTTCCCCCGACATTTCCAACTTCAGCCTACCACTTCCTACTCTCTCTTACCATTTGTCTTTCCCCTATCACTTCTCACTTTTCTTAACCATACAAAAAAAATCTTCCCAACTATTTTTTTTCTGGACTTTTTCATGTCAGTTTACATTTCTCTACCACCACGACCTTTTCTTTTTTTCTTTCTTTAACTTCTCCTACTATTTCCTATCCCTTGACTATCATTTCCCCAAGATTTCTACCTTTGGAGTTGAAGACTCCTTTCCATCGGTTACCTTGTTCTCTTTCAATCCAGAAGGCATTTCGTGTGCATCAATCAACTCTTCACTTCCAGTTACTGGGAACAGGGCACGAAAAGCAGGAGGATCACAGCATATACTAGTGTTGATGACCTCCTCCCGTTTGTTACCTGGATTTCATTTCAATACATAACGCATTTCGTGAGCTTCAACTCTCCACTTCCACTACTGGGAAGAGTGCAAGGGAAAGGCAGGAGGATCAGAGCATATACTAGTGCTGACGACCTCTTTCCTTCTGTTGCCTGGATTTCTTTCAGTACATAACGCATTTCGTGAGCTTCAAGCCTTCATTTCCACTACTGGGAAGAGTGCAAGGAGAAGGAAGAGGCGGCTGGGAGGGGTGTGGGGTGTGGGATGGGGTGGGTGGGGGGGGGGGGGGGGGGGAAGAGACGTGTCTACGCTGGAAGCCTTGGACTGCTCATTTCACACCCGCCGGCATATCGATTTGCTTATCCTAGCAAACCCATCCCCAGCGGAGCTGCTCGATTACAAGAGCATCACGGGAGATTTAATTCGAAAAGGTGAGAAAACACACACACAACAAAGTGAAAAACAAAAGCGAGTTAAAACCTGTTCTTGTCTACGGACAAGACGATAACGGCGGAGACAAGACAAATCCGTGACGGCTTGTTGAGGACACGTAGCACGCGGTAATGAGCAGGGCGGACGTGCACACGCGCGGCAATGTAACACAACCATGTATAAAGTAGCCTGTCGAGATCGATGAGCGGTGGAGTGACCACAGCTGCTGTCCGTGACTCGGACACTGATCAATGTAACGAATCACCCCTCCCTTTCCCTCTTTTACACACACACATACACACACACACACACCACACCACACACACACACACACGTACACGCACACTCTCTAGCAAAGTTCAAATCACTTCAAACATATCCATAGGACGATAAGGGAGCAACTGACTGATCCGAAGCCGGAAGAAAGAGAGAGAGAGAGAGAGAGAGAGAGAGAGAGAGAGAGAGAGAGAGAGAGAGCGGAGGAAGACATGGAACGAAGTAGTGAAGAAAAAAAGAAAAGAAATTGGCCACAAGCAAATGCGTGATTGTGTATGTTCTTGCAGATGACATATATAAAATCAACTTCTCCACACAGACGCGCGCGCGCGCGCGCGGTTTCTTCGAGTAGCAAAGGCACCGACAAGACTTTAAAAAATAGTAATGCGACATCTATTATTAGTAATGGCACCAACAATACTTTAATCACCAAAGTTGTATGTAAATCCACCAAAACGTTTTGTTTAAAGCTGTCATCAAACAGAAAAAACCATAAACTGCACGTCAAACCAGTTCAAATAAACGTAATAACTGTCTGCAAACACCACCACCACCCCCCTCTCTCTCTCTCTCACACACACACACACACACACACACACACACACACACACACACACACACACACACAAAAGTGTAATTGCGTCTGTGTTGATTTTCTTCCTCAAACAGGATTACTTCAATCCTGGCCAATCGACGACATTCCACGTTTGATCACACAGCCGTTTGCATCGAATATTGGAATCCTGTTCCAAGCCGCGATCAGACGCCGACAGATCCAGATTGATTACGGTCGTCATCCCTTACATAATCTTCTGCATTACGCGTGTGGGCCACTCGGCGCGTCCCTATCACCGACTGACAGTCATTCCAATCTGAACCAAACCAGCTGCATCCTGTTCAGATGTTGACATTTTGTAACCGGGCTTTACGCAACAAGCTGTTCCCTTTCTATCTGTGGTTTCAAGTTATGTCAAGCACGCACACACACACATACGCATACACATCCTGCGAATGCCCGAGCTGCTACGCAAATTATTGTTTCATCATTGCGCAGTTATACCTCTTTCCCTTGTCTCGCTCTCTCTCTCTCTCTCTCTTTCTCTGTCTCTGTTTGTCTCTCTGTCTGTCTGTCTATCTATCTCTGTGTGTTAGTGTGCGAGTGAGTGAGTGAGTGAGTGAGTGAGTGAGTGAGTTAGTGTGTGTGTGTGTGTGTGTGTGTGTGTGTGTGTGTGTGTGTGTGTGTGTGTGTGTGTGAGAGAGAGAGAGAGAGAGAGAGAGAGAGAGAGAGTGTGTGTGTGTGTGTGTGTGTGTGTGTGTGCGCGTGCGCGCGCGCGCGTGTGCTAGTGAGTGAGTGAATGAGTGTGTGTGTGTGTGTGTGTGTGTGTGTGTGTGTGTGTGTGTGTGTGTGTGTGTGTGTGATGACTTTATTAGATAATTAGTAGTGCGGGGAAAACAAGTACAGGCTAACAATTCCTTCGTCATACAATAATGGCTTGATGATGATTGAAAAGAAAAAAAAGGAGGGGGTGCTGGATGGTGGTGGTGAAAGAAAAGGAGAGCCCCAAATCATGGCTTTAGATTATGAACATAAAACGCTTCACTTGCAGCCTATGGGGACCATCGTAGCCCATCCTGATTTCACAAACGTTCGCGCTAAAAACACCATGTAGCTCAATCAAGCTTTCAAATAATGGGTATTTATACAGTTTTATTATAAAGCCCAGCCGACCATACGCGGCCCTTTCTGGGCTGTCCTCACATACAGAAAGATGTCCTGTCCCGAATCAGAAATAAAGGAAGACAACTATTTACAAAGTGCACGTCAATACATAATAGCTAAACCGCTAATTTCATAGAGGTTATCAAACTAGGCCGTGCCGAGATCTCCCAGCCATTCCACTTGATTGTGTCACCGACAGTTTACAAAAAAAAACCCAAAAAAACAACAACAAAAAACGAGGAAAACTCCCATTTGAAAGCAATGAAAAAATGCCCTTGCAGCACAGCACTGTAGAACAGGCAGTTAATGTCCATTCCAGCCGTAAACATTCATCAAACGGTCATCAAATTAAAAAAGAACAGCACGTAATAAAACAGTTACAGAAAAAGTGTAAAGACGTTCCAAAACGATGGTTGATCCATTGGCAATAAATGCAGGAAAACAGTGGAAAAGAGTTTTAAAAAATAAGGCAGTCACAGAGAGTAAAACAGAGAGGAGGAAATGACTAGCAAGGATTTCCAGAAGATGGAAAAGCAATTAACGATATCATAAGATTCCCGAGGTCTACCAGGGGGGTGAAAACAGTGGTGTGTAAAGACTCTCGAGCAAAGACAGGTGAATGATCAACGGATGCAAACAAATAGTGGAAGACAATTTAAAATAAATAAATAAAAAAGGGGGAGAAAGGCAAAGCCAAAGACAGCGAAAGAAAAGACATAGAATTTCCAAAAGACGGTGATTTTTATATAATAAATACTGAAAGACCCATGGTATTCCCAAAGAAGGCGTGAGTGTAGGTGTGGACGTGAGTGTATGACAAACAACCATACAAAAATAATAGCAGGATATCGCTTAAAGACACCCTTTCCACTCCTACTACAGCATTGTTGAAATTAATGTCTTCACATTTATCATTCAAAACATAACAAGACTACGGCTCATCGTTTAACGATCTAAAAAAAAAAAATCTTTAACAAACTTGGATTTTTAAAGGGAAGGGGGCGTTTGCTGAGAGGTAACTCTACAACAAGGAAAGACGTTCCACCAAAAAAAAGTCTTTATTGGGAGGTTTGAGTGTTGTCCCTGACGCACAGAAAAAGGGACGCAGACGGAGGGCGTAAGCAGGGAGAGAGTGATCAAATGAGAAAGGCAAGAACAGGAAGACGAATAAGGAAGAAGAGGAAGAGGACGAGGAAGACTCGAGAAGAGATGAAGCACGGGACGAAAAACATGAGACGGCCAGCAGGAACTAGAGAGGAGGAGGAAGCGAGATCAGAAGGGTGGAGGTGGAGGGAGGGTGCTGGAGGTATCAAAGGGGAGGAAGAGGAGGAGGTGGAGGAGGAGGAGGAGGTGGAGGAGGAGGTGGAGGAGAAGGAGGAGGTGGAGGAGGAGGAGGAGACCTGAACGAGTGAGGACAAAACGGAGCAAAAGCGGATGAAGCGAAGGGATGATGATCCTTTTCGTCTTGTCGATCGCTGGGCCCGGGCTTTCAAGCCCTCACCGTCAGCTTAACCCCTCTCAAGGCAGAATCAGCCGAAGAGCCCACGCCGTAACGTCACTGACCCTTTTGGTCAACGAGTTCGCCCGTCTATTCTGGACCATTGAAGGTCACTGAACTACGTCATTAGCCTAACAACCCTTTGCGAGACCGTCCTTGATTAGGCGTCGAGGTCGATTAGAGGACAGCCATCGGACCTAACCGCCAATTCTCGCAGCAAACACACACACACACACACACACACACCTCAAACACGTTCTGTTGTCCGATAGGTCAATGACATCCAGTTCACAGACTACAGCTAGAGTAGTTTTGAACGGATAAGTAACAAATCGTCTGATCCTTCGTTTTTATAAACAAGCGTTCCGCTGCTGAAGCTCTTAATCCCATTCACCTAGCGACTGAGTCACTGTTCGCCTATTAAGACACCGCCATGCTTGTCTGTATGTGTGAACATAGATAATTCGTGTGAAGCATTCTTGATATGCTGCAATTGAATCTGCAGGTTGTATTTTTCTCCCGAGGACAGCAGTTACGTGTGCATGGGGTATGGATATGAACTGTGCACATATGACTAGAGCGAGCATACACGGGGAGAGACGACAGATAGGCGGGAACGGCGGGAGAACTAGGGTTGGTATGGGGGAGTCGTCTACATGTATACTTATTGCTGCATTGCTTTTTATCCCGTAAATAAACACATTTTTAAAATGTGTGAAATAAACGAATTTGCCTCTGAAGTTATGTGAAATAAATTCGTGTCTGACGTTAGTCATCCATACCCCCCCCCCCTCCCACTCCCCAACCACCATCCTTCCCCAAACCCTCATCTAGGCTTCAGGCGAAACTTGACCGATATGAACACAGAAAGATTCATCCAATGAACCGTGTTTGACGAAACGTGGTACGGTGAAATGTGATCGAGTGCAAAAGTGATGCAGCCTCAGTTAGGGCTTCTTCTGGCAACCTTTTCCCCTAGTTTTGCCGGATCCCCGCTCCCGCCCCCTCCCCCCTCCCCGCCGTCTCCCTTTTAATATAAGTTTTACCTTAACCTTTCCTTACATTTACGTACTTGCTTTCTACCGACTCTAACTTTCTCTGACCTGTCGCTACATTGCCCGATATTTTTCTTCCTTTCCGCAGTTGTTCTAGTCTCTCTCTCTCTCTCTCTCTCTCTCTCTCTCTGTGTGTGTGTGTGTGTGTGTGTGTGTGTGTGTGTGTGTGTGTGTGTGTGTGTGTGTGTGTGTGTGTGTAAGTGTGTCTGTTCTCTTTTACTTTTTCAGTCGTTCTCTGCTTTTTTTCCCCCCGAACAGTTACCACGAGGTCTGGAAGCTTGAGCGAGAAATACAGTAGTTTTCGCGACGCCGAATGTGCAGATCACAGGCGGGGAGCTAAATCCGTAGCAAACGATGCTTCTTTTGACTGCTAGTTGATTGACATGTTCACAACATTCAACGTTAGGACGCGTTACCAAAATACGATCAAAGCCTACCATCTAATTTTGCACAATTTGATTATCAGAGAAAATACTCGACAGAAGAAAACTGACAATGTGATGCCAAGTACGCGATCACTGCTCTTCCGTGCTGCACTTTTCGACATTCTGAGGTATAACCGCCCTACATTTTATTCGCGATGTTTAGACGTTACGAACAGTACAATTTTCTTTAAATTACTCTCTCTCTCTCTACATACATTTACATTTTATATATATATATATATATATATATATATATATATATATATATATATTATAGAAGGCCTAGGAGCAGGCAATACAAGTAAATGTGCCTTCGAGAGGGATTACGATGGTTCCCTCAGGCAGCTAGTGAAGGGCTTCTCATATTTATGATATATTCCCCCCATTGTCTTCATCTTCAATTTTTTTTTTAAAGTTTATATCTTTGCCAAGTCATTACTATAGCGACTGAAGAATTGTTAACCTGCACTTGTTTTCCCCCACTACTTAATTGTTCAGCATTCTATATATATATATATATATATATATATATGACCTGTAGATGCTTACACACACACACACACACACACATATATATATATATATATATATATAAGCATCTACAGGTCCTCGTTGAGGCATATACTGTGAAAAGGAGGAGGAAACAAATGCTAAGCGAACAACACGTTGTAGCCAAAGATTGCAAACAGCAGTGCTGGCCGGACGACAGATACAGTAAAAGATAGGAACAACAGTGCTATCTGGACGACAGATACAGTAAAAGATAGGAACAACAGTGCTGTGTGGACGACAGATACAGTAAAAGATAGGAACAACAGTGCTGTGTGGACGACAGATACAGTAAAAGATAGGAACAACAGTGCTGTGTGGACGACAGATACAGTAAAAGATAGGAACAACAGTGCTGTGTGGACGACAGATACAGTAAAAGACTAGGAACAACAGTGCTGTGTGGGACGACAAGGAATTTACAGATACAGTAAAAGATAGGAACAACAGTGCTGTGTGGACGACAGATACAGTAAAAGATAGGAACAACAGTGCTGTGTGGACGACAGATACAGTAAAAGATAGGAACAACAGTGCTGTGTGGACGACAGATACAGTAAAAGATAGGAACAACAGTGCTGTGTGGACGACAGATACAGTAAAAGATAGGAACAACAGTGCTGTGTGGACGACAGATACAGTAAAAGATAGGAACAACAGTGCTGTGTGGACGACAGATACAGTAAAAGATAGGAACAACAGTGCTATCTGGACGACAGATACAGTAAAAGATAGGAACAACAGTACTATCTAAACGACAAATATAAGAAAAGGTATGAGCAACAATACTCTCTTGAGAACAGGTATGATAAAAGGTAGAAAACTACAGTGCTATCTGGACAGATGGAGAAACATATAC
Organism: Conus canariensis; assembly: GCA_033310375.1. NCBI lineage: Eukaryota > Metazoa > Mollusca > Gastropoda > Neogastropoda > Conidae > Conus > Conus canariensis. The sequence goes on along the minus strand of CM065714.1, from coordinate 100,523,254 downwards.
CAATAATACCACGACCTGGACGACATGAATAATTAAGGTACGAACACCAGTGTTAGCTGGACGTCAGATATAAAGAAACGGTAGAAACAGTACTGCTCTCTGGACGATAGATATTGTAAAAGGAAAACAGTGATAACTACCTGGACGAAAGAACAGCTGTGCTATCTTGACGACAGATACAGTGAAAAGAATGATCAGCAGTGCAAACAGTAGTGCTATTTGAACGACACATGCAGTAAAAAGTAGGAAAACGTACTCTGACTGATGACACACGCAGTTTAAACAAAAAAGCAGGAAGCAGTGGTGAGGGCAGAGGAACATAATTATATAGTGAAAAATCAGGGAAACAGCATCTTTGGTTGAAACAGACCCGCAGTAAAATCTGTAAACAGTAAATCTCGCTGAACGAAACGTGCAGTAAAAGTAGGAATCAGTAGTTCGGGCTAGACGACACCTGTAGATTAAAACGGCCAACACTACAACTGGAACTGAATGCACCATTTGACACTCGTTTCCACGACTATGAGCTGCTGCCTTTAGCAGCGATTCCACCCACGCTTCCTTAGGACTGGAATGCGCCAATTTGGTTCGATGCCGCTACAGATTCTTCTCATCACTGACCGTGGTCCGGCAATCAGTTACGGACTCAGTGTTAACTAGGCCGATAACAGAGCTACTAGTCCACCCGGGGTTTGCCTGGACATGAACAAAGCAGAATCTAGTTAATGACCGACAAATTGGTGTATGGCCTTGTCATGGTTATGACCGAGAGATGCATACTTACGCGAGTGCTTGAACGCTCCTTCGTCTCTGTCTCTCTCTGTGCATGTGTGTGTGTCTTTCATTTAACGTCTATCCACTATTCGTGATATTAGACAGATGTGCATGTGCATGTGCATGTGTGTGTGTGTGTGTGTGTGTGTGTGTGTGTGTGTGTGTGTGTCGGAGGGGGGGGAGAGGGGAGTGAGAGGGGAGATGGATGAAGAGGAGGAGGAAAGAGGCCGAGTGAAAGACAGGAGGAGGGGTGTGAGGAGACAACAGAGGTGGAGTGTGTGTATTCGCGCCTCCTCTTGCGTAAATGTTTCAAATTCAATGTGCGTGTGCATGCGTGCGTGTGTGTGTGTGTGTGTGTGTGTGTGTGTGTGTGTGTGTGTGTGTGTGTGTGTGTGTGTGTGTGTGTGTGTGTGTGTGTGTGTGTGTGTGTGTGTGTGTGTGTGTGTGTGCGTGCGTACGCCATGCTTATGATTGAAGAGTAATGGACACATAATGGCAAGTGTGAATATAATGCAATGGAGAATTAATAGTTTGGTTAAAACTGATAGTAATCTTTATGGGTAATTGTTTGAAGCCTTAGAAGCTGGACAGACAGTAAAATGTCAAAAGTATCCATTTGCTGTTTTCTCAGAGAGAGAGAGAGAGAGAGAGAGAGAGAGAGAGGAGAGAGAGAGAGAGAGAGAGAGAGAGAGAGAGAGAGAGAGAGAAATGTGCATGCGCGCGCGTGTGTGAGTGAGTGGGTTAGTGAGAGTGTGCGTGCGTGCGTGCGTGTGAGTGTGTGATCCCCGCTCCGTTCGAAAAGTATCCTCCACACTCCCTTTCAATTCCATCGCAGCCCACGCATAGCTTTCCCCCCCACCCTCTTTAAAGATCCAACGAAACTGATATCACACTTTTCTCCGTCTGAAAAGTATTTTACCTCTATGTTTTTTTTCTTTTAAACCAGTCGGTCTTTTGCGTTCGTTTATTTCACCACCCTCCCCAGCCCCTTCCTTCCCCGGTTTTCTGACTCTCCTGTCATCACCACCAATATTTTCCCCCCTCCCTGTCTCTCTTTACCACCACCTAAGATCCCCTCTATTTCTCAATGTCCCTAACACTAACTCAGTTATGCATGCCCACCTTCAAGTAAAACGGTGGTCTAGTGTGAATAATGCACTGGCCAAATTGGTGAGAGAATCCCGAACCCGTCGTTCAGTGCGTCCCACCCGACCCCACTCCTCCCCGTTTGCAAGAAACCTTGAGAAGTGGTCTGGCCGCTAGCCTCTCGGGTGAGAGCAGAAAGCGAGGTCCAGTGTGCAGCATGTATTTCGTGCTCATAAAGTAACACACGGCAACAAGGAAGATGTCCAGGGGAGGGGAGAGTGTGTGTGTGTGTGTGTGTGTGTGGGGGGGATGGCTGTACACAAACCAACTTTCAAAGGTAAACAAAAATACATGCAGGCAACAAAAGAGAGAGAGAGAGAGAGAGAGAGAGAGAGAGAGAGAGAGAGAGAGAGAGAGAAGGAGAAGGAGAAGAAGATGGGGATGGTGAAGAC
>CM065714.1:100508442-100513442 GCA_033310375.1 Conus canariensis | reverse complement strand
GTCGTCATCTCTGAGCTTAAAAACAGGATGTTTTCCAGTGCTTTTTGTTTCTCCCTTAACGCCAACATTCTCTCTCTCTGTGTGTGTGTGTGTGTGTGTGTGTGTGTGTGTGTGTGTGTGTGTGTGTGTGTGTGTGTGTGTGTGGTCCCGCAGGTATTTCGCCGAGAGAAAGACGTGGGAGAAGAATGGATACAGTACCAGTCGGCAAAGAGGAAACATTTGGTCGGGAAAAAAATAGCCACTAAATAATCTGTTGGCAGATGCAGTGTTTCCATGCTGCTGATTAATATGCTGTATCGTGCTATTATCCTACCAAGATGTTGCTTTATATCAGCCCAGCCCTCTACACAGGTCCCTTGCAGGGCTGCCACCACACAACGACCTAAACTCCTGTCGAGGAAAGCACACAACAAAGACAACTGCCAACAGAATTAATTCATACCATGGCAGCTGCTCTACTGATTTCCTTAAGGCAGATACAACCAGGCTGTGTTCAAGGCGCGAGCCATTTCATTCAGAACGTGAACATCAGAAAACAGACACTGCCACAAAAATACCCACAAGGCCAGATGAAGAAAAAAGCACTGTAAAATGACAATCAGTGTCCGCTCTGAACAAGGTTTACATTTTCACTTCCCAGTGGCAAGATAAATACCATAAAGGCCGGCATGTTGTAGATTATAACAACAGATAAAAGTGTAGTGACTTTTGTCACAAGTACAGATCAATGAGCCACAAAGGGGGAACAACAGTGGACCACTGTAAACAGAAACAGATAAACAGCAGAGAAAAAGAGAGCGAAAAAGAAGATATGTCTAGACCAGAATTTCCGGAAAGCGGGGATATAGTTTGTACTGAAAGAACCCAACAGTCCCAGAGAGATGACAAGACGCACTCGAACCATCCATGAGGAAGAACGGATCCCCGGCATGTCCTATAGCCAGTTACATTACTTCCAGGGTCAACGTCCTCCAGCTAGTTACCCTGCATTCAGGTTCAAAGCCAGCACCCACCAAACGAGACATGGCAGGCAGTAATAACCATCCTGAGATACAGAAGGTTGCTCGGGCACCTGTCTATCTCTGCACCGAAACCACCACCACGACAGGCAACATGTTGAGACAGACAGTGAAAATGGCGCCAGCGTGATTCCAATTTGTGACATTTACAGTGTTTTACCACTTAGCCACCCCGCCAACACGGCCAATTTTAAGGTCAAGTCATGCTGTTTACAGCCGAGCTGACTACAGAGGCCATATCAGGGCTGATTAAAGGGTCAGGCATCTGGATACATCGGATCCGATTCTAAGTTCAGGTAGGTTTTAATATGAGAGGAGAGAGGGGGATGGCAGGGGATGGCGGGGGGTAGGGGTGGGGGTGGAATTGGTTCTATCCGAATTTTTTGTTTGTCGCCGTTTTTGCATTCTGTTTGTCGCGGAACGTTTCCAACGCCACTCAGACATGTCTTTAGCAAATAGTTCCCCAAGAGAGGGAATTATAAAAGCTGTACGCACTGATGCGATACGCCATTACGCACAAACAAGCGCGCGCACTCATTCACACACACACACACACACACACACACACACACACACACACACACACACACACACACACACACGCTGTAAATTGAATCACTCTCATCAAAACCATTTACAATATATTTCTATTCGTTAACCACACCTATTCTTTCATTCGTTGTTTTGCTTACTTCTAACTTAAATCTAAAATTCATTTCTTCCTGATGAGGTAGAGGGTACAATAAGACAGGAGCTCCTGAAATACATCCCCTTCCAACCGCATCATTCTGAAATACTCAATGTTTTGGAGAACTCTGTACCAGCTAAGTTTAGTTCACGACGGACGTCGCTTACGTGAAGTCTGATTTGTCTTGTGTTATTCCAAAGACAATAATTATGACATGAATCTCAAAATATCATACAGTGACAAGAGATGCTTTGTCCTCCAAACTACAACAGTCACCGAGCAAAAACATCGGTATTGTCCGTTTTTTTAGAGCATGGGCAAGCTGTACTCTTGACGCTGTTTCATCCACAGAGGCAACTATAGAAGCACCGTAAAAATACGCTGCTCATCGTACTTATAGCTTATCAGTTGCCTGTAAACTAAATTAGTACGTGCGCACGCACAAAGCGAAGAGGTTAATGACGTGTGGACTATACATAACTCGGGACTATGACGTAGGGAAGCCTGTACCTTTTGGCACATTCTATCCGCAGTCAATGACATCCGTGCAATCTGGGAAACGATACGGCACCTCACTTTTAATCGACCCTATCAGATTACTTTGACGAGAATATTCATGCGCAGTATGAGTACGCAGAAATGCCAAGTATATTCACGACGGAACTATGGTCAGCTTGTAACAACTTGTTTGAATTAAAAGTAGCCATGTATGCTAACATACTTTCTCTACCAAGAAACAAATGTTGCACATAACAGAAAAGCAAAGATACACGACTGTTGCACATAACGGAAAACAAAGATATTGACGCACGAGTGCACAAGTAAGACTAGCAATCCCGGCATGTGTACAATGTATACATGCATACTTATCATTAATCTTTTGTCTTCAAATTTTGTGATCAAAAGATGCTGCAAAGAACATTTCAATGCCTGATTATCAAAAGCATCGTCGGTCGAATTTTATCTGCCATGCACACAAACAGAAAACTTTAATGCACCACATACACAGATGCAGACCTAAAATACATCTGTTTTCAGGCATTCTAGTAACGACATCTCCCCTAACACGCCAACTGGACGTGATCCAGTACAGGACAGTCACCTCTCGCTCATTAAAATCATACAGTCAATATCCGGTCTACCAACGACCTGACAGAGTTGAACCGAGATCATTACTTGAAAGATCAAAAAGCAAATGGTAAAAGGACTCGAGATAGCGAGGCGACGACAACGGCACTGAGCATAAAGCCTTGACATCGACTGATAGGAAACAAAACAGTGTTATCCCATTTGTGTTTGTCTTGCCCGAGCACAGACTTTGGCCCTGCAATGCCGTCACACTTGGGGCTGTGGCCAGGTCGACGAATGACCAGGACATCAACCTAAGAAACGATTGGTTTCCCGATTCTAAGAGGAGGAGACGGGAGAAAGATGGTGGGCGGGTGCGAGATACCCTGAGTTCACCAGCACATCAACAGATACTCCAAGTGCTATGTCGTTTTGAATCAAACGACAAACCAAAGGAATTGGCAATATACAGACACGAAGCTTACTTCACATCACCTTCCTGTCTCCCCAAACACAGCTCACCAGTAGCTCCCATGCAAAATTCCCGACAGACAGGTTCTTCTCAATCATCTCTTTGAGCCTTCTGCATCATTTCAGTTTTTCTTTTTTAAATTGCTTTTCGCGACTTTCTTTTCTGACAGTTCTATCATAAAACTGATTATTTGCATTTTTTCTCTATTAATTCTAGCGTGACATAAAGCTATAACTGTATATCACAATCCGACTTTTTTCAAGCCTTTCTATTTCAGTTTCCCCCCTTTCCCTCCTGATTCACACACACAGACACACATACACACGTGTGGCACAGCTGTGTGTGTTTGTGTGGAGTGTGCGTGCGTGCGTGCGTGCATGGGTGCGTGTGTGTGTGTGTATGTGTGTGTGTGTGTGTGTGTGTGTGTGTGACTCTGTGTGTGTGTGTGTGTGTGTGTGTGTGTGTGTGTGTGTGAGAGAGAGAGAGAGAGAGAGAGAGAGAGAGAGAGAGAGAGAGAGAGCGAGAGCGTGCGTGTGTGTGCACGCGCGCGCAAGTATGCGCTCAAATACTTCCTTTAAAAGAAATTACTGTTATTCTTTAACTCATTATTATCATTATCATTCTTATTATTATTATGTGTCTATTCCGACATCCCACAGGCCACTTTGAGAGGCCATTCGATTTTACTTGTCTCCCTTTGGTGATATGACAACCATGGAATTATGTGGTATCAGGAAACTTCAGTGGATTCTGGACAGGCGATACCAATTTTTTTTTTAATTAAAAGACAAACTCTGACGGTCCCCTTATAATGCTAGTGCAGGATTTAATATTTACATTCAACCGCTCTCTTCTTATCCGGATTCTCTCCCTCTCCACCTCACCTATTTTCTTCCTTCAACATCTCTGTCAAGCCATTGCGAAAATGACGAAGGTATTGTTCTCCAGCACTTGTTTCCTACTACAAAGCATTTTTATTGTTTAACTGATTATATATATCTACATTTTTCCAGACACTTTAACATGACCTTTTATTGTTATTCAGTAATTCGGAGAAAAGCGTCTTGGATTATTGTCTGATCGACACCGAAAAGCGAAGGACAATTTCTGGATGTATCACTAAATGGCAATACTAAACTGATAAAATACAACACAATAATACGCCCATCGATCCATACACCAGGACATGATGTAATCCAAAATCGAACGCAGAGTGACATGCCTGTCCAAGATTTTATGATGGCGAGCCGCCGTGTTGAGTTTCATGTTACGCTTCAACTGAAACGCCACGAACTCACCGACAGACAGACAGGCTGAACCAGTCACGCCCTGTTGGTGCGCACTGCAGCTCAAAGCAAGCGCGCCGGCGGGCTTATATTCGCTTGCCTGCTCGGTAAACCTCACAACAGCCATCTTTAATGCATACCACAAAGAGCATTGCCTATGAATTGTTTCTGCACCGCGCACGTGTAATGATGAGTATGGCTTGGTGGCTGTGCGTACGTGCATGCGTGTGTGCCTCTATTTCTGTGTATGCGTGCGCGCGCGCGCGCGGCGTGCGTGCGTGCGTGCGTGCGTGCGTGCGTGTGTGTGTGTGTGTGTGTGTGTGTGTGTGTGTGTGTGTGTGTAAGTGTATGTGTTTATGTGTGTATGTGCGCCCATCGCGAGCGCGCGCGCGCGTGTGTGTGTGTGTGTGTGTGTGTGTGTGTGTGTAAGTGTGTGTTTATGTGTGTATGCGCCATGTGTTTTCCAC
>CM065714.1:100483442-100505942 GCA_033310375.1 Conus canariensis | reverse complement strand
GAGAGAGAGAGAGAGAGAGAGAGAGAGAGAGAGGGACAGCAAAGGGAAGCAGAAGGGGAGGGGGAAGGTAAGGAGAGTTCAGCGAGCGAATGAGCAAGCTCAATTTGGATAGCCATCAACCTATGGTTTCTGACATAATTATATGCACATGTTCATACACACACTTACATATGCTCTTAGCACACTAATGAGCATCTACACCAAGTTAAGCTCACAAACACAAAACGTAAACTCACGTACACAAGCACACACATCCACACACACGACCGTATAGCACCCACACATGTGTAAGTCATTCTCCGAGTCCCACTGGCATGTCGCTCACGACTACTTTTACGACTTTATGGAGTATCGGGTTGTCCACCTTATTATTTTAAGGCATAACAACATACACAAGTTTTCTGTTCTGACAGGTATATATGCATCAATGATGAATCAAGATGTGCTACACTGTTTTGCAGCTGTTTGAGACATTTTTTTCTGACATCTGTATACACCAGTCAGGAAGCCACAGAGAAAAATTAATGGTCACCTCCCAATATTCCACGCCGTTGAGGACAATCAATACCGTTGGAATAATCCTTTACGTATTGCTAGATCACTAATTCTGCTGGAAGAAGATATTGGACCCCTCACAAAAAAAAACTTATAGAACAGACTGGTTTCCGCAAAGGCAGAAGTACCACCAAGCTGATCTTTCATCTGCGTACCCTTTACAAAAAACATCACAAACACCAGTCGAATTTTTACCACATCTTCATAGACTTCAACTAGGCGTTTGACAGAGCTTAACAGGAGGTGCTATTGATCAAATGAAGAACTTTAAACAACGACCAACAGTTAACCAATACCATCAAACTAGTGTACTCAAAGGTGACTAGTGCAGTCTTCTTACATGATGCCATTGGATTATGGTTTTACATATTAGTTGGAATTTGTCAGGGCTGTAGCTGTAATTCGTCAGGGTTGATTTCTATCTCCTATACTTTTCAATATATTTTCAGAAGGCATCATAACTGATACACTTGGAAAGACCATCACGAACTTTTGCTTTGCAGATGACACTGATGGTCTGGCAGGCAATAAACAAGAACTCAACAAGCTTTAAGAGACTGAATAAAACATCAAGATATGGTATGGAAATCAGCGCCGAGAAGACTAAACTGACGGCCAGCCACAACACAAACACTGATACTAATAATGAAATCTTCTCAAGGGCAGCAAAGGCAACAACGTCAGTACTGTCCCGATTAAAATCTAAACGAAGGACCACGACACCTCCCTGAAACACAAGATCAGGCTCCTGCGTATACGGGTGCATTCATTCTTTCTGTGTGGACTAGAAGATCTGAACAGAAGAATGAAAGCCATCGAAATGAGTGTTTCCGAGAGATTCTAAACATTAGATTACAGATCATGTCACCAGCGAACACGAGCGTCGAACAATCATGCAGCTAATCGGACCGTGTGAAGATCTGACATCAGTTAAGAAAGAAAATTATGTTGTTATAATAATGTAATGCGATCCAACGTGCCAAAACAATCATATAGGAAACTATTTAGGGCGGGAGAGGGTGGGGAAAAAAACATGACGGAATGACATTGTAGATTGAACAGGAAAAAAAGACTTGCAGTGACCGAAACCTTGGCACACGACCGACAACTCTTGAAGCAGACACTGTTCTTCACTGTGTTGCATCAATGACCCCCCCCCCCCCCCCCCCCCCCATCCTGAATTTCAGAGAGAAGAAAAGACAGGTAATTAATTTCATAATTAAATCTAATCAAGCAGTCGAGAGGGATGGTGGTGGTGTGAGAGAGAGAGAGAGAGAGAGAGAGAGAGAGAGAGAGAGAGAGAGAGAGAGAGAGAGAAGAGAGAAAGAGAGACAGACAGACAGAATAAAACCGTCACGATATAATCACATAAACCCAACGATACGCGACAGGAAAGTGATTTTGGCTGGAGCTAAACTGTTTTGATGCATCATAACTTTAAGCAGAAAATGGATCTGGTGAGCTAGAAAGAGTCAATGTCTCAAATGCCCATAAATACTGTATTCTTCTTCGGCAAAACAGATGCATTTTTCACTCTTACTGTTTTCAAATGATATTTTTTAAACATATCGATTCATAATTATTGATTTCTTGATACTCAGTCCTACATTTTATCGTAACCTTAAATTACCACGGAAACAATTTAAAAACAAACAAACCAATAAAAACGTGTCAATGACAAGGGCATACGCACTCACCAATTTTAACGCTCGAGGATGGTAGACAGCCGGATATAGGCCTAACTGCCGTACACACTGTTTACTTTGCACACATCTCACTGTGTCTTTTTTGTCCTGCCGTCCGGTGTTTTCACGGAGTTTCAAAAGAAATGAAAATAATTCATCAGAATTAACCGTTTTCTCAACCTGAGCACTTACCAATTTCACATGAAAGAATCACTATTTGCGTTTGATTGTTCTACAAAAACGGTGATGTTCACTAAGCAAATAATAATCATGAACTTTTGACACTAGTAATATCCCTATTGAGCCTAAATTGAATTCATGGAAATCATGTAATCTTTTATTACTTTAGATTAAATATTGCATGCACATTTGTGGTATACGGATACACGCACGTCTTCACATGCACATACACATACAGAAAGAGAGAGAGAGAGAGGGGGGGGGGGGGGGGGAGAGAGAGAGAGAGAGAGAGAGAGGGGAGAGAGAGAGAGGGGGGAGAGAGGGGCTAGTGAATGACAAGGAAGTATACAGACAAGCACTCCTCCCTCCCCCGCCACCACACACACGCACGCACTCACGCACACAGAACGTCAAAAACCCTCCCTTCCCCCTCTCCTCCTGCCCTCCTGAGCCCCCACCACCACCCGTTCCCCATCCGGCACGCTTTCAATCCATCCTGAGCATCTTTGCGGACAGAAAGGAACAGCCTGAGAGCAGGGAGCGCTGTCTGCAGTGAACTCCCTTGCCAGGACATCCATCAAGATCAACTCAAGCTCTTGCATGTCGCCGGCATTCCGCTTAATCCTGGGGATCAGACGTCTGGCTATCGATCTTCCAATCCACCGCTTCCATTTACCTGGGACTCGGGGCCCTTCAGGAAATCCAGGGTCGTGGATTTAACTGTTGGTGTGTTTAAAAAGAAAAAAAAAAGCTCGTTGTCAGTGCGTCCCTTCTATTTGTTTCCTTTTTTTTTTTTTAATTACTGGTCGGATGAACTTCGCATGTTTTCAAAAGCACGGAAAGGGAGGGGGGGTCAAAGGAGAAGAAGAAGGGGAGGAAGAGGAGCAGGGGTTAAAGAAGGAGAAAGAGAAGAAGGGTGAGGAAAAGAGAGGAGAGAGAGAGAAAATGAAGAGAGAAAGAGGATAAGAGAGAGAGGAGAGAGAAGAGAGAGAGAGAGAGAGACAAGTAGAAGCAAGGCCACCGAAACTGAATGAGGTAGAAGAGAAGTAGAAATTGCAAGGCCACGATATCTCGAATAGTATGAAAAAAGAAACAGACAGACCATGCAGAGATATGAGATAGTATGAAAGAAAATTGTGCTGACAAATGAAAGAGAGAGAGAGAGAGAGAGAAGAGAGAGAGAGAGAGAGAGAGAGAGGAGGAGAGAGAGAGAGAGAGAGAGGAGAGAGAGAGAGAGAGAGAGAGAGAGAGAGAGAGAGAGAGAGAGAGAGAGAGAAGCGGGTGGGGCAGACAGACAAGACACTGAGAAGCTAATTTGACATCTTTCGCATCTGCATTCGAAAGCGTTTCCTTTTTTTTTAATCTAAAATTTAATTTAATTAAGAAATACACTAAACGGAATCACAGCTTAAAACATCTTAAAACGAAAAGAATAAATGTTCAAATGAAATACACCGGTCTTCCTTGTCGAAATTCAAAAAAAAAAAAAAAAAAGGATAAAAAATCTGTGTTCGTTTCTCCCTTTCTATCTGCCTTGTCCATGCAAAATTTAAGATCATCTTCCTTTAAATGCATTCTTTACGTTCGTTGTACGAAGCTTTCAGTTATGCTTTGTTCCCTTTAGAATTTCAACAAATTTGTACACGCGCTTGTGTGTGTGTGTGTGTGTGTGTGTGTGTGTGTGTGTGTGTGTGTGTGTGTGTGTGTGTGTGTGTGTGTGTGTACGTGCGTGCACATGTGTGCGTGGAATGTGAATATGTACCCGCTTGTCTGTGCGTCTTCTGCCTCTCTCTCTTCTCCCTCTGTGTGTGTGTGTGTGTGTGTGTGTGTGTGTGTGTGTGTGTGTGTGTGTGTGTGTGTGTGTGTGTGTGCGTGTGCGTGCGCGCGCGCGCGAACGTGCATGCGTGCGTGCGTGTGTGTATTTGTCCCGCTTTGTACCAGACGGACCGTCATCTCTTTCACCTAACAGCTGATCCCATCTATCGTACAAAGATATTCCCAGGGGCTACCTACATATCTATTGCAGTCACCAGATCCGCTTGAAGCCTTAGTCTCTTCATTCAGTTTTACAGAAAAGCAACGTTCATTTGAGAGCAAATCACGTAACGAGATAGGAAACAGAAACACACAAAGTTTCCTAAAAAGGCTGTAATCACGTACACTAGTTGTAATCAGAGGGTATGCACGACAGACAAACAACAACAACCGTGCATCCGAAAGAGTTAACCCCGCTACCCAAACCACTCCTTTCCTACTCCTTTCCTTGTGAGAAGTCGTCACGACACATCCTTTGATAAGTAGATAATGAATACCCCCTGCTCGGGAAAAAAATTCTGTAGCAAAGTTTAATGAAACTATAAGACACATTTTCATCCACACCGGCGTTTACCTTGCAGAGTCATGATCACTACTTATTGAGAACTTACGCCAGGTACATGTGCTTTTCTCAGAGGTCAAGGATTGTATTTTATTGTTTACTGCTAATGGGATGAACGGATGCTTTTTTGCAGGCCAAGGTAAGCGTCCCTTCACCACTTTACATACTAATATTAATACGCATATCTCTAGATAATAACCTAACCACAAAACTAACTGTCAGCTGTTTTTTAAATGCCTATCAGAGATGCGTCGTACTGGTTATTAACCCGCGCTCAAAACAAGTTGTTTACCATGACCATGACAATATGTTAATTCAAGTATCGGGTGTGGAGTATGGAAATTATCTCCATTGTTCGTCCTACGTGCATGCAATACTTAACGCAACTCGTACAAGGCACATTTTGACCATGATCAAACACGTAAAAAGTCCATCATGCATCGTGAGCAATCCTGGAGGTTTTCAACCATGCCCCTTGCGGAGAGGACAATCTATAGCAGGCAATTTCGTTTCCAATGTCTCAAAGTCTCATCTGACGACAGTCGATGCTGCCTTGACCCGGTTAACCATCTCCGCTCTCTCCGAGTCGTGAGGACAATGTCCTGAAATCAAATCTGCCTCTATGTCCTGAAATCAAGTCTGCCTCTCAGTTCTCTGATTCCGGCTAACGGCTTTGACAGATTATAATTATGATGATGATAATGATAGATACATAGAGTGTCAAAACAGACCATGACACCAAAACAGTCACTCAAGGAGATCACAGCTGATTCGTCTGGGTCAATGATGCTGCTAAAAACAAACAAACAAACAAACAAACCCGAAACGACAAAATGGAACGATTAAAACGTAATTTCTGTGTTCATGGACTACGTGCAACTGAGACCAAACAACCACAGACAGACACAGACACAGACACAAACAGACAGACAGACAGACAGACAGACAGACAGACAGACAGAGAGAGAGAGAGAGAGAGAGAGAGAGAGAGAGAGAGAGAGAGAGAGAGACATTCTTCAAATCTGCTGTTTTCGATCGAGCGTTGGCCTTGAAAGCATTTTATTTTCTCTTTCATTCTTTTTCTCTCTTTTTTTTTTCTAAGCGTACCACAACACAACTGTTGACATGAAGCCTAAGCGTGTATCCATGCGTGGGTGCGTGTGCTTGTGTATGTGCTTGCCCCAAAACTCGTACGCGTGTGCGCGTGCACACGCGTCTTTGTATGTGCGTATATAAGCGCTTGTGCGCGTGCTTTTAAGAGAGGTTAGATAGTGTGTCATTACAGACATCCGTTGCACCACCATATAGCGGACAACAATGAGTATCTTTTTACTATTTTACACACACACACACACACACACACGCACACACATGCACGGATACACACACATACGCGCATTTGCAGACATCAAATTCAATATCAGTCAGATCCTGGAACCCTGTCTACAAAAGATGTAACAAATGCACATGCACGCATGTAGGCGCAAAACCACATACATACACAGGGTTTTTATTTGTTTATGGTCTTAACCTACCACAGGGGCCATAACGGAGCTGTTACCATGTCAAAATAAGTTCCCATATACGCCTATCAAAATCATGTTGCAAACGGCTTAAAACCATTTTATTTCAACAAAAGCCCTTGATTAAATGAACAATAAATGTCTCTTACAGGAACTCAAACATCACATCTTCAGGAACACCTCTGAACAACGTCTCTGAGTCAGCTGTACAGTGCTCGAGTCTAACGACATGGAAATCCCAGCACTAAGAAATGCAACACAGGAATGGCTCATCATCTATTTCTAAGTATATTTCATAGGGATCTTTTTTTCAGCTTTCTTCAAACGATATCCAGTTCCACTGGAAGATCCGCTAGCACGCAGAGACGGTCTAGGTCCTGATTGATTGGACGGAAACCTTACTTTGTCTCCATCATCACTGCTGTTTTGCCTCACCTGACCATTCTGGCACCGCTATCAGAGGGTCAAGGCGGGGTCAGCTTCCCGTGCTGTCCAGCAGTAGGAACTGCCGAGTGCCGTGCCGAGCAGTCTGGACAGCGGTGGGTTTTATGCAAAGGGGCGTTTCCTTTTTCTGAAGAAGATGCGGGTTTAAAGCCTGACGAGCAGGTAGACACTTGCAACATCTTTTTTTTAATGCTGCAGAATATGAACGACCAGAAAAGCGCTGACTGCCAAGTACCACCTTTTTTACGTCAAAAAGGGACTCTTTTCTCTATCTGGACCTGCACCGACTTCCCCAGCTACCATGCTGTACAGTTTTGTGAGGAGCAGGGATGACCGCCGCGGCAGTTTGTATTATGGGCCAGTCCTTCATATGATCAATGGTGAATCGCCTTGCACCAGGCAGCACCAACGCTCTTCCCTAGAGCAAGGGTTCAAAAACATGGTCAACCTTCTGAAATCTGAAGCTACACATCGGAACTGGAACATACAGATCCTACGGGACATTCACATATCTTACTTTGATGACTTTTGGCAATGAAGAGCTACAGAACGTAATAAACGGGTTCTTTTTAGGCTCTGTTCCTGACCCCTTACGGACAGAAACTCAACAAACATCTGACAATCCCAGCAATATAAGCTCAGATTGTATTTCGGCCTCTAAGAAACCCATCAGTCCTGAACATGTTATAACGCCCTTTGATGTATTCAAGCGTTCGTGTGGCGACACCCTAACCACTCCATCAACCACCAAAGTAGCCTTCCGGGACCGATGTGACTGACGCTTTGATTTACATTCGACAAAGAGTGACTCGTTCCCCGATCGCTTAACAGACCGGGGTTGCCTGAAAACCCTTTGGATCGTGAGCAGACTGACAGCAGACAAGACAAACATTGCCCATTCTCATCAGCTCCCTCCACTACCAGTCCAAAAGCCCCCAAAGCTGTCGATGCTCTGACTTTCTCATTTGAGTCTCAATCACTGCCATTGTAGTCCGAGGGCTTTCCTGTCCATGTCGAGAGAGAGAGAGAGAGAGAGAGAGAGAGAGAGACAGACAGACAGACAGACAGAGACAGAGAGACAGTGACACACACACACACACAGATTTTTATATCAATGGTTTATAATTCTTATCATTTATCTTTTCATTAACCGTCCACCATGGAATCCAACTATGGACTCAAACATTTTCGGTCTTGACTCCCAGGTTTCCGGTTGGGGTGATGGAGAGGGGGAACGAGATATACGATAAACGGAATCCTATTAAACCGTATATCCCCCTCCTCCCCCCTCCCTTCCCCCCCCCCCTCCCCCCCGGCCCCATCCTCCGAGAACTGAACTCGAGGTTTCCTTGACAAAAGGCGGGAAGCTGTCTTGACCCAAACTAATACAGGGGTAGCTGATTTATACATATCGGGCCAGTGTGCATCTCCTGTCTTGGAGACATTCGACCCACAGAGATGAACCGAGTCAAAGCTCTCTCTCTCAATCTCCACAATACCCTTCTTCAACACTGGTCGCACCGCACGGCAAATACGGCGGAACTAAAGGAGAACACAGAGCAAGAAAAAAAAAGTGGAAAAGAAGACCTGATTGGCAGCTGAAAATAGAAAAGAACCCGGGAGAAAATAGACCTGATTAAACAGCATAAAGGCGGGTGGGTCACTGTTTAGTCTGGACCCTCAAGCTAAGCCCGTGTAACACGATGACTCTACAAGGGGCATCATATTCAGATACGCTGTGCGTAGACCAGATACACAGTCCCAGAAGAATTCTGGATAAGAATATTCTATCAAACTAATAATGCCTCCGCCAGCACAACCCAAAAGATAACCACATAATTACACACGCACGCACGCACACGCACACACACACACACAAACAGGCGCACGGTGCGCGCGCACGCACACATCAGATCATTAAGACTATATCACACAAAGCTTACACATACATATATGTACGCATGCAAGCGCACATCACGCTTGACCACACAAAGACATGACGATCAGTCTACAACAGAGCTTAATCAAAAAAACAAACACAACTTGCCCATATAAATGCGTGCACACACACACACACACACACACACACACACACACACACACACACACACACACACACACTCTCTCTCTCTCTCTCTCTCTCGTCTCCCGCCCAAATCACTGATGAAGCGGAACATTAATTAAAAGGAGCGGTGTGTGTGGGTAAAGAAGAGAACTTGGTCCCAAAGCAGAAGGAAGAGTGGAAAAGGCCGGAGTTGACTTACGGCATACAGAGGAAACACGGTGACGGAAACAAGTCCTGAGGACTGTGTAACACCAACACAGATGGGAGAGCTCACTTACGTCAGCGTGTTTGGCGAAAACTGTCACGACACTTCAGCTGCTAGTGTTTGTCAAAAAGCATACAAAAACGTGTGTGCGTGTGTGAATGATGCAATACAGCCTACGTAAAATGAAATGTGTAAATGGTAGATTTTTTTTTTTTAACCGCCTGGTTAATTCTTCAATTTGCACCTGTTACAACATTTGCGTCTATGCGCGCGAGTGTGCGTGCGTGTGCGTGTGCGTGTGTGTGTGTGAGAGAGAGAGAGAGAGAGAGAGAGAGAGAGAGAGAGAGAGAGAGAATAAGTGTGTGTGTGTGTGTGTGTGTGCGTGTGCGTGTGTGTGTGTGTGTGCGCGCGCGCGTGCGCGCGCTCGTGCATGCATTCAACCCGATTTGGAAGAATGTGCGTATGCATGCCCTTTTGTGCGTGCCCACATGTCATAGTGTTATTCTGTGAGTTTGTGTGTACATTTGTGCGTTTGTGTGCGTGCGTGTGTTAGGTGTGCGTGCTTGTGTGTGTGTGTGTGTGTGTAAATGTGCGTGCGTGCATGCGTGTGTCCTTGCATATAAATATTTGCGTGCGCGTACATAAGTCTGTGCGCGTGGACACGTTGTGAATGGACGCGAGTGTTTGCAAACGTGGATGCGCGCATATGTCTTGAGTTTGACAATGGCTTGAAAGGGAAAAGAAAAAGAAACTTAATAAAATGAAGTCGTTCGTACTGGGATTAAGCAATTGTTTGCGTTCGGGGATAATGTTTTCCACTATGCATGCGTGCGCACTTGTTGCATATGAGTATGCGCGCGTCTGTGTATGTGCGTAAGTTTTCTTGCATAAAGAGATCTTGCTAAGAAAAAAAAGTAAAAGACAAACTGCAAACCTAAATATCTAAGTACATGGTTTCTTGTTTAAAAAAAAACAAAACGGTTAACAAGCAGATAAAAAATAAAAAGGTCAGTAAGCTTCTTGGTGGTAAACAAGGTTTAAACTAAATCGATAAACTGGAAGGAGGAAATTAGTAGAACCACACGATAATATTCCCCCCACTTCACACCCATCTCTCGCCTCACTCCCTCCTCCTACTGAGCCGCTCCCCTACCCTCTCCCCTATTTTGTACTGCTGGTTAGGTTATGAGGCAACGTCATGTGTTGCGCATAATTAACAATATCATCATACGTTTGTGAACATATGCCCGCTTATATCGCCTGTGTATCAATACATGTGGCCGCATAGAATACATGCATATGTAGCGCGTTGAACAGAGAGAGAGAGAGAGAGAGAGAGGAGAGAGAGAGGCAGGCAGGCAGACAGACAGAAAGGGTAGTGGAGATGGGTGGGTGAGTAGAGGGTGGTGGGAGGGGGAGGGGAAAGGCAGACAGATAGAACAAACAGAAAAACGAACTGACGTGGAAAAAAGAGAGGAGGGATAAGGTGTAGGCATGGGTCGCGTGTAAGTGTGAAATCAATACTAAACAGGCGGCTACTCACTCCACCGGCCAAGTGTCTTCAACACGTGGCTGAGGAGGAGGACAGAGAGAGAGAGAGATGGGGGAGGGGGGGTGCAGGGGTGGGGGGTGGGGGTGGAGCGACAGACGGCAGCTGCACGTGTGCTCGTGGGATGGTTGCTTTCAACGGCCTATTGACTAATAATACAACAGTGGCAGTTGCGGAGGAGCGGCAGGACAGCGAGTAGTACAAGGAGACATGGTGGAAAACGGCGACAGTCGAGAATGGAAAGATGCCACGATATCATTAAAAAAAAAAAAAAAATGGGGGGAGGGGGGAAAATCAAGCTGAGAGAGAGAGAGAGAGAGGGGGAGAGAGAGAGAGGGGGGGGGGGTGCAGAGAGAGTTGAGTGACAAGCTGAGGCAGAGAGAGAGAGAGAGAGAGAGTGAGTGAGTGAGAGAGAGAGGGGAAACAATCAAGCTGGGAGAGACACAGAAAGAGAGATGATGTGGAGGAGGTGAATAAGGCGGAGGGAGAGGGGGGGGGGGGGGGGGGGGGGGTAGGGCAAGATGAGGTGGAGAGAGCAGAACAGACATCCCTTACCAGTTGTTTCTTATCCTAAACCCATGCAGCCAATCCGTCCCCACTACCTGACCATGTACCAACCGCCGTGAACAGCGTCAACGTCAACTCTCGGTGAACCGCGTGCTGGCTGGAAAGCAGGACGATCCACCAGTCAATCAGTCATGTCAGGTTGCTGTTATTTTGCCACACCATTACCATGATTTTCCTGTCCTGTCTCTTCTACCAATGTACTCCCAAGCTGCTCACTGCGGCTCGTTCGCAGACAGCCACGTGTAGTGAGCGTTCTGTATGAATCGCTGGGACACAATTCGCAACACATCACAGGAGACTGCGCTGCTTTCGCGTCAGTCAGTTTTTGTGGCATTCAATCGTCCCTGTTCTGATCCGGCCTAAGTAGGATAACACCGGTTAAGGCCCCTTGTCATGAAAATAATCGCTTACAGATCGCCCTCTGAAGAACGTCACCATGATCAGCTAGTGACAGCTCTTCTGAACTTGGCGGCACTGAAAACGGACCCCCCCCCCCCCCCCCCCCCCCCCAAAAAAAAAAAAAAAAAAAAGGAAGAAAATCACTGGCAAAGATGGGGTGGGTAATTCAAAGCCACCGTAAGACTGGAGCAGGGCATGAAGCAACAAAACATTCGTAACTTTGTTTTTTGTTTTTTTTTAAGTCAATGATGATCAATGATGATGATAAAGATCATGCTTTGGAGTTATAGTTCGGCTCGACTCTGCACGACAGGATCTTATCCCGGCGTCAAAGAACGCCGATAGATATCAACACATCCAGTGTTGGTCAGTAAATTTGAGCAACAACGTTGTCAGATATGCAGAGTATCAACGGAGCAGAGGACTATGATTCACACTGACTGCTACACTTCGTTGTTTTGTATTTCGCTTTACGTATCTATTTACGGTGTGCACTTGTGCTCCTTCTTCATTTTGTTGTCCTGAGTGTTGTTTCTCTTGCCTGGGGTAGACCCAAGAGATTGAAACGTGTCGTGTTTTGTCTTGTGATTCGTTTGTCCACGTTGTATGGCGGAGTCATTATAAATACGTTTTAAAATTTGAAGCAAAGGAAACTCGACAGTGTGTTTAGTGTAAGTTCAACGGTTCTATTTTATGAGACACTGGAGAACTGCTCAACGTGAAGTTTTTCATCATATATGTACTAACAAAAATGTATGTCGAAAAGAAAAACAGCATAGTCACTGAATCTTCCATTACAAACGAAAGTGTAACGTATGTACAAAAAAAGCATCGTCAAAGAACCTTCCCGAAAGCCCAAGATCAGTTGGAAGTAACCAACATTTTGTTCGTTTGCGAGACAAGCAAGTGGTTTTATTTCGGTGGAGTTGAAAGCTGTATCCCAGGGTTTTTGTTTTCTTCCAACGGTCGTGTAAACACCGAATTTGAAATCGTCCACGTGGAACAACGACTAAACTTGTTACCACAGTCTGAAAGGTCTTTCGCCGTCTGGATGCGATTCAGCGAGAGATACAAACCAGTTTTTGTCACTCAAACCAGTCAGCGTTCTACATCCACTACAATGTAAACAAAGACCAAGAGTTTCTCTTTCAGAGTATGGTTAAAAAGAAAAAAAAACAACAACCTGGCTTCTCTTTATAGTTTAGTTTACTTAGCTACCTTTCGGTCTGCCTTCGCTCTTGTTGAACTGAAAACACGCAAGCCAGAAAGCAATAAACACGCGGAAAGCACAGACATCTTGGCCAATAAACATGTCCACAATCCGTGCCCATGGAGACTGAAAGGAACTGGACCCGATACCGGGACAATTTGACTTGACTTTAGATGGCTAAAGATAACTCTGTTTTTATGTCAGGTTGTGGCGTGGAGGCAAAACGACGAGCGGGGTTCGTGGAGGTGAGGGAAGAGGCAGAGGAACTGAACGACTATAGAATACAATAAATGATCTGTATGAGAATATCACAAGACACGAATTATGGCAACTATCCAGTCTCTCTCTCTCTCTCTCTCTCTCTCTCTCTCTCTCTATCTCACACACACACACACACACACACACACACACACACAGCAAGAAGGCCTATGTTGGCACACGTGATTTTAAAAAAAAAGGAAAACAAGTTGAAAGCCAAGTTAGCAAGCTCCTAGTACTGATTTAGTTTATATTGTTTAGCAACCTTTCTGGATTAAGAATAACAAGCACACTAAACAAACAAACAAAGAAACCCAAACACACACACACACACACACACACACACACACACACACACACACACACACACACACACACAAAGAGCTGGAAGAATTACAGCTTGTCTGATAATCAGATAACGGCAACTCACACGCTGCCCACAGTTGGAGGACCAGCGACTGGCAGTGAATGGCTGAACCGTCCAACCCATAAAAAGTTTTGTCAACCGAACAAGTTGTTTACAAGCCAGCAGACCAACACAGAGATCTCTGAGAATGAAAAAAAGCGGACAACTCACCTACATTGGACACTAAAAAGAAAGCGATAAGATATGAAAGGAAGGGAAGGAAGGAGAGAGAGAGAGAGAGAGAGAGAGAGAGAGAGAGAGAGAGAGAGAGAGAAGAGAGAGGAGAGAGAGAGAACGAACGAACGAACTTTACTGAACATCGGCCACAGACCATAATTCAAAAGGATTTGGGGTGCGGGGCGAGGGAAGTGGGGGGGGGGGGGGAGAGAGAGAGAGAGAGAGAGAGAGAGAGAGAGAGAGAGAGAGAGAGAGAGAGAGAGAGAGAGAGAGAAAACAAGACAGACGGAAAGACAGATGAACGGACAGAGACAGAGAATGAGAACGAGAATATTGTTGACAGAAATCAAGTCGAGGGCGGGACAGCTGTGGGGGGTTGGGGATGAACGTGCATTTTCTAAACCCAATGAAAGCTAAGACCCCGCTTGAAGATGAAAACACGGAAGGGACGAAAAAGGAAGCGAGAGAGCTACTTCCGTGTCGGCAGTTAGCACATTGTCACCAATACTGAACATGTTACTTACCCTCACTGTAAAGGGATCCGACTTCTCATTCGGTAAACTTACACTGTGATGTCTCCAGTCTCTAATGCATTCATCGGTTTAATTCTTCCGTTCAGCTGCTCCTCGTTTCAGGTCTCTAAAATCGGCACAAATAGTCCTGTACCTTAAAGTACTGTCGCCCGCTGTTTACTGCCCTTCAACTGCCTTTCTTTTTCCCCCTGATTACAATTTAGAGCATGCAAGTTTCTGCTTATTGTAATCTGGCAACTAAATCTTGATAAATTTAACCGATTCGCATGGACATTGGCTGTCCATTCTGCACTGCTGTTTGCTTACATGGTATGTATCGTTTTCTTTTTCGTTACACTAAAATGACTCTTGCTTCGTTCAGTTTATCCCTCACGTTCGTAAACTGTGGGCGATAAATGACTTGAGCCCTAATCATGGCCTAGTCATATCCACCTTAGGGATGTCAGTGTAGTCATCATCATATCTATTGTTCATGTTATAGCCAGCTGTCTTTGTTCCTTTTTCAGGACAGGACTTTTTCTTTCCCTGTGGCGACAGCTCTCTATGGACCCTGTGTGTTGTAATAACAGCGACAATGTGTCATTTCTGCCGTCAATCACATCGCCTTTGGTTGATGCAGAGGTTAAACCTGAACGTCATTAACTAAATATCATCCTACAACAGCACTATAACAGTTTCCTGTCCATCCCCTCTTAACGCAAATGATGAATGCACGCAGGAAACTCTACCCCCCCCCCTCCACTCCACCCCACCCTCCCTCTCTAAATAAGGTATCGTAACTTCTCGCATCTTTTCATCGCTATGTGGCGACAGAGTGACAGGGTCTCATCACGTCAGCATCATCGGTTGGTGCCTAGGCGACAAGTGATGACCGTATCGGCATGCAGATAAGCCAGGTGAGGGGCTAATGGAAGAAGTCTTACCCTAAAATCGATACCGACAGTGGAGATAAAGCTACCGGAGAGAAAGGTGCCATCTTTGAAGCGCACCAAGATGCACGTCTTGCCCACGCCGCTGTCGCCGATCAGCATCACCTGCAACACACAGTTGAGAAAAAAAAAATCACTGGTGAGGCCACGAAAGAGTTTCCGAGAGATAGTTTTTGGTTGACAATTATTGGGGAAGAAAAGGTCACAGTTACAAAGACACACTGGCTTCCAACAACAGAACAACTCAGCAGTTTTCAGCATGTTAACATCGTATTAACACCGGTTTTTATAAGATTGTAAAGTTTGGAAATACTCGTAAAATATTGATTAGAGGTATAAAAACCACATTAGTTAGCATACAACTGCGAGAACACTGGTAAAGCTAGGCTGTCCAGTTGAGTTTCACATTAAACGTGTATCATGCTAAACGTACAAAAAGCTTACGTCCTTGAGCACTTTTATAACCAACAATACAGTACATATCACAACAAGACCATGGCCAAGCATTTATAATCTCTTCAGTCGATATTAAGAGAAAGAATGAACAGATTAAACAAAAAGAGCTGCCAATAAGTGAACATTTAGGCACAACACAAAAGTTAGATACTAAGGTACTAGTACATCATACAACTGATTAAAAACTAACAAATTTCAAATGTAATTAATAGCGAACCGCCAAGAAAACGCAGACAAACGAATCACAAGACAAAACACGACGCGTTTCGACCTCTTAG
Organism: Conus canariensis; assembly: GCA_033310375.1. Classification (NCBI taxonomy): domain Eukaryota; kingdom Metazoa; phylum Mollusca; class Gastropoda; order Neogastropoda; family Conidae; genus Conus; species Conus canariensis. The sequence goes on along the minus strand of CM065714.1, from coordinate 100,490,146 downwards.
GTCTTCTTCAGGCAAGATACAAAACACTCAGGACAACGAAAACGAACGAGCAAAAACCAACAGACGAGGGCGGATAACACCAACACAATATAAAACATTCAATACGCATATACGACACCCCCCCTCTCCACAGAGAGAGAGAGAGAGAGAGAGAGAGAGAGAGAGAGAGAGAGAGAGAGAGAGAGAGAGATGTTTAAACAGTCACACTCTTCAAAGAAGAAGAAATAAAAATTCAAAAGGTAAGGGCAGATAACACTGATACAACTACAAGTTACGACAGGCGAAAGCGAATAACCCTGACATAGAGAGAGAGAGAGAGAGAGAGAGAGAGAGAGAGAGAGAGAGAGAGAGAGAGAGAGAAGAGAGAGAGAGGAGGGTTTAAACAGTCACACTCTTCAAAGAAGAAGAAGAAATAAAAATTCGAAAGGTAAGGGCAGATAACACTGATACAACTACAAGTTACAACGACAGGCGAAAGCGAATAACCCTGACACAATCATCAAAAACATCAACATGCAAGGACAAACATCAACACGACCACCAAAACAGGGATTCACAAAACACGGTGATAAGACAGACACAAGGTCGGGTTTAACAAAACAAAACAAAAACAAAAACAAACAACAAAAAAAAAAAAGAAAAAAGAAAAAGGGAGGGTGGAAAATAGCAACAAAAATAAAAACAAGTTCTTTTGTTCTAATAACTCAAGCAAGGACGACATCAAAAACGTAACCGAGGAACCCAAATCTTGCAAGGGTCAGAAACACAGGAAAGCCAGCATGTTTCGGATGCAACGTCGTAATACGACGGGCAGTCAGAACAGACGAAAGAGCAATCATTGATCGCACGGACTACGCCTGCCTCATCGCATTGCCGCTCTTTCATTTGCCACACTATAAGATAATTAATAATTATGGTCCGCTGGAGTTACTCATTAACGTGTGGGTCGCGCGCACGAAGGCCCAGCCGACTAAACGAGATTATTTCTGGGATGTCACTTCGTAGAAAAGAAAGCCCCGACATGAAGGCACAACACTCGTCCACCTTTATCTGCAGCCATTCCTAACGGCTGAACGAGAAACATCCCTAAGGCAGACAATAAACAAGTACGGTAACTCTTGCTCCCACAAGAAAACATTCAGTTCTCCACAGGCATGATGCTTACGACACCGAATCGTCTAGCCGACATGACAGCACAGAGCAAACAGAACAAGCAGGGAAACATCCCAAAAAAAAGGATGCTCCAAGCTTGCCCATATACCCCATACTGAACAAATCTACACAGCAACAAGAACTGGAGAAATGAATAAATATAAAGTAACTTTTATTCAAGACTGCTCCAAGCTTGCCCATATACCCCATACTGAACACATCTACACAGCAACAAGAACTGGAGAAATGAATAATTTATATAAGGTAACTTTTATTCAAGACTGGCACAGCCCTTTTAAACTTGAATAAGGTCAGACAAACACAATGACGGGCAGAAACAAATACAAATAACCTCGATTTATTTGAAACGAAAGTAAATATGAAGTGAGGCAGGGTACAGTAAATAAAATAAAAGTTACTTTATATTTATTCATTTCTCCAGTTCTTGTTGCTGTGCAGATGTGTTCAGTATGGAGTATATATGGGCAAGCTTGGAGCATCCTTTTTTGGGGATGTTTCCTTGTTTGTTCTGTTTGCTCTGTGCTGTCATGTCTGCTAGACGATTCGGTGTCGCAAGCAGCATTCCTTTGGAGAACTGAATGTTTTCTTGTGGGGGCAAGAGTTACCGTGCTTGTTTATTGTTTATTATTTACTGTTCCCTGCCTCACTTCTTATTTACTTTCATCCCTAAGGCAGATAAAATTAGGCGGTGCTGAGAGCGCTAGCCATTTAAATTGATTTTTACACCCGCAAACAAAACAAAAAAACAAAGCTGAAGAGAGAAGAAAAAGGTAGTAATAAAATAAAACAAAATGAAATGAAAAAACAGCATAAAATGAAATGAAATAGAATAAAAATAAATAGGGTAACAAACGTTAGCTAAGAAACTGCAAAACAGACTCCCAATGTTCTCTATGGGCAATGGCCCGTCAAAGTTTCAACACACTGTCGCCAGATCATGACAGAAACGCTAAATTGCTTAATTGATACAAATCATAATCGGAGAAGAAAAAAAGGGCCAAGACTTTCTAGAACACTGATAGACGAACAGGCAGCTCATGGAGAAAAGCAGATTGCAAATTGATAATGGAAGATAGAAAGAAAAAAAAGGGCATGATAGAAAAAGGGAAATTATTAGCACAATTTTCAAGTAAGAATACAAATCTATATTAAAATTCTGGGGAAAGAGAGAGAGAGAGAGAGAGAGAGAGAGAGAGAGAGAGAGAGAGGAGAGAGAGAGAGAGAGAGAGGGAGAGAGAGGTCAGAGGGACGACATAAAAGCAGCAATGTCATGCAGAACATAGCCAGTCGTGCCTCATCTCTTCAGCGCAAAACAAGTGAACCATGAGAAAAGCCACACCTGTTGACTGAGACACGAATAGCTTCAGCGCGCACGCCCACGCTCACACACACATACACGCGCGCGTGCAGAGAGAGAGAGAGAGAGAGAGAGAGAGAGAGAGGCACACACACATACACGCACGTACAAAGAGAGAGAGAGAGAGAGAGAGGAGGAGAGAGAGAGGGGGGGGGGGGGGGACGACGGGATGAAACAGACAAATGGGAAACAAAAATCGGTCAAGATGAAATCACATATCCCATGAAGTAGAGCAATTTTCCAATCGAGACTAAAGATTAATAACAGTGAAAAGCCCCTGGTTACACCTTTTCATACACACAGACACACACACACGCGCGCGCACACGCACACGCACACAAAGCTATTTATATACATTTGTAAAATTAGAAATAATGCTGGAAATCCTATATATCTGAACGATTGTTTTTCTTGAAATTTCAGGCATGTTTGTAGCCCAGCCAGCAAATGGGGTCATATTAGGATTGGTGCGTGCGCGCGCGCGTGTATTGTGTACGTGCGCACGCGCGCGTGTTTGTGTATGTGTGTGCGAGCGCACGCGCGTGTGTATGTGTGCGCGCGCGCGCGTTTGCATCTCAGCATGTGTGCACAGATAGACACAGATACATATGAACACACCCATGGGAACACCTGTTTAAGCACGCACAACGCATAAACGCGCCGCCATAAGAATACACAAACAAACTGGAATAAATGAATGATAAGTGACTGGAATTTTGCGTTGGGAAAGTATGAAACCACATGAAATCTTGGCAACATGAAATGCTGTTCAAACATAAATGCTGAAAGCTAGTTTAAGACGCGCATACCGAAGGTCTGTCAAATCAAGGAACATTACAGACACTGGTAAAGAGTTTCTGTCTATCTTTCTATCCTCCTGAGCTGTCTGTCTGCCTGCCTGTCTGCCTGCCCGTCTGTCTATCCATCTACTAATCTATCAACAAAACTTTTGGCCTTTTCGTGCCGTCCAGAGATAAAATTAAGGTGAAGTAGATGGGCACTCGTGACAGAGCAGACGTTCGCCAAAGTCACCGAATGAATCGTGGAAGTGCTCTTTTCATCAGCTGGTGCTCGAGTTCGATCATAAGTGAATGAACGCAAAATAATTTTCCACGACGGGAACACCTCGAAGTTGGTACGGGCATGGTGAGTTTATGCAGGCTATTCTTTTTCTTCAACGGAACCCGTAAAAATCAGACATATCAACTTTCATATCAGTAGAGAAATTATAATGTTTTATGAAAGTTAATAATATTTGTGATCGTGATCAATATGTAACAAAAATTTCACAGTGTACGAGTTCAGTGACCGGAATTAATAATCTTATCAATATTCTGAACCGATTTCGGATCTGCCGTTTCAAACAATTCTGTACCAATACTTACTGGGTGCGCTTTTGGGCGACACTCTATCTTTCCACAAAGTTCAGTTAAAATCACTTTAAATCTCTCTCTCTCTCTCTCTCTCTCTCCCCCCCCCCCCCCCCCCCCCCTTCTCTCTTTCTCTCTCTCTCTTTCACAAAATTTCCCATATTGTTTCTTCGTTTGTTACCATCATAACTCTCCAGAATCAAACGAATAACGTTAGGCATGGCACTGGAGAGAAAAAGAATGCTCAATACCCTTAAACAGACCGAAAGACGCCAACTGTGCATAATTATACTGGCGTATTTATCGACACTTCGTATTCAGACGTAATAATGACAATAACTGCTGTAACAAAAACAACATTTCAATAAAAGAACAGATTACAAGAAAAACCTGTTCATGTAATAAGGAGACAAAAAGGCACAAAATCTATCAAACTAATGGAGGCAAATGGGCCATGGAAGAAAACGGAATCCCCCAAAACAAACAAACATGTAAAAGAAAAGGTTGATCTGGAGTCAAAGAGAACAGCCGAAAAGAGAGAACTGCTAACACAGAGTTTCTGGAAGACGATGATACAATGCATTCTGAAAGACCACTCTGCATTCCCAAGGGATAAAGAAAATCGAAAAAAGGTTTCTGGAAAAAAGACAGGTGAACAAGTGACAGAAAAACAGTAGAAACAGTCAAGTATGGGGAAGAAATGAGTAGAAAAAGCGGCAGAGTTAAAGAGATTGGAAGATAACGGGGGTGGGGGCGACAAAGAGAAGGAACGAAAACAGGAAATCGCTAGCACAAATTTAAACAGGACATCACAAACTCAGACTTTCCAAAAGACGGGGAACGATTTACAGTGAAAGACCATCCGGCATCCCCAAGGGAGAGGGAGGAAGGCCGGGGTGGGGGTGGGGGTGGGGGTGGGCGGTAGTAAGAGAGACCTCTGTTAAGAACATTAACTAGGAGTAGAGAGAGCTCTACAGAAAATCATCATAAAACGGAAGTCAAGGCTGGACTTTTTTTTTTTTTTTTTTTAAAACGGAGAACAACAAATGAACTGAAACAACGCGGACTAAAACCAACCAAAACGCTGAACAAAGAAACAGACGAAAACATGAGCCGTAAAATGCAATTTAAGAGCGTGTTAAAAACTAAGGCAATGCTTCTTTATCTGCAGACCCTGACACATTTTCTCCTCAAGCGTTCGCCGACTCGGTACATGACCCAGACATTGTCCAAATCTACATTTTGTTTTTACAGTGCCATTCGAACACACACACACGCGCGCGCGCGCACACACACATACACACACGCGCGCGCTTTAGCATACACGCTAAAGTGCGCATTCAAATCAGAGGCGGGTATCAAAACGATACGTTTGCCATCAGCAACAGGGACAAAGAAAACCTGAGCAATGGTCACAACGCTTCACTTTAAACAGAGGAAGGCTGATATGGGGTCTTGTGATTTTGCTTCTTTTGTTTTTATCTATTTTTCAACTTTGTTGTTGTTGTTGTTGTCATCGTGGTGGTGGAAAGACTGAGGGTAAAAAAACAACAACAACAACTTCAAAGCCAAGGAACTGCCTCACGTTTGCATAAAGAACGTGAGTTTTTTTCTCTTTCCATTGTAACTTCAGCTTACGCCTAATCAGTAGATTAACCACACCTAACCTTTTTGATGTACTGACGCAAAAAAACGCATCAGCATGACTCAGCATCGTTTATCTGCACCCGTTCTAGCTTATAACTAATATTTTGTTTTGAGAGAGAGAGAGAGAGAGAGAGAGAGAGAGAGAGAGAGAGAGAGAGAGAGAGAGAGCGAGAGAGAGAGTGGATGACTGGTTTAGACATGCTCGGGACTTTTTCCATGACTTGCAACAAAACTGTTTGGCTAGTCGAATCTTGCAATAAACATTTCAGACAGACAGACAGACAGACAGACACAAACACACACACACAGAATACGAGTAATTTATTCAGCATAGGCCAAAGCCCCGAAGGGGGTGACACAGAGAGAGAGAGAGAGGGGAGAGAGAGAGAGAGAGAGAGAGAGGAGAGAGGGAGCGGGAGGGAGGGAAGCAGGGGGAGAGAGAGGGTGTATGTGTATTACAATACATTTAGATGATACTGTTGGTATGATCAAAGGTCCAAGGTTGTGCATGTCATCCATTTGGGGCATCTGATGGTGACAAAGACCGATAAAGCATATGCTTTACATCCAATCACTACGCCAGTGTAAACTGTACTACGTCACGGTTGTCGAAAGAGTCAAGATCCATTTTAAAAAAAATTCCAATTTGATTTTGTTTTAGAGACGGAGGAGGGGTGGCGGAGGAGAGGGAACCTTGCCGTCTAGAGTTTCTTTCTCAGAATCAGGTCAAATCCGTCCACAGAGAACGATATCATAAAATGTGTCCGTCGCGTCGGATTCTACATGAATAAAAAAGTGGCAACCGTTTAGTACTCCTACCGGGATCTAATATCGGTGTAACGATTGCCTGCCGACTGAACTGTTTGCAGAAAATACTTTCGTAACTTTCCATGGCTGTCTAAATATTTGTTAATCATTTCATTCCTTTAATAGGACAAATTTCTTAAAAATTGAAGTGTTAATCGTTAAAAGCTGGACAGATTTAAGTTACCATTCCACCCCTTCTACGTTAGAACGCATTTTTCCTGCCACGGTCGTGGCGGAAACCCAGAAGATTAAGGTCAATAGGCAAGGCTCAAATCGACACGAACACGAACATTACTGTCACTGGATGTAGGTTCTTGTCAATATGTACTCAAGTCTACGCATAATCTTAA
>CM065714.1:100473442-100480942 GCA_033310375.1 Conus canariensis | reverse complement strand
GTTCAGACAGTGTGTCCATACAATCAAGTGAGTTTTATATGAATATCATTGTGGAGCTTTTCTGTGACGTCAGTACACACATAATACTTTAGCACTTTAGAACTCTCTCTCTCTCTCTCTCTCTCTCTCTCTCTCTCTCTCTCTCTCTCTCTCTCTCAACAAAACAGGAAAGTAACACGTGAGTGCGCAAGCGCTCACACAAAAATAAATGCACGCTAGCAAGCACACCCACACACAATCAAAGAATTTACGCAAGGGAACGGGAGTTGACGCATGAAAGAATAAAGGCCAGCAGCCCGCAAACAATATGTGACAACAATTCAAACAATGAATGCATCCACAGTCGCACGTGAAATGACGGTGATCCAACATGCTACTGCGGAATTTGAAGGCATAAAAAAATAAACTTGGCCAGATTCACCGTTGATGTTGGATTAGTGGTATTGAGAATGGTTAATTTTTGCGTTCTGTAAGACAAGAAATTGAAACCTGACAGGTATTTGTTTCGTAGGTCGTCATAAATCGGGCAGAACAACAAAAAATGCGTTTCATCTTCTTGACAGGCAAGAAAAAAAAAGATATTGTATCATGTCAATATTTTCTGATTTGTATCTACATTTGTTACAGTTCAGATCTGTTATTCCCAAGCGAAATTTAGTGGACATGTTTCTAACGTAATGTGAAATGATAACATCGAAATACTGTTCACGCTGTAATAAGCTTTTAAAACTGCAGTAAAGTTCGTAAAGGTTGCTGTCAGAGAGTTCTGACGACCAGTTTTGTTTAGCACAATCAGTCAATCGCTGCTTAAATTCCTTCAGGAAACTTCAGAGAGAGAGAGAGAGAGAGAGAGAGAGAGAGAGAGAGAGAGAGAGAGAGAGAGAGAGAGAGAGAGAGAGAGAGAGACAGACAGACAGACAGACAGCGATATGTTAATGTTTGGTTGTTTGCCCATACATTGGAATGAGCGTATCAGTACAATACTGACAACATCGAATATACTCTTTCTTGCCCGATCCTCAGGGCTTTGGTAATGTGGTTTGTTGGCACTGGAAATCAGTTTTTTATATTGACGGACGACAATTTTTTTCCGGTGCCAGTTTTCTTCAAAGGTTTCCATGTGCATGGGGAGAGAGAGAGAGAGAGAGAGAGAGAGAGAGAGAGAGAGAGAGAGAGAGAGAGAGAGAGAGAGAGAGAGAGAGAGGAGAGAGAGAGAGAGAGAGAGAGGCGAATTTTTTTGTCTCTTGCACACAGATACATAAACGACAATATGCTTTTCTATTCGTGTCAGTTTCAAGGCTGAAAAAATGGCAGTAAAAGAAAACGACAATTTAATGAGGTGATTCCAATTCTGAGAATGGGAAATGTGTTGCATACTATGTCGTTCACGATTACATAAATGGATGCTAAACGAAAAGCGTTGCCTGAAGGAAGCATAGCCATCGTAGCAAGTGTAAAACGTCTAGCTCGCCTGCCTATCTTCCGAAAAAATCAGTTTATAAACCTCTGCTTAGATGTCGCCATAAACAGCTCCGTAATGCCATCCCCTTGAGCTTCTCATATTTCCCCTGAACCAAACTTGTAAAACATCATCTTAATTTTACATGCCCAGGTTTCGTAATCACTGCGTTGCAGGCTTTGAACAGCATATAAATCATATATTTAAACATATCTATTACAATTTCAGATTCGTTGCTGCAGAATATGAGTTATCAGTCCCTCTCACCATGCATTTCAAGCGATCGGGTGATTTTGGATTGGCATCAACAAAACGTTTTGAAGCAAACGTTGATTCTTTCTTTAAATTTCTTTATTTTCGCCCAACCCCAGATTTCACTCCAAAGTCGCGAGGAAAAGCTGCATCCGGCAATCAAGAAACTTAGAAAAAAAATAGTTGGTGAATCTTCACCAGAGGAGCACAACTTTCTCAATATGACTGCTATCGTCTATCCTTGACTCATATATAATCAGACAAAAATCAACTTTGCAGACGAATAGGTATTCGTATGCATTATAACAATCTTTTCGATGATTATTTTTTTCACTGAAAACACAGTGTCCATTATAACAAAAAATAATTGATTTTGTCCATAATGACCATTATGTGAAGAAGTTTCGCTGTCCTAGACAGAAAATTTAAAGACCAACGATACTGTCTGATATTGCAGTATCAACAATTAATACTTCTTTTGTTTTAGTACTGTAATGAATTCTGGTGATAGCTGAATACCATGCAGTCCAAACTTAATTACATCTTTTCTGAGCTCAGTTTAAAGCAATGAAAATAGTAGTAAACACACCTCTCCTTATTTCAAGCCACGGGGGCACATAAAAAAACAACACCTTAGTTAAACCACCGCCATCACGTAGGCCTACCCCTGCACGTCGATTTTAAAACATCCAAGTATTTTACCGTGTAATCTAGTACAAATCAGTCAAAACTTTTCCTCTGCACACAAAATTGAAAGTTTTGTGGAAATCTATAAATGCTACAACTCAGAAATTGCCTACAAGTCCTGAAAACAAAAGAGTTACAACGTCGTCTGTTGAACAGTGACCTTCCCTAAATCACCGCTGCTCCAGTTTCTCCTGCTGTTATTGTCTCCTTGCAGTAAATCGAGCTGTGGGCTACATTATCTGCATCACTATTGCCATCATGACTATCACCGGCGCCAACACTACAAAGCCCGAGGTCATTACCTTTAGTGCTTATATGAACATCTGGCGCCATGTTTAGAACGTGATTTTGCTTTGCCCACCTCCTACAGGTGTCGCTGAGCGAACTGTAATCCTAGAACTCGCTGAATCGTCTAAATTATTGCGCAATGAATGCAACACGTTTTCTTTGACATATTTCCTTAAAACTGCATTCCACTGTTTCCAGCAGCTATTGACTTTGTACTGCTTTCTTTTCTCTGAGTGATCTTATCTATCAGCATCAACGTAAAATCGATCAAACGAAAGCGATTTCCAGCACTTAAGAATTATAGCCTGTTTAAATTTGACGTGAAGGAAAGCCACGTTTTTCTTTTTTTCCCCTCTTCCCAAATGTACAATTTTTCTCATGCACGCATCAGCATGTGAAAATAGTGAAATCATCAAGCGCCTAATTAATATCAACTAAGTGACCGTCCACGGCATTTTTCAGTATGGCAGATCACACCGCTTGTCATCGAATTTACTATCCGTGATTACTGACTGTTTTGTCTAGGCGCTCAGTACCTGAAGTAAGATTATCAGACATTTCAATAGCCGTTTGTTTTTAATCTATGCAATGCGTATGACTAGACAACACCTTAGTGGCCAACGAGTTTAAATAAAGAAAAAAGAGGAAATGATCGACTACACTACATCCACTTGGATACGCTCAATGTATGTTTTCCATGGAGGACTGCGTATCCAGTCCATTCGGGATAGAAAGGCCATAACTGCTGACATACCGAAATCACGTACCGACCTCAAACGATTTACTTATCCATGGACGTACGTGTGTGTGTGTGTGTGTGTGTGTGTGTGTGTGTGTGTGTGTGTGTGTGTGTGTGTTGTGCATCATCTTTCTAAAGAGGCGCTCGTAAATCATGATTCGATTTTTACGTCCTATTTGGGCATTCTATCAGGTAACCGGTTACGGAGTGGCAAAGTATTATGGTATCGACTCTCCTACTGAGAAAAGCAGTCTCTTAAGAGGAACAGGGATACACACACACACGCGCGCGCGCGCATACAGAGTGAAAAAGTGAGAGAGAGAGAGAGAGAGAGAGAGAGAGAGAGAGAGAGTGAGAGAGAGAAGGTGGGGGGGGGGGGGGAGTGGGTGGTAGTGTGTGGAAGGACAGTTATGAATGCTTTGAAAACAAACAGAAAACCCTAAGAAACACAAGAAGCAAGCAAGAACATATGAAGAAAATCAGTTTTAAAACACAAGAGGAAAAAAAAGCACGAGTGAAAAAACATATTGATAGCCCAGGGAGAGAGAATATGAGAGAGAGAGAGAGAGAGAGAGAGAGAGAGAGAGAGAGAGAGAGAGAGAGAGAGAGAGAGAGCTCTAATGCTGATGAGACCAGCGTTCATTTAACACAAGCTCTTCAGGACAAGTTGTTGCCAGACCGCCAAAATCAGGAATGTGGAAGAGAGAGAGAGAGAGAGAGAGAGAGAGAGAGAGAGAGAGAGAGAGAGAGAAGACAGACAGACAGACAGACAGACAGAGACAGTCAGACAGAGAGAGAGAGAGAGAGAGAGAGAGAGAGAGAGAGAGAGAGACAGACAGACAGACACACAAGAGAGAGAGAGAGAGAGAGAGAGAGAGAGGAGAGAGAGATGTACTTGAATTAGTTTGCTTTTTGACCAAATAGTTCTTGGTAAAACTTTTGATACACTAACAATAGGGGGGCCTACAAGCCATACAACATGTCGGGTCAAAACAAAAAACTGCAGACAACCACTTCACTACAGCACAACGTTGATACGGAAGCCCACGACAATGGCGTTCTGTACATGCCGTATCCCTAGAGCTTTAGGCCTAGCTTGCCCTGATTTCGCACGAGAAATATTCCCCGACAACCCTCTAAACGTAATGACTGGGCCTTTGTCAAAACACTGAACTACCGAGCAAGCTATTGATCGGCTGACGAACTCAACCCGCTAAAGCCGCTTGATTTAAACCGTGACCATTCCAGTAAAGTAACAAGAATTGCAGACGACTGAAAGTAAACTCGGAATCATTAAAATCATGGTACGCGGCAAACGAGAACTCGTGAAGAGCAAAAACACGTAAGGGATCTGTGTATATCTACACATACTCGAGGCGTATTTCGCAAAACATGCTGTGTGACTGAGCGACACCGTCGCCGACACACATTCACACACACACACACTCACACACAAACACACGTCGAGGAAGTCAGGAAACCCGGCCTTCCAACTTACTTTACAACACATATCGAAAATCTCTGTTGACGATTGCCGCGACGTTTGGCGGTAAAATCCTCCTGCAGATCCATTTTGGGACCCACTCAAGCTGTTGGAAGGGAATTTGTCCTTCCCCATCTAGCTACACATATTATCTCACGTGTAAGCAACTTTTTCAACGTAAACAAAGTCGTACGCTACACGAGCTAACTTGTCTGCTTCCTCGGTTCTCGCAACGATCTGCTCGCGCAGCTGTCGACATCAGCGGCAGATAATTCCACAAACTAGCCGGAAACCTGGATTGGTGTGGAGGCTTCTTGGTAGGAGTTTTCTCCCTTGAATCACACTCCAGGATTTTTTTTTTAACCTCCCTCCCCTAACACGCCCATCTTCCTCCTCCATTTCTCTCTAAATCAGTAACAAAAAGAATAAGCAACATTTAGAGAGAGAGAGAGAGAGAGAGAGAGAGAGAGAGAGAGAGAGAGAGAGGTCAGTACGTATTTTTCTGTACTTGTGTAGTTATTTGTGTTGAACAGAAATTAATGACAGCAAATTAATGATTTTTTCGGGGTAAGGAGGGAAGAGGAAGACGGCTAGCCGCAAAGGATGCAGGATGGGGGGGGGGGGGGGGGGTGGGGAAGAGGAACTCCTATTACGATGGAAACACAGCTCAGAAGTTTGACAAAAATCACTGCAACGTCCGTGTGTGTGTCTGTGTATCAATGTACAAAGTGTGTGTGCTCGTGTGTGTGTGTGTGTGTGTGTGTGTGTGTAGTATGTGGTGTGGTGGTGGTGGTGTGTGTGTGTGTGTGTGTTCGTTCATTATTCTGCATTTCCAGCCACAGATGTTTTAGACAGATTTAAAACTGTCTGACAAAGTCAGTTTATAAATTATTTATAATGAGAGTTTGTAAAAAAAAAAAAAACCTTAGACTCTTCCACAACCTCTTATCACTGAAATCTCTCTAAAGCGAAGTATGGAAAGCAGTACCTGAAGTTATAGTCAATGTGGGACGTTTATGTTCTTCGTGTAGTTACCAAGCGTTTTACATCTCACACTTTACTTGTTAAATCACTCCCTGAGAATGATGATTTAGGTTTTATTCTGCTTTTGAAATAACCCATACTGTTCTTGTTATCTGTTCCATGTATTAAAAGGGTGTAAAGCCTTTTGTAATTTTCATAAAATCCACTGCATTGTTTGCTGCATATGTCAAACAAGTATTCGGGTTGCGAAAAATAAAGGCTACCGTGTTAAACAATACTCGATGACAAATAAAAAACAAACGAACTCACAAACCTTGATGCCCTTTGCGATGATAATGAACAGCATTTGTGGTAATAATCATACTTTTATCCCCAAAACAAATGATTAAAAGACACTAAATAATGATTTAGAATGTTGCCTCTGAGCATGTGCGGATATTGCCGTATCTTTGGCACGGCCTATTCTTACAGTAAAAAGTCTGCTGGTTTCCTCATTTTTGACGCCAACCACTGCATGGTTTCATAACGAACTAACTGTACGACTAGTGTCAAAAGATAATGTATATTCATCGTTTCGCTTCAAGAAACTCTTTGCCATATCTAAAGAGTTCTATCGTCTGATATCATAATTTTGTGAAAAGACGTAAAATGAAAGTACTACTCCTACTCCTACTACTACTACTCCTACTACTACTACTAAAGAGTACTAATGTGGACAACGATCTGATTTGAACAACAACAAAAGAGGTGCGAACATGGGACCTGGAACTGTCGGCACGAAGCCACAGGAAGTAAGTTTTCTTTCGTTTTCTTTATTCTTTCTTTCTTCTGATTTCCTGGTTTTTGCTCTCAGCATAAATGATAATAAACCTAAAAAGAGTTCCAGCTAAGATGAATACGAAAATACCTAGAAACAGATGTTATTTTCTAAGAAAATGGAATTATTCAATAACAAAATCAGTTTCGGTGGCTTATACTGAGACAGTATTAACCCTGTGCTCTGAGCAAATACTCACAGTTAATAAAAGATAAATCGGCGAACGCAGAGAAAATTAATTCAACATAAAACGTGCTACTCCATCTGAACTGACATCTGTTCCTAATACTAGTTCTGTCTCACAAAATTGCGGTAACAACTTAAATGTTCATGCATAAACTAGAAGGAAGTCTTCGGATACTTGAGTTACCCTTGAAAAGCCTGGAATAAATACATACTTGAAACTGGACCACAGCCATTTTTAATGACTGTAGTAGACACAATTATCATACCTACCCTGTTTTGTTTAACTTTCTTTGAAAAACATTGCAGTCATCACCAAAATAACTGTATAACGTTATGTGTGTGTGTGTGCATGCATGCGTGTGTGTGTGTGTGTGTGTGTGTGTGTGTGTGTGTGTGTGTGCGTGTGTGTGCGTGTGTGCGTGTGTGTATGCGTGCGTGCGTGTGTGTATGCGTGCGTGCGTGCATGTATGCGTGCGTGCGTGCGTGCGTGCGTGTGTGAGAGAGAGAGCGAAGAGAGAGAGAGACAGACAGACAGACAGACAGAGAGAAATTATGCTGTCCGTGTGTGTGTGTGTGGTTGTAAACACCGATTTTCTCCTCTTTGC
>CM065714.1:100450942-100468442 GCA_033310375.1 Conus canariensis | reverse complement strand
ACGTCTTTGTGTTGTTGTTGTTGTTGTCATTCATTACCATCCCTCTTCCCTTCCCATCGCTGTTCCTCTCCACTCATTCCTCATCCCTCTCCAACCTCCTCAACCCTCAGTCCAACCCTCGATCTGCTCTCCCACACAACCCCTACAGCCTTCCACCTCCTTTATCAATTCCATTCCGCGTGTTCCATGCGAAAGTGGCTGCTCGAACTTTCTAAAACTCGAGTAATATATTGGAGTGGAAAAGAAAAGAAAAAGCTATGGGCCCTAGTTGAGATTATAACCCCCCTTCCTTTCCATCTCACTCTCTCTCCATCTTCACCCCCGCCCTCTCCTCCTCATCCCTCTTTTCCCGGGGCTTATCACCAGAGAGACAGACAGGCAGTCTCCAGAGGAGACTCCAGACACACTCCAGTCACAGCCCCGGCCGCCAGTCCAGCTGGAATATTAGGGTCCCACACTCGAAGTGCCCGCGACACAAGATCCCCCACGGCGTCCGTCAGAGCAGACAGGATCATCGCCTTTCGCTCATGTGAGCTTGACTGGCTTCAGCGGTCGGCTGCATTCAGAACAATATGAATTAAACTGGATGGAGTACGTTCCCCCACCCCTGCCTTTCTTTCTCTCTCGCTCTCTCACTCTGTCTCTCCCTCATGTTTCTATGGGATTTTTTTGTGCAGTACAAATTCGTGTCATGATCATGTTACTGCTTTATACTTTTGCTTATTTTTATGTCTTTCTGTGCACTTAAAAGTTGCAGAGAAGCTTGCACCTCAGCTTGAATGAAAAGATCATCTGAAAAAAAAAGCCGTTTTGTTGCCTGTCTCCCATTTTGTCGCTTGCGACAAAATACCCGACAACTGTATTGTTTAGATCCTTTTTGCCGTTATGTTGTAGCTATGTCTATCGTTTTGTTGTCTTTCCCGATCTGTTGCCGGTATCCACCACACTGTCGCCGGTGTACCTGTTCTATCGCCCTTGGTGGCCGTTTTGTGCTGCTGTAAAAGCCAGGGATAAAACTCTGGACCAGTGACAAAACGATAGCTTGCACACACCTTCCTTTTTGTCAACACATGGATGATGTCAAGGGCAGTCCCCGGGCTTAAAAAGATCAGTGATTACTGAATGTGAGAGGTGTGTATATAGATATATAAGCTGCATCATTAACCCCTTACGTGATTCTATCATAGTTTAGATTCTGCTTTACATTTTTTTATCCTTTGTTGCCATCCCTCTTCCCTCCCCATCCCCATTCCTTCCTGCCCCTCCCTCATCCCTTTCCAACCTCCTCAACCCTCAGTCCAACCCTCGATACGCTCTCCCACACCACCCTTACAGCTCTTCATCTCTTTTATCAATCCACTCTGCGTGTTCGATGCGGAAGTGGCTGATCGAACTTTCCAAAACTCTAGTGACATATTGGGGGGGGGGGGGGGGGGGGGAAGCTTTGGGCCCTAATTGAGATGAGATTATAAGCCCTCCTCTCTCCCCCTTCCATCTCCCTCACTCTCTCTCCATCTTCACCCCCGCCCTCTCCTCCTCATCCCTCTTTTCCCGGGGCTTATCACCAGAGAGACAGACAGGCAGTCTCCAGAGGAGACTCCAGACACACTCCAGTCACAGCCCCGGCCGCCAGTCCAGCTGGAATATTAGGGTCCCACACTCGAAGTGCCCGCGACACAAGATCCCCCACGGCGTCCGTCAGAGCAGACAGGATCATCGCCTTTCGCTCATGTGAGCTTGACTGGCTTCAGCGGTCGGCTGCGTTCAGAACACTATGAATTAAACTGGACGGAGTAATTCCCCCTCTCCCTTGCCCTCCCTGTACCCACCACTGCCCCTCTCTCCTCTCTCCGTCTCTCTCAATGACATTGCCTACACACCTCTCGTTCCTGTTCCGCACATACACAGCCACATCCGCTACCATCTTATCCTAGCTTCAATACCGGCTGCCCCCAGGGAACAATCCACATTGGGACGTCACTTGGCCACCCACCAGATGAGACGATGCGCTGCCACCGAGTCACCTTGAGTAGGAAGAGTTGATTTCTCTTCTTAAGTCTTCTGAGCTTTCCTTTGGATTAGGATTTTACTCTGATGTGTTATTTTTCTTATTTCATTTTTTTAAGGAGAGTTTCGATTGACTTCCCTCTTGTCATTTTTTTCTTCTTCAGATTTATTTCCTTCCCACATCTGACTTTTCATCCAATCGCTACTGGGGACCTGACGGGAGACGGACACGGAGTTGGAGTGGAGAGTTCAGTGGGTAGAGGGAACTAAAAGAAACGGCAAAGTGAGGGGGAGGGGATAAGGGTTGAAAAATCGAAAGAAACAATACAAGGGCCACAAACAGCGAGGAACAGCGACGACAGTCAGTGGATGGGGGAAATTGTGCAAAGCAAAGGGAATGAGGAGGGGACCGGAGGAAGGGGGAAGGGGGGCTGTGTGAGGAGGGGGGGGGATGTAAAGGACGAATGAGAGCAAACATGGCTTTAACAACAGGTTATATGGATTCTGTGATGAGTTATGCCTTAATTTCCTTTCTCTTTATTTTTGTCTGTCTGTCTGTCCGTTTGCCCTTCTGTCTGTCTCTGCGTCCCTCACGCTCCTCTCTCTTTCTCTCTCTGGCATAGCAAGGAATTTCTCAGTTCACTTGTTTAAGGTATTTCAGTTTCGATCAGTTATGACTCCTTGAGAGAGAAGTCCATTCATTCTTTTTAGTGTTCTGCAAAATTCGTATACTGTTACCATGTTCTCCAACAACTCCTCATGTTTGCACAAATCGCTTGAAAATGACATGAAATGCGGTAAAGGAAATGCACGATTTTATGTTGGATGCTATGTTTCTGTCATAATACTAGCTGTCTCGGTGAACAGCCCTATAGACAGTCCATTTTCTCATTTCATTTAATATTATGTTCATAGTCATGCCGAGTTCGTATGAGGGGCCTTATCACGGCCGTCATCTCGTCAAATTGCATAAACAGTAACTACTGGACTTAGTACTTCACACCCATTCAAAATGGACTACCGAAGCCTACACGAATAAACGATTTGAAGTTTTTTTTTTCTGTTTGCGTATGTGTGCCGAGCACACAAATATCCATGCACGCTTGCTCATGCGCCCGCATATACTCAGATACAGGCACGTATGCATACGCAAGCACCTACGCGCGCACGCGTACACTTACCGTACACAGACACACACAAACACATACACTTACATAAACACAGAGATGCACGGAGACAGCTGGGGATTCTAGAGGACAGCGACAATGGGAGGGGTGAAACGCGTGGAGGGGAGGGAGGGAGAGAGAGAGAGAGAGAGAGAGAGAGAGAGAGAGAGAGAGAGACAGACAGACAGACAGACAGAGACGGACAGACAGAGGAGGGGGTGGGGCGGCGGTGGAAGCGGAAAGAAAGAAGTCTAGAATCATCCTCCGGAGAACAGTGAACGGAGAGATGAAAATTCTGCTACTACTAATTCTGCTACTACTAATCACATGTTCTGTGGGACAGACTAATTGTTCATAACAGGGTCGAATAAACAAAGATTGCTTATTACTAGTAGTACTGTGATTACTCCTGCGTCCTGCGCTCACAACAGTTCCAGTAAGCCTTGCCAGAATACAACCATGACAATAATTCTCTAAGATAACAGGTTCTTTCTTCTTCGCCCCCCCTCCTTCCTACTTTGTTTTCCCCCTCTCCCCACCACCCGCCACAGAAGAGGAACAGACGGACAGTCCCTTTCCTATAACCCGAAACCAGACTACAGATTCCGCAGCTCAACGTGTCGCCAAGGACGATCCCAGCTTGACGTCATAGCACAGTACAGACAGTCCGTCCTGACGAGTTTTCTGTTTACAGACAGTGACTGAGTGAGCTTATTTGTCTTGTCCATCGTCCACATCATTGTCATTACCGGAATTATCAATTCAGTTATAGTCCCTTTTTCTATATTTCTTTTGTCTTTTGTCTTGTTCTTGTTCTCTTCTTTCTTTTTCCTTTTTTTTTGTTCTATTCTTTTTCTAAGAGATGAGAGAGAGAGGGGCAGACAGACAGAGACAGACAGATTTGGTGGCGGGAGGGCGAGGGTGGGAAGGGAAGGTATATTAACACGCCTCTCAAATATTCAGTTACCGAGCAGTCGCACTGAAGAATCCGTTGTTTGTTTTTAGTGTTACCGATTTTCCTTTTGCATCTCCGTACTTCATATTGCAGTTCTCCATTGTTAAGCCAGTCTACTAATTGGCGGCAGAATGGGGGGAAGGGGTAAAGTAAAACGGTGCAGTGGTATGCTGGAGGGAGAATATGAATTCCATGATTCTCTTTCTGTGTTGGTTGTGTGTGTGTTGGGGGGGGGGGGGGGGGGCACGCGCGAGAGTGTAGATGCGTTTAAATAGATGAAAGAGAGACAGAGACAGAGACACAGAGAGAGAGAGAGAGAGAGAGAGAGAGAGAGTGTGTGTGTGTGCGCGTGTGCGTGTGCGTGCGCGCGCGCGCACATGTGTGCGTGTGTGTGTGTGCGTGCGCGCGCCGCGCTGCTGCCTTTCCCTATATTCGCTACCTTTCCAGCCAGATTATTTACGGCTATTACCTACATAGCACTCCGTGGCCAGTCTCGTCAGACACAAAATCAGCCCTGCTACCCATCCATATATCACTGGCGGTCGTCTGTATGGCCTTCAACCAACGTCAACGTCGCAGGGGGAAGGAAAGCATCGTCTTCTTCACTTTTTCTCGTACAGACAGAAAAAAACGTACATTAGACTCCATTGCCGTGTACTAGTCACTGCTCTCTCTCTGTCTCTGTCTGTCTGTCTGTCTCTCTCATTGTCATCTTCACGTTTTCTTGTACAGACAGAAAAAAACATACATTAGACTTGACTGCCATGTACTAGTCACTGCTCTCTCTCTGTCTCTGTCTGTCTGCAGATCTGTCTCTCTCTCTCTCTCTGTGTCATCTTCACGTTTTCTTGTACAGACAGAAAAAGGTGCATTAGACTCGACTGCCGTGTACTAGTCACTGCACTCTCTCTCTCTCTCTATCTGTCTCTGTCTCGCTCTCTCTCATTGTCATCTTCACGTTTTCTAGTACAGACAGAAAAAGGTGCATTAGACTCGATTGCCGTGTACTAGTCTCTCTCTCTCTCTCTCTCTCTCTCTCTCTCTCTCTCTCTCTCTCTGTCGGTCTGTCTATCTGTCTCTGTCTGTCTGTCTGTCTGTCTCTCATCGTCATCTTCACTTTTTCTCGTACAGACAGAAAAAGGTGCATTAGACTCGACTGCCGTGTACTAGTCACTCTGTCTGTCTGTCTCATCGTCATCTTCACCTTTTCTCGTGAAGACAGAAAAAGGTGCATTGGACTCGATTGCCGTGTACTAGTCTCTCTCTCTCTCTCTCTCTCTCTCTCTCTCTCTCTCTCTCTCTCTCTTCATCGTCATCTTCACTTTTTCTCGTACAGACAGAAAAAGGTACATTAGACTCGATTGCCGTATACTAGTCACTGCTCTCTCTCTGTCTCTCTCTCCCTCTCTCTCTCTCCCTCTCTCTCTTTACCCCCCCCCCCTCTCGGCTACATCCAGTCCATACTGTTCCTCGACTTTAAATGTTCCCGACCTCTTACCTCCACATCCCGTCTCCACACACACACACACACACACACACACACCACACACACACACACACCACACACACACACACACACCCACACACACACACACACACACACACACACACACACACACACCACTGTTCTCGTCACCCCTCACAACACCCTACCTTCAACAAGAAATCCGTTGAACCGTACGAAAAGAATAATACTTGTGAAAATAGTATCTTTCTTTTGTCTTCTCTCTTCTTTTATTTTTCCTCATTTCTTTTTCTTCCTTACTTTCTTCTTATTCCCGTTGATCGATCATCAGAGTTCAATTACATTATTAACAAAGGATGCATCACCGCGCGCGGGCTTGCTCATTTACGCGACACGACACCACAACGGCGAAGCCCGTGGCAGGCGTTGTGCGCAGGGGCTAAAAAGAAATCAACGAACGAAGAATGAAACAGACGAATGAATACATGTATAAAAGAATTGGGAAAGGGTTTGGGGTGGAAAGGGGTAGAGAATAGATTTTAGTTAGTAGGAAGGGAGGTGGCGTGGGTGAGAGGGGAGGGGGTGGTGGTGGAAGGTCACGTACTGGGTCTTAGCAGTTGCTTTGCCTACGCGTTAACCCAAAGAGCTGCTGGTGTACAGCCTTGAACGATGAGCCAACATTTTTTGTTTTGTTTTTGTTTTTGTCGCTACTTCTGTGGTATTACGTGTTCGCATGCGCGCGCGCGCATATGCATAATTATGCATAAGCGTCTGTCGAAAGAGGGACTGTCGCGAGCCTCCACCACTGGTCAAGTCCGTCGTTCTGCACCAGACAACAGACCCCAAAGCCCAGTAACAGCCACCGCGTCAACCTTTCGCCAGCGACAAATAATCCTCCCTGACGTCAGGTCAGATCAGATCAGATCACCGTCTTCGGTGATCAATGTGGCTACGTCGCCCCCCCCCCCCTCCCTAACACCCCTCCCCCCTTCGCCCACCACTCCCCCACTTTCCATTCCACCCCCTCCCTCCCCTCTCCTCCCTTTTTCCACCTATTTTCTATTTTTCTATCTTCTGTATTGCTGTCTGGGCTGTTACACTGGTTAACTCTTTTGTTCTTACTCCCCCCTCCCCCCCCCCTTTTTTTTTTTCCTCCATCTATCGAGAGCACGCCTATTTTCTCTTTTCTATCAGCTGTATACTGCTATATTGACCGTCACATCGGTAATTTTTTTTTTCTTTTTTTTCCCCCACCGAGTCCATGTTTTATTCTGAATTATTCATTTAGCATCCAGAGAAGAGAAGAAGAGAAGGCAGGAAGGGGTGGGTGAAGTGTGGCTCGGAAAGAGGAAGAGCGGAGGGGAAAGGGGTGGGGGTGGGGGGTAGATGGGTGGAAAGGGCAGGCGAGGGGCGAAGACATGGCCCCGGGTTGAGTAATGACAGTGAGAAGGTCACAGAGGGGTTGGGTAGGGTGGGTGGGTGTGTGGGTAGGTGGGTGCGTGGGTGGCTGGAGGGTTCTAGCGAGCAGCGATAATCCAAGGGACGTCGTGGCGTGTGTGTGTGTGTGTGTGTGTGTGTGTGTGTGTGTGTGTGGTGTGTGTGTGGTGTGCGTGTGCGTGTGCGTGTGGTGTGGTGTGGTGTGGTCTAGTGTGGTGTGGTGTGGTGTGGTGTGGTCTAGTGTGGTGTGTTGTGTGTGTGTGTGTGTGTGTGTGTGTGTTGGTGTGTGTGTGTGTGTGTGTGTGTGTGTGAGAAAGAGAGAAAGAGGGAGCAGGGTGCGGGTGTTTCAGAGGAACAGCAAGAATTTCCTCCCAGCTACGTCAGCTGTACAGCACTACGTATCTACCTTTCCTGTCTGCCAACTAGTCTACCCACCTGTCTCCCTAGTACAGAAATACACAGGGAAGCCGTCAAAAGTCTGGCAACAACACGAGTATTTCTCTACCACTGTCAACCTAAGTCAGTGAAGAAAACACGTCGACATTCAGTCGTTCGGGATCTTCGTGATTCAGTGATCATCATATTACAGCCCGTATCCACTAAACGTGACTCATTCTACGCTAAAGAACCGGCCCTGCAATACCTCCAGCAAACTAGTGATACCAGATAATTCAGCTTCTCTTGGCAGTTCTGAATTTCAGGCACCACTTCTTACCCCAGTCCCACCTTCCCCTCCGTTTTAAACCCGTCAAAGACCAAATATGCATTTCATCGAAAGCCATCCCGTACGTTCTCTTTGGCCAAATAGGAAAAGGGCCAGGGCCGGGAGCTTAGCCTGCAAATTTCAACCGATTTGATCTTGGTGTCTGACAGGATGAGCTATCTTTCAGAGGAAACTTATGTAGTGGGGTTTAAACAGGGCGTATAGGAAGGCGGTGGTGGTAATGAAGAATACCTCCTACATTCCAGAACCCAGACTCTTGGGGAGCAGTAACGGAGTCAAAGCCTGTCAATTCCGCGTGAGCAGACAGTGAATACGTCCTGATGAGAGTCGCTGTCTTCTTACGGAAAGATGTGAGGCAATAAATCATCTAGCGGTTCAACATCAGCATGAATCCCGGCCCTGGCCCTTTTCCTTCCTTTTCTCTCCACGTATCCAACCGCTGAATGGCCCTGCTGACTGATACGAATCGGAAGAAAGTTTACAAAATCCGGCGAATAGTGTTGCCTGACACATATTGTGATATTCATGAATAAATACAACAGATGAAAAAAAAAAAAAAGAATTAAACAACTAGTCTCTATTTCAGCTTCTTTCTGTTTGTGATCCAGGTCTCCTCAGCTGTGGAGTCAACAAAACTTTCAATGTACCGTCACTTGTCCCCACCACCTCACACACATTCCTTGCATTATAAACAGTACGGCCCTTTACCATTTCTTTTGTATTCAGTTAGGGCACGTCTGTGCGCAACTTCTCTTCCCGCATGAGACGACTGGTTCAATGAAACCAATAGTCAGACTATACCAACATTTCCTCTGACATGCGTTGTGTATCTCACTGAATTGTGTCAATATGGGAGCCGGAATAGCTCAGTTGGTAGAGCGCCTGACTCGTAATCTTGGTGATCCTGGGGTTGCGGGTTCGAATCTCCGCCGGGGCGTTTCGATACAGGGGGATTTTTCCCTCGGAGTTAACATTAGTTCTGACTCCATTTCCCGTACAGTCCTTCGAATGAGACTATAAACCGAGGTTCCGTGTGTGAACGCACGCATAATATCTTGCACACACGTAAAATCCCATCACCAACTTTCGGAAGAGTAGGCCAGTTTGGCCGTTGGTATGGATGACACGTTACACACAGCATGCACCCTGCGTAAGAAATGGAAAGAATGAAGTAAAGAAACTGAGTGAACGATATTGAACGATATTGACTGGATGACACGGGAAACGACTGAATGAAGCGCCAGCTGGCAGCTCTTCAGTCGGCACTACCCAGATAGGCAGCCCGTTGTGTAAGCGAGTGTTGATTGTAAAGCGCTTAGAGCTTGGACTCTAGCCGAGAATAGGCGCTATATAAGTATTCATTATTATTATTATTAATTCCACCCCTTCCCCTTCTCTAAGAGAAAGCAAGCGTACTTCTTTGCAATTCTCCATTTCTACCTGGGCTATTATTCCAATTACAAGTCCCTTTTTCTTGCTGGGTAAGAAAGGAACATTATTTAGTTTGAACTGTTATCGATATTTTTGTTTCAGGTTTCACTCATGCTGTATGCAGTCTCCGCCACTGAGGGCAAGAGGGGGAGTAGAAAGACGCTTTATCCAGTCTCCTCCACTGAGGGCGAGAAGGGGAGTAGAAAGAGATGCTTTATCCAGTCTCCTCCACTGAGGGCAAGAGGGGGAGTAGAAAGAGATGCTTTATCCAGTCTCCTCCACTGAGGGCAAGAGGGGGAGTAGAAAGAGATGCTTTATCCAGTCTCCTCCACTGAGGGCAAGAGGGGGAGTAGAAAGAGATGCTTTATCCAGTCTCCTCCACTGAGGGCAAGAGGGGGAGTAGAAAGAGATGCTTTATCCGTCTCCTCCACTGAGGGCAAGAGGGGGAGTAGAAAGAGACGCTTTATCCAGTCTCCTCCACTGAGGGCGAGAGGGGAGTAGAAAGAGATGCTTTATCCAGTCTCCTCCACTGAGGGCAAGAGGGGGAGTAGAAAGAGATGCTTTATCCAGTCTCCTCCACTGAGGGCGAGAGGGGGAGTAGAAAGAGATGCTTTATCCAGTCTCCTCCACTGAGGGCAAGAGGGGAGTAGAAAGAGATGCTTTATACAGTCTCCTCCACTGAGGGCAAGAGGGGGAGTAGAAAGAGATGCTTTATCCAGTCTCTTCCACTGAGGGCGAGAGGGGGAGTAGAAAGAGATGCTTTATCCAGTCTCCTCCACTGAGGGCGAGAAGGGGAGTAGAAAGAGATGCTTTATCCCGTCTCCTCCACTGAGGGCGAGAAGGGGAGTAGAAAGAGATGCTTTATCCCGTCTCCTCCACTGAGGGCGAGAAGGGGAGTAGAAAGAGATGCTTTATCCAGTCTCCTTCACTGAGGGCGAGAAGGGGAGTAGAAAGAGATGCTTTATCCAGTCTCCTCCACTGAGGGCGAGAAGGGGAGTAGAAAGAGATGCTTTATCCAGTCTCCTCCACTGAGGGCGAGAAGGGGAGTAGAAAGAGAAGGACGGCGCGGGAAATGGCGTGCAAGCTTCACATATAGAAAAAAAACAACAAACAAAAACAAAACGAAACAAAACTGGAAAAAAAAAAACCCACGCAAGCAGGAAAGAACTGCTTACAAATTACTACAGGAGACCTTGGTATGCCAAATTACCAATATATCAGCGCTTTTGTTAGGCTGACTGGAAGTAGTCGTCGTCATCATCTCTTTCATACCGCCATCTTCAGTACTCTCAGAATTCACTACGATTTCAGCTTTCTTGAAAACAACTCGAACTTGCTCTGTGGAACATAGACTGTTCAGCATGCATCGGGACGCAGCTTCCAAAAGGATGTCTTGATAGGAAAAATATTGAGCCTCGATTGCTTTACGTTCTTCACACGCTTGAGATAACACCTCTAAAATGTACACAAGTTACTCTTCAAATCGGAACACAGCATCGTGCATTTTACCGAATTCTGCCGTCAGGGGCTGTTAAAGAAGAAAAGAAACAAAAATAAGACACCGCTCGGCTGCAACAATTTTCTCTGCATTCCAAACACGACCTCTCACAGTGGACCCCAAGGTCTTCAAATTTCCTGATTTCAGAGCAACAACAAACAAAAACTAGCGAACAAATAACTCGATGCCGTGCGTTCATCTTATTTAAAACGTTCTTATACGGAATTGCCAATGTAAAATAAATGCACATGAAATTAAAAAAAAGGAAGAAAGAAAGCTTTATGAACAGAAAAGCTCTGAGAAAACAAAACCAGAACGAGAACAAGAGAATGTGCGACAGGAAGAGAAAAAAAGAGAAAGAAGAAAGAATGAGGGGATAGAACGAAAGAGACTGGGGATGGAAGTGTGGGGCTGGGAGTGGTTTGAAGTGGAAGAAGGAAATAATCCAAAATCAACAATAACAAATAGTGGCTAATGATGAGGATAAGGATAATGATAAAACATAATAAATAATATAATAATGATGATGATGATGATGATAGATGATGATGGTGATGATGACGACGATCAGTAATGATAATATAATGGTGACAATGACGCAATCAGTTGCCGCGAACCTAAATCATGGTAAATTGTTTACCAGACAACTGTTTGGAGGACGTGGTGGTGCTCTCCAGAAGGGATACCCATTCACGCTAGCTCCTCGACTTTGCGGTGACATGTCGTCATTAGGGGGCTTGGCGGGCTGTGTCCCGTGCATGTTGGGTCACAGCAGGCGCCACTAACTACCACCACACGGACCATGGTGGATTGTCTGATGGCGACTGTTGAGATCAACGGCTTCCTGGGAACTGACTGCCGGAGCCGGAACTGCGACAGGACACGTTAGGGTGTGACAGTGTGTCGGGGCGGCCGTTACAAACGACGTGGGAGTAATACCGCTGGGGGTGGGGGGTGGGGGTGGGGAATAAGATAGCAAAAAAAAAAAAAAAAAAAGAAAGAGAGAAGAATCCGCGATGAACATCAGGTCGCAGAGAGAGAGAGAGAGAGAGAGAGAGGAGGGGGTGGGGGGGGGGGTGGGAAGTGGAGAGTAAGGAGCGGGGGTGAGAGTATGCTCATACAGGCATTGAAATTTCTGTCGGTTCATTGGCTTGCTAAATTATAACGGTCTCTCTCAAACATGCGCTTACAGCGCGTGCGCACGTTCATTGGCCTGTATGTTGGCACACTTCAACATAATCATACACACAGGAACTTGCACACACACACACACACACACACACACACACACACACACACACACACACACACACACACCACACACGAGCCTCCTGTAGACGCAGAAGCTGGCCAATCTGCTACTCTCAGACACATTATCACATCAGCACCTTCCGTGTTTGGGAACCAGAAAAAGGACCCTGGGGCATCGTTCGTCTTTTGTGTGTGTGTGTGTGTGTGTGTGTGTGTGTGTGTGTGTGTGTGTGTAGAGAGAGAGAGAGAGAGAGAGAGAGAGAGAGAGGGGGGGGGCAGAGAGAGAGGAAGGAGCTAACGGAGGAGAGGTTAGGTGGGGTGGGGTGTGTGGGTTGGCAAGTGTGAAGGTCGGAGGGAGGAGGACTACTGTCGGATTATGCTTCCCCGGAGGAAAGGGGACGGGGACTGATTCGTCTTTCAGCGGCTGAGGAAAGGAAGGGGATTCATCATGTCTGGTATACCGGCTTCAACAGCCTGTTCAAAAGCCATCCTTACTAGCAGCCTTGTCCAGACTCGCTAACAAGAATATTAAGACCACGGGCAACATTCTTATTCTGCGTCTTCTCCCCTTTCCTTTCTTCTGCCCCTTCCGTATCTCGCCCTCCCTCCCCTCCCCCCCCCCCTTTCGCACTCTAACTTTGTCCTGCTCTCTGTCTCCTCTCTCTCTCTCTCTCTCTTCTCTCTCTCTCTCGGCTGAATGTCTATCATGTTGTTCACGAGCTTACAGTATAAGAAACAAACAGGATGCCGAAGAGAGAGAGAGAGAGAGAGAGAGAGAGAGAGAGAGAGAGAGAGAGAGAGAGGGGAAAAAAACGAACTGAACGAAAGAACGAACTAACAAGAGAAAGAAAGTAGGAAGCAATAATATAATGATAAAGAATATGGAAGGACAGAAAAGAGGAGGAAAAACAACAGAGGATCTGAAAGAGAAGGAAGATCATCATGGATAGAGAGAAGAGGGTTAAAGAGAACAAAATGATCCACTGGACTGAAAAAAGGGAATCAAATGGATAAAAGAAAACTGAGGACCAAGCGGATAGACCGAGGAACATCCAATGAATAGAAAGACGATAGTCCACGGAAAGTAAGACGATTCAATAGAAACAGTACCCGTGGGGATAGAGAGAAAAATTCAATGGATAGAAAGAAGAGGCTCCAATGGACAGAAAGAGGAGGATCCAGTGGATACAAAGAAGAGGGTAAAGGAGGATATCTTATGGAGAGACAGAGATTCAATGGACAGAAAGAAGACGATCAGTAGATGGAAAGAAAGGGATTCAATGGACAGAAAGAAGAGGATCCAGTAGATGGAAAGAAAGGGATTCAATGGACAGAAAGAAGAGGATCCAGTAGATGGAAAGAAAGGGATTCAATGGACAGAAAGAAGAGGATCAGTAGATGGAAAGAAAGGGATTCAATGGACAGAAAAAGAGATCCAGTAGATGGAAAGAAAGGGATTCAATGGACAAAGAGAGGATCCAGTAGATGAGAAAGGGATTCAATGGACAGAAAGAAGACGATCAGAGATGGAAAGAAAGGGATTCAATGGACAGAAAGAAGAGGAATCACAGTAGATGGAAAGAAAGGGATTCAATGGACAGAAAAAGCGATCCAGTAGATGGAAAGAAAGGGATTCAATGGGCACAAAGAGGATCCAGTAGATGGAAAGGGATTCAATGGACAGAAAGAAGAGATCAGAGATGGAAAGAAAGGGATTCAATGGACAGAAAGAAGAGGATACAGTAGATGGAAGAAAGGGATTCAATGGACGGAAAGAAGACGATCAGCGGATGGAAAGAAAAGGATTCAATGGACAGAAAAAAGGATCCAGTAGATGGAAAGAAAGGGATTCAATGGACAGGAAGAAGAGGATCCAGAGATGGAAAGAAAGGGATTCAATGGATAGAAAGAAAAGGATCCAGTAGATGGCAAGAAGGGATTCAATGGACAGAAAGAAGAGCATCCAGTAGAAGGAAAGAAAGGGATTCAATGCACAGAAAGAAGAGGATCCGACAGGCAGAAAGATGATTCGATGGATAGGAAGAAGAAGCTCCAAAGAATAGAAAAGAATCCGGTATACAAAAAGAAGATCCGGTGACTAAAAAAAAAGGATCGAATGTTTTAGAAAGATGAGGATCCAGTGGACAGAAGATCAAATGGACCGAAAAAAGGACTATAATGGACAGAAAGAAGAAAATACATCAGGAAAGAAAAGAAAGCAGAACAAAGAGGCTAAGGCGGAAGAAAAATGAATTTAAAAAAATGAGCACATAAAGCAGTAAAAGAAACGAAAAAACTGACATCTCTTATGTGTATGAGAACTCGCGCGCGCGCGCGCTGCGCACACACACGCACACGCACGCACGCACGCACACACACCACACACACACACACACACTATTGATATATATATATATATAGGAGAGAGAGAGAGAAGACAGACAGACAGACAGACAGACAGACAGACAGAGCTTGATAAAGATTCAGGATTCCAAGAGTCTGGAGCACCGCTCCACCAAGGTAAATAGTCCGGAGAGACAACGCTTGCAGCCACAAGCATATACAGAAATACACTCATAACTCCTGCATTTCAAACATTCATTTGCAAATTTTCGCCCCACTGGGACTTCCTTCAGGCAGCAAGCTCTTCTGTACACTGGCAAGAAAAGTGAAGTATATAGGGGGGCGCTCACATGACCCCTCACTCATTAAAGCCATTGCAGAAGCAGACGACAACCAGTATGTTTGTTACCCACGAACATATTCAAGCAAAAAAGAAAAACAAGACGACGGTGGAAAAAGCGGCAAATAAAATTTCATCATGCAACTAATACAATCTCCCACATACAAAACACACACACACACACACACACACACACACACACACACACACACAACACCGCTCATGCACACCACACAGTCTCTCTCTCTCTCTCACACACACACACACACACACACACACACACACACACACACACACACACGCGCGCGCGTTACAGCCACCAGACAGCACATACCTAAGAGGCACTTAGAGAAGCAGAAGCTGGCCAATTTGTCACTCTCAGACACATTATCACATCAGCACCTTCCCAATCGGGGAACCAGGACTGGACCCCAGGACGTCGTTCGTCTTTTGCAGGGTAGGGGGAGAGTATAAGGGCAATAAGAGAGAGAGAGAGAGAGAGAGAGAGAGAGAGAGAGAGAGTGTGAGAGAGAGAGAGAGAAAGAGAAAGAGAGAGAGTGAGTGAGTGAGTGAGTGAGAGAGAGAGATAGAGAGAGAGAGAGAGTGAGAAGAAACAGAGAGAACACCAACACTGATGGATTATGCGCTCCCCAATGTAAAGGGACGAGGACCGACCCTCGAACCCCCTATACCCACCTCCCCCCGGCCTTCCCTCCTCCCTCACCTCAGCAGGTTGGGGAAAGAATGGGTTCATCAGTTCCGGCATGGTGGCTTCAATAGCTTGTCGTGTTCAGTCGCCCCAACAACAATATTGATTAAAACCAGGGACAACGTCTCTGCAGTGTCCATTCTTCACTACCTCCAGTAATCATTCTCTGCTCTGTTCTGTCTCGCGGCCCCGTCCCTCCTAGCCCCCCCCCCCCCCCCACCTTCTCTGCGTGCACATGTTGTACATACAACAGAGAGAGAGAGAGAGAGAGAGAGAGGGAGAAGAAAAGACAGACAGTGGGTGAGAGAGAGAGGGAGATAGAGAATGCGAAAAAAACGGAGAAACAAAGAGAGAGAGAGAGAGAGAGAGACAGACAGACAGAGAGAGAGAGACAGAGTGAGAGAGAAAGAGAGAGATAGAATGGAAAGAAAGAAAAGAGAGAGAGAAAGAGAGTGAGAGAGAGAGAGAGAGACAGGCAGACAGAGAGACAGAGAGAGAGACAGAGAGAGGGTGGGGTAGTGGTTGTGGTGGTGGAGAATTTCCAATTCCTCCTCTTTCAAAATGGTCAAGTCATTGTTTTCCTCAGCTACTACGATGCATGTGTTGTAACTTGAACAAAGGATACTCCGTCGTCTTCCCCGCCAGTTTGACATGCAATGGGGATGTATTCCGAGTAGATTCTAGAAATGCCGAACGAATCTCATGTCATAACATGCTCAGCATCTGAGCATCTGACCGTGTTGTGAAAAGAGGGCATCAGAAAGGAATCTCTCTCCTTCTCCCCCCTCTCTCTCTCTCTCTCTCTCTCTCTCTCTGTCTGTTCTTATATCTGCCAACGGCCTCGCCAGACTGTATAATCTGCAAATTGTTAGGAGCCTCTTACCTGTGATATTCACTCACCTTCAAACAGGGTTTCTTTCAGCTTTCCGTCAAAGATCAGAAATAATTTGAATAGAAAACACTTTGTAAATTCTACAAATGCCCAAACAACACACACAAGTTGTTATATTTCAGCAATTTCGGCCCATATACTTAACAGAGAAAAGCTCTCTTTCAAAGGGTAGTTGTCTCGTGGGCTCTAGGGGGATTATAATAATATCCTTGCGGCTGGCCGAGAGTTCTTCACATTCACGTTTGACGTCCACACCCTCCTAAAGGAATGTAATGGTAGACTGAAGAACCACCCTCTACGAATGCTAACATCAAACCTCACTCTGCAAATAACGCCAGAGGGGCAACACGTTCAGGAGGCCAGCGACAACGCCAAATTTTTACGCTAGTTCCTAGCGGGGATTCGAACCAGTGACGTCTGACTGTAGTAAGCTCGGTATCCTACCACTGAACTCACCCAGTACCCATCCGCCAATATAAAAAAGCTGGAGTGAAAGAATACCATTCGTTACACCCACAGTCACGTCAAACATTCCTCTTACCTTGTGGTAATTTCCGATATCGGTGTTGTCTTCTTTCCAGCAGGTGCGAGGACCAAAGACTCGGCGCCCTACCTCGCTCAGCGGCCACTCCTGTCCTGACGGTAACGGGAGATTAAGCGCTCTGTCGTGAGCCATCCGACACATACATGCTACCCGCACGTTTGTCACGATCCTCCCGGCTGGTTCGCCCACCCCTCCCACCTGTACCCTGTCCACCTGGAGGAGTAGTTCAGTGGGTGGGGCTGTTCCTCTACGAATGTTGTTGACACTGCGAAACTGACGGGACTGACTGTGTTACTGTGCATGGAAAGTACTTGCCAATGCCGAGTAGTTTACACGTGGGGGTGGGGGGAGGTGTGGGGGGGGGGGGGGGGGGGGGGTGCGTGCATGCGTGCGTGCATGTGGTGTGGAGTGCGTGGTGTATGTGTGTGTGTGCGTGTGTGTGTATGTGTGTGTGTGCGCGTGCGTGTGTGTGTGTATGTGTGTGTGTGTGTGTGTGTGTGTGTGTGTGTGTACATTCCTACGTGAGCGCATGTGTGCATACACTGTGTGTGTGTGTGTGTGTGTGTGTGTGTGTGTGTGTGTGTGTGTGTGTGTGTGTTGCGTGGTGTGTGTGTGTGTGTGTGAGAGAGAGAGAGAGAGAGAGAGAGAGAGTGAGAGAGAGAGAGAGAGAGAGAGAGAGAGAGAAGAAGAAGAAGAAGAAGCGGAAGACAAACAAACAAATGAATAAAGAAGAGAAAA
>CM065714.1:100423442-100443442 GCA_033310375.1 Conus canariensis | reverse complement strand
CTAAGTCATTGTACCTTGACAGTTCCTTTAATAATCAAGTTCAATGAGCTTCAGGCCCTCTTTCATGCGGTGTGCTCCTGGGATCAGTGGCAGGACCTATCTTGTTTCCCCTGTACATGTATTGACTATCGATATCTATCAAATGTAATTTCCTTCCAAAACTGGGATTTCCACAAATATGCAGACAACACTGTACTGTTGAAAAGCGCTTCATCCGAACATTTAGTCAAGTTCTGGTGATGTTTTGCTCTGGTTGAACAGGAAAAAAAACCGATGTTGAACCCTAATTCAACTGAACTGATGTATATTGACTCTCCGTCTTGCATCAAAGTGTTTGCCAGTGAGTCCGCAAATATTGGAGGTTTTGATATTGCATTTGGAATATCTGTAAAACGTGCCCGAATAAAATGGAATCAAGCTCTTAATGCAAGAGCTCATTAGCAGTGCCTGCCGTGCTGTTTTTCTTGACTTTCAAACACATTGCTCTATTATATAATTTTTGTTCCAACACACATTGCTACGCATCACCACAGCCTTCATAAATCTCTGTTCTCCTCTGGACCAGGAAGTCTAACAGAACAAATCAACCCTTCGCAAAGAATTCAAAACAGAGCCGCAAGATTCATACTGAAAGTAAGAAAGAAAGAAAGAAAAGCATGCATGCAAACAAATCAACTTTCACAGCCCGAAATCCAGAACTTCTCGCATACCACCATTTTGATGGGCCACTTCCGCCAAATTTCTCTGCCTCGCACAGCGGATACCGTTCTTCCCATTCATTTCTTTCTGCCAGTGAAAAGCTCTTGAGACTTCCAAGTTTTAAAATGAAGATCAGGGGATAATGCAGGTTTTTCCCCTGCGCCACATGCCTGGAACTCACTACCTTTTAGTCTGCGCAACATCTCATCTTTTTTCCGAGCTCAAAAGCAGTCTCCAGACATATCTGTCTTGACAAGCATTCAGCTAACACGTGTTGTAAGCTTTTTGTTTCGGGCGAGAAGGACGAGGCCCGGGGGAGGAGGGGAGAAGGCCGGGATGACGGGGGAGGGGGGAGGAGTGGGGGGAGGTGGGTGGAAGTTGGGGATGCATAGAGGAATCTGCATTGGTGGGGGTCGCCGATAGCAGGACAGATGAGGAAATACAAAAGACTCTTTCAGTAAACGGCGAGTGGACAACGAACCGAGCTGTTTTATGCAAGATATCGCGCTTTATACATCGTGATTATTGTCACTGTGATTTTTAAATGTTGGTACTGCTACTGCTGCTGTCGCTCCTGCAAGTAACAGAAGTGGGAGAAGCAGGGGCAGGAGCAGCAACAGCGCATCAGCAGCACGAAAGCACGATCGGTAAGAATTTGTATGCATTATTTTATAAACAAGACGACAAAGGAGCACATACACGCTCGCACGTGCACGAGCTCTCTCTCTCTCTCTCTCTCTCTCTCTCTCTCTCTCTCTCTCTCTCTCTCACACACACACACACACACACCTCTATTCACACACACACACACACACACACACACACACACACACACACACACACACACACACACACACACACATAGTGCACCAGGTCAAGACGTCACAAACTATGAAGGAAGCGGAATGCAACTCATTACTTGAAGCCGAAAATGATGTAAGCAGGTCACGCTGAGTCAACAGCCCAGCTACATTAGAAATCCCTGTTATCAATTTCGCTAAAGATGTTACGTTTTCACCCACTTCTGTATGTCTGTCGGACTGCCTGTCTGTCGGTCTGTCTGCCTGTTTGTCTGTCCGTCTGTCAGCAAGATCGTGCAAAAATCATGGCAGAAGAACAGCTTTCCTTTCACTCTTGAGCTGATTTTCTCTCAAAGGCTAAAAAGAAAAGTTAATGATAAATGACTTGAAATCCTACCCACCTATGTTATACACATCGTTTTCTTTTTTGCTTTACATTTTTGAGGGGTTCCAATCCACGGTCCGATCGACCTTGGTGCAGATCTGCTGTTTTCCCAGAGTCTTTCACTTTGTTGTTGTTGTTGCTGTTGTTGTTGTTGTTTGTGTTATGAGTGTCCTATATTCGGTCTCATCCAGTTGGCCTTGTTCTGATCTCGCTCCATTCCCACTCTGCATAGTTAGCGACACTTCCAGACTTGTTCTGTGACAAACAGCTATGCCAGCAGTCAGCAAGGAGCTAGCACTACCGTGTCGCGAGGCCACCCATTAGCGGAGACTATGCACTGTCGCTGAGTCATGTTGGCGCTGCTCAGTTTTGCCTGCTTTGCGGTGGATACCATATGACAACTTCCCCATCCTTTCGCCCCCTCCAGCCAATTACCGACGATAGTAGTTTGCCTTGTGAAACTGTGCTTGTTATGTTTCCCGATACAATAATAATGATATAATAATAGTAATAACAACAACAGTAATAATAACAATAACGACAATAACAATAATGACGACAATAATAATAATAATAATTAACATTTATATGCCATCCCATCTCTGCTGAGCTGAGGGCGCTTACAAGAATGAACACACACACAGAAAGCATCAACGTCCATACACCTGTCTACTGTCACAGCCATCGTGCTTGCGTATACACACACACCAACATTCCCCCTTCCCGCTGACCTATATCCCTCAAAACGTACTATTAGCCCATGGACCGATCCCCGGGAAGTGGGGTAAGAAGGAAATGATGTCATCATCACAGCAAAGCATGGCGGCCAGGTGACCGGGACCTTTCCTGTGGTTCATAACGATCCATGAGGAAAGGGAAGTTGACGACGCCACCATGAGGATCTATGCCGTTTTGAGACTAAGTAACAGAGCTGTAGGCTATCCTTCTGATTATAAAACATCAATATGTCAGGCTGGTGAGACACACATGTTTGTAGTTTAGGTGAAATAATGGCAACTGCAGTACCCGAGCAACACCCTCGAAGACATAGTTGTTATTAGCATCTCGCGCTGCTAACTAAACCCGTGAGACACATCAAATCCGTTACATAAGTGAAAAACGACAACGACATCTCTGAAGCGAAATCACTTTAAAAAAACGAATTCGGGGGGGGGGGGGGGGGGGGGGGGGGGGGGGGCGGTAAATATCGTGGGATGGTTTCCCATTTGAAACTTATAGAACACCAACTCTTCAACAACATGCAAGTTAAACTCCCGCACATGATTTTGATTTCTGAAGGTTTTGAACCCCATGGCCTTCGGGATCGTCAGTCCGAGACATTAACCATGGAGCCAGCGCACCCAACGAGTCTGTCTTTTTTCCGTTCCTCGCATGATCCTCTCACCGTCTGAGACCACACTGCTCCACCACCAAACTTTCTTTCCTCCCCCCCCCCCCCCCACCGCTCCCAAACTCCCTATCCCTCTGTCTTCAATCATGGGGTCTTTAGGAGTTTGTTTCATGCATAAGACCCCTGGCATGTTACAAGTCTTCCTGGCTTTTTCAATACCTCCTGATGTCTTTTCCTGCTTGTCTCCCTTACTACCACCAGGCTTCGTTTTCCTTGCACGGGATCGGATCAGAAAGCGGCGAGGAGAGTGGTTCACGGCTCATGCATATTTGAGTACCTTTTCACTCCACGTCTTTTTAAACATGGACACCGCATTCGGTTTTTATCTCAACTGTTTGAAACTTCTCTGGGCACATCCGTTGTGTGTTCGTTCGTTCTGCAAGGTAATGTCTGTTCACTGGAACAGTCTCTAGATAAGAGAACAGAAAAGCGTATGTCATGTTTGTGCATGACAGCTTGAATGTGTGCATGCATGGTATGTATGAGTGTGTATGTGACTGTACGTGCGTGCGCGCGTACGTGTGTGTGTGTGTGTGTGTGTGTGTGTGTGTGTGTGTGTGTGTGTGTGTGTGTGTGTGTGTGTGTGTTTGAGAGAGAGAGAGAGGGAGAGAGAGAGAGAGAGAAAGAAAGAGAGAGAGAGAGAGGGGGGGGTAGGGAGACCGCGACTTTGTGTGCGTGGATTGTAACAAGACGTTAAGAAACAATTTACCTTAAGTCTTCACATCAGCGTGCGTGTGTTCGTGCGTGCGTGTGTTTTATGTGTATGTGTGTGTGTATGCGTGCATGCGTGTGTGTGTGTGTGTGTGTGTGTGTGTGTGTGTGTGTGTGTGTGTGAGGTGTAGGAGAGAGAGAGAGAGAGAGAGAGAGAGAGAGGAGAGAGCAGTTTATGTTCGCGTGAAGCGTTACGGAGCAAACTGTGATGTAATATGACTAGTTGCAGTGGATACCCGTGACGGTGGTAGCAGTGGTTGCAGCAGCGTCACCGGCAGTACTGTACGACTGCTAGGGAAAACACACTGTCATTTTAACCCTTTCGACAACAGCTGTCCTGGGGAATCTCAGTCAGTATTTTTTTTCTTGCCAGCGCCGGTTTATTTTCCAGCCAGTGACTCCCACCGTCATTTCTGAAACGATTCTCTTGCTCGTCCCCGTCAAATAAAACAAACTGATCGTTGCCTCAAATACATACAGTATTTTCTTTTCTTCTTCCTGCAATCAAGAGCTATGCATCGTACAATGCGATCGGTCGAACGGAGGCAGAATGCAGTAATAGGGATGTAGGTAGTGAACAGGACCAGTATCTTCGCCTTTCCATAACTGGAGTTCCATTACACACATCGAAGGCATTTATCACGTCCTGTTAATCTGTGTGTGCCTCTTCACCTTATCTTTAGGTGACTGGGCCAGTGTAGTCGCCCAGTGGAGAAAAATACGTGTCAAACTGTAAAGCTTTAAGCACATACAAGGTGGTTCGCACGAGGCCAAAGGCCATGTGCAGACTGTAGGCGGACCTCGCTGAACAACAGACAAGAAAGCGTGTATGCGTGGTTACATACGAGGGCAGCTCAGTGGATCGCGGATTGTACATTTCTACCGCTCGGAAAAGGCTAATTATCTGAGCGAGCGAACGGGGACTCTCGATAAATGTGAGTGGTGGGAAACTGAGGAGAGAGATACTGACCCTTTAGCCTCTACGTCTTTGGCAGCATCAATGCCAAACTTACTGTAGCGTTATTCCTACATCGACACTACAACCAGTAACTACTGTTTCGTTCCCTTTCCTCGCTGCCATCTTCGCGGCAAGTCAGTCGGCTGCCCATTGGGGATTCCGTGTCAACGCCAGTGCGTTTTCCTTTCTATTGACTGTCATGCTGGACCCTCAGCATTTCTACGTGTCGAAGATGTCAGTCTACTGCGCGTGTGGCGATCCCTTTCGTTCAGCCCCCACACGAGTTGAAAAGTCGATGAGAAATATTGAAACTGACAACGGTATTATGTCTCTGTTGCGGAGAAATTCATTGCAGGGTTAAGCCTGTCGACGATACGATGTGGACGATTACGGATTTTCAATTGATTGTCTGTCGGATGCGGATCAAAATGTCCCATATGGAGGCATGGGCAGTCAGACTTGAAACAGGATCAAAGATCGGTCAGATCCTTTTTTCACAGCTGACCAGCTGACCAGCTTGAGTGACATGCGTCCGACGAACAAAGATCACAGCGTGTTGTTCCTGAATGTTTGGTCCCAAGCCATTTCTTCCCAGTGACACTGTAGATGCACCACAGTTCTCGCGGCTATAGCAGTAGTAATAATTCATTAAACAGTAGAAACATCAGCAGTGGCAATGACAGAAGCTGCATCGCTGAACGAACGAGGTTCCACGCATTTTTTCCCGGTATTTCGTCTTCCAGCATCTGGTCTCTTGAGACTTTTCTTTTTGGTAACATTGTAGCAGCACTGACTGATTGGTCCTTGGCACATTACTAACAGCAACAGCAGCAGTGGTAGTCCCTGATTGGTCCTTTGCGCATTACTAACAGCAACAGCAGCAGTGGTAGTCCCTGATTGGTCCTTGGCGCATTACTAACACAAGCAACCATAAGAACAGCAGTGGTAGTCCCTAATTGGTCCTTGGCGCATTACTAACAGCAACAGCAGCAGTGGTAGTCCCTGATTGGTCCTTGGCGCATTACTAACAGCAACAGCACCAGTGGTAGTCCCTGACTGGTACTTGGCGCATTACTAACAGCAACAGCAGCAGTGGTAGTTGTCGTTGTATGACTGCTGAATGGAACCGTATCCTATCTAATAATCAGTGAACTGAGGACACAATCTCTCTTCCTGATAGCATTGCAGCAGAACTGGAATACTGGTATTAGCAGCTACAGCAGCAGCAATACTGATAGTAATTAACTGCTGCAGTTTATAATTATAACGCATGGGAAAATTTCCGAACCAATAGTCATAAAAATACGTACATTCTGTTTCCTGGGCGACGTTGTACCAGTACTGGAGGTGGGCAGCCTAGGGTTGTGGTGATAGGGGTGGTAATAGTGGTCCTAACACCACAGTCGGACACACCGCACCCAATCCTCAACTTGATGTCCTTGGTCATCCCGTCAGCTATGACGGACGAACAACAGTTGTTGTAGAAGCATTTAAATTACCTGCCTGCTTACTCCGTCCATCAGACCGACAGGAGATTCTGTCAGCAGCAGCAGCAGCAGTGATAGTGGCTGCTTAGTATTATTACACCGCAAGGCAGTCTCCGCTTTAATGGCCGCCATACGAAGCACACGTATTCTGAGCAATCTCCATTTCTTATCCAAGCAGAAATGACAACGGCTGTCTTCCTACTTCAGACGGCGATCACTCCAATTTGCCGCAGGCCCACCCAGCCTGAACAAAAACACCACTGCTGATCCGCAGGGAATTTCCACAGAAAGCAGTTCAGCAGTTTTCCTCCATCAATCCGTTCTGTACAAGGACTGTTTTGGAATACTCCTCGGTCAGACGGCTCTCTCTCCCGACGTGACCGAAGTGGCGGAAAACGCACTGTCACTGAGACAACGGGTTCGCTGTCGTTCCTGGCCGTCATCTTCTCGGCAGGCCATTTCACCTGCCCCGTGGCCAGATGGGTGGGATATCCATTACGTTTTTCTTTCCTACCGTTTACTGTCATGCTGGACACTCAGGCGTGTCAGATGAAGGTTTAATGCGTGTGTTTGCTCAAGATGTAATTTTCCTTGCAGAGGTGTTCACTCCCACGTACATCAGGCAGGCAGGCAGGTACGCGCGCGAGCGCACAACCGCAGAGAGAGAGAGAGAGAGAGAGAGAGAGAGAGAGAGAGAGAGAGAGAGAGAGAGTAAACAAAATGCTCCTTCTATTTGTCTAAAACCCTCATACCTTTTGTTGTCGTTGTTGATATGAACTACTAAATTTGTATATATGAATACAAGCTCAAATGAATTAAAAATCTCTGCTCACCATACTCTCCTTCCCACATCCACTCTCCCTAAACTCAACAATTGCACACACACACACACACACACACCACGCACACACGCACGCACGCACGCACCACCACACACACACACACACACACACACACACACACACACACACACACACACACACACGAGACTTCGCACACAATCTACAAACTAGGTTTATCGAATGTTCAAAAGGGATTCAACAAATACATTTCAACACACACACACACACACACACACACACACACACACACACACACACACACACACACCACACACACAAAGAGACTTTATAAATGCTCCTTTAATTGGCAGCAAAATCTTCATTTAAGCGTAACTGAGTGTTCTACGGTGACTTTTTGGACTCCCTCCCCCCCCCACCCCCAATATATTCTAAACTTTTAAATAAAAAAAAAAACTTTTTTCTAGATCAACGATTTAGAAGGCGTAGTTTATTTCAAAAAGATTTCTAACATTAAAGAAAATGCCTGGATCTGCACCTGAAAAAAGGGTTTTTGAAAAAAAAAAATCCTGGGTTTTTGACCAGTTTTGCAAACCCACTTTTCATGAAAAGACGAAAGAAACCAATAAGACGGCAGAGAACGTTATTGAACATTCTGATGACCTGCTTGAAAGAGAACGTGCAGCAGGCACATAAGGCACAGCATTCCCTCCATCCGCGTGAAAGTCGCCCTCAATGAACGCTATCAAAACTCTCCCATTGTCAGCATGGATTAGCAGAAAACGTGCTCCTCACTGTGTTAAAAACAACGTGCAAGACGTTTTGGCGCTCCGTCTCTGCATGAAAAACAAACGCTCGTAAGGCTTTCTTTGACAATCTTCTCGGCGTGAAAAAAACACCTGTACAGCTTTGTTTTACACCTCCTCCACCCCTCCCTCAGCGTGAAAATGACCTCCCCCCTTCAGCGTGAAAAACAACGCCACAAAGTTTATCTGACACCCCCATGCGGAAAACAACGCGACAAGGGTTTTTTGTTTTGTTTGTTTGTTTTTTTAGCCCACCTCACCGTACAACGGGTATAAGGCTTTTTGACACCGCTCTGTGTGAAAAACCAACGCCTAAGGTCTTGTTTGACACACCCTTGGCGTGAAAAACAACACTTACTATGGCTTTTTTTTTGACGACCCCCTGAATGGATATCACGCTTTTCTGGCACCTTCCTCAGTGTGAAAAACAACACCTACTAGTTTTGTTTTACACCCGCCCCACCCACCCCTCTCCTCTCCCAGCGTTAAAAACCTCTATAAGGCGTTTTTGAGATCCCATTCAGCGTGAAAAACAACGCCTATAAGGCTGTTTTTCAACATCCCTTTCTGCGAGAAAAACAACGCTTATCAGGCTTTTTCACACACACACACACACACACACACACACACACACACACACACACACACACACACACACACACAACACATCCCTCTCCGTGAAAGACAATGCCTAAGAACTTTTGGGGCTTTCCGTCTGCGTAAAGAAAAGAACGCGTGTCTTTTCTTTTTCTTCTTTTTTTTTTTTTTTTTTTGAATGCTCCCCCTGCATGAGTGACAATCTTCAGGTTTGCTGGGTTTCCCCTCTGGCACGTGAAAGACAACGCCCGGAAGGCATTTTGGGGCTCCCCACACTGCAAGGCAAACAACACTCTCTGAGGGTCTCCCTCTGGGTGGAAGACAATGACCACACAACTGAAGGCCGCTGGGATTCCCCCCTCCCGGTGTGAAAGACAATGTGGAAGGCTTTTTGGACTTCCCCTCTTCGTAATGACAATTCATGACATTTTATTTTAATCTCTACAACCACCATCGCCGTGTCCCTCCGTAACAGCTTCTGAGTGACAGGCAACACTGTAAGATTTTTTTAGACCCCCTATCAAACAGTTACTTTCCTTGAACTTTTCTTTTTAAATTCAGTATGAAATATCAACGTTTATATTCCTTGAAAGGTGTAATATAACATGACAGTATCTTATGTAATAGACAGTTACCAACTTGTAAAACGGTGACTTCACAGAGTTTCAAGTTCAGTGGAAAATTTGGGATAAATGACCAAAAGGATCCTGCCTCATGGATCCGTTCTTGGGATAGGATTACGGATCGGAACCAAAACATCATGGACAGGAACCACAACATATTATGGACAGGAACAAAAACATTATGAACAGGAACCACAACACACTACGTATAGGAACCAAAACGTTATGGACAGGAACCACAACATACTACGGATAGGAACCAAAAACGTGCCACATTCGTTCATTGCCCACATTCCATGTTTTAAACGAGTTTCGCTTAAATGCATGTTCATGCTCTGAGGAAAAACTGGAAATGCATGGCTCAAGGCATCCTGGCTCACGGATCTGCTGTTGGGACCGGATTGCGGATCGGAACCAAACCACATCGTATCGGAACTAAAATCTATCAGGTTCGTCCATGGGCTACACTCCATCTTTCAAACAAGTTTCGCTTAAATCCGTGATTCGGTTATTGCAGAATCTTGCTGACAGACAAACGAAAGAAGAAGAAGAAGAAGAAGAAGAGAGAAATAAAAAAAACACACACACGAAATATTGGCAGGGGAAAAATGGTCCAAGCGCTACATACCGGCAGGCAACTTTCGCTGCGGTAGGGACGGGGGGAAATATACAGAAGGGGATGCGATCCGTCAACTGCGCAGATAGTGGACTCAGACTGAGTGTGGTATTTCTTTTCTCAGCACCGTCTTGCTGCACGGCATGATGGCAGAATGGCGCAATAACGGGCATATACTAACTGCCAAATAATGGATTCGGGCTCAGTCAGGTATTTCACTTTCCTCTGAAACATCTTGTTAAATGACGTGGTGCTTAGAGCCATGAAACGACAGCGGAGGTGGAGCACGGTGGGCGCTTGGTGTGTGGCGCACGTGCGAAATTCACACCTCGGGGGCAAGTTCATAAATAAGGAATATACATATGCAGGTTCAACTAAAGAGTTCTCTTAACTTTCATTGCGTCTGATAGTTAACGAACGTCGTGTGTGTGTGTGTGTGTGTGTGTGTGTATGTGTGTGTGTGTGTGTGTGGGTGGGGGTGTGTGTGTGTGTGTGTGTGTGGTGTGTGCGCGTGCGTGCGTGCGTGCGTGCGTGTGTGTTGTGTGTGTTGTGTGTGTGTGTGTGTGTGTGTGTGTGTACGTGCATGCGTGCTAGCGCGCACGTGCTTGTGTGTATGTTGTTCTTGTTGTTTTGTCGTTGTTTGTACCCAACCTATCAAAAATGCATGTGAAGTACCCTGCAAGCAGATGAATGGAATGGGGGCTATTTGAGAAGGGGAAAAGGGAAGGAAATGGGCACAGAAGCAGTCCTCACCGCTGCACACACATGCTCGGAGGAGAGGGAAGGAAGGCTTGCGGGTGGATGAGAGAGGAGGGAAGGGGTGGGTGGTGTCATGGGTTTAAAACATATGCTTATCAGATTCGTAGGGTTCGGGAGGTTGGGGGTGGGTGGGAAGAGGGAGTGAGTGAAGCATGTCCTGCGACTGCGAAGACGGGGAAGTCAGCTTTGTCACAGCGCGTGGAAGATGTCACACAGGAGGTTTAAGGAAGAGGGTGGAAGGGTTGGGACGAGGCGGTTGTGTGGACTGGAAGAGATGGCGGGAGGGAGGGTGGGGGGGGGGAGACTTCCGTGTATTTTTAGATTGTGACTTGATGTTGTCATTACAGTTCCTCGAGAGTTAGGGGAGGAGGTCAGTCAGTCTGGAACTGTTCCACATGGGAAGCAATGGGCAGGGGAAAGGGAGCAGCCTTCCTACCGACGAAGACATGGAGGCCAATGCGTTAAAGCGCTGGAAAGGAGACATCACACAGGGTGCAGGAGGGACGAACTGAGATGGAAGAAAATACGCGTGGAAAGGAGGATCGGTGGGAGGGGGGTGGGGGGGGGGGGGGAAGGGGGAGGGGGAGAGGTCT
Source organism: Conus canariensis (assembly GCA_033310375.1). Classification (NCBI taxonomy): domain Eukaryota; kingdom Metazoa; phylum Mollusca; class Gastropoda; order Neogastropoda; family Conidae; genus Conus; species Conus canariensis. The sequence continues at coordinate 100,432,197 of CM065714.1, read as the reverse complement.
ACGTATTTTCAGATTGTAAGTGATGTTACGATGACAGTTCTTTTAAATGAGGTTGGAAGGTAAATCTGGATCTGTTCTGCCAGGGTCGTTTCTTTCTTCCACCGATGTATTACTTTTTTTTTTTTTTACTATTGAGATACGGTGGGAATGGGTTGGGGTGAATTGTTTTGCAGTTAACTAGAGCACGCTGAGCCTCGGAAGGCTTAGCTACAAATGATCTTGAATTTCACCTAAACAAGAAACCATCACAGAAGCAGTGAAACGTTATCACAGAGGATCAGAAGGGATGTCTGGACAGCACAGACCTCTGCCACCACTGAACGGATCCTGGATCCGCCCTTTGATCCGGATCTGCGCCACAGCCAAATTTCGTGGCTTCGCCCTTGGACAACATTCCGTTTTAGCAGCAAGTTTCGTGATACTCAGTTTGTGCTGTTTTTGCGTTATCTTGCTAAACGGATTCCGTACGGGCTTTATGATTCGGATCCACGCCAATATTTAATGCATTCGTCCATTGGCTACGTTCCATCTTTCTCCTCCTTTTCGTTAAAATCAGTTCAGTTGTTTTTGTGTCATCTTTCTGGCAGAGGAATATACAAACAGATGCGTTGCTTTCACGGTGACCTCGGTTTCGATTTTCTTCCCCACGTCTGCGCCCTTAGTGCGCTTCTGTCGCGTCTGCGCCCTTAGTGCGCTTCTGTCGGGGTGTCAAATACCGGCTCATTAATATTTGGAGTATCGCTGGACGAACGTGGTGGTGGCGCCCTCCGAAGGGGCAGCTCACTCACACTGACTCCGCGACTTAGGCAATCATTGTCGTCAGCAGGGGCTTAGTAGGTGGTGTCCTGCGTTTGTTGGATAAGAAAGGTCACCGTGAACACCACCAAATGACTCGGCAGCAGTGCAGAGTCTCCTCCGGGGCGTTGCCTCATGATGACTCGACATTGACTGCATTCTGTGGATTGCCGGTGTCAGGGCTGTGGAGGGACAATTCGGAGTGCGGCTGTGGACGGGGAGCCAGGATGAACGGCGTGGACGGTGTCAGACCAGTGGAACGGAAGATGAGACAGAATTAAAAAAAAACCTTCTTGGTGGAAGTAATAAACACGGAAGGGAACTTAATTTCTACCTGTAAAACAGTAACATTGTCCTTAGCCCCAAACCAGTGCAGCTTGCAATACCCCTTTCATCTAGCACACGTGCAGAACTTAGGCCAAAAGCACGGAACACATGTCCCCCCCCCCCCTCCCCGCCTCAAAAAAAAAAAAGAAGAAGAAGGAGAAGAAGAAGAGGAAGAAGAAGAAGAAGAAGAAGAAGAAGAAGAAGAAGAAGAAGAAGAAGAAGAAGAAAAAGCAGCAGCAGAAGAAGAAGAAGAAGCAGAAGAAGAAGAAGAAGAAGAAGCAGAAGAAGAAGAAGAAGCAGAAGAAGAGAAGAAGAAGAAGAAGAAGAAGAAGAAGAAGAAGAAAAAGCAGAAGAAGAAGAAGAAGAAGAAGAAGAAGAAGAAGAAGAAGAAGAAGAGAAGAAGAAGAAGAAGAAGAAGAAGAAGAGAGAAGAAGAAGAAGAAGAAGCAGAAGAAGAAAGAAGAAGAAGAAGAAGAAGAAGAAGAAGAAGAAGAAGAAGAAGCAGAAGAAGAAGAAGAAGCAGAAGAAGAAGAAGAAGAAGCAGAAGAAGAAGAAGAAGCAGAAGAAGAAGCAGAAGAAGAAGCAGAAGAAGAAGAAGACCCGAACTTTCTCACATGCACCGTGCTGACTCGAGCACCCAGCCACACCAGAGAAAATGGACACATACATGTATCAGCTCAGGATAAAATGGCGAGCTTGGAACGTCCATTTCCTGTGCAGAACGTGTCCTGTTTCGTTCCATGCGTATCTCGTCTGTATCTGTGTTAGGCGAATGGGTGCCGGAAAACCCAGCGCTGGTTTAAAGCTAAAAGCACGCGTTATTATTATTAGTATTATTAGTAGTAGTAGTTTTTTTTTAATGTGGACCAAAAGTTGCCATCGTTATTCGTTATTCACCCGACATGGCCGTTTAGGTGTTCGGTTTAAAGGTAGCATATGGTCTGCGTATGTCTACACATCGCCGTCCAGACAGTTCCAGATTCCGCTGCCTCCCTGTTTTCTCTTCGCTCGGTTTTCATCTGTCTCTAGAGAGTGGCGAGTTCCTGTTGCCATGGAAACAGTGGGCGGTATGTCACTTTTGTCTTCCTCAGCCGTCTGCCTTGGGAAGCCTTTACATAACGCGGTAAAAGGCTGATGTGGGGGTTGTGGGAGAGAGAGAGAGAGACAGGTGAAGGAGGATGAGAGAGAGAGAGAGAGAGAGAGAAGAGAGAGAGAGAAAGAGAGAACATACACACACGCACACACACGCGTGCGCGCGCGCACACACACACACACAACAACAACAACAGAGAGAGAGAGAGAGAGAGAGAGGAGAGAGAGAGAGAGAGAGAGAGAGAGAGAGAGAGAGAACATACACACACGAACGCGCGCGCGCGCACTCTCTTTCTCTCTCTTACACACACACACACACACACACACACACACACACACACACACACACACACACACAAGCAAACAGAGAGAGAGAGAGAGAGAGAGAGAGAGAGAGAGAGCGGGAGGAGAGAGAGAGAGAGAGAGAGAGAGAGAGAGAGAGAGAGAAAGAAGTGAGAGACTGGGTGGTGGTGGTGGTAGTAGTACATTTTTTTTTTTTTATCTCTTATCACAGTATATAACATACTACTGGCACTAGGTTACGAGGTTAGGAATATATCTGTGGCTATTTCTGTTCCGCGAGAGACATAAGACTCGTCTTCCTTTCACTTCTGCCTTGGTGTTTGAGAATAGTAGAAAGCTAGATGCCCTTTTGCCGAAATTGCTCTGAAGGACTTTTAAAATGCACCACAAACATAAACACAAAGTGAGACACTGAAACTGAATATAAACATTTACGTATCACCCGATGTGGTGCTCTTTATCAACTGAACGGTCATCACTCTGAGTCTGCGGAAAGACTTTTTTTCCGGGAACAATTGTCAATTAAAGTGTGTTGTGTGGAAGTAAAAAAATCTGCAAATTCATTGCCGCTGACCTTCCTTGTGGCCTCAGCATCATAAGTACCTCGTGTGCCTGCAGCTTGCTGCTATACAGATCCTGCAGCGGCTGTATATGGACTTCGCACGCTTGCGTGGTATATCCTGGGACAGGCCGTCCCATTCCTGGGTCAGTGTATGAGCCAGTTCCTGGATGGTCTGAAGTGATTCCTAGGTTGTCCCATACGTTCTCATTTGGGCCATATCATGGGACAGATACAGAAAGGGCAAGAGATGGATATCGTTTTGCTGTGGGAACACGATGATGGCTCTCACCTCCTTGGGGTCTGGCATTGTCCTGCTGGGAGCACTGCAGTTCAGGGTGGCTCTGGACCAGGGGAACAACATGAGCTTGAAGCACGTCAGTGTAGACCGCAGCGCCGACAGCATCATTGAAGACGTGCAGATGAGTACGGTGACATTAGATGAAAGCCGCCCACACCGTAACACTGCCCTCTGCTGGCCTTCAGCATGCAGCAGTAAGTCTGATGTTCCTCTCGCCGTCGCCCGTTAGCGTACGAGAAGGTCGAACGCCTCTCGTCAAAAAAAAACGACAAACTCTCCACTGACGTCTCCTCGGGATCTGTGTTGCTGTACCCACTGTAGTCGCAGCTACCTGTGAAGACGGAGCCAACTTGAGGACGTCTGGAAGCCAGTCCAACAGTTTTCAGTCGTCATCGCACTGTGTGCTCTAAACGAGGTCCCAGCCTTCCTGTCATTATTTCTGGTCGTGGCAGCAACAGGCTGGAACTGGCTGCTGGACATAGAGGACTTGACTGATGTAAAGTTGTGACCTTGTGATGACCTGGCCGAGGACGATTCGACGTTGTCCCCATCACCTGTTATTGCTGATAATGGAGTGACAGCAATCCAGTCACCTTGCAGCTTCTCCACTTGACATTCCAGCAGCCAGCATGCGAAAGGCTCTTTCCCGTTCCTGTATTGTTCGTCTCGCCATCTTTAATCCGAAGTGGTGGTTTGATATGGAAACGGTTCGGTTGATTTTGGTCGACATAACACCCTTTCTAGCAAAAAGGCGGGTTCGATTTATCATTGAAGCATGCACGTGAATCACCTTGGCTGCCGTGACCCAATTAGCCGTGCAACATTCTTCTATATTTGTCCTAACTTGATAACATTTTTGTTCCTGTTGGTTTCAAGTAGAAAAAAGTATGAAGGCGCGACTTAATTTTTTAGTGTTTCAGTACATAAGTTATCTATAATATTGTCCCTTTGTCTGTCCATTTATCTTTACACTAACGTGATGGGGGGAAAATCTTACGCTTCTCAACAGTGTGAGACAAGTACGCATGACGCTGGCACTATCAGACCTACTCAGTGTGGCTGTCTATGAACCTTTTTAATTAAAAGAAAGAAAAAAAACAGATTTACCCGGCCACCAATAACAGTGGGAAGAGCTATTTGCCACTGCGTGCTAAGCGATGTTGGGTCAGGTGAAGTCTGATGATTCTGTCGATTTGTTTGACGTCCTCCACTTCTCCCCTGTCGGATCCTTCCTGCCCCTCCTCCCCCATCCCTCCCCGTCTCTCTCTCTCCTTTCTCCTTCCCCGTTTTCTCTCTCCATCCTCATTTATCTGGGACCAGTGGAGCTGCGTCTTAGTACATCTTCTCCCTTTCTTCCTCCTTCCTCGTCTACAGCTTCGAGGTGCACCATTGGGGAGATCTTTTTTATGTGTCTGCTTTTTGTTTTTGTTTTAAATCCCGCCAGTAAGGCAGCCATATTTCCGTGTGTGTGTGTGTGTGTGTGTGTGTGTGTGTGTGTGTGTGTGTGTGTGTGTGTGTGTGTGTGTGTGTATGCGTGCGTGCGTGCGTGCGTGCGTGCGTGCGTGCGTGCGTGCGTGAGTGTGTGTGTGTGTGTGTGTGTGTGTGTGTGTGTGTGTGTGTGTGTGTGTGTGTGTGTGTGCGCGCGTTCGTGCGTGCGTGCGTGCGTGCGTGTATGTTATGTGTGGAGGGTTGATTTATAACCATGAGGTTAGAGCATGAGACCAGTGTGCCTAGTTTTTGTTTGGTTGGATGTTTACGTTGTTTGTGGTTTTGTCATCCATCCTATCGGCACACGACGGTAGGCTCTTCTGTGAACAATGGAATTGGTAGGATTCAGCGTGTGTGTACATTTGTTGTTGTTGATGAGAAAAATCCCCCCCCCCCTTGCCCTCAAAGCCCATCCCTCCACGACCCAAGCCGTCAACCCTGAAGCCCATCAAAGTTCTCTCACACGCTCATCTCAAGGTCTTGAAATTGTACAAGTGTCTGGGGGAAAGAAGAGAGGTTGATGCTCCAATGTTGATGGCGTCGTTCTGGGGTGGTCCCAAAGAAACTCCCACCCCCTCCCCAATAGCCCCATCAATCCCATCCCATACGTCTCACCCACTGAGCAAATAACACAAAACCTAGATTCGGGAGGAAAATTGAGGCAAAAAGAAAAAAAAAAGTACAGATAAAACCATCGTGAGGCTAACTCTAAAAGACTCACAAATGGCCTCAGCTCTCTCATCCGCCCACCCCTTGTCTTGAAACAGAGAATGGTGAACCTGATTCCCTGCATACGGACCCCCCCCCCCCCCCCCCCCCACAACTTCCCTCTCCGATAACCCCCTCCCCCGACGCTCCGTCCTTTCCGCACCAAATCCCCTATCTATTTCCTGTAGTAGCAGGTATCTATTAAAAAAATCAGCAGCTAAATGCTGAACGTACTGACAGAGTGGTTCTGGGACTGACACCACAAGACGCAACCAAGGCTAAAAAAAAACTTCATCCTTTACACGCTCATCCAGTTATCTTGAAATGGTACAAATTCTCTGGGAAATGGCTTGATGCTAAAAAATGTCGATGGAGTCGTTCTCCGGATGACCGCCCTCCCCCCTCCCCCTTCCCCCCTTCTATCTCTGACGCTTCATCTTTCCCATGCCGAACATCTCCACCCCTGCCCAGCAAACACAGGAAGTAAAAAATAGCCACCTTAGGTTAAAACCCTTGGAGTCGTCCCGGGGCTTATCAAAATAAGTCAATAACCCATCTAATCCCCACCCGACTAATAATTTCTGGCAAGCAAAAAATCTGAAAACATTTATGGAATCATTTTGAGGTTGTCTAACCTCATCAAGTGTAACCCCACCTATCGTGTCCCGAATTCAGTAACAGGTGTTCTTCAAAATAACACGCGTTTCTTTTTAAATCAACAAATTTTAAAAAGGAGGGAGAGGGGGGGTGGGGGGGGGGGGGCGGAGGGCGGGTGTAGTCAATTGGGGCAGGTGGAGTAAAATACTAGGCCCATCGTGAAGTAACTCCAAGTGGTGTTGTTTTTCTTTTTCAAAACGGAGAGACTGAGGGCGGAAAATGAAGTAAAATTTAGAAAGAGAGGGGGTGGTTACCGCAAAGGACACAGACAAACAGAGTACAGGACAAGACACAAAAACCAAGTGGTGTGTTTTGGGGCCGACTCCAGTGGAGATAAACCGACATCTGCAGTCATTTCAAAGCGCTATACCGGCTCTCCAGCACCACTTCACCCGCCTGCGCAGTCAGTACACTCACCCCGCACCTCTCTCAACCTCCCCTCACACTCACCCGCTGCTGCTCCGTACCTCGGTCTCACCTAATTTCCCACGGTGACCTGCGGTATGCGTGATGGCAACCGGCAGAAAGCGCTGGGCAGGCCAGGCTGTGACAACAGTGAGACGTCATGCTCCCGGCGGGCCATCTCTGTGACCAGGCATCTCTAGGTTCTTTTGTGTGTGTGTGCGTGCGTGCGTGCGTGCTGTGTGTGTGTGTGTGTGTGTGTGTGTGTGTGTGTGTTGTGTGTGTGTGTGTGTAGTTGTGTGATGTGCGGTGTTTGCTCTCCGCGCTTTATACCAAGGCCTTTGCTCATCAGTAAAAAGTGCCACCGCAGCAGCCAACGGGAATTGTATTCCCGGTGTTTTTAGTTATTTTAGATTCAGAGACTGAAAAGTCATTTTAGACGATTTTCCTGTGTGTGTTCGTAATTTTGTGAATCTTGGTGATATGCTACCTGTTTCATATCCCAACCGATCACACCTTCCCCTTTCTGAGTTGTCATCCCCACAGAATGAAAGTTCCGGCATTACAATAAAGATAAACTTGGCCTATTGTCTGAGTATCTGCAACGATTCATTTACCTAAGAGCTGATATGTTGATATGCTTAACGCAGATGAGTCCGTCTAAGAAGTGCCAGTATTGTAAAGGGTGTTCAATTCAAAACATAGCAAGGTAACTTTAACAACAAAATAGTACACAAATGCATGACGTACAACTTACCACACAAATGTACACGTCTAAAAAATGAGAAAGAGAGAGAGAGAGAGAGAGAGAGAGAGAGAGGGGGGGGGGGGCAAAGAGGAAAGAAGAGATAAAGACAGATTATTGGAAATGGCCTTACCATAATTTCATTGTATTAGTGGGCATTCTAACCGCGATGAAAACCAAAGAAACATTCCTGCACCATGTCGAAGACTGCACCCCACATTCATTCATGTGACAGAGGACTGCTTCCTACCCATAAAGAATAATGATGAAGATTAACATCCTGTTAGCAAAAGCTTACATGGACACGCTTGTTGCAGATCGGCCACCATATCGGACACTACTATCTTATAGACCGGAAATACATCATTAGCTATCGGCATGGGACTACAACGAAATCATTCCTCTGAGCTTTATACCTTGCACAAGATGCTTCCAACAGGCTTTGTAACTAAGATTACTTCCTGCACAACCAACACCTGGCAGAAGGTTGCTTTTCTCTTGACCCTTCTGGACTATGTCCACGTCTGTCCTCCAGCCTGGTCACAACAGGCCAAGACGACGTGCGCCTTTTAAGCGCAAAAAGTAATCTTTCAAAGGACAGGGCCATGGCCTTTTTAGCGACGATGCTTTGTGTCCTTTCTGAACAGAAACGAAGCTCTCCTGACCTCCTTCTTATGTCACTAACCAAAACCAAAAAGTGTTTCAAGTCATAAAAGTACAGCTGAACTTCTGTACCCACAAAAGTGTAGCTAAGGAAATGATATCTCTTCCTTTTTCTACGTTCGATATTTTTCTTGATGTGTAATTTGTCAGTCACAAAACTTTAAAAGGTTATTTGATCGTGAAAGTTCACGTTGTTTTGTCTTTCTTGTAGAGATTGCAAACCTATTTTTCATCTTTCCAGCCTCCTCTCTCTCCCTCTCTCTCTCTCTCTTCTCTTTTCCTCCCCTCTTCCCTCCTCTCTCTAAATGCGCGTACGTGGTGCGGCGTACGTGGTGGGCAGTATGTGTGTGAGTGCGCCCGCGCCGTGTATGTGTGCTCTTTCATATGTCTAAGATTATTTATTTTTTTTTTTTTTGGCTTCTTTGGCAGGAAAACGAACAACACCCACTCATCTTTTTGCAGACAGTCATCAATGCAGATGTCTTAATCGCATTAAAAAAATTGAACATTTCAAATTTTGAATTCACTTCAAAACACTGACAAGAAAATGGTTGAAGCACAAAGTCAGCACATCCCATAACCGCGTTCATCACTTGATGAGGAAAGACCTGTAGCGCAGTGCATCATACAGTTCGTTTTCCCCATCAGATCTCAATACTCAGCTTCCGCTAAGGGTGACAGAGGGAAAACTCCCTGATGGTTGTGACTACGAGCTT
>CM065714.1:100415942-100420942 GCA_033310375.1 Conus canariensis | reverse complement strand
GTGCTATTAACGTTACCAAAATCTGACTGGCCCACCAAAGGAGGATACTTCTTACTCCCCTACGTCAGTTATTCCATTTTCTCGCCGGCTTTCTCTGCTGTGTAAAGCCACCGCTGGATGGAAATCCCGACAAAGAAGCGCCCATGACTGTTAAACCCTGACAAATCACCACACGGGTTTGCAGACCACGTGCAGGCTAGTTTCAACAACAGGAGAAAAAGTGATCCATATCCCTGCTGCGAAGCAGCTTATCACAATTTGTCCACCCACGATTACAGTCTCTGACGCAGGTATCGCTGGAGTGGCCCTTTTCCGAAGTGACGTCCTGAATTCTATATCCTCGTCAGCAAGCTATAGACACATATCGGTTTTTTTCACGATAGCTGACAACGAACTGAACACTAAAAAAGAAATAAATGAATAAATAAAAATAACACAAAAATCAACGGACCGTTAGGACAAAATAAACAGTAAAGACCTACGCCGGTATCCTGTATATGACTTTTACTCAGACCTGATGCACACGAACATTTGTCTGGGGAATGACATGTAAAGGCTCACATCAGTTCTGGAGTGAAACCCTCCTGCACTCGCTAAATGGAGTCTAAAAGTTCTGTTACATGCTGCTGAGTTTTAAGTGACCATTACTACTGAAGATAGTGAGTTTAACGTCACACTGGCCAGGGTACATAAAGACCTTTTGTTTGTGAAACGAGGTGTATGAAAGTGAGTTAAGTAGAAATGGCCCACAACATACTTCATGTTTTATATGGCAGTCATGGTGGTCCGGTAAACGCACTCTGCAGAGTGAAAACTGTGGATTGGTACATCGTGTTAAACATTTATAGTAATCACTTACCTCAGGTATCATGTTTCATTTTCACATGCGCACATTCGTGCAATCACATACACATACACTTGTCCGCACGCACAGTAATCACTTACCTAAGGTATCATACTTCATTTTCATGTGAACACATTCACGCAATCACATACACATGTGCATGCGCGCGCGCGCGCGCGCGCGCAACACACACAACACACACACACACACACACACACACACACACACACACACTGAGTATGCATACAAACAAGCCTGTGTGTATAACAGAGAGAGAGAGAGAGAGAGAGAGAGAGAGAGAGAGAGAGAGAGAGAGAGAGAGAGAGAAGAGAGAGAGAATACAATAACTTGAAATGATTGATTTCTTTAATGATTTGTTTGGGCTTAAACGACCTACTTTCTGATGAAGCCTTTTCCGCCCGTTTGGTTTTACACTGATTATATTCCAAAGGAACACACCGAGCTATCATGGTTGTTCTTTCTGTTTGAAGTCCATAATATCCAGATAAATGTTATCGTTTTGGGCAAGAGGTCAGAAAAAGGGAATCTCTGTCGCCAATATCAATTTTCACACGCATTATAAATATAAACGTCTTCTTACTGGTCCACAAAATGAGAGTAATTCTCACTCCGCCACTTCAGGTGATGAACTTTCTTGCAGGCTCTTCCGCCAAAAACCGCCGCTGGACAGAAATCCTGGAAAAGTAGCGCCGATGGCGATTGAAACCTGAAAAAATGTTCACGTGGATTTGCAGACCGCGTGTGGCTAGTTTGAACAAGAGGAGAAAAAGTGATCCATTTTCCTGTGGTAAAGCAGCTTATCCAGTTTTTCCACCCAAGACTATAAGCCTCTGACTGAAGTAGATCTTCTCTGGTGAAGTGCCATCCTGATTTTCATGTCTACAGCAGCTATGTCTGACACATGATCTTTGCTTTCGCGTGTTTTGACGATAGTTGACAGTTAAATGAACCACACACACACACACACACACACACACACACACACACACACACACACACACACACACACACACACACAGCGGGAGGAAGTGAGCGGGTGGGCGGAGAGAACGTGGTGAAAATCACAAACACAAAACCAAATTACCTGGTAACCTGAAGCCAGTTTCCTAAACAAGGCAGGCCAGTACAACATTAGTGGCCACCTCTCCTCTCCCTCCCGGCACGGCATCTCACTCCTTCATTCCCCAACCCAATCAAGTCCTGCCCCTCCCTCCTGCATTCCCCCCCCCCCCGGAAAGAGTTATGATCCTCCAGCCCCCGTACCATTCCTCACACATTCCCCCCCCCCCCCCTTCTGCTTCATCTCCTTCATGCTGCAGAATCCTCCCGAACTCCCCCTATCCTTACCCGCTCAGTAGCTTTTCTTCTGGTTTACAAGATGGATAACGCCACCAAGACCCCTCCCCCCCCCACTCCCCTCATCATCTCGCCAACTCCCAGCCCCTCCCCCTTGTCTTCCCTATTCCCAGCAGCCTCCTCCACAATGTCTCACACGGTTTGTCGTAAAGTGGACACGGTAAAGTCTGATCTCTTACATTTACACTTTGTATGTGTTAAATGATGAATATCTTCGTTTCTAATGTGTCGTTCCATGTTTAAATGAGCGAGCAGAACCTGTTGTGGACTCTCTCTCTCTCTCTCTCTCTCTCTCTCTCTCTCTCTCTCTCTCTCTCTCTCTCTCTCTCTGTGACAGAGAAAGAGAAATAGAGAGTGTGTGTGTATGTGTCCGTGCGTGCGTATGTGCGCGGGTGTTGTGTGTGTGTGTGTGTGTGTGTGTGTGTGTGTGTGTGTTGTGTGTGTGTGTGTGTGTGTGTGTGCGCGCGCGCGCGCGTGCGTGCGCATGCCCTTCTGAGTTCATGTGTGTGCGTGTGAGTGTGATAAAGAGAGTGAGAGAGAGAGAAGAGAGTGAGATAGAAAGGGAGGGGGGGGGGGGGCAGACAGCAAAGAAAGAGAAAGAGAAACACAGATGGAGAGAGACAGACAGAGTGCGAGGGGGAAGAGAGAGAGAGAGAGAGAGAGAGAGAGAGAGAGAGAGAGAGAGAGAGAGAGAGAGAGAGAGAGAGAGAGAGAGTAAAATTGTAGGATTCATTTTGAAATGATTTCCTTTGCTTATTAACGACCTAGTCTGGTTTTACATTTATTATAGCCCAAAGGAGCACACAGAGCTGTTTCAAGGCTATTCTTCCCGCTTCGAATTCATGTAACCTTCGATCAGTCAGTCAGTCATTCCCCTGACCGCTGGGGTCGTTGGGGGGACGTGATGAGGCAGCCGCCGTTTCTCTCCAGGCTCTTCTGTTGGTGGCTGTCTTGAGGAGATCTGGCATGGTCATTTTGGTCCAGTCCTTTATATTGTCGGACCAGCTCTTTCTCTGTCGTCCTCGTCTGCGCCCTCCTTCAACGGTACCTTGAAGGGTGGTTTTGGAGAGGGTGTTGTGACGAATGACGTGGCCAAACCATGCCATCTTCCGTCGTTTGACGGTTGCCAGAAGTGGTTCGTGGGGCCCAACTAGGTTAGTGACCAGGTTGCGCACATAATCATTGGTCTTGTGTTCTTTGTAGGAGATGCGGAGTAGTTTCCTCAGGCACCTGGTCTCAAATGCCTGGATTCTTCTTTCTGTTTCTGCCATCAGTGTCCATGTCTCGCAACCATATAAGAGGATGGAGACCACTAGTGACTTGCAGAGCCGGACTTTTGTGTGGAATTTAATGTTGCTCTTCCACACTCTGTTCAGTATGGCCATCGTTGCTGATGCGGAGTTGATCCTGATTCGGATTGCTGCTGTGCAGGTGCCATCTTTGGACAGGGTTGCTCCCAAGTACCTGAAGCTGGTCACTTCTTCCAAGGGCTCACCATTCATGGTTATGTTGGCACTGCTGTTAGTCGTGCTGTTGACCATGACCTTTGACTTCTCTGTGCTGACCTCCAGGCCGTAGGCACTTGCTCTTGTGACAAGTCTGTTTGTAAGGCCCTGGAGCTCGGTGTTGCTGCCCTCCATGAGATCGATATCGTCTGCGAAACGAAGGTAGCAGACCGGCCTGCCGCCAATGCTGATGGAGGTGTGGTGTTCTTCGAGGGTCTCTTGCATGATTCTCTCCAGAAAGATGTTAAAAAGGACTGGAGATAGTAGGCACCCTTGCCTGACTCCAACTGTGGTCGGGAAGAACTGGCCCTGCTGGCTACTGAGAAGTACTGACAGGACATGATGAGGAAACCTTCGATAGTATCCATATAAATGTTATCTTCAGGGGCAAGAGGTCAGAAAGGAACTCTCTTCCGTCATCGTTATTGTTTCATACCCATTATCAACGTTAACAACACCCGACTACTCCACAAAACGAGGGTCATTCTCCCTTCCCTACTTCGGATAAGGAATTTCCTTGCAGGCTTTCTCTTCTGCCCTACAGCCATCCACCACTAGATGGAAAACCCGACAAAGAAGCGCCGATGGCTGTTCAAACCTGAAAAATCACCACACGAGTTTCCTGACCGCGTGCGGTTAATTTGAAAAACAGGAGAAAAAGTATCCATTTCCCTGTAGTAAAGCAGTTTATCCAGTTTTCCTCTCACAATGAAAGTCTCTGACGCACGTATCGCTGAATGGCCCTTTCCCGGAGAAGTAGCGTCATGCATTTTATGTCCTCGTTGGCTAACTACAGACACATGGTCCTCGCTGCTGCGATTTTTTCACGATAGCTAACGGCTAAATGAGTGCTGGCACACACACACACACACACACACACACACACACACACACACACACACACACACACGCACACACACATACGCAGACACACACACACACGCAGACGCACACACACACACACACACACACACACACACACACACACACACACACACACATACACACACACACGCACGCACACACAAACAAAACAAAAAACAAAGAGAGAAAAACCGTCAAAACAAAACAAAAATAGTGATATTACAACAAAGTAAGAAGTAACAACCCACATCTCTATCTTGTATATCATTTTTACTCAGACCTGTTGCACGTGAACATTTGTCTGGGGAGCGCTTTGTAAAGGTTGTGATGTGAGTCTGTTCTGGGACGAAACTCTCATGCATTCACTGAATGAAGTGAACAAGTCCTCGTAAGTGCTGCTGTGTTTTATG
>CM065714.1:100393442-100405942 GCA_033310375.1 Conus canariensis | reverse complement strand
CCAACACACACACACACACACACACACACACACACACACACACACACACACACACACACACACATTTCCATTCTTTAAAAAAAAACCAAAAAAAAACAATACTGTATGCACCTGCCTTCCTCCCCCACATCTTTGACACGAAGAGAGAGGAGAGAGGAACAGACAGACAGACAGACAGACTGACCAACAGAGACAGACAGACCGACAGACACTGAGATCCCAACAAAGTTTCTGCTGCAGAAATATATAACTGGCAGAAATCAACAACGCTTCAGAACTCACAGACTCTTCCCCATGGTTTATGGCACCCCTTTCCCAGACTGTTATCATCGTAAACACACTCGAGCTGTTTGACTCAGCGCCCATGCCTCTCTTTCCTGTCACTGCCTTGTTTGTATAGCCCCCCTGCTCCGCCGATGAACCCACATGAAACCGAATGAATAAATAAACCGAACAACAACATTGATCCCTGAGGAGGTTGAATGCTAAGAAACATCGGTGACAAAGCGCACCAAATCGCGGGGAATTTAAAACAGACAACAAACAAACAAACAAACAAAACAACCACACACACACACGCAAAATTTGTGACAAAGTAATACAAAACATTTTATGCGCAGTCAATGCAGAATTAACTTTTTGTTGTTGTTGTAATACAATCACGAATTCTTTCTCGATTCTTGCTTTTTGTTGTCTCCCGTTTTCTTCGATTCCTGACTTTGCATTCCAATTGCCCATTTTCCGAAATCCGATCTTATTAATTCTGAAGTTTTACCATACGTTGCGCAAACAGTAAACACGCGCACACACACGCGCGCGCGCGCGCGCGCGCACACACACACACACACACACACACACACACACACACACACACACACACACAAATGAACAAAAATCAAATTAACTGCAAAGCAAATTTATGCATATGCAATAAACGATTCAAAGAAGGAAGGCATCATTAACCCCTTTGTCCTCAGAATTCTAATCCGGGTTTATTATGTTGAAAGAATGCGTGGAAATCAAAATAACAATTAAGCCGGTGTCCAGTTCCTTGTTTCGCAATAGGATTTACCTGCTAGAAAAAAAATATATTGTATGGTATTGGATGTGACATTAACAGCTGCAGAGAACGGTCTCTGACTGGGGAAAATAAAAAGATATATCAGTTTATCCATTACAGCAATTTTTTTGTGTAATCAATACTCTTGATGAGAGGACAAAACACTGTTACAGAAGATCTGCATTTCACGATATATTTTCTCCCCTGATGCTTGCATTTTGCTCTTCTGCAAAGATCACCATATCACACTGCCGCAGCTTTCTTAATTAAAATTACGAACGACACCCTACTGCAATCAATTCATCCTTAAGATTATGGGCAACGGAGGGCATAATAAACAGTAAACAACAATCCTGTGAAACTCCGAACAAAAGCTGGGTTACTCCACCTCCACACGAATGGCAGGAACCAGTGACAACACAGAGTCAGCAACAAATAGCAGAAACCAGTGACAACACAGAGTCACCAACAAATAGCAGAAACCAGTGACAACACAGAGTCACCAACGAATGGCAGGAACCAGTGAGAACACAGAGTCACCAACGAATGGCAGGAACCAGTGACAACACAGAGCCACCAACGAATGGCAGGAACCAGTGAGAACACAGAGTCACCAACGAATGGCAGGAACCAGTGAGAACACAGAGTCACCAACGAATGGCAGGAACCAGTGAGAACACAGAGTCACCAACGAATGGCAGAACCCCATGACAACACAGAGTCATCAACGAATGGCAGAACCCCATGACAACACAGAGTCATCAACGAATGGCAGGAACCAGTGACAACACAGAGTCACCAACGAACGGCAGAACCCCATGACAACACAGAGTCATCAACGAATGGCAGGAACCAGTGACAACACAGAGTCACCATTCCCGGAGAATTCAGAACAAAAGTAGGGTTACTCCACCGTCAAACGACAGGAAAGAACCATGAGAACACACATGCAACGCATTGCGACGTAACCCCGAGGTCTTCTTTAGATCAAATAAACTAAATACTAACAAGTCATGCACCTTCCCCACCCGTCCTACAAAGGAAAGATGCTGTCCATACACAGCTAAGTCACTGCTTTTTTCTTCTTCTTTGTTTCATTTTTTTACGTGTTTTGTATGCAGATTGAGACGACAGGATTAAAACGCGTTGCTTCTGTCTTGTCATTTCGTCATTTCCAGTATGTTGGCAGGCAAGTAACCCACGTTTTGTTCCCACGCATTAACTCCCCTCGCAAACACCCCACTTTTTTTTTACTCCAGCAGGAAAACTGAATCTCGAGAGAAGAAACTAATAACGATGTACGGACAGAATACCATAGTGAAAACAGTACGTGTCATCCAAAGCAGTGGATTCCTGCCATGTTCATCTTCCAGCAAAGACAGATTATATGCATATAAACAAGTGAATAAATACATAGGCAAACAAAGAAATGGCATAAATACAGCGACAGTCCTTGTCACACATTCCTTGAGTTCGAGATTAACAAATGGTCTTGCTTCCTTAAGGGGGAATGTATGGTCTGGATGGAGACCATGGATGGGGAGGAGTCAAAAGGAGACACTCTGCTGCTTCGTTTCTTTCAGTTTGAGTGGAGTTTGGAAAACAATCGTTTTGCGGCTATCGGCAATAGCAAGAGGTGTGATAGATACTTTGCAGATCTTCTACAGCGATGTATATCACTCATAGTGTAAAGAAGGCACACTGCTTAATTAATACTCTTGTACAGTCGTGTTTTTTTTTTTTTTTCATATTACTTTGCGTGTGAATCTGCACACACACACACACACACACACACACACACACACACCACACACACACACACATATATATATATATCCCCATATGTAGGGATTACTGAAAACACTTTCCAAAACCAGATACGCAAACCATAAACAGTCATTCAAAAATGAAAAATACAAAAATCAAACAGAGCTGAGCAAATACATCTGGAGACTCAAAGATAAAAAAATAGACTACAACATATCATGGAAAATCATAAAAAAGCAGCAGCACCATACAACAATATTTCAAAAAGATGCAATCTATGCTCCAAGAAAAATGGTTAATATTATGCAAACCACACTTAGCAACTCTGAACACAAAAGTAGAAATTGTAAACAATTGCAGGCACAAGTGGAAATCTTTGCTAGCACATTCCACCTGAACAGGCCCCAATAAGAACCACAGGCCGCACGTGCAGCAAATGAGATCCGCCTGCACACACAGAGTTGAAATCAAGTCCCGCACGCCATAAAAGACCGTTGGCGTGCTCCAAAAGACATCCTGAAGATAGCAAAGCTAGAAACAAGCTTGTAGATTTTACCACTTCATTTTAAAAATATTTTTTAACAGATGTTGCTCCCCCAAGGGGTTGAGCACCTTCAGATTTTTTAAGAACTTTTTTATATTGTTCATAATATATATATATATATATATATATATATATACATAACATATACACACTCACGCATACACACTCAACACACACCACACACACACACACACACACACACACACAACACATACACACACACCACACACACAAACACATATATATATATATATATTATATATATACATACAAAATACACACTCACCCCATACACACTCACAGCACACACAACACACACACACACACACACACACACACACACCACACACACACATTCTCCCTCTCTCTCATTTACACCAATCTATTCAATCAATCTATTCCATTTGGTCCTGGTTTACCCATCTATATATCTATCTTTCTATTTTATTTGCACATACACATACTGCCCTTGCATACAAGCACACACCACACACACACACAACACACACACACACAACACACACACACTCTCTCTCTCTCTCCCCTCTCTCTCTCTCTCTCCAAGACTTCTAACTAAAGCTTGGGGGGGGGGGGGGGGGGGGGGGGGGGGGGGGGGGGGGGGGATTCCAGCTTAAAACAAGGGGGAAATTTTTTTCTCACAAAAAAAAAATTCAAGCGGAAAACTTTAAAATACCTTGGGCACACCAACGAAGTCGTTTAAACCCCATCAATGCCGTTCGTTACTTTCGGAACTGGACACACTTTATGGAGTCAGTTAACCATATGGAGGCTGCACGTCCCTTTTCTCCTTTCTTCACACCTTTTCTTTTTCCCAGTCGTCACGTAAATGTCAGTCAGGTGGACCGTGTCTTTTCTTTCGGTTTTGTTTTGTTTTGTTTTGTTTTCTGTGCTACACTGGGAAGGACTTTTTTCGAGAGCCGACGAATAATTGGCTACTTGTTCACCTCAACACGTGTCGACGACAGGGCTGGTATTTTCCATGCGTCATAAATAGTGACGTCATCTGCTATTCATTTGGTGCTCAATTCACACTCCCTATTGTTCCCCCCCCCCCCCCCCACACACACACACACATTTCCCTGAAAGGCAGGCCTTATGATACACCTCTCTAACCACGTTTATACCGCTGATGTGTAGGGAGAGAGGAAGACCAGACGATCTCCATATGGTCAACACCCCCGCACTCTTGTGTCAACTGCAGGGAACTGACTATGACGGACGTCACACTGACATCAGACATGAGCGTTTCAACGATCAAATTGACAACAGAGCCCAGGCCCGCGCTTTGGCGATCACCGACCCGGGAGAGCCCTCCCCCCCCTTTTCCCCCCCCACCCCAGGGAGGAGCCTGACACGAAAGGAAAGTGACTAGTTATCGGCCTTTCCGGAACCCCTTCGGGAACTGCTTTGAGTCAATTTATCGTTACATGTCACGTGGGGAATAGTCCGCACTGAGCGTGATGGTCGTTTAATTAAGGCGATTTGTGATGAGTGAAAACAGGACGTTGAAGGACATTAAGTAAAATGTAGAGTTTGGAAGAAAAAAAAAAGACACAATGGGAAGGAAAAAATGTACGGTGGGTCAGATATATACTTAAGATACACTTATCGTGTGTGTGTGTGTGTGTGTGCGTGTGTGTGTGTGTGTGTGTGTGGTGTGTGTGTTTTGTGTGTGTGATGTGTGTGTGTTGTGTGTGTGTGTGTGTGTGTGTGTGTGTGTGTGCGTGCGCGCGCACGAGTGCGTGTATGTGTGTGTGTGTGCGTGTTGTTGTGTGCGTGCGTGCGTGCGTGTGTGCGTGTGTGTGTGTGTGTGTGTGTGTTTGTGTGTGTGTGTGTGTGTGTGTGTCCCTTGACTTTCTTTTTTCACTCTCCTCTCTCTCTCTTTCTCTCCTCTCTCTCTCTCTCTCTCTCCCCCTCCCAAATATCGACACTAATAACTCTAATGTCACAATCTATTTTTTTTAAAGAAAAAAATCAACCTTCTCTTTTAAATGGAAAAAATTTCAATAAAAAGTCTCTCATCCTAAAAAACCCCGAAATTCATGTTAAATTTAAAAAAAAGGGAAAAAAAAAAAAAGGGAAAAAAATGAAACCCAAAAAAACCCCTTCCAAAATCCTTATTTGGGGAAAAAAAAAAAATAAAGGGGGTTTTAAAAATCACGGGGGTTTTGGGTTTTAGCAATCAAAAAACAACCTATCTTGGTGGGAAATTTTTTAAAAACTTTTTCCCCAAAAAAATCTTGTTTTTTAAAAAACTAAAACAGCTCAAAAAAAAAAATTTTTTTTAGATTATCACACCAAAAAAATTTGTTTTTTCAACTTTATTCAGCCAAAAAGGGGGGGATACCCCTCGACACTGGGGGGTTTAGCTAAAAAATAAGTTTTTTAAACCCTTTGACTATTTTAAAAAAGGGAGGCTGCCCAAAATAAAATTGAAAAAACCCTCGCAGGGAAAACCCTGTTATGAACGAGGGGGTTACCTTTCCCCCATTCAAACCAAACTATTGCCCCAATAAAGCATTTTTTAATGAAAAAAAAATACTACCCGGCAGGGGCCCTTTCCCCTTTTAATGAATATATTTACTTCTAAAAAACATTTTTCTTCGCATAAAAAAATCCCCCTTTCCCTTAATTTTTAATTTTTATAAAAATTCAAGCCTTGCTTATTCTGGGGGGTGGCTGTGGAAAAATACCCCAAAAAAAAACAAAAAAAACGAAAAAAACACTGGAAATTTTTTAAATTAAAATTTTTTTTTACGTACTGGGGGTTATTTTTCAAAATCTTACACCATTTTCCCCCAAAGATGTCCAAAAATTAACTTTCTGTGTAAATGTTTCATTTTGCTTATCAGTTCTTCCTTTTTCTTCCCCCCCCCTTTTCCCTTTTTTTTTAATTCCCCCCCCCCCCCCACCCCCCCCCCACTCCCCCCCCCCAACCGTCCCCCCCCACCTTCTGTCGGTGTTCCCCCTCTGCCCCCATAGATTTTGTACCTTTTTTGTATTTCGTATTTCCCCAATTTAAAAATTTTTTTTTCATTATTTTACATTAATCAATTTTAATTTTTGGGGTTTTTTTTTTTCTTTTCCCTTTTTTTAAAAAATTTCTTTTGGCCCCGGGGGGGGGTTTTAAAAAAACCCTTTTGATGCTTTTTTTTTAAAACCCTGGGGAAAATAAAAATTCGTTCGTTCGTTCGTTCGTTCTTCCCCTCTCTCTCCTCAGCGCCCCCCTTTTTAAAAAAAAAAATGTCCTCTTTCCCCCTCTGTCTCTGAAACCCTTTTTACTCCGGTTTTTGCCCACCCCCCCCAATTTTGAAAAAACCAAAAGGGGTTTTTCAAGTGCAAACCGTTGGCCGGGGTTTTTGGGGTTTTCCCCTTTTAGATCTTAAAATACCTTTTTTAAATCTTCCCACGGGGGAAAGGGGGAAAAAATTTGGGGGGTAACACCTCTCCAAAATGATTTTTTTAAACCCCCCGACGGGGAAACAAAAATTTTGGCCCAAAAAAACCCCCCCCTCGTTTTTGGGACAGGGTTGAGTTGCACGCTCCGGACTAAAAAAACTTTTTTCCCCAACCCATCAAAACCAAAAATTTTTTAATAAGGGGTTTTTCGGGCCCGGTCTGATTTTTTTTAAAAGGGGGTGGACTGTGCTAGGGCCCCCGAGGGGGAAAACTGGGGCCCCAAAAGCTGTCCCCCCTTCCCTTCATTTTTTCGGACCCCCATTCTTTGAAAGTTTTTCTCAAATGCATGCCCCCCCTTACACGAGCCCCAAAACCCTTTTACCCCCGGTTTTAAAGATTATCCCAAAAAAAAGAAAGCTTTTTTTTTTCCGGGGCCTCCCCGTCCTGTTTTATAGTCTTCGCCCCAAAACTGAAACTTCACAGAAAACATTTTCATAAAAACCTTGGGGCCCATTTTTCTACTTCGTTCCTCAGGTAGAACCGGAGGTTCCCACTGATAGAAAAGGGGTTTTAAAAATTTTCCCGGGTTTTTCCGGGGCTTGGGGTTTTTATGCCCCCAACACGACCCCCAGGGTTCATGTATGTTCAGTGTGTGTTATAAAACCCCCTGCACCGGAAAAGGGGTAATCTGTTTTTCAAGGGAAAATTTTATTTTTCGTGAAAATTTTCATTTTTCTGTTAATAAAAACCTTTTAAAACCCCCAAAAATTTGGTTTTTTTTATATCGACCCCAAAGGGGGTTAGTTTTACGACCAGGCTGGGGTCTGTGAAAAAGTTGTTTCTGGGAAAACCCGTTTTTAAAACCCAAAAACCCCTGGGGGAAAAAAAGAATGCTTCATTCAAAAGGTTTGCAAACCTTTTTTCCGCCCCATTTCCCCCCCCTTCCCCCCCCTTTTAAAAACCCTCCCCCCTTCCCTCCCTCAATGTCATCAGTCCCCACCCCAAAATAAACACCCCACACACAAAAACAAAAAAACACACACACCACCCAAAAACCACACCACACCACACCACACCACAAACACAACACACACACCAAACCCCACACACACACACACACACACCACATAAAATTTTGTTAAAGGGGCCCCATTGGGGTTTTACCCCCAAAAATTTTTTGATCCCCTTTAACCCCGGGTTTTACAGAAGGGGACGCAAAAGACGCAGAAAACAGGCAAACAAAGACTAAAGGGGAAAAGGAAAAAGTGGACAGAAATAAACCCCAAAAAAATAAAAAAAACAAAGAAAAAAAAGACAATGGTAGGTGTTTTTTTTTAATTGAATAAGTGGGGCAATGATTCTCCCAAATTTTGGGGAATTTTTCAATGTCGCATTTTGCCCCTTAAAAAAAAAGAATCGGGCCATGAATTTTTTTTTTTTTTTTGTGGCTGCTGTGAATTTATTGTTAAATAATTTTTTTTTTCTGAGGTTTTAAAATTTCGTGAAAGCACCGCTCCCCCCCACCCCCCCCCCCCCCCCCTCTCTCCTCTCCCCTTTTTCCCTCTTCCTCCGAGTGCGGTATTTTTTGGGGATGGGTCGGGGGTTTGGGAGGACTAGGCGGGGGACAGATGTAAGCGGGGGTTTGGGGAAATTTTTTTTTTTTCCCCCCCTTTTTACAATTCCTGAGTAGGCCCCCCACCCCCACCACAACAAAAAAAATTTAACCCGGGTTTGGGGAGAATAGATGGGGGAAATTTAAACAATTGGACAATGTTTGCCAAAGGGACAAATGCAACAGAGTTAAGGGGTTTCGCTGAAGGAGCCCTTTGGTGAAAGCTTAATTTTTCAAAAAGTTTTTGCCCGGGGTAAAAAAAACATTGTCAACTTTTTTTAATCCCCCATCTAAAAAAATTTTTCAAAATACAAAAATAATTTCTCTCTCTCTCTTCTCTCTCTCCCCCCTATATATATATAAAATAAAAATTATGTCTGTTTGTCTGTCTGCCCTCTGGGGTCTCTCTAGGCGCGTGCGTGCCTTTGCGTGCCTTTGTTTTGGGGTTGTGTTTTTTGTTTGTGTGTGTGGTGGGGTGTGTGTGGGTGAGTGGGGGGAAGTGTGGGGGTGTGTGTGTTTTGTGTGTGTGTGTGTGTGGGGTGTGGTGTGTGGTTTGCAGGTGTGTTTTGTGTTTTTGTGTGTGTTGTGTGGGGTGTGTGGGGGCGCGCGCGCCGCGTTCCCCCCCCACCCCGCCCCCAAAAAGCAAATGAAAGGGGGAAAACCCAATTTTTGAAAAATTTTAAAAATTTTTTGGGGTTTTTTTCCCCCCAAAAAACCCCAACCCACCCACACCCCCCACCCCCCCCAAAACCCCCCCCCGCCCCCCCCCCCCCCGCCCCTCCCCCCCCACGCCCCCCCCCCCAAAAACCCCCACAACCCCCCCCCCAAAAAACCCCCCTTTTCCCCCCCCCAAAGCAAAAAACGCCGCGCGACCCCCACCCACCCCCCACAAACCTATTAAAGGCAAACCCCCCCCAAACCCGAACAAACCCCCCCCCCCCCTTTCCCTTCCTTTTTTTTTTACCACCACCTCCAAAACCCCCTTAACCCCGGGAAGGGGCACAAATAAAATTCTCCCCGTCAGTCTGTCTCCCTTTGCCTTTGTTTTTTGTCTTCCCCGTCCGTCCGCCGTCCCCCGTCCTTTTGTGGGGCCCTGTCTGTCTGTTTTTTCTTTCCTCTTCTCTCTCAAACCCAGGGGAAATTTCCGGGTTTTTTAAAAAATCGGAAAGAAAAAAAAAATGATGGCCCAAAATTTTTTTCCCACGTAATGAACAGCTTTGGGGGGCCAGCGGGGGGCTGATTTATGCATGCGGTTCCCCAAGGCCCCCCCAGGAAAAGCCCCCTTCCACCCCCAAACCCCCGGCTGATTAATTTTTGCCCCCCCAGGAAAGGCCCCGCATTTTCCCGGGAAAGGGGGGGAAAAGGGGGGGGGGTGCGGGGGAGGGGGGGGGGAAGGGGGGGGGGAGGGTTTTTTTTTAAAAGTGGTTTTGGGAAAAAAGTAAAAACGGGGGGGGGGGGGGGGGGGATTAAAAGGGGGGGAGGGGGGGGTGGTGGTGGTGTTAAAAAGGCCCGAGAGTTTTTGTTTTCTGTTTCCCCCAAAGGGGCCACATGTTGGGGCTTTCGCCTTTTTTTTTTTTTTGGGGGTTTTTTTTTTTTTTTTGGTTTTTTTCCCTAAAACGTCTGGAACGCCTGTTTTGCCCCTTTCTTTTTTTTGGGGGAAACAGTAAAATTTTAAAAAAGGGAAAATTTTTGTGGAAAAGGGGAAAAAAAAAAAAAACGATAAATTTTAAAACCCCTACAGTATGAAAAACCGGGGAAATTTGGGGAAGTCCCCAAAAACTTTTAAAGGGTGTTGTTTTGGGGGTGTTTTGAAAGGGTTTTTTGTAAAACCTTTTATCGCAAAATGTTTCTAAAAAGGGGGGCTTTTTCTGTTTGGTTTTTTGCAATGAAAAACATGTAAAACCTTTCTGCCCCCTTTTTGAAACCGTAAAACCGCTTTGCAAGTCACACCAACAACCCCCGATCCACACCCTTTTTAAAGATGCGTCACTTCAAAGGGGAAGGATTTTAAAACAGTAGGACCGGATCTTGTCTTCCAAAAAAACCAGCCGAAAATTTTGGGGTCTAATTGCGTCAAACCCCCCTTAAAAAAATTTAAACATTAAAAGATCCTGGTTAGTTTTTTGTATCAGGAAATCAAAAAAAATTTTTTTTTACAAGAACACACACACACACACGCGCGGGGGGCGGCCCGGGGGGCGGGGCACGCAGACAGACACACACACACACACACACGCAACGCACGCACGCACGCACAAAACGCCCCGCGCCCAAAACACACACACAACCCCCTGCTCGGGGGGACGCGGCGCGACACACACACAAAAAAAACACACACACAAAACACACCACACACACCCCACACAAAACACACACACAAAAAACACACACGCGCTTTTCGGGGGGCCCCGCCCCAAAACAAACTTTTCCCCGAAAAAAAAGTTTTTTAAAAACCGGAAAACCCCCCCCCCCCCAAAAACTTAGGGGGAGAATACTGAAAATATCCCCTGCAAAAACGGGGCCCCCAGAAAAAATTTTTTCCCGGGAAAAGCATTTAGATTTAAAACTTTTTGTCCCAGAAAAAGTCACAAACGGGGGGAATTCTGCTTTTTTTGGGGAAACGGTGGGGAAAAACATTTTGGGGATGCTTTGGGGCGCTTTTTGGGTTTTTTTAATGTTTTTGGGAATCACCGACAAACGCCCAAACTGCACAAGACTTTCAAACATCGCGCTGGTATGGCTGGATATGATGACACCTTTAGAAACAGACGACAATTTTGATCAATCATTTTTGCATGCATGGATGCCTAATATTTCATTTACCGTTCTAGGATCAATAAAATTAAAACCACATCACCGGGTTTTTTTTGAAGGACAAAAGCAAAAATTAAAGAAGGCCTCCGCCCATTTCTGAAGAAATGTCTCCATAAATTATGAAAATTTTTACGACTGTATTACATAAATGTTGGGATTGTTCATCCATTCATGAAAATCAAAAAAACGGGCCCCAAATTGGGTTTGGAGAATTGATTGTTAACGCTTTTGATGAATTAACCTCGCAGCTGAAACATGATCTTATTTTGGTGTGTTTTTTGTGGTGTTGTGTGTGTGTTGTGTGTGTGTGTTTGTGTGTGTGTTTGTTTTTGTTGTTTAAATGTTACTATTGAGCCTTGTTTTACTGTGTTTACAAAAAAAAAATTTGAAAAAAGAATAGGTGTTAGGCATGAAAATTTCCCACCGAAATAAAAATGTGGCAACTGACTTTGTCTGTTCCCTGTTTTTTCGGGTTGGTGGGGGGAGGTGGGGGAGGTTGGGGGGGGGGGGGGCTAGGAGGGGGCCGGGTGGTACAATCAAAAATGCCCAAACATGACCTCCGATTCACAGATGTTACGTTGGCCTTAATGGTAGAGCACCAAACTTCCTGCTGGTGTTTTTCAGCTTATATTGTTAATTACATATAACGTGTTATTGTTCTCGTGGTATTAGTCTGCCATAAAAAGGTTTCCAACTCCCACTCTGCTGGCATGACAAACCCCTCGGCAGAGCGTAAACGTTTTAAAACCTGATTGTAGCTTCAAATAATTTTTTGGCAGGTACCGGAACTGTCAGAATATAAAGCAGAAAATCTTTTCCCTGTCGAGATTGTGTACGAGTTAAATTTCTATGCAACCTGAGAAAAATGGAAAGAATGAAGGAAGTAAGGAAATTGAGTGAACAAATTTGAACGATATTGACTGGATGACACGGGAAACGACTGAATGAAGCGCCAGCTGACAGCTCTTCAGTCGGCACTACCAGGTAGGCAACCCGTTGTGGTAAACGAGTGTTGATTGTATAGCGCTTAGAGCTTGGTCTCTAGCCGAGAATAGGCGTTATATAAGTTTCATTGTTGTCGTTGTAGTTAATTTCTCCAAACAGGATGGTGAAAAACACAACTACGAAAAATACTGCGTTTTTCAGCGGAAAATCTGTCTATTTCTCTCCCATAGCACAATAAAGTTTGCTATTCAGCAAGATTGCCCCAACACACCCCACGCCACCCCCTTTCCCTTCTTTTCATTCATTATGATATTCGTGCCAACGTTAATGTCAAAAAC
>CM065714.1:100383442-100385942 GCA_033310375.1 Conus canariensis | reverse complement strand
ACACACATACACACACAGTGCTCTTTTACTATCAATTTAAGGTTTAATATTTACAGTTCAGTGCCCTCTTCTTGATACTCTTCCAGTCTCCCTCTCCCTCCCCCTACACTCCTTTTTCTTTATAGTATTTTAAGATAATTCAATCTCCCTTCGCCCGCCAGCCACCTCCACACACCCCCTTCTTTTGTCATAGTATTTAAAAATAATTTATGTTTCAAGTCACTGTTATTAGGACGGTGAATGTTTACCCATTTGCGTATCTTTTCTGTACACGTCACACACACACACACACACACACACACACACACACACACACACACACACACACACACACAGATAGAAAGATAGATAGCGAGATAGATAGACAGATAAATGGATGGATGGATGGATTGACTGATAGATATTCAGTGGAATAAACAGATACAGATATATAGGTTGACAGATTTGTTTTTCAAAATGAAAAATCTTGATCTAAAAGTTGATCACATAGATAAACATAAAACAGTATTTTGAAAATTCAGTCTTCGATTCAACAAACGAGTACACAACACTGCTGTCAAATCTGAATTTCAAAGGAAATGGTTGGAAATCATAAGATATTATTCAAAAAGTTCAAACAATGCCGCCCGTCTGATCTCCCGCTCCTCTAGATCTGATCACATATCACCAATTCTGTCATCCTTACACTGGCTCCCTATTCAGTCTCGCATTGACTTTAAAGTTCTCCTCCTGGTTTTCAAATCACTGAATAATCTGGCTCCCTCCTACCTCTCTGACCTCCTCCATCTCTATGTTCCGTCTCGTAACTTACGCTCATCCACCGATTCTTGTCTGCTTTGGCTTCCCTCCGCTCGCCTGAAAACTTCAGGCCAACGATCTTTCTCTTACCAGGCACCTGCTCTGTGGAATAGTCTCCCTTCTTCTCTGTGTAACACGGACTCTTTAGAGACTTTTAAAACCTGCCTAAAGACACATCTTTTCCCTCGGACTGATTAACGATATCCACTTACCACTGTGTGCGTGTTTGCTGGTGTTGAACGCACTCGTGTGTCTGTCTGCGTGTGTGAGTTTGTCGGCGTGTGTGTGTGTGTGTGGGTGGTGTGTGTGTGTGTGTGTGTGTGTGTGTGTGTGTGTGGTGTGTGCGTGCGTGCCTGCGTGTGTGTGTGTGTGTGTGTGTGTGTGTGTGTGTGTGTGTGCGTGCGTGCGGCGCATGTGTGTGTGTGGTGTGTGTGGTGTGTGTGTGTGTGTGTGTGTGTGTGTGTGTGTGTGTGTGTGTGTGTGTGTGTTTTAAATCAGAAATAGAATTTTATCATGTTTTTCTGTATTATGCGCTTTGGGCTCTTGCGAGGCAAAGCGCTCTATAAATATCCTTTTACATTACATTACATTATTCATTAATATTGTTAAAAAGAGGAAAGGAAGGGAAGTATGATTCTTCTTCAATCCACAACCATTGACACTCTAAGGTTGCGTCCTATCAATGTATTTTTACAACAGTCATATTCATATCATTATAAAACAAATCTTACTGTTGAACGCAAATCATTACCGAGAGTTACTTTCTCTCTGTCTGTCTTTCTTTCTCTGTTTCTGTCTCTGTCTCTCTCTCTGTCTCTCTCTCTTTCATGTTCAGAAAAATGGTTTATAAAGGAAATAAGGTAGAGATTGTGAATACTTATAGGTAGATACTTAGGCTTTACTCTTACAACTAAAGTATCAGTTGAATGTGCTGAAGAAGAAGTTCGGAGGACAAAAGCAAAAGTCGTGGATATTCTTAAAACAACGTGGAGTTTGGGAGGAATGAATATGACAATGGTTTTCAAGTTGTTTGATGCACAGGTCAAACCAATGCTGTGGTATGCTTCGGAAATCTGGGGTGTCACTCAATTCAAAACAATAGAAGCTGTACATCTATTTGCATGTAAAAAGATTTTGGGTGTCAGCTTGAGGACTCCAACACAATGGCATAAGGCGAGACCGGAAGATACCCTTTATATAGATAGCACTATATTTAGTCTTCGATACTGGTTTTCTCTGCAGAAAATGGACATAACACGTTTACCACACCAAGCATATTTAATGCAGCATAATTCAGCACTAAAGGCTGAAGCAGAAAGACAGTCAAAAGTTAATAACTGGGTGTCGTCTATTAAAGCATGTTTAGACAGATATGGTTTCTCGGATGTATATATAGATTGAATGATTGGAAATTATAAAATATTCTTGAGAATATTCAAACAAAGAGTGACAGACTATTTCAAAAGACATGGGAATCCAAGATTAAGGATAGCGGCAGATTTAAATTCTATTGCACTTTCAAATTACTTCCACGCCGTTAACAATATTTATCAATAATAACCATTAACAAATCTAGAACAGCACTCACCGGATTCAGATTGGGCATAAATGATTTAAAGATAAATAGACATTACAGGAAAAATGATTCTGAGAATATGCAGTGCCCATTTTGTAAGAATAGAGAAGATGAGTTACATGTTTT
>CM065714.1:100370942-100380942 GCA_033310375.1 Conus canariensis | reverse complement strand
TTTTAATTATATTTTTCGACACAGACCACTAGGCAGAAAGCACACATTTCCCTGTGAGGTTTTTTGTTGCGTGCGGGACAGTGTCTGCTCTGAGTGTGTGTGTGTGTGTGTGTGTGTGTGTGTGTGTGTGTGTGTGTGTGTGTGTGTGTGTGTGTGTGTGTGTGCAGATCTGGTATCATGATTGTGTTCCATTGCCTGGCTGCTAATCTGTCATCATGTTTTCTACGTTGGTAGCAACGTATGTAAGTTCCCGTCTGTCACCATGAGATTTGTTTTTTGTTGCATCGTACACGTACACTGATCCGTCAACATGCGTTCCGTTGCTTGGGCTACGCACGTATGCACTGATCTGCCACATGTCTTCTGCACTTGTTTCATCCCATCATGTACTCATTTCACTGCATGCTCAAGCCCTGCCTGAACAACACCCAACAGATCGAGGCTCTGTACTTTAGTGTTTGCTGTGCTCACTTGGTGGGTCAGTATTTCAACATTAATTTTTATGTCGCAGTTTTCAACCGCAGTCATTATGCTTTAATTGTCACCCTGCGTTCTATTACTCTAGTGTGTTATGGATGTACTGGCATGTCACCATGTACTCTATTACTCTAGTGTGTTATGGATGTACTGGCATGTCACCATGTACTCTGTTACTGTAACGTGTTATGGACGTGCTGGCACGTCACCATGTGCTCTGTTACTGTAACGTGTTAGTGCTGGCATGTCACCATGTGCTCTGTTACTGTAACGTGTTAGTGCTGGCATGTCACCATGTGCTCTGTTACTGTAACGTGTTAGTGCTGGCACGTCACCATGTGCTCTGTGACTGTAACGTGTTAGTGCTGGCATGCCATCATGTGCTCTGTGACTGTAACGTTTAGTGCTGGCATGTCACCATGTGCTCTGTTACTGTAACGTGTTAATGCTGGCATGTCACCATGTGCTCTGTTACTGTAACGTGTTAGTACTGGCATGTCACCATGTGCTCTGTTACTGTAACGTGTTAGTGCTGGCACGTCACCATGTGCTCTGTGACTGTAACGTGTTAGTGCTGGCATGCCATCATGTGCTCTGTGACTGTAACGTGTTAGTGCTGGCATGTCACCATGTGCTCTGTTACTGTAACGTGTTTGTGCTGGCATGTCACCATGTGCTCTGTTACTGTAACGTGTTAGTGCTGGCATGTCACCATGTGCTCTGTTACTGTAACGTGTTATGGATGTGCTGGTATTTCACCATGTTCTCTGTTACTGTAACGTGTTATGGATGTGCAGGCATGTCACCATGTGCTCTGTTACTGTAACGTGTTATGGATGTGCTGGCATGTCACCATGTGCTCAGTTACTGTAACGTGTTATGGATGTGCTGGCATGTCACCATATTCTCTTTTCTTGTAACATGTTACAGATGTGCTTGCATGTCACCATGTGCTCTGTTACTGTGACGTGTTATGGATGTGCTGACATGTCACCATGTGCTCTCTTACTGTAATGCGCTTTTGGATGTGCTGGCATGTCACCATGTAGTCTGTTACTGGAAGATATCATGGATGTTTTGGTTCGTCACCATATTCTGTGTTACCGTAACATGTTATGCGAGTGCCGATGTGTCATCATGCTACGCAACTATAGCAATTCATGCACGTGCCTTGTAAGTGTGCTGATTCGTCACCCAGCTTGAGGTTGCCGTCACATGTTAGGTCCGTCAGTCAACCCGTCTGGAAAAGACAACTCTATACGATGCACCTGGCGATTAACTCCCTTCTGGCTGCTGATTATAATATGGCTGGTGTTGTAACTGAACTGAACGCTCCTCTTCACGTCCCCCCCCCCCCCCCTCTCTCTCTCTCTCTCTCTCTCTCTCTCATATTTACAAGGAAGACTGTCATAAAGCGGACTGAATAAAAGGGGCACGAAAGGAAATGAAGAACCAAGAACAGAAACAAAGAATATGAGACAGTGAATATAAAAAGGAGGGGGGGGGGGGGGGGGGAGGGGGCGGGCAGGGGAGGGCGGAAATGAATGTGCGAGCAAAAAGTGGAAGGAAAAAGAATAGGGCAACATGAAAAAGAATCCATCTACAGTATGCTCCTTGCTCCAAAATGAAAGGCATTAAAGGGGAAATGATATGCTCTAAACTGAAAATGACAAGAAAGAAGAGGAGGAAGAGAATGAACGGCAGGAGGAGGAGGAAGAGAATGAACGGCAGGAGGAGGAGGAAGAGAATGAACGGCAGGAGGAGGAGGAAGAGAATGAACGGCAGGAGGAGGAGGAAGAGAATGACGCAGGGAGGAAGAATGAACGGCAGGAGGAGGAGGAAGAGAATGAACGGCAGAGGAGGAGGAAGAGAATGAACGGCAGGAGGAGGAGGAAGAGAATGAACGGCAGAGGAGGAGGAGAGAATGAAAGGCAGAGAGAGAAGAGAATGAACGGCAGGAGGAGGAGGAAGAGAATGAACGGCAGGAGGAGGAGGAAGAGATGAACGGCAGGAGGAGGAGAAGAAGCCAGAAAAAAAGAATGGAAAGACAGGCAGGCAGAGTATTTCATTTCATTCATAGTAAACCGTCATCCTGTTGTCTATCATGCATATTCATTCATAGTAAACCGTCATCCTGTTGTCTATCATGCATATTCATTCATAGTAAACCGTCATCCTGTTGTCTATCATGCATATTCATTCATAGTAAACCGTCATCCTGTTGTCTATCATGCATAGTCCGTATAGCAGTATTAGTTATCTCCAACTGACAGCCTATCGCTCTTTCACATCTCTGAAGCACTGAATGGTTATGTCATGTCCCTATACCCCACACAGGTCTTCGTGGCTGGCTAGACGATCCTGACTGCAGGTGGCCTCCAGGTTGCCATAGGGTTTCCTCCTCACAGTTCTCTGGTCTGACCACGTGGCTCCGCAAAGGGCATCCTGGCGGGGGCAGTCTTTGAGGGGGTATTTTCGGGTCATAGGGGCACCGGACCATGAAGGCCAACTTTAAACTGACTGCACATATAACCACGCAGTCTGTAATGACAATTTTCTCTCTCTGAACAGGATCACCTGATCAGCTCGTTTCAGAGGGCAGGAGCTATCACTGGTCAAAGACTGAAAGTAGCTGGCGCCTTTTTTCGGGAATAGGTTCTCGATGAACGTGTTCTCTTCATTACGCAAGACTTCTCTATTGTTTTACACCAGACACCAGCTGCTATCCCTTCTTTGCCAGTGTTTCAGCTATTTCGTTTCCACTGACTCCACGATATGCGGATGTTTTCACCTGTGCACTCAAATCAGTTTTCCATTCTCGTAGACTTATTATCTACATTCCTGAGCTAAACGTGTCCACTTAATACGGATCAGGAACCCAAGTTTTCCTTTCTTTGAGATCAAGTAAGTCTGCAACACCTTCTTCCTCATGATCTGCTGCAACACCCTTAAAGGGTCTAGGAGTGCTCCTCTGTCCATCACCCAGGGAACGCACCTCATCAGGTCGTGGTCGCAGCGCTAGGATAAAATTGTGATTTAGAGCGGTACCGGTAATACTACTACACTGATCCGGTGCTAAGGTTTACCTGTGTAGCCGGTCTGTACCGTTACACTCGCTTATTTCCGGGACCCTTTTGGAAAGTGTCCACGTTTTCAAAAAGGGATATACTTGGTTTCTCATTTTCTGTAAGTAAAACTCTCCTTTGTAAATAATCACTGTGGTTCTCTTTCGATAAGAACAATGACGACTTTATCAACAATCGTGGTTGAATCAAGCCAAATTGTAGTATTTTTGCATGTAGATGTGAACGAGTTGTGTTTCAATGTCATACTGCTGTCTTCTACCTGCTGTTCACTCTTCTGGCAGCGCATGTCTGAAAGTCTGAAATGTCTTAAGCGTTCAGCTGACAGTGGCGATCTGCATCAGTGGAGAACAGGCGGTTTTTTTGCACAGGCGAACATGAGCCACTGGTAGGCTACAGCACATGAATTTCTTTTCTAATCTTTTTTTTTTAATTATATTTTTCGACATAAACCACTAGGCAGAAAGCACACATTTCCCTGTGAGGTTTTTGTTGCGTGCGGGACAGTGTCTGCTCTGAGTAGGTAATCATCATGAGGCCGGTGGCAGGTATGACGTGTGCTAACTCAAAAAGAAAAACCTAATGAAAGAAAAACAAGGAGAGAAGGAAAAAAAAACAGCTACAGCAAGAACGACAGAGAGAGGAAGAGGACAGATAAGATGAAAAAGAAACAAAAAACACATTATGAAAGAATGAAATAATGACCGCGAAAGAAAAGAAAGAAAGGAAAGAAAGAAAGAAAGAAAGGGGAGGGTAGCGTGATGCACGCCTGCAGCAAACAGTAGATATAGGGGGGAGGGACATGTGCGGCATGATCAAAGAACTGGCAGGCGAGGAGTGGAGGTGGGGGTGGGGGTGGGGGTGAGAAGCAGATAGATGAGGGTGACGGTAGAGATAGTCAGACGGGCGGTGCATTGGCAGGCACGCTCCCTGCAAGAACACAGTCGGGGGGAAAAAGGGGAAACAAGGAAAACAGGGTGGCTGTCCGAGAATAATATGTCTGGTCTGTCCTATGCGTGCTGACTGCCCTGTGGGAAATGTGGGTCATGCAAGGACAGGGCATGCAAAAAGAAAGGTACTAGTCGAGTTGTATTGGAACCTTTCGTTTTTCTCCCAGACCCGTCCATCTACCTGCCCACCCCCATCACATGGCTTCCTTCTCCTTTTCTTCCTGGTTTTACGCTATTTGCCTTCGACATAGCTCTTGTGGCACGTCTGGTGTTCCAAAATTACCTAACACTAGTCAGTATAATGTCTACGAGTTATGCGCGCGCCAACACACATGAGGGTAGCACAGCTGACAATCGCAAACCCACACAAGCACAAACGTGCACGAGGCGTGAGTCATGGACACACACACACAACACACACACACACACACACACACACACACACACACACACACACAGCACACACACACACACACACACACGAAGAGAGGGAGGGAGAAAACAATAAAATCTGTGAAAGATAATACCAAAGACCAGACGAATAGATAGAAAACAAATGAAAATTACTTCTGTTTCAAGTCGAAGTCGTTGAACTGATAAAGACGATACAAAACTGTCAGGAAAAGTAAGGAATAAAGACAGGTACGCAGGCAGGCAGACAGATCGTATAGACAGACAGACAGACAGACAATCATATAGAAAAATAGATAGATCGATAGAGATAGATAGATAGAAGACAGACAATAGATAGATAGATAGATAGATATAGATAGATAGATATGATAGATAGATAGACAGAAGATAGATAGACAGATCGATAGATATATAGATAGTGCTTGATGATATGAAATGACAGAGGCAGATCATAATTCAGTTTCACGATATTTCGAGTTTTTAACTGGAAACTGTTCAACAATCACTAATGAATACAGCGGGAGCTGGATTTTGGAGCATCTGTATAGACAGAATCTGCTTTAAGGGATGCGTTGCCATCAATATCAAATAAACAAATGTTTCTCTTCAGTTTAGTTCAGCGGTCTCAATGTGTTCCGTGAGTCCCCACATCACTCTAGACTTACCTCCAAGTCTATCAGTTCCGGGAGTCCTCACATTACCTTAGACATACCTCAAAGGCTACTGGCTCCAGGAGTCCCCATGTTACTCTGGATATGCCTCAGAGTTTATCTATTCCGGGAGTCCCTCTACATTACTCTGGACAAATCTTAAAGTTTATCTGTTCCGAAAATCCGTTCATTACTCTAGACATATCCCAAAGTCTATCTGTTCCGGGAGTCCCAACAATACTCTCAACATACCTTAAACTCTATCTGTTCTGGGAGTCCTTTTACTACTCTAGACACACCTTAAAATCTATCTGTTTCGGAAGTCCCGACATTACTCTGGACATACCTTAAAATCTGTCAATCTTATTTGAAAACGGGTTTATTTAAAAAAAAAAAAAAAAAAAAAAAAAAAAAAGCTTGAAACAGACATTCACGGGGTACATAAAAAAAAACCCTTTGAAAACAGCCTGAAGTTCCAGCGGCTCATTCCCTGATGGCTGGTCACATTTGAGTCAGACAAGACGACCTGCTATTTACACAGTCACCATTGTTTACCCCGTTTTCCTTTTGATCGGTATTGATTTCACCGAGCTCTATGTTTTCTAAGTGTTACTGCCAGCCTCAGCTTTTCGTAGGACTGTCATGCGCTAGATAGCGGCAAGCACTGGCTTCCAGTTTCCATCGGTCCCAGTCGAACCTTTGTTCCACTGGAAAATGATCTCAGCCCATTGTGCGTCAAAGGTCACTCTGCTATGGCTGCATGAGAACATGTACAAGAGTCGAATAGCCTGTCGGTCTGTATGTTTTGCATGCATCAACAATGGAGGAAATAGCCATGTTTGAAAAGATCACATGTGAAGGGGCAGTGGACCATATTACTGAAAGAGAGAGAGAGAGAGAGAGAGAGAGAGAGAGAGAGAGAGAGAGAGAGAGGGGGGGGGTCTGAGTCTGAATTGTTATTTGCAATTAAAAGCAAATAGAATAGGCCACATTTTAAAATAAATTGTAATAAAACACCACATGAATGACCAGGGCAATACAGATCGATCAGCCTAAAGCAAATTGGTTGGCAGAATAAAAAAAAAAAGTGAATACAAGAACAAGTGAATACATTGCTACTTAATGTGGATGAAGGATTGCCATTCATCTCTTCTTGCAGTGGATTCTGAAAAGAGTTACTATTTTTTCTCACTTGGCACTTGACAGCAACAAGGTACATCTGCTGTTTATGGATTACGAATCGGATAAGCTTTATAAATATAGAAAGCCAAGCGTGATATTGTAGATTTGTTAGTCGAAGCAAGACGAGGTATAAGCTTAAAACTCGACGGGCTATTATGATATTTTCTACGGATATACTGATCTGGAATTTCCGTGTAATTAAGACAGTTGAGTTTAGAACGTACTTCGAGAGGGCACCACGCACGCGCCACGCACGCGCACACACACACACACACACACACACACATACAGAGAGAGAGAGAGGAGAGAGAGAGAGAGAGAGAGAGAGAGAGAGAGAGAGAGAAGAGGAAGGCTATGCCAAGAGAAAGAATGAGAGAAAAAGCGAAAAAGGAAAATCAGATCTGCTTTTTTAATAATGTAGAATGGAATAATAAGGAGGAGTAACTTGTGCTTGAATAAGAGTACCTCTAGGTAAGGAGAAACTGGGGAGAGTTGGCCAGCAGGTTTGCACAGAAGAATCCCCCCCCCCCCCCCTCCAGTTGATACACATGTTTTGGTCCTGAAGTCTTACATTCTAGGGGACCGGACACATCCAGGTCATGATTCAAAGATGACCTTCTTCTACCGCTCTTTTTTGCCGCTGTCTGGATTCAAACTTACTCCCCTAGGATGGTCGAACGCTTAGAAGCAAAGTTGCCTTTTGACGGATGTCTTAACCACTAAGCTACCAGACACTTCTGTAGGTTGAGAAATAAAGGATCTAATGTGAAAAAAGAAGTACACCTTAATACTACAGGTTAAGAATTCAAAGGTTCTAATATGGAAAAAAAAGAACCTCACCTTCTTAATATTACAGGTTCAGAAATTAAAGGTTCTAATGTGGGAAAAAGAAAAGAAATCCACCTTCTTAATATTACAGGTTAAGAAATCAAAGGTTTTGATGTGGAAAAAAAAAAACCCATCTTCTTAATATTACCCGCCCCCCCCCCCCCCCCCCCCCTCCTTCTCCTCGTCCATTCTCTCCACCTGCTACGGCCCACACGGCAGACCAGGAACATGGGCAGTGTGGCAGCAACGCACTGCAATGGACCTGCACCGATTCCAACTAACATTACAAAGAACGCACCTCAGTCGTGCCAACCGTTCACCTTATTTGTTCATTATGACTGGATTTCCAGCCTCATTTTCCTACCGCTCTCCACGGTATCACCGACACCCACACCGCTCTTCCGACCTTCAACGCAGACGCACCCACGTTCAACTTGTGTGGTGGTCGTGTCGCAATCCATGACTGGGAGTCCCATGGGGAGTTAGCTGTCGAGGCGAGGTCGTATCATGCATTAATATACTTTCGTTCTCATACTGAGTCAGCATTCCTGTTCTCTTCATCCTCAAAATCAGCCCAAGTTTTTAATGTTTTTTTTTTTTCTGTTTCTTTTTAAAGAGTCTGAACAATCCAATCTCATGACTCATAGCCGTAGAAACTTTACAGAGGTGTGGGACTTTTTGTTTCTTTCTTTTCTTTTTTTTTTAAATTGTTACTCTCGCCAGTATTAGACTGAAAAGGTTATCATTAGTGATCTAGGTTTTCAATGTTCACCCCTGTCTATGTATGATGCGACGTTGATCGTTAATATCGTTCATTTCTCTGTTATTGAACGATTGTTCCGTCCATGATGTCTAGAAGCCTACAAAAAACCCAGGGACACGTGGCATGCGCTGGCGTTTGTGTTGGCAGTGTTTGGATGTGCGTTAGTAGCCTAGCAAGAAGAGCAGAGAGAGAGAGAGAAGAGAGAGAGAGAAGAGAGAGAGAGAGAGAGAGAGAGAGAGAGACAGACAGACAGACAGACAGACAGACAAACAGACAGACAGAGACAGACAGAAGACAGAGACAAAGAAGATAGACAGACAGACAGACAGACAGACGAGACTGAGAGAGACAGTGACAGAGACAGACAACAAACAGACAGACAGAGACAGAGAGAGACACACAAAGAGATAGAGATAGAGAGGGTGGGGCTGGCTAGGGAAGGGGTTGGGGGGGTGAAGGAGGAGGAAGGGGACACGGGTCAGACGAACCTGACAGACCCTCTTTACGAACTTCATTTCAGTCCGATCCAGCATTGGTCTGCTGACTGCACGGACCCTAGCAGGGAATAGACATTCACTTCACCTAAGACACGGCCTGGTCTACGCTTCGTCTATTTACAATCCATAAGGGCGTGACCGTACGACCATCGTGTTCTCCACACTCAGCTGATGTAAATCAGAGCGTTTACTACAACTCTCTCTCTCTCTCTCTCTCTCTCTCTCTCTCTCTCTCTCTCTCTCTCTCTCTCTTCTCCACAAACATACACATATCTAGATCTATCTACGTGTGTGTGTTGTGTGTGTGTGTGTGTGTGTGTGTGTGTGTGTGTGTGTGTGAGTGTGTGTGTGTGTGTGTGTGTGTGTGTGTGTGTGTGTGTGTGCGTGTGTCTGTGTCTGTCTGTCTGTGTCTGTGTGTGCATGTGTGTATAGGCCTATGTGTTTTAGGCGTATGAAGGATAAGGGAGCGGATGCATCCGCGCACGCGGGCGCATATGTCTTTAAAAAAAAATAAGACACACACACACACATAAACATATACGCCACGTGCGCATACACGTACGCATTCACGCACGAGGAGGTTAGAGTGACAGAAGTACAGAAAGAGAGAGAGAGAGGAGAGGGAGAGAGGGAGAAGGGAGAGAGAGAGAGAGAGAGAGAGAAGAGAGAGAGAGAGAGGAGAGAGACATACAAACAGACAGACAGACATACAAACAGACAGACACAGAAACAGAAAGACAGACTGACAGAGACAGAGGCAATCCGACAGACAGACAGACAGACAGACAGACAGACGGACGGACAGAGAAAGAAACATACCCAGAGACCGAGACAGACAGATCGATATAGGTGTCAAACAGTAAGTGCATGCTCAAGCATCGCACAGTTCCAATTTCCTGGCAGTGAAACATCCAGCCAATGGGAGGCCAGACAGACGGCAGCGGCATGGCCCGAGACTATTGGAATATCGATTTAATTCATTACCAGGATGTCTGTCTGTCTGGTTACAGTGTGCCGTGAGCGAATCATGCTAATTTTCTGGGCTTGTTGTTCGGCATTGCTGGCGCGTGGGGATTCGCTCAGTTTCCACGCTGTTTATTAGCCTGAAAAATCTCAATAAAAGATCCGAGTCTTTTACACACGTTGTTGACGGGTG
>CM065714.1:100355942-100365942 GCA_033310375.1 Conus canariensis | reverse complement strand
TCTGAACTATTTCAGTCATACATCAATAATTTCATCCATGTGATAAAAAGTCACCTGATTTTTTTTCCCCTAATAATTCCTTTACCCGCTTACGATAATAATACAAATGCAGAAATCATTTCATGTATTTATTTACTTATTCATTCATCAGTATTATTATTATCATAATCATCAAAATTACCATTAATGTTTCTTGCTCCTTATTTGTAAAGGGGGGTGGGGGCAAAGTGAGGGGAGGTATAGGGTATTTCATGTAACGGCTCTTCCGATTAAAGGGCATCAATCTCGGAAAAAAACAACAACCCCCCCCCCCCCCCCCCCCAGTCTACGTTTATGTAGATTCCTTCCGAGTTTGAAGTTTTAGGGCGATGTTCTTTATATGCGTGTTTTCTCATGAACTTCCGAATAAAACTGTGAGTAATCAAACAGGACATAAAGACGGAGGTGCATCTTCATGAACATTTAAAGATAACGAGAACACATGACCGGAGACAAATTCACCCCAGTCCTACCCGCGATTTGCCCTCAGGTGTCCGAACCGCAAAAGAAAGAGTAGAATGAAAGGAAACGGGAGTAGAATGGAACGGGAGGAAGGCGACGGGGGTGGGGAGGGTCGGTGTGGGAAGGGATGTATGTGGCAGGAGGGGGGGGGGGGGGGGGGGGGGGGCTTCGAGTTCCTCCCACCGCCAAAGATGTTGACGGCAAGTACCTCACACACCCCGGGCTTTCAGACCCCGAGGGACTGTCAGAATCGATGACTGCCAATCTCAGACTGACCACTCTGGCCTCAGGTGGTTCCACTGATAACAGATGCCTGCACAGCGGTGCGTTGAGAGCACTGTTCTCCAGCCTTCTGTAGTGGAAGCGCTAGTCTTTGTGCACTGCTCTCTCTCTCTCTCTCTCTCTCTCTCTCTCTCTATATCATATATACTATCTTATATATATATATATATATATATATATATTTCTCTCTGCGGTTCTCTCCCTCACGCCCCCCCCCTTTCTCTCTGTCTTTCTCTCACTCTCGCTCTTCTCCCCCCCCCCCTCCCCCACTCTCCTTCCCATCTCCGCATATTTGTCTTTCTTTGTCTTTTTGTTTTTCAGTTCTGCTAAAGCAAAACGGCGGACGTCTTGTGAAAAAAGAAAAGAATGCACATACAATACTTTACTGGATATTTCTTATAAATGATCTGTTTCTGTTCTTCTATTCGGTTATGTCTTTTTAAGTTGACCGGGCGGGTTTTTTTTTCTTAATCTAAGATTTGCATATTGTTCCCAGCAGAAGCAGACGTGGTCTTCTGAACTATTTGCAGCGCATACTGGTTTCTCTTCTGAACAAGTTGCAGCACAGACTGGTTTCTCTTCTGAACAAGTTGCAGCACAAACTGGTTTCTCTTCTGAACAATTTGCAGCACAAACTGGTTTCTCTTCTGAACAATTTGCAGCACATACAGGTTTCTCTTCTGAACAATTTGCAGCACAAGCAGTCTTCTCTTCCGAACTGTTTGCAGGACAAACAGTGTTCAGACTTCATCTAAACATTCAGTCAGTCAGTCATTGATTCATTCATTCGTTCATTTACCGCGATGTCCCTCACTTACTCCCACCCGTCCAGTTCCCCAGCGCTTTCATCCACAACGTTTCGTCACGTCCTAGCCAAGAGTTGACTACAGACATCCCGTGATGGTGAGGTTAAATAATTGTGAGGTTAAGTTGCTCTGGCTGATGGATTTCCTCACCGTCAGGATGAAAACCTTTCATTAGCAGCCGTCCTGTGTCCCCCTTGGACAGCCTTTTCATGGTCCTACGATCCATCATCACTCCCAGCTCTGTGCCGGCCCATCCTTCGCCGCGCCGATCGGGAAAACTCGCCGCCGCTGTTTACTGTGTCTCTCGGTGGTCCCTCGGTTAAAAAGACGGCCGCCTCATACAGCGAAGAGCTGTTCTGATCTGTTTGTGAGGGAAGTTTTTAAGACGGCCGCCCCATACAGCGAAGAGCTTTTCTGATCTGTCTGTGAGGGAAGTTTTTGTCTCTTTGGTATACACCTATCCCCCTTTCCGCGTACCTCATTTTTCCTCTCCTCTCTCTCTCTCTCTCTCTCTCTCTCTCTCTCTCTCTCTCTCTCTCATTTTTCCTCTCTGTCTGTCTTTCTGTCTCTCTCTCTCTCATTCTCATTCTCTTTCCCTCTCTCTCTCTCTCTGTCTCTTTCTCCCTGCTTGCCTGTTTGTTTCTGTATGTCTCTGTCTGTCCGTCTGTCTGCCTGCCTGTCTGTCTGCCTGTCTGCCTCTCTCTCTCTCTCTGAGCTCTCCCTCACCTTCTCCCGATCTCTCTCCTTGTACTCTCTCTCTCTCTCTCTCTCTCTCTCTCTCTCTCTCTCTCTCTCTCTAACCCATCCCCCCTCCACATCCACCCACCTCTTTAGCCTCCAACCGTCACCCGCGTCATCCGGAGACACACAGAGACAGCTGGCTGGATAGTAAGAAGGGCCAGGCTGGCAGACAGAGGGACAGAGACATGAGTATCATTATCAGAGTGAAGGAACCCATGAAATGAGCCACTGGGTTTCAGATCAATGCTCCACTCCACCCGCTCCTTCCCTACCCCTTCTTCTTTTTCCCTTCTGACAGTTTGTGGAGGGGCTGGGAGAGAGAGAGAGAGAGAGAGAGAGGAGAGAGAGAGAGAGAGAGAGAGAGAGAGAGAGAATGAGGAATGGAGAAATAGAGAGAGAGAGAGAGATGAGGGGGGAGACTCTGGGAGAGAAAGGGAATATTTTTTATCATAGTTAGGCTTTACAAAGCCGAGAGAGAGGAGAGAGAGAGAGAGAGAGAGAGAGAGAGAGAGAGAGAGAGAGAGAGAGAGAGAGAAGAGAGAGAGAGAGAGAAGAGAGAGAGAGAGAGAATATGATTTCATCTTAATTTGGCTTTACACAGCCAATTTTCGAGAAGAATAGCTTGGGGTGGAGCTGTAACAAAACTTAATAATAAAAAAAAAATCCACCAGAAATCAGTTCGACAGACATATTAAAAAAACAACAACGTCAGCATGAGGAAGGCAGATCACGGAAATCGTTATTAAACGCATCAATGACCAAACGTCGATGTGTCTCAATTTGACTGGCAACTTGTTTAACGTACAGCTATATCATTATTCATAGCAAAACCCGTCATACATCACTCGTCACGGCTCTTCAACATTTGCCTGGTCAACAGTTTTGTTGATGCCGGAGTTCCCTCCCTTTCCTGATCCTCCCTGTCGGCCTGTTTACACAGGAGGCTGTCCATTTTCTTGAATCGATCGTTTCACAAACATTCTAGTATGCCTCTGCGTCAGCCCTGATGCGGCCTTCACGGTCGGCCAGGCTATAAACGACATTACTTGATGTCTGCGTGTGCGTGCCACAGTCTTGCTTGAATCAGGAGCTTTGTGGCCGATTCAAACGAGAGTTATCTTCACGGCGATCGATACGCTTGTTCGTACAGGTTACTGGCTCTGGTGACTGACCCAGGTTTTCGCTCAGTGGTAATCTGGTGTCACGTGGTCTGTCCTGTTTTCAACGTTCGCTGCATTCTACTCTAAAATCTTCATTAATACCTCCCCCCACCCCTCCTCTTAGTCATCTGACCCACTGCCTCAAAGCATTGTGTCTTCGCGTTCACGAGTCACTGACTGCTTGTCCATGTCATACCCCGTGTCAAGTCCACATGTGGTTTTTCACAGTGCTGTGCGTCCCGTGCAGGCTGGGGTTTGGAGGGTGAGAGTACTGGGTGATTAACTGGAATAATATTAGAAGCAACTTCGGTATTGCCAGGTTTCTCGACTAAATGAAAGTAGGCTGACGGGCGGAAAAGTGCGCGTATGTGTGTTGTGTGTATGGAGTGTGTGTGTGGTGAGTGTGTGTGTGTGTGTGTGTTTTGTGTATGTGTATGTGTGTGTGCGTGCGTGCGTGCGTGCGTGTGTGTGTGTGTGTGTGTGTTGTGTGTGTGTGTGTGTGTGTGTGTGTGTGTCGAGTGTGTGTGTGTGTGTGTGTGTGTGTGTGTGTGTGTGTGTGTGGCGCGCGCGCGCGTGCGTGCGTACGTGCATATGTTTGTGTGTGTGTGTGTGTGTGTGTGTGTGAAGAGAGAGAGAGAGAGAGAGAGAGAGAGAGAGAGAGAGACAGAGACAGAGACAGAGACAGTGAGAGAGGAGAGACGCTTCAGACATATGTTTATTGACACTGACCTACACAGTCTTTGTGTCAAGGGGGAACAAGATCATATTTGCAGCGTCAGGAATGAGACGGAAAAATCTGGAATGAAATAGGCAAACTGAATAGCCCAGTAAATGTAAACAATCAAAGCATTTCGAAATATAGTCATAGCAAGGAGAGAGAGAGGGAGAGAGAGAGAGAGAGAGAGAGAGAGAGAGAGAGAGAGAGAGAGAGAGAGAGAGAGAGAGAGAGAGAGAGAGTACGCAAAATGTAAAAACAGGACGGAGAAAAAGGAGGAGAAGGTCAGGTAAAAACCGTCAAAAGGAACAGGACGGCAAACGTTTGGAATGCGACGAGAAAAAAAAATAGGGAGAAGGAAGAGAGAAGGGTTGGGGAAGGACGGGGGGAAAAAGTAGGAAAAGGCAGCAGAAAGAAGAAAACGAAGGAAAGTGTTAGAAAAAATAGGAAAAGAAGGGAAAACGTAGAAAAGAGTAGGAACACGTGCTGGACAGTAGGAAAAGCAGGAAAAGTTGGAAAACGTATAGAAATAAAGAAATAGCAGAGAAAAGAAAAAAAAAGGAACATTTTTGGATTAAGACGCAAAATGTGAGGGAGAACGTATGGATGGGTGAGAAATGTAGAAGAACGTAGAAAAAGATGAAAAGAGGGGATAAGTAGGAAATGTACGAAAAAGTACGAAAACATAAGGGAAAGTGGGAAACGTGGGAGGTCCGGGAAAGTAAGAAAACGTAGGTAAATGTAGAAAAAGCATGGGAACAAAGTAGGAAGAGGTAAGCCAACGTGGGGAAAAGCAGGAAATGTAAACAAGAAAAAAAGGCTAATGACAACAGGAAACACATAGAAAGCTGGAACAAGATAGGAAAAGGTGAGTAGAAAAAGCTAGGAAAAAGTAGGAGCGCAAGGAAAAGTACGAAAATATAGGAGAAATCCGGAAACGTAAGACACTGGTGGAGCAAGCAGCATAGGCTGAATGCACTTCAGCTCGTTTCCTGAGTACCACTGTTCATTTTCAAATCCTGTCCTCCCGTTACATTCACATTTTCAACAAGGGAACATCAAAACAAAGAAGCAGGGAGGTAGAGAGAGACAACACAACGCCGGATTATTGTCCTTGTGGGACACATAGCGACAAAAAAACAAGAATGACGTCTGTTGTGAAAAACAAGATTTGTCAGGTGCGTACAATTACTCATTTTGTATTTTCTTTGCGAAGACTTTCGCCTGCAAGTTGGCCTCTTTACGTAAGAAACAAGCAGGAAAGCTGGCTTTATGTCTCCAAAAATAATGTGTTTATCCCTTTTTTAACATCGATAATCAATAACAAGTTGAGAAATACCAGGAACGAGAGCTAACGGAAAAAAAACCCACCACATAATAATCTCTCTTGGATCTCTTTAACCTGAAACGAATTGATTTCCAGTGCGGCTGTGTGTAGGCGGGTAGAGGAAAGTTTCTGCCCATAAAGTGAAGAGTTAGGCTGCATTCAGGTTTTAAGTCCACATCCACTAAAAGTGGAATAGCAGACGGGGATAATCATGCTTGGAGAGTTGGGAGGACGGAACCTTTGTAACACCAGTAAACTGACACTACCAGAATGACATGGAGTTCAGA
This sequence comes from Conus canariensis, assembly GCA_033310375.1. Classification (NCBI taxonomy): domain Eukaryota; kingdom Metazoa; phylum Mollusca; class Gastropoda; order Neogastropoda; family Conidae; genus Conus; species Conus canariensis. The sequence continues at coordinate 100,360,123 of CM065714.1, read as the reverse complement.
TGGGCAATGACAATGGCATTTTTGGGGGGGGGGGGGGGGGAGGGAGAAGGGGGTGGGGGTGTCGCTAAATGGATTCGAACCCAAAACACGTATGAACAGAAACTGGGTGTTCTTCCATTAAGTGAACCAGACACCCAAAGACAGACGAGCCTCAAGCTTGCATTGTACAAGGCAATCTTCGTGCGTGGGCCCTTCAAAGAACAGTGTAAGATTTACGATGCTTTTGAGATGGTGAACTTCCAGTGACCCTTTCATCTTGCTCGTCTTTGCTATCACTCATGTTCTTTGGAAGTTTTAAATCTGATCATTGTCATGTCGCTTGTCTTCGTGCCTCGCTCTGGACATTTGGTATTTTCTTTGTGATGTGACCCGCATTACATTCCGTTCCTATTTCTTTCTGTTGTTTTTTTTCTTCTTTTTTTTTTATTACCTTTTTCCCCCCCTTGTCTCCTCATCTTCCGCGCTCTCTCTGCGACCCTTCCTCTATGCCACTCACTTTGGCTCTCCCATACACTATGCCACTCACTTTGGCTCTCCCATACACTATGCCACTCACTTTGGCTCTCCCATACACTATGCCACTCACTTTGGCTCTCCCATACACTATGCCACTCACTTTGGCTCTCCCATACACTATGTCACTCACTTTGGCTCTCCCATACACTATGCCACTCACTTTGGCTCTCCCATACACTATGTCACTCACTTTGGCTCTCCCATACACTATGTCACTCACTTTGGCTCTCCCATACACTATGCTACTCACTTTGGCTCTCCCATACACTATGTCACTCACTTTGGCTCTCCCATACACTATGTCACTCATTCTCTCTTTGCACTCATTTCTCTCCCATACACTATGTCACTCACTTTGGCTCTCCCATACACTATGCCACTCACTTTGGCTCTCCCATACACTATGCCACTCACTTTGGCTCTCCCATACACTATGTCACTCACTTTGACTCTCCCATACACTATGTCACTCACTTTGACTCTCCCATACACTATGCCACTCACTGTGGCTCTCCCATACACTATGTCACTCACTTTGGCTCTCCCATACACTATGTCACTCACTTTGGCTCTCCCATACACTATGTCGAGGGACAGATCGTAATGAGGTAGCTCACCACAGGAGACACTGCAGTATTTCTGCGTCAGTTCCGTTGTGTTCAGCAGTGCCTTCCCTGATCCACCAAATGCAACGCACCACTGACTATGTCCAGTACTGATGACAATAGCTGCTTAATCACCCAATCAGCATGAGTAATCGTGACCACGTCCATCTAACAAATGGTCAAGTTTCTACCGACCATTATTATTTTTCTTTCTGTGTATTTGGAGAAACAGAAATAATGGCCTAAGCTACATGTTTTATTCGCAGACGTGCGTGGGTATCTAATCGATTCAATGTAATCCAGCAAATTCTACTCCTCCCCCAGGCCCCTTCCTCTCTCTCTCTCTCTCTCTCTCTCTCTCTCTCTCTCTCTCTCTCTCTCTCTCTCTCTCTCTCTCTCCTTTGCTTTCTTTTCTTCTCTTCGTTCCCTTCCTTCTTTCTCTTTCGGTTCTTCCTTCTCTTATTTCTCCTCCCCCCCCCCCAAACACCACTCTGTCCCTCTAACTAATTATGCTTTACATCCTCATGTGAAAGCGAATCTGGTATTTGAAACACACACACACACACACACACACACACACACACACACACACACACACACACACACACACACACAACCAAACAAACGAAACAGTATATAGCCCCGGAAAATTAACCAGAAACGGTTTCGCAACAATTCTTTAGCGCCCACAAACGCAGGCTGCCCACGAGACGTCGATTTGTGAATTGTTCCGAAAGAAAAGAACCCATCCCTTAAGCCCCGTTCCGCAAGAAGGTTGGCGGAAATGGCGGAAAAGAAGATAAGTTTCCTCGTCTGGAGCTATCGACTGTGTTCTGGAAGTTCTTGCTTTCACGGCGGCGACTTTGCAACACAAAGACGTCACACGTCACCAGTCAGTTAAAGGTCCCATGAAAGCTGGAACGGAAACAGTGTACTCTTCCTACACATGCACGTACACACCATAAGACGGAGGAACTATAGTGTCTAGGAGACACATCCATCCACACACACACACACACACACACACACACACACACACACACACACACACGGAGAGAGAGAGAGAGAGAGAGAGAGAGAGAGAGAGAGAGAGAGAGAGAGAGAGAGAGAACAGCCATACAGACTGACTGAAACACAGAGAGTGAGAGTGGGAGAGAGAGGGACAGACGACAGACAGGCAGACAGACTGACTGAAACGGAGAGAGAGAGAGAGAGAGGGATGGAGGGAGGAAGGAGGGAGGGAGGGAAGGGAGTGCGAAGAGAGAGGAGAGACAGGGGACAAAAGAGATGAGAAGAGGGGGGACGTTTGAGAAAAAATGAGAGAAGAGAGAAGAGAGAGGGAGGAGGAGGAAAGAGGGAAGGGGAGGAGGACAGTAAAAGGGAGTGCGAAGAAGAGGATGGACAGGGACAAAAGGATGGGAGAGGGGGACAGTTATGAGAAAATAATGAGAGAGAGAGAGAGAGGAGGGAGGAGGGAGGAAGGAGGGAGGGAGGGACAGTAAAGGGAGTGCGAAGAAGAGAGGAGAGAGAAGGACAAAGAGGATGAGAGAGGGGGACAGTTATGAGAAAATAATGGAGAGGAGAGAGGGAGGAGAGAGGAGGAGAGAGAGAGGGAGGGAGGGAGGAGGAGGGAGGGAGAAGAGGAGAATTAAGTAGGGGAAAATGGGATGGTGGGGGAGTGGGGAGTGGGGTTTGTGGAGGGGGTCAGAGAGGATGGGGGACGAAGAAAGGAGGACAGAAACGGAAAAAGAAGAGACAAACAGACCCGAAGAACGATCATTTTTATGCGGACCCACTTCACGTCGACTCCTAAAAAGCCTGACAAAAATGACAAAATCCAGTTATCCTGTGATGTGAATGCGTGTCGGGTCTTCGAAGCAATCGTTTCATCAATCACTACGCAATGCGTGACCTCTATGCGAACTGCAATTGAAAGCTTTGACGCGTATATAATTTTTCCCACCTACCTTTCTGGATTTGAGAAAAAATCCCATAATAACTCAAGTTTGAAAAATAATAAATACTCATCAAACCACCCAAATAAAACAAACAAAAACCAAATCTAAAAAAAAAAAAAAAAAAGAAAAAAAAAACCAGCAAGACGGTTTTGTCACAAATGATTTTCCAGAATTCATCTGTGTTTTAAATGTCAAGAACCCGCCCCCCCCCCCCCCCCCCCCCCCTCCCCGCCCTTCGTATCAAAAATTAAATTTTCTTGATTTTTTTTTTTTTTTTTTTTTTTTGGTATTAGTAAATTCATTTCATCACTAGACATAAGAACTCTCTCTCCCTCTGTGTGCGTGCGCGCGCGCGCGTGTGTGTGTGTTTGTGTGTGTGCGGGCGTGCGAGCGCATGTAAGTGTGTGCAAGTGCTTACGTGCATGCGTGCGAGCGTGCGCGCCCGTGCGCGTGTGCACGTGCGTGCGTGCGTTGTATACGCGTGCTTGCGTGCGCGCGTGTGCTTGTTTGTGCGTGCACGCACGTGTGCGTATGTGTGTCTGTTTACATGAGCATGTGCACAAACGTGCGCGTACGCGTTTCTCTCTCTCTCTCTCTCTCTCTCTCTCTCTCTCTCTCTCTGTGCGCGCGCGCGTATATATGTGTGCTCGCGCACGCCCGCGCGCACGCCCGCGCGCCCGCACACGCGCCAGCACGAGCGTGTGACAGAGAGGTCACATCTCTATGGCAGTAAGAAACAAGTGAAAAACTATGATCAAAGGAACATGCTAAATGGAACTGCCCGACTGTTCTGTTCCCCTCTTCAAAGCGAACAAAGGAGAAGAAGACTGACGAGGACAGGGAGGGCGTGGAGGTAGGATAGGAGGAACGGAGGCAACAAGATATGCATGCAGCTCAAAAATCAGCAACAAAAAAAAAAAGGGGGTGGGGGGTGGGGGGGGGGACGATTCTTTTGTTGTTGTCCACCACGTCGTACTGAGTGAAGGAAAGCGGGAGCATGTTCAGTGTGGGGAAGAGGAAGAATTGAAACACATCCAGAGACAGACAGGAGAGGTTGGGAGGACGAAGAAGAGCGAGAGAGAGAGAGAAAGAGAGAGAGAGA
>CM065714.1:100335942-100350942 GCA_033310375.1 Conus canariensis | reverse complement strand
TGACTATTTTAAACAGAACCTTCCATGCCGTCTTCGATACCACGCTTTGTCAGGCCTATCGCCTAAGGCAAACCAGTCGGAGATGTCAGTATGGCAAACCTAACACACCAAAAGGTCACACGTGGTCCTTAGCATTCGCTAAACTACAAACCAGTTTTTTTTCTGTGTTAGAAGCATCACTGTGCCCTCGGGGGATATCCAAACTTGTGTTCTCAAAAGTGTTCATGGCTCCACTGGATCGATCGATTGACATTCAGATCAATAGAAATTTAGTTCACATTATGGAATCTTTTTGTCTCATGTCTCTAGATTCATGCATATTGGTGACATATTGATGTCTCTGACGACTGGTGAAATATGAATGTTCAATATAACAAACAAAAAAAGTTATTAGACACCTCAGGTCTTTTCCAATTTAAAATAGACAAAATATGAATATATATATATATATATATATATATATATATATGTGTGTGTGTGTGTGTGTGTGTGTGTGTGGTGTGTGTGTGTGTGTGTGTGTGTGTGTTACTACAACCGCAGGAAAATTAAAGTAAAAGAATTATCAAGACACTTGTAAAATATAATCGAATTGACGTTTCTATTTTAACAAAATATGATTTCATGTCTCCCGAGATTTGTAACATTTAATTGTGGACATATCAGCCAAATGATAATTCGAATGATAATTTACATTTCTTTCCAGAACATCCTTTAGCCACCACATTCTTAAGTCATCAATATTCCTCACGTCATACCTGAACAATATTTAAAAAAATCTTTTTCACTCTTCTGGCGGTGACAAAACAGTGACTTCGTTTTGCCAAATTTATAATCAGTTTGACTTCACGGGGATTATACTTATGGCTAACAGAGGACAAAGAGACTGATGCTATGCTGCTCTCATTCATGCGTCGGTGGCAAGCTTGCTAGTTGCAAGAATGAGCAAACACCTGACTGAAAAGCACCTCTGAACACCACCGAAGTGAAACAGCGGCAGCGCAGTGTCTCCTGTGGAGGGTTACCATACAATGACCTGATATTATGGACGGTCGATACTGAGACTATGACAGGGTGAACTTGGGTATGGCTGTGAATGGAGGTTCCAGAATGAATGAAGTTGAAGCAATGTCGGTGAGAGGTCACTGGAATTGTGACATTCAATAAAGAAAAAGAAAAAAAAAAAGAAAAAGAAAATGGGGAAAAGTATAGAAATGAAGAAAGAAAAATAAAGAAATATGAATCCGAACTAGAGTGCGTCGTGGACTACTTTCAGCGGTTCCATGATCGGGTTACAATTTTGAAATTGTTTTCGTAATTTAGACCATTCGCAGGTAGGAGATATCATAGGTGACATCGATGAACGAGTTATGCTTTCGAGTTCTACTCATCTGAGAAATGAAAGGATCGGTGGTAAATTCGAAGACAGGACGTATGCTTTTACATGTGTAACGTTGTTTTTCGTGACTCAAATGAATTCTCTCTCTCTCTCTCTCTCTCTCTCTCTCTCTCTCTCTCTCTCTCTCTCTCTCTCTCTCTCTCCCCTTCCTTCTTTCCTTCCTTCCCCCCTCCTGTCTGTCTGTTGTTTTCCCCCTCTTCTCCGTAATCTATAAATACTGAATGGCATTTGAAAACCTTCGTAACAAACCTTAATTTGATATTTTACATATTTACATTCATTATCATCAATACACCTCTCTCTCTCTCTCTCTCTCTCTCTCTCTCTCTCTCTCTCTCTCTCAAATTACAACCACACACACACACACACACACACACACACACACACACACATATATATATATATATATATGTGTGTGTGTGTGTGTGTGTGTGTGTGTGTGTGTGTGTGTGTGTGTGTGTGTGTGTGGTGTATAATAAACTAATAAATTCCAAGGATAAGTACCGAGCACCATTCCAGCAACTTACAGTTTACAATTGAATAATATATATAATATATATAATATATATATATATATATATATACAGATACAGATAGAGATATGTGTGTGTGTGTGTGTGTGTGTGTGTGTGTGTGGTGTGTGCGCGCGCGCGCGCGCGTCTGTAAGTGAGTGTGTGTGAGTGAATGTGAGTGTGTGTGTGCTGTGTGTGTGTGTGTGGTGTGTGTGTGTGTGTGTGTGGTGTGTTGTAATTTGAAATATCCTGTAAGTCAGGATTCAACCGAAGAGGAAGCTCATTTTGTATTTTCTTGCCTGGGATTGAAACAGGTAGCTGATTATGCCACACAAGTGCATTAAAGGCTCATGCCAGTTCAGATTAATGGTATTACTGTCATAAGAAAAAAAAAACGAAAGAAAGAAAAAAAAAAAAAGAAAACCCAGTTAATTATTTCCTATTTGCATATATAAAGCATCTAAATGGACACGTTTATACGTAACATAATGTGAATCTTTGTCGGCGATTTTTGTGTTGCTTATATCTAACCCTTTCAAAAAGCCCGTGGGCTTTAAGAACAAATATCTTCATCTCCATCCCTACTCTACACTCCTTAAATATAAAGTGCCCACACAGAGACAGAGAAACATATACCTATCTCTCTATCTATGTATAAATGTATATTTGTATCTATATACAGAGAGAGAGAGAGAGAGAGAGAGAGAGAGAGAGAGAGAGAGAGAGAGAGAGAGAGGATTTGTTATAAGCTGGATTAATAGTTTTTAACGGATAACAGAAAAAAATGGCAAAGAGGAGAGAGAAACATGTTCATTAGAAAGAAAGGGAAAGGTCCAGAGATATAGATAAACAAATGAATGAAGAAGGAAAGAAAGAGACTACAAAAAGATATGGGGAGAACGAATGTGGGGGAAGACTGACAGACAGACCAGAACAGAGAATTTAAAAAACAAATATAACAGAGAGACCAGTGAGTAAATGAATGAGAATGAGGAAAGACAGAAACATATGTGCCAGTGACAGACAGATTATCTCCTCCCACACAAACAACGGAGATCAACCGGTGCAAACAGATTCCGAAGGCTGCCCTGCTAGTCAATAAAATCCACCAAAGAAAAACGCCAGCACATATCAGACTCGCGAAATGTCAAACACACGGGAGAACAAACCCAAAGATACGAGAGGTCAGCCCCAAAGCAGCTTAACCGAACAATAAAGCAACACCGTTAGAAGTCCACCACACTGCCAAAAGGTTCTTTCCATCACTGACGACATTCTCCCAAATGGGCAGATGGCTTTGTAAACCTACTGGCAAACTCGTCAAGCAGACGACAGAACGACAATGTCGAGAACTCCACTATATTTGATCAGTCAGCGTAATACCTTTGCATTATTGCTCACCAGATCAAAACCAGGTATTGATTTTCGCAATTCTGCCATGCCAGCAAATAACGGTGTCGTCGACTTCAGCAGAAAAACGTTTCAGGAGTGGTTGGGATTGGATCACGATGAAGCGATTTTGCGGGAGAGCGAGACAGCGTGATTGGAAGCCATAAAAAAGTGAAGAGACGTGAAAAACTAAAGAGTTACCAGTTAGCTCCCTTTTGCGTCTTGAACGGTTTCATCTCATGTAGTCCAGGCCATAATGTGCGGTGGAGTCTGCGGGAGAGGAGAAAGGGGGGGAGGAGAGGAAGGAGAGGAAGGGAGGGGGGGGGGGCTGAAGGGGGAGAGAGACAGGCGCAAGCTGTAATGCACTGTGAAGATGGTTTTACTCGTTTAACTTTTTTTTCTACCAGCACTTTTCAAAGTTGCATTTTTAAGGCCTTCGGGGATAGGCCTACTGAGTTTAACGTTGAGTTTCAGTAGTTTAGAATGACCTTTACCTTTCTTTCTGTCCCCATTTTTTTGTCTTTTCCTCGTTTCGTTCTGACCTTCATTTTTCCTTTCGTTCTCTGCTTATTTCTTTTAAAAAAAAAAACAAAACTTTTCTTCTTCTTTTTCCCTCTGTCTTTCCTCCTTTGCAGTTTGGAACCGAAGCGAACATATCCTCTTTCTATCTTCTGTTATCTTTCCTCTTTCAAAAATCATATTTGCTGGTTACGCTCATCGTCTCTCATCCCTGTTTACCTTCTGAACTCCAGACTTTGAACAGGTAGGCCAAATAATCTTGCCGCTGGGCGCTAAGTAATTAGATTGCGGTTCCCTCACCAAGAACAGAAAGTACAACATAACTTGGTCCTAAAGGAAATAGCTGACAGGAGTTCAGCCTGTCACGGCATAACTTCGCTTCCCCCAGGGAAACTTGACTGAGGGCAAAAGAATAAAAGGAATAACAGATATTTCACGACCGATGCTTTCATGTCGCAGAGGGAGGCAAAGGAAAAAAAAAATATATATATAACACATTCTGTGACTGATGCTTTCATGTCGTGGAGGTCAATATAAATTAAAATAAATAAAGGTATTGGGTACAATATGATTTAGAATGATCGTCAAGATCCTCTGTCTCCTTCACTGGCTGTTCTCTTGGGACACTTTTACTTGCTAGTATTTTTGCCGAACAGATCATCAGTGACTCTGCCCACAGCGTTCGAGCAGGCATTCTTGAACATTTTTTTTTCTTTCTATGTTTGTTTATTTGCTTACGTGTTCATTAAACAGGCATCCCTTGAACAAATTTCGAAACAACTGGTTCCATATTTTTGATCTTGTAACCACCTCTCCTTTCTAATGTCTCTGTCAACTTAAACTGTTTGAATACAGCAGAGGTGTTGCTGACATCACCTGAATGATTTTAGGAACATCGCTTGGTTGACAGGCCATTCTCAGGCCATCTTGTTTGCTTGGGTGGGGCAGAGTAAGGTGTCAGGATTTTGTAAAACACCACCTTTCTAACATGGGTGGCCCCAGTGACCTAGCACAGCGGTAACTAACATTGTTGAATGGCTGTGAAACATCTTTCTGAAAGGCAGTTAACATCTGCTGAATGGCTATTAACATCTGCTGACGGACTTTAGACACATACTGAGTGGCTATGAGCATCTGTTTAGTGACTCCGAACATGTGTTGTGTTGCAGTGAGACCTTTTCAACACATAATTTCCTACATGTGTAGGCTGTCTTCGCATACGTCGTGCATAGCACAAGCTGCCTGTATTACCTACCTCAGCTCAACTCTGGGCATAGCAGTTGCTGCCTGTATTGTCTACCTCAACTTAACGCTAGGCATAGCAGTTGCTGCCTGTATTGCCTACTTCAACTTAACGCTAGGCATAGCAGTTGCTGCCTGTACTACCTACCTCAACTTAATTCTGGGCATAGCAGTAGCTGCCTGTATTGCTTACCTCAGCTAAACTCAGTGAAAAGTAGTTGTTGCCTTATTGCCTACCTCAGCCTAACTCTGGGCATAGCAATTGTTGCCTGTATGGTTTACCTCAACTCAGGGCATAGCAGTTGTCGCCTGTATAGCCCACCTCAGCTTAACTCAGGGCAAAGCAGTTGTTGCCTGTATAGTCTACCTCAGCTTAACTCAGGGCATATCAGTTGCTGCCTGTATAGCCTACCTCAGCTGAACTCAGCAGTTGCTGCCTGTGTAGCCTACCTCAACTGAACACAGGGCATAGCACTTGCTGCCTATATTGCCTACTTCGGCTAAACTTGGTGAAACGCAGTTGTTGCCTGTATAGCCTACCTCAACTGAACTCAGGGCATAGCAGTTGTTGCCTGTATAGCCTACCTCAACTGAACACAGGGCATAGCACTTGCTGCCTATATTGCCTACTTCGGCTAAACTCAGTGAAACGCAGTTGTTGCCTGTATAGCCTACCTCAACTGAACTCAGGCATAGCAGTGTGCTGTTCTACCTCACTGAAACAGCTAGCACTTGCTGCCTATATTGCCTACTTCGGCTAAACTCAGTGAAACGCAGTTGTTGCCTGTATAGCCTACCTCAACTGAACTCAGGGCATAGCAGTTGTTGCCTGTATAGCCTACCTCAACTGAACACAGGGCATAGCACTTGCTGCCTATATTGCCTATTTCGGCTAAACTTGGTGAACGCAGTGTTGCTGTATAGCTACTCAACTGACAGCATAGCAGTTGTTGCCTGTATAGCCTACCTCAACTGAACACAGGGCATGCATTGCGCCTATGCTACTTCGCTAAACTCAGTGAACCAGTGTTTCTGTATAGCCTACCTCACTGAACACAGGGCATAGCAGTTGTTGCCTGTATAGCCTACCTCAGCTGAACTCAGAGGCATAGCAGCTGTTGCCTGTATAGCCTACCTCAACTGAACTCAGGGCATAGCAGTTGTTGCCTGTATAGCCTACCTCAGCTGAACTCAGTGCATAGCACTTGTTGCCTGTATACACTACCCCAGCTTAACGCAGGGCATAGCAGGTGCTGCTTGTTCAGATACATCTGTTAAAATAAGGGCATAGCAGTGGCTGCCTGTAGACTACAGACTACCTCATCTGAACTCAGTGCATAAAAGTTGCTGCCTGTGTAGCCTATATCAGCTAGACTCAGCGCATACCATTTGCTGCCTATAACACCAACCTCAGCTAAACTCAGTGCACAGCAGTTGCCTATATAGGCTGCTTCAACAAAGCTCTGTGAGATAAACAGTTATCATATAATAAGTCTGAAAGATGCCAACGGCACACTGTTCTCTTATGTAATTTGGTTGCTGCTATTGTTGTTTTCCTGTTTCATCTCCCGTGTCCTCCCAGAAGCATACTCCCCTGCCGTTCCTTCCGGCTCCCCCATAAACATTCAGACGAGACCCGTTCTGTGTCTGCGTCAGCAGCCTATAGGGAGCTGTTAATCAACATTAGGTCGTCACGGGGAAACCTGCTTGAGCAGACACTCCACTGTTGCAGAGTCACTTTGATGGTGTTCAGGGGTACCTGTTTTGATCCAGCACATACGCTACGTACTAGGCTCCTTGCCAGTTAAAGCAACTGCTTAGTAGCAGAGTCACTGTGAGGGAGCACTCACCACAGGAAGGAAAGACAGCACCATGACGTCCAGCAACAGATAGTCCCTATGCATTTGCGGACACTGAAGACTATGAAAGGAACTCGCCATAATCATGGACGTGCAAGGATGATCAAAACCGATGTCTCAACTAGAGTAGGTGGGGCATGAAGGGCCACACCATTTGAAACATTTGAATGATTATGATGAGGATCAGGACAATGAAGCTGATGCGACTAAGCTCCGTTCCGGTCTGGCACTACATGATAGGGCGTATTCTGCACTTCCTGCCATACGCTACCTTGTCGTCAGATGGGCTTGAGAGATACAGGTGCGTTGGGGAAGAAATGTTGCCAACACTCCCAGAGACGCATCCGAGGAATGGATACCGGATGAACTTCGACTGAGTGGCTGGAATCTTCCCTTTTGAGTCCCTCCCACACTCAACAACATCAGGTAAAAGGTGCTCGTAGCCGGAATATATCTCCGTTGGGGTTCAAACCCGTGACCCCCCCCCCCCCCCCTCCACTCCTCAACCGCTTAGCTTACGACGCTAATCATTTCACCACGGCGGCTAATATAAAGACCATTCCTGGCACTGGGACTGACAAACATTTGTGACAATACAACGATGAGACTGTAAATTAAAAAAAAAAACCATGACCAAGAACCGGCCCCCAGATATGCTCAAGGCACTTAGATGTGGAAAGGAAAGACATAAACTACAAACTAGTAAGCCTGGCAGAGAAATAAAAATGTTATTCCAAGATTTTCCATGCTAGGCTTAATATGGAAGATTTGTTCAGAAAACAGAAAGAAGGGAGTGAAACTGGGAAGAAAAGACAAGGGGGAAAAGAGTGGGTGAAAGGGGGCAGAGAGGGAGTGGACAGTGGACAGAACTGAAAAACAAACAAATAAACAAAAAGGATATAAAAAAAGAGAAGAGAACACAAGAGGAAATTACTAGTGCAGACTGCCCCGACGGCAATGTTCCTCTTTATAACTACACCCCCCCCCCCCACACACACACACACCCCTCATTTCCCTCCTCCACTTTCCTCTTTCCCACCCCCCCCCCTTCTACCTCCGTCTAAATCCCACCCTATATGCTGCCAGAGGAGAGTTCCTCAGTTGGTAGTCCTCTCCAACCCCCTCTACTTTAACCCCCACCCCAGGAGAGAGATTTATATATCTGTTACCTACCTATCCTGACATCACTCTTACTATTTATGGCAATCTGTGCAGCATGAAGCATGATCTGACTTGGTGTGCTCTATGTTGCTAGTCGAATACTATGTCCTTGCTTGTATATCATTAGGAATGGTAGTTTCTATATCATTGTCATCACTACTGCTGCTGTTGCTGCAGCTGTTGTTGTTGTTGTTGCTGCTGCTAGCTGCTACTACTACTACTGTCATCATTTTCATAATCATAATGATCATTACTATCATTATTATTACAATTATTATTATAATTATTATCATATTTAATATAACTATTATCATAATCATTACTTTTATTATTGTTGTTGTTGGTCTTGTTATTATTATTACTATAATAATAATAATCATTATTATTATTATCATTATTGCAACATCAATAATCAAAACATTCCAGTCGGAGAGACAGAAAGAACAGGACAGATAGATACGCAGACAGAAATACATACGGTAGGCATATAGACACAGATACATAGGACATTACACAGTCCAAACGGAAAAGAAAGAAAGCACCGCGAAAGACAATATTGATCTTGTTTGCATCGAAGATTTTGGAAATTCTAACTGGACAGTGACATTCCCATAGGTTTACCGTCCACGCCCACTACATGCAGTATAGCGTATGAGGATATCTACCCAGGAGGGTGGGGCTAGGAAGCTTGTCTGACACTGATACCTCCGGAACAACGACACGTTCAGATAAGCACTTTAGGCGTAAGCGGGATTCAAACTCGCGATGTCTGACTGCGAACTTTTAGCACTATCACTGGGCCAACTTAACACTCGGAGTTGTTGGAGATTACTTTTTCTTTAATTTTTCTTGTGTATCTCTCTTTATCAAACCTGATATCCACCCCGCACCCTCCCCCTCCCTCCCCACGGTCGGCTGGGCTACTGATAACATGATGTTTTTTGTCTTCACACACACACACACACACACACACACACACACACACACACACACACACACACACACACACACACACACATCGTCATAAGAGCGTACGTCGGGCAACTGATAGCATTCTTGGAACATGCATTCATGGTGGTACGTGTTGTTGTTCTTCGACCAGTCTCGATTTCTTCTGCCGCGCTATAGCGCGACGAAGGCGCCGTCCATCGAAATGCAGAGGAACACTTTGCGCTAAACTGCAGTGAGTGGTCAAGCAAGAAGCGGAGACATAATGTTACGGGAGCCATTTGCCTTATCGACAGAAGTGATCGGGTTGTGATGAAAAGGAAAATCTCGGCGCTATGTGAAGAACATATTGCAAACCTTCACACTCTTCCTCCCTGACAGATCTCAGGGCTCTATTTCAGAAGGGACAACGCACGACGCACGTGGCTCGCGTCGCTACACAGGTCCTGGCTGACAACATTAACACCATCCCAAGGCCCTCGAGATCACCTGCTCTTCATCCACAGAACATTAGTGGGATGCTCGGGACAGACGCGCCCCACACAGGTTATCGCCCCTGCAACACTACGTGAGCTGGCTGACGCCCTTAAAGAGCTGTGGGCAGCAATCTCAGCCGACATGATCGTCGCTTCCTCCAGTCCATTTCCATCAGACGCCCGGCAGTTATGAATGCCAAAGGGAGGTCACACACGCTATTGACTTTTTTTTTATTTTTTTTTTAGCCTTTTTGACCGGAAGTAGAGGCATTTGATTGTGAACATGATTTGATAAATGAAATACGTTCTTTTGATTTCCACAGTGTACAATCGTTTTATTTTAACAGCTGCTCTTTTCTCGATTTTACGTTGCGTGCCAATTGGAATTAAAAGACAAGCTACAAAATATGCATTCCTATTTTTAGGGGGTGGGCGAGGGAAGGGGGTGGGTGGGCGGGCGCATCTTTCAAACCGTTGCGTTACGCCAAGAGAATACGACAAACAAGTGTCGGGGGAAGACAAGTACAGGTAAATGATGTCTTTAAGCACACTTACTGTTATGTGTCAACTACACCATCCTCCATGACCTGAGAACTTCCTGGCGACCTGTGAGGGCGTTTTTTTTTTCTGTTGGGACTATCCATGTCGATCTGTAGCTCTCCAATCCGGAATTGTATTTGTCTCCTAAAGATAACTTTTACGTTAAAAAAGATCCCCCCCCCAAAAAAAAAAAAGAAAGAAAAAAGAAAAAACAAACAAACAAACAAACAAAAACAGCCATCTTCTTCTTCATCTTATATTATGCATGCATATAATTTCAGGCTGTAATTTTTGTGTGTGTGTGGTGGGGGAAGGGGGGGGGGGGGGGGGGGTGCGTGCGTGCGTGCGTGGTGTGATGTTTATGTTAGTGTGCGCGTGTGTGTGCGTGCGTGCGCGCGCGTGTGTGTGTATGTGTGTGTGTGTGTCCCTCTCTCTCTCTCTCTCTCTCTCTCTCTCTCTCTCTCTCCTCTCCCTCTGTGTGACTAAGAGGGAGGAAGTAGGGGGACGGAGAAAATAGGGTGTGGAGAGAATTTTGTCTGTATAAAACGTATCGGGTGATCACACAGGTGTGCATCTTTCAATGTTAGCCGCGGGTAATCCAAGATTATATTCGGGAATTCTAATGTTAAGCACGCACATTGTGATGTATTCTGTTCTACAACTCCTTTTTCGCTGTCTCATTTTTCGTGCCCCCTCAGAGGTCTTCTTCCCTTTTAACTCATTCTGGCTCCCCCATAAACAACCACACCCAATTTCTTCGGTTCGTAGCCCAAACACAGCAGTCCATAGGTTGCAGTCCTTTTCAGGTCGTCACGCAGCAACCCACCAGAGGAGACACTGCACTGCGACAGAAGCACTTTGTTGGCGTGTAGTTCTGATCTATACAAACAAATATAGTAACAGAGCCAGAAAGAAAGAACGTCATGCTCCGTGGGGCGCCACCACGTTCCATCCAACGACAGTCCCCAGAAACTTGCCGATGCGGATCACTTTGAAACGAAGTCACAATGTGAGGGCAATGGGCGTGGAGGGAAAATCGCAGCTGAGGTCACCATGACAGCAGGGCATGATTCGTCACAACTATAAGTCTTTTTAGCATCATCAGTAATGATGATGATGATGATGGTGATGACGATGATGATGATGGCGATGGTGGTGATGATGATGATGGTGATGGTGATGATGGTGATGATGATGATGATGATGATGCGATGGCGATGGTGATGATGATGATGATGATGATGATGATGATGGCGATGGTGATGATGATGATGATGATGGTGGTGGTGGTGGTGGTGATGATGGTGATGATGATGATGATGATGATGATGATATGGAGTTCCATTCTCGTCAGTGGCCACGTGGCAGGGCCGTGCATCCTATTTAATGGTCTGGGGAAAACATTCTGGTCTTTAATCCGCACAAGAACATGAATAGATTGATGCGTTGTTCGTTACTAACGATCAAGAATCTGCCCTGGAGAGATAGAGAGAGAGAGAGAGAAGAGAAAAGAGAGAGACAGAGAGAGAGAGACAGAGACAGAGAGACAGAAGAGAGAGAAGAGACAGAGAGAGAGACAGAGAGAGAGACAGAGACAGAGAGATAGAGACAGAGAGAGAGAGAGAGAGAGAGACGGGAAAGGAGGAGAGAAAGACGGCTGGAGAAAGAGCTGTCTACTGTTGCAGACATCCGTTGAACGATGCCGCAAAACGCAGCACGTCATCGATACTGCGCTTTATCTAAAGGACCAACAATGTTCGCGACACATAAAACAGTATTGCATTCTACTTGAGAAAGACAAGAGAGACAGTTTGCCTATTCGATTCACGTGTGCCGTGCATCACAGTTTTATCACTGCAACAGAACCCTCACTGGGGGAGAGAGAGAGAGAGAGAGAGAGAGAGAGAGAGAGAGAGACAGACAGACAGACAGACAGACAGAGGGTATCAAGACGCGTGATGTGACTGGCTTTGTGCTTATCAACTCCAGCTCTTTCCATTCATGCAGAGGGTTCAGTAAGGTCATAATGCACGTGCAATGAATCTGAAGGCTGTCGGGGACAGTGTCAGTTTGGACCAGAGGGAGGACGGAGAGTATTGGAAAAGCTGTATATAGAAGGTATGGACACGGCTTGTATGTGGCTTCAAGTGCTTGGTTCACCACACATGTGAACTCCTACTTTGCCATATTTTGGGGACGATATAATTATTCATATGTGGTCACAGTCTTTGTTCTGTATTTAGTGAGAGGTTTATCCACATCTACTCCTCTGATAGAAATTGCATTAATTTAAAAGGTCTGGTTTTCACGGAACTGTAATATAATTTTTGTTGAAACATTTCCACGCGGCATGATCAAACATATGGTGCATCAATATATAAACAAGTAATTGTAACTGATCACAATTCTTAAGGAAATGTCAATTTTGTAATATTAACAATTTTCTGGAAAAGTAAACTGCATACTTGCAACCTTCACCATTTGATGATGTCTTTAGACAGGGAATGGTTGGAAAGGTCTAATCAGTATCTATCACTTTGCCGCTCTTTTACCTCCCTTCATACGGCTGGGTTTGGCGTGTGTGCGTGTGTGTGTGAAAGAGAGAGAGAGAGAGAGAGAGAGAGAGAGAGAGAGAGAGAGAGAGAGAGAAGACAGACAGACAGACAGAGAAAGAGAGAGAGAGAGAACAAGACAGACAGACAGAAGACAGAAAGACAGACACCACACACACACACACACACACACACACACACACACACACTGACACACACACACACACACACACACACACACACACACACACACACACACACACACACACACACACACACACATACATACATACATACAGACATACAGACATACATGCACAGTGAAAACTGGGTGATCACATACCTTCACTCTGTTTATAAACGTAAGTAAAAAAAAAAATTGAATTCCAGACAGTTGACATTCAGGTCATGTGGCAGGTTAAGAATCGCCCACTCACACTAAGGGTTTCAACTACACGCTGTCTCTTTCTCTGTCCTTGTCTCTGTCTCTTTCTGTCACTGTCTCCCGGTCTGTCTGTCCTTCTGTCTGTCTATCTGTATGCATGTCTGTATGTCCCTCTCTCTATCTGTCTCTCTCTCTGTCCGTCTGTCTGTTTGTCTGTCCGTCTGTGTGTTGTGTGTGTGTGTGTGTGTGTGTGTGTGTGTGTGTGTGTGTGTGTGTGTGTGTGTTGTGTGTGTTTGTATTTTTTATCTCTCTATTTTCTCTCTCTCTCTCTCTCTCTCTCTCTCTCTCTCTCTCTCTTCCCCTCTCTCTCTCCCCCTCTCTCTCTCTCTCTCCTTCTCTGTTTGTCTGTCTATCTGTCTGCCTATCTGTCTGTGTCTCTCTTTCACACACGCACGCACACGCACACACAGACACAGACACAGACACACACAGACACACACAGACACACACACCTCCGCCAAACCCAACCATATTAAGAAGGTAAAAGGGCTACATTTCGCCATCCTCCAGCTATATAAACCTCCCCACCACAGCACCAGCCTACAGCAAGTGCCAGACATTGTAAGGGTGTGTGGGGAAAGGGACGGGGTCAGGAAGGAAAGGGCAGGAATGGGAAGGGGGATAGAGCACAAAAAGTAACAGCAGGGCAGTATGGAAACTTATGAGTGTTAAAAGATTGTATTCAATTCTGTTTATTTGATATAAATAGTAATTATCATATAGAAAATAGCGATAATTGTGTTTTCACATGAACGAAAGTAATTTTCACCATTACGAAATGTCTATTGGGATGTGAAAACTGTGATGTGTATGTCAAAACATATTTACTTCAAAACCATTTTTGAATCTGTTAAAAAAAAAATCAGGTAATGTTTAAAACAATACCAAATAGCCTTACGATCCTAATAGATCATGAGCAGTGATATCATTTAAATAATGGCTGTTATTTCTGGCTTCTGGTTTTCTAGGCTTTTACAAGACAGTATCTAAAAAGCCTTCAGACCGGGATATAATGCCAATGACACCAGAGATACACATGTGGGTTAGATTTACCCCGTGTTCATGATTCATAGCTGCCGGTTTTGTTCACTCATGGCAATTGTTTTTATGGTGATTTGTCTATGATATATAAAAAAATAAACAAACAAACAAACAGAAAAAAAAACAGAAAAGAAAAAGGAAAAAAGCAACTGCGAAGGAATTACATCAATAACAATTCCAGTTTTCACTTGACAATAGTCGCCATTACTCTGATTAAAGAACTGTTTTTTTTTGTGGACTTTTTAAGCGAGCAAGCTCCCATAGAAAAGGTACACTCAAGAGACAGAGGAGAAGTTAAAGGAGAAATGAGGAGGAGGAGAAGGAGAAGACGGAGAAGACAGCGCCAATGTGCTGTGGAGTACAACGGAAGCAAGCAAGACCAAGGTTGCCTTTTTAGTCATACGGATGCTGAACGGAATTGGGAAAAAGTGTGAGGGGGGGGGGGGGGGGGGGGAGGGGGGGGGTTGGCAGCGGGTGAAGGAGAGGGGAAGGGGCTGATGGTGGAGGATAGAGCAGGAGTAGGTACAGAGCTAGGGATAATGCAGTGTTGATGGTTCATAAAATGGACGCAGGTGAGTACGAATTGAGATGATCTCTGCATAGGGATGAAAACTGTGGAACTGGAAGTAGCAGGGCGAAGGGATAGTCTGGTCATCGTCGGCGTCTTCATTGTAATTTTCACTGCTTTTAATCTGTGTGCAGTTTCCTCCTGTTTTTTTTTTTTTTTTTTTTTTTAAACTCTCTGCTCCGACATTTCCTGATGACTGCATTGACAGGTATTCTGCAAGGGACACTTTTCTGTCCACCACTGTTTTGGGATTTCCAGAGCAGTCAGTGCGGAGGAAGGTCTCAATAATGATACATACTACAGTGTAAGCAGTGTTCACTAAAATGCTCTCACGACGAACAGTGCAGTTGAT